>JAJHZJ010000242.1:4570865-5170865 GCA_023548195.1 Bettongia penicillata ogilbyi | reverse complement strand
GAAACACTTTATGGAAAGGAGACCAAAAAAAGCACTCAATTTGACCATAAGTCCCAGAGATCTATTTAAATCTATACTAACCATTTCTATCATTACAAATTTTTGGCAGTTGTCTACCTACTCAGAAATAATTTTCTCATTTTATCTGGTCTGTCCATCTAAAGGAGAAGAAGGCTGCTCCCCATCACCCCACCTTTCCTCTTCCCTTCTTTTCTGGTTATATTTTATAATTTCTTCCATTTCTGTAGCATAGCTATGTGAGACTATGAAAATTTTCCATCTGGGTGAAGATAAATTTATCGAGTTTGTTATACTTCATTAGACTTCTTTACCTGATCCAATCCAAACCAATATGAAAGGACCTTATTAAGTTGTTACTATATGCATGATCTGGGGTTAGGTGCTCAGAGATACAAAGGTAAAATGGAAAAAAAAAATAGTCCCTTGCCTCAAGTAGCTTACTATCTATTTTTGGCATGCTATACACAGCTCTTCCTTCCCTCATGCCACCATTTTCTTCTCATACCTCTTTTCTATCTGTTATCTTTACTCTTCTATCTTAATTTTACCCAGTCTTTATAAATCACCATCCCTATCCTTTCAAGTGAATACCATTAATCATTCAGGGTGGAAGAGAAAGGAAGAAGGGAAGAGAAGTCAGTGCTTTGTACATTGCCCATGATGTATTATGGACAATCCCACAAATAAGGATGAGGAGACTTGTGATTTCACTGGTATAGAGAACTTCTGGATCAGAAAACTCACTCAACTAAAGCAGGCTAGCACCTTCTCTGAAACTAAAACTATTTTGTTTTAAAGTTTCCTGGAACACAAGATGTTAGGTGATTTGCCCAGGGTCACCCAACCAAAGGAGTCAAGACTTGAACATAGGACTGCCTATCACACCTAACACGGCTTTGTTTATATTGATGTGGGCATACTCCATTTCAATCAAATTACAGGAACTTTATGACATTCAGTATTGTGTTTCTCTTGCACACTATTTATGCAAAAAATTATGAATTATCAGAACAGAGAACCATTGTGTTACCTACACAGCATAGTTATTTTAAAATGAACTTCGATGTCCTCTAAACTACAGAGGTTGGGGGAAGTGCTATCCAATTGTAAAACAATAGAGTAGATTCCATCACCCATGACCAAAATTCAACGGATTGTAATCTGCCCATTCGGTACTGATGAGATCACAGTCTTAACAATATCTCAAAGAATATTAGAATTGGAAGAGCAGTAACTTCTTTTGCCAAGATGTCAGAATGAGGAAGGAAACCTCTGAAACCCTCCCAAATTCTCCTCCAGATAATTAGAACATTGCCTCAGAATTGATATAGGAGCAGGGAAGCATCTTCTTAGCCCAGCAAGAATGGTCTACCTCCCTGGAATAGGAGGGGAGCAATGTCCAAAAACAGCAGCAGCACTAGCCAGCCTTATAGGAGCGGGTCTGAAGCACAGACCCACACCTAGAGCAATCTACCAGCTAAGCCCCTCCTTCCTGCAAGCCAGCCCCTAAGCAAGTGAGCAGTCTGTGAAGGACAACAAGGACCCACCCCAGTGACCCCACACAATCCACCAGTGAGGCCTTGGCCTCATTGCTGAGCAACAGTGACAGACTTACATAAACCAATGCATAGTGAAGTGAACAGAATCAGGAGAATGCTATACACGGTAAAAGCAATGTTGCTCAACGAAGAACTGTGGATGACTTAGCTACTTAGCTATTCTCAGCAATACAATGATCTAAAACAATCCCAAAAGACTAAAGATGAAGCATACTGTCCACCTCTATAAAAAGAGATGGTATGGCTCCAATATAGACTGAATCATGATATTTTTACATTCCTTCATATTTTTTTTTTCTTTTGAGTCTTCTTTAACAAAATCACTAATATGGAAATGTTTTACATAATTGCAAAAAATAATTGGAAGAATATGGATTTTGAGTCAAAGGACAACGGATCAAATCCTACTTTTGAATGTTTCAATCCTTGTGGTCCTAGCAAGTCACTTAACCATTTTTAGACCTCAGTTTCCTCATCTGTAAAATGAAAGAATTAGACTCGATGGTTTCTGAGGTCCCTTGTAACTATAAATCTGTGAGCTTATAATCAAGTCCAGTTTCCCATATTTAGTATTTTAAAAAATACTGAAGAAGGAATAGCAGTGGCAGAGTTTAAACTCAATTTTTTGAATCAAATTTCAGTAAAAAACCAGCTATTAATCCATATTTCCATTATCTCATCTACATGAAATCTTTGTGATAGTTTTATACCAAGGGTATTATTGATCAACACATGAAAAGAAAATTGATAGGTTGTCACAAATTATTTTCTAGTCTTTCCACTTACATAGCTGACTAAAAGGTATAGAAAATATAATATCTTTTTACTTGTTTACTAATTACAAAGAGCACAATTTGGCTTAATAAACTAAAGAAGAGGTATTGACCTGAAACTCCTCTGAGCCTGGGACCTCATTAAAATATAATTTGTATATGTGTAAATAACTAAGTAAATAAAGTATACAACAGGAATAATGTTAATTTGTGGTTTTCTAAGAAACTATGAAGCCCATGGGGATCTATTTCTATTTGAGTTTGACACAATTGTACTTAAGTATAGTCTTAAAAGTTCCCTTCCAACAATATACATGATCATTTTCATTATAGATTACATTATATAGATCATATTTCATTATAGATCATAATAGATTATATTCCAATAGTTATGTGATCAGAGATATCTTTGCTCAGCAATATATATGTATACACACACATACATACATATGCATATATATGTATACACACATACATACATATACATACATTATATATATGTGTGTGTGTATATATACATATATATATATATTTATCCATGACAAGAAGACAGTCCTCATGGAGAATTTCTTGAAAAGGCAATATATTTCAGTTAATTTCAGTTATGACAGTAACTTTGAATAAAGATAGGGCTGTTGCTTACAATAGATATTGAGTTACAAATAAAAATTTAGCCATTGTGAATGGTATTTAGAAGATAAAGAAAAGGATAGATGTCAATAGATTAGAATTGATAAATGTGCAATTAATAAAAAAAAGAGAGTGATTACAAATATTAAGCAGTGATCTTGATCTGATTCCTGACAAAATTCTATAATAAATAATTTTTACAATGACCACTAAGTACTTAAAAGAGAAGACACTAATCACCAAAAGCAAGAATAACTTCAAGAATGAATGATGTCTCCTATTATGTCATTTATAGATAGAGCAATTAGATAAGTACATTAAAAACATGAGTGTGTTGTACTAGATGGTCTAATCTCCTTTTAGCTGTCTATAATCGCACAATCCTGCACTTGAACTTAGATCTTCTGACCACAAGTCTAAAACTCCTTTAGCTATACCACACTTCCTCTCTACTCATCGCACTGATCACCACTTACAGTATAGCTATGTCCAATCAAGTCTAAATATATAGTAATCTATTCTCATAAAATCTAGGTATATAGAAGACCACTCTAAGCAATAATACAGAAGGAAATCTTGGTCAAGTATTGATAGGACTAGATGAATTCAGGGGTTTTGAACAGCTCTATAATTATATAATTTTGTGAAAATCAGCGCAGAATGCAATGGTAAGTAAAATAACATGTAATTAATGCTATGTAATAGAAAAATACAAATCCCTACTTTTAAGATTTTGGCTGTTTTTCCAAAATTATTAGTTTGTTTTCAGTTTTCAACAAATGCTGCTTCCATAAGTTCAAAATTTTCTCCCCCTCCCTCCTTACTCCTTCCCCAAGACAGCATATAAACTTGTATGGGCTCTACACACGCATTCCTATTAAACACATTTTCACTTTAAATCATGTTGCATAGAAGAATTAAAATGAATGATAAAAATCATGAGAAAAACAAACCATAGGAATGGAGAAAATAGTCTGCTTCATTCTACATTCCGACTCTGTAGCTCTCTCTGGATGTGGATGGCATTTTGCATCTTGAGTCCTTTGGAAATGTTTTAGGAGTTTGCATTGCTGTGAAGGGCTAAATCTATCAAAAACTGTCCTCTCACACTGTGGCTATTACTATGTATAATGTTCCCCTAGCTCTGTTCACTTCTCTCAGCATCACTTCATACAAGTCTTTCCAGGTTTTCTGAAGTCTATCTGTTTTTCAATTCTTATAGTGCAGTAGTATTCCATTGCTTTCATATACCACAATTTGTTCAATCATTCCACAATTGATAGAAATTCCTTTGATTTCCAGTTCTTGGCCACATAAAATAGCAGCTACAAATATTTTTGTACTTATGGGTCCCTTTTCCTTTTGGGATACAACCCTAGAAACCATATTCCTGAGTCAAAGGATATACACAGTTTTATAGCCCTTTGAATATAGTTCCAAATTGCTCTCCCTAATGGCTGGATCAGCTCACAGCAACATCAACAATGAATTAGTGTTCTAATTCTCCCATATCTTCACCACTATTTATCTTCTTCCTGTTTTGTCACATTAGCCAATCTGATAGGTTTGATATGGTACCTCAGACTTGTTTTGGCTTGTGTCTCTCTAATCAATTGTGATTTAGAGCATTTTTTCATATGACAAGAGAGAGCTTTAATTTCTTCCTATGAAAACTGGCTGTTCTTATTGCTTCACCATTTATCAATTGGGGGATGACTTTTACTGTTGCAAATTTGACTCACTTCTTTATAAATCTTAGAAATGAGGCTTTTATCACAGATGCTATTTGTAAAAATTCTTTCTCAGTTTTCTGCTTCCCACCTAATCTTGTTTGCATTGCATTTGTCCAAAAACTTTTCAATTTAATGAAATCAAATTTATCCACCTTGCATTTCATAATGTTCTCTCTTGCTTGGTCAAAAATTCCTCCATTCTCCATAAGTGAGACAGATAAAGTATTTCTTGTTCCCCTAATTTTTTATAGTATCAATCTTTATACCATTTGGACTTTATTCTGATATATGGTGTCAAAGGTTGTTCTATGTACAGTTTCTGCCACACTGTTTTCCAGTTTTCCTTGTAGTTTTTGTGAAACAGTGAGTTCTTTTCCCAGAAGCAGGGATCCTTGGGTATGTCTATATGTCTATATATATATATATATATATATATATATATATATATATATATATAGAGAGAGAGAGAGAGAGAGAGAGAGAGAGAAATAAATATAGATATATAGATATAGATAGTCTACTGACTGCTATAGTTATTGACTACATTTGAGATTTTAAAAATCAATTGTAAAATTATAGAATAGGATAAGAATCTAGAGAGTAGTTCACATGAAAACAGCCTTTAAGGTTTGAGAAGCTCAACAATCCTCATAACCCTTATGTAAGTGAATCATTCTGCACTTGCATCTAAAGAGTGTAGTAGCTGGCTTAGTGAATACAGCATTAATGACCTGAACACACACACATGCCTTTAAAGTTTGGAAGCTCAATGATCCTCACAGCCCTTCTGTAGCTGCTATTAGTCACACATCAGAAAAAGGAAGAGAGTGCCAACAGAGTCCAGGAAAGTTAAGAGGGGAAACCAGGAAGTTCTTCAGAATTACAATAATAGAATTCTGAGATGGAAGATTGGCCTAGTGAATTGATAGTATATTTCCTCTATCGTTGCATTAGAGGACAGTGAGGGTGGTAAAACTAAGATATGAGGAAAGGAAGAGAAGACCTCAAGGAGTTCATGGCCAAAGGCAATTTTCTCAGTATAATATGGCTCTAATTACCTTGTGTAAATGGAATGGGAATTAAAGGAGTTAAAGCAGAAAAGCAAGAAATTTTGTAATAATAGCTGTGTTCAATCACTTTTCAGTTATGTCCAAGTCTTTGTGACCTTATTTGGGTTTTTCATGGCAAAGATATTGAAGTAGTTTGCCATTTCTTTCTCATTTGGCACATGAAGAAACTAAGGCAAAGACAGTTAAATGACTTACATTGGTTCCACAGCTAACCATTGTCTGAGGCAAGATTTGTGAGTATTCCTGATTCCCTGCTCAGTACTCTGTCTGCGACACCACCTAGATGCCCTCAAATACAAGCTGATAAAACATAATATTTTAATATTATATTTTAATTGAATGTTGTTAACGAGGCTTTGACTTGTAAATGATGAATATTTATTTAGAGTTCTTCTCTCTACCACATCCTTTATATCATCTACAATGACTTGATCATTGCTTTTGATGGTGTCTCTAGTGATCTTACTACATAATTCCTTAATTTCCTCAACCGCAGTGAGGGTTCTCTATCCAATTTCAGCTAACCCTTGATATTTATACATACATACATATATATATATATATATATAAAATATATACATATATTATATACATAAAGGCATATACATATATATATAAAGGCATATATATGAGTATATATATATGAGTAAAAATAATAGTTCATATATATGAACTATTATTTTTACTCATCTTTGGAATTAAGATGACCTCTGTTAAAATGAAAGTTCCCTAGAAGGAATAGCACACACTAATCATTTTAGCTTTAGGTTGAGTTAGCTTGTTATTAAATAGTCATTAATAAGGACATATGAAAATAAAATAGAAGAGAATTGATTTTTGATGGGGAAATGCTAGATAGTAGAAGTGGAAAGAGGAAGGGTTCACAGAATGATGAAATTACTACCACATTATTGAGACCTAGGAGTTTAGGTCACTATGAAGACACTGAACACCTGGTTGGGTAAGGGAGAGAGGAAATACAAAGAGAAAAGATGCTTTAAAAGATTAAAGAAAGATTTTTTTCCTTAGGGATCTACCTATAACTAAGGACCTACATGGGTTTATGAAAACTAAAAAATGCAGAGGATAAAGTTTGTATTTGTGTGTATATTTGTACACATAAGAGTACATGTATCTCTCTTTCCTGCCCTCCTTCCCCACCCCTACTATTTTGTTCCATACCCGTCCTTGACTTTCATTAAGATTTATTAAAATGTTGCCTTATCTTTTTATAAATTTCAGATAAGGGTAACTGTAATCAAGTAGTTGAAATGTAAAAATGGATCATACAACTAACTCTCCAGATATTTCTCAGCCTAAGTGAGATTGCCAGAGGCCTCTTTATATTGCTTTATTGGCCCAGTAATCCTACCTGAACAGCTCCTTTGCCATAGACAATACCATTAGAATTGTCACTCATCAGAAGAGAGATGATACTTTCTGTGTATTATATGTTTCCTGGGATACCATCTTGAAGTCAAATGTACTTTCCCTTCCCCTGTTGCAGCATATTAACAACTCAGGTCTTTTTACAGTTACTTTTTCCTTCACAAACCTTGAGCCAATTAACTTATATCTGAGTTTATACTCTAGACTGAAAAAGTTTGTCTTCTCGGGATGTATTTTTTTTTTCTTTTCTGCTCTGAGCACTGACATAAAAAGGAAATAATAGAATACTTCCTTAGATGAAGGCACTACACTAATGTGTACTGGAGGACCACCGAATAGTTCTTCATTACAAGTATTAAAAAAGTTGTTTGGAATGATAGGTCAGCCCCAAATATAAGGGACATATTTTTTGTCATGCAAAAAAAAATGTCAATGGGGACAAAGCTTGAGGTATTAAATAATTTTATAATGATATCTAATTTAATTATGGAAGTTTTCCAAACAATACCATATTAATGTCTGTGTCATATATTCAAGGAAAAATCATTTATAACTGAATCATTTCAACATATATGAAATTATATTTTCATTAATGTGTCTATGTATTCTTTACACAGTAGTTCTAATGCCTTCTTGAACAAATGAATGAAAAAATAAACTTGAACTATCAAACCAAAAACGTAAAAGAAGTTTAATATTTTCAGTTACATTTTACACTTTGTGTGCAGCTATAATATGCAGCACTTAGGACTTACAGGGTTAAAACCTAATTGAACAAACAGAAAGTAAGGAATAACATTACACTGTTAGTGCTATTGATGCAGGCTTTCTTGGGAGCAACCTGGCCAGGTACCTAAGAGTCACAAAACATTGACTGTCATTTATAAGTCACTTTCAAGTTTGCAAAGTGCCTTATATGTGTTATCTCATTTAAGCAGTACAACACCTATGAGGTAGTTATTAGAAGTATTATTGCAACCATTTTATAGATTTGGAAGTTGGGCATCCTAGGGGAGAAATAACTTGTCCAGTATAAGTATCCCTTGTGCTAAGCTGCTTTCCATGAAACTGATTGTATCATTTGATTGATTCCATTACTATAACCAATGAATGACATCAATAGAAAGGATAAATTGAAATACTTTCCCCCCTCATCTCCATGTCTTAGTTCCTCTGACTTCAAGACTGGACTCACTCCTTCCTTTTGAAGGAGGCAGGCCTTCCTGGCCCATTCTGTTCCTCCTGTTTTTTACTTTTCCCTTGAGATTGCTTTTATACAACTGCATAGATATTGTATGTATGTATGTATTGTATGTATGCATGTGTGTATGCATGCACACATGTATCTATTTACATATTATCTCTATCATTAGATTGTAGACTCTTTAAAATAAAGAATTGTGCTTTCTTTTTGATTGTTTTTCCCTTCCCTTGCATTCTCAGAACCTGAAACAAAGCCTGGCATGTTATAAGTGCTTAATATATGCTTATTGAATGACAGAAAAGGGGTGAAGAACACTTGCAAGTTCAAGAATATTCATATTTATTTCCTTTGTTATAGTGAAAAGGTAGGAACAATGCATATGTCAATGATTGGAAAGTTGTTGAATAAATTCTGGTGTATCAATGGAATGTGTTGCAAAAAATGACAAATACAAAAATATACAAAGTGACATAAAACAAGATCAGCAGAATAAGAACACTATGGATATTAACTACAACTTAAAAAATAATCTATTAGAACATTGATTTTAAAAGAGACTAGAAAAACAGTATTTTGTCAAAATTATTGTTATTATTAGATTCTCAATTAAAACATAAATGGCTCTGATTCTAGGGTTCCATATAGAATTTAGTCCATATTTTGTTTGATCATTTGCTTATTTGCATTTTTGAAAATGTTAAGTTACATTTAAAATAGCTGACATATAAAAAAATAACTAAGCTTTAAATGTAGACAGAACCTGAACAAAACTTGAGGTAGCGAAGTGAGAATATAGAAGGTCTAAAATCATTTTTAAATGCTGTGTTTCTCCTCTCTTTTCTCGTTTTTGTTTTGTTTTCATGGGAAACTGTATTTGTGGAAAAAAATTTGATTTCTTGCTGGTTTCTTTATAATGCTATCCTCAGAGTCCAAAATCACATTATAGCTGAGACTGCACTATAATGAAACATTCACAGTATGACCTCTCCAGCCCCTATTCCTGGGGGTTTTTGCTGTGTAGATCAGACCAGACAGTCACCTTGGGGCCTTTACCCAGTGCAGGTCTTCTTTAACAATGCCTCTAAAATGCTCCTTTGTATTGACATAAATTCCTTCTAGTGTGAGAATCTTTACCCCAACATATTTTAACCTTTAAAGAAGTAGCTTGGCTTCTCTGAAACCAACCCTCTACAATTTTGAGGAGGTTCAGGAGGACTTTAAAAACTGCACTCTTACCTTGAACAAGACCATAATATGTTTCATGTCATAAAAGGACGCTTTTGAGAAGACCTATTATGTTTGGGGCAGATGTTTCTGTGATGTTGTTTTGTCCTTTGTTGAAGTGAAGATTGTAAGGCAGTGGCATGCGATAAGTAATACGGATGAAACCAGTGCAGACTTGACATGGAAAATATAATTTTTAATAAATATGCAGTAAGCCCTGGTTCTTGAAGGTTATGTCAGAGGAGCATAACTTCTGGCAGCATCTATCGAGATTGGAAGGCTTTGAGAATAGCCCTGAGATTCATGGGATCCTGAGATTTACTGGAGGCATTCATAGTTCATGTTTACTATCAGAGAGTGAAATTTCAGGCCTGGAGGCCACATATGGCCCTCTAGGTCCTCAAGTATAGCCCTTTGACTAACTCCAAACTTCATAGGACAAATTCCCCAAATAAAAAGATTTGTTCCATAAAACTTGGAATTAGTTAAAAGGTCACACATGAGTAACCCCACCTTGCATAGATCAATATAAAGAAGCTCATTAATAGTAGATTTTGGCCACTAAGTGAAGGATTCTTTGGCCATGGTGATCTAGGACAAAAGTGAGATAAATAAATTGATAAACTACTTACATTTTGTGCCTTAGCCTGCTCATTTACCCATATGGTATCAGTTGTTTTCTATCAAATTCTATTTCCAAACATTGATATTTCCTCCCTCTATTTTCCACTGCTTATTAGAAGATCTTTTATGAGTTAATTAACATTTTTAAAAATATTTTTAAAAGATCAGACTTATGACCTCAGTTATACCTGTGATATTGGAAATGAGATTTTAGTGAGGAAACTCTTTTCAGCAGTGCATGTTGGTATATGTTCTATAACATATTCTTATAAGACAAGGCTTATAGGATATTACCTGGGGCAATTAGAGGCTACGTGCCAAGTCACATAGCCAGTAGGTGTCAGAAATGAAATTTGACCCCGTGCCTTCTTAACTCTAAGGTTATCTCCATCTCTATTATGCCACCTATTCTTTATCATGATATTAACACAAAATTAACATGACTCAGTATAAATTTATCATCTTTTCCCCAATGATGCTCCCCATTTCTAACATTTTGTTTTTGGTTTTGTTATTACTAGGATTTTTCCAGTCTTCCTGACTAAAACCTTGGAGTCTACTTTGATATAGGCTTCTCCTTCATTCCCTGCATGCAAATTGTATTGTTTCCTCTTTTGAAATTCTCCTTATTCATCATTCCAACTGCCAGCTGCAGCAACGGCCCTGTTCACATCATGTTTGTCTTTTAGCAACAGCTTATCTTGATGGTTTCATTTTCTATTCTACTCCTCATTTGATTGTGAGCTCCATGAGGGTATGAACTGTTTTCAGGTTTTGTTGCATTCCATGTGCTTTGTACAGTTCCTGGCATAGTTAATTGCTTAATAAATACTTGCCAACTTGGTATCTAATCCATTACACATGCAGGTCCCAGAAAAAGTGCCTATATTTTGAAAGCTGCAGTACAAGCTTTTGAATCCAAATTCTTATTGTACCTCCTGCCTAAACAGAACATTTACGTTTCCTAGTGAGAGACAAGTAGTTATGATAGCTAAAGGTCCAGAATTGTAATCAGGAAGACTTCTTATAAAAATGTAATCATGAAACAAAAAATATTTTTGTAAAGTAGTCATTTAATGGGTTTCCATACAAATTACACAAAATACATTATAATTTAATCCATTATAAGAAAAATGAAATAAATCCATAGATTTATTACAGAATGAAATAAATGTTATGAAAACAGCATCAGTGATGATATTTGTAAACATTCTATGTTTAGCATAATTTACATGCTTCCTTAGTCTAAAGTAGAGAAAAATAATTAATACAACTGCTAACTAGCTATTTAAGCAAACAAATATCAAATTCCTGTGCAGTATACTTTCTTAGGTATTAGACTTACAAAAAAATATAAAAGAACAAAAGAAACCATACATGATCCCTACCCAAAAAATTAATTGGACTTCTCCAATGCATTTATAATTTTACAAGTTATAGTATATTCATATTTATTTTTTCTTACTTCTTTTAAAATATAAAGTGGTACAAGACAATTCAAGAAGTTAAGAATATGTATAACTAGTAGATTTAGGAAAGACTTCATAGAAGAAGTGAAACCTAGCTCTTGAAGGAGGGGAAAGAATTAGCAATTAAGGATGTAGGAAGAGGACTGATGAGGCAAAGAAGGTGATAGGAAGAAATAAAAGGAAAGATCAGGTCAGTAAATTACTCCATTTTTTTGGATAAAACTAAGACTATGTGCAGGAAAATAGTACAGAATAAGGTTCAGCTTCTGACTCTCCAGATGTTGCTACTGTGTTTTAGGAGGACTTTTTATTCTAGAACTTTTCTCCACAAGAGATGTTCCCTTATCCTGGAATGTCTCTACCTCCGCAGTCCCATTTTCCCTTTGATGACTTTGTCTCAGGGCCTTTGTTTTGAAGAAGGCCAGCCATCTGTCATTCTCCTTACAGCTCTGCCTTTGAAGTTCTTGACTTTGGCCAAGATACCATAGCTGTCTTCTCAACCTGAACTTCCCACAGTGAATGTGGTCTTGTTATCTTGATAAATTCCTCCTCCTTGTGGTACCTTGTCTGATAGGTAAGTTACTCCCAGAAATTCCACTTCAAAGAAAGATCCCAAACCAACCTTATTCCACCACTGTTACCCATCTCTTTTCAACTTCCTTTTATGTATTGTCTTGGAAAATAAAAGTGTAAGCTCCTAGAAGTCAAGGATTTTCTTCTTTCTGCTTGTATTTATAACCTCAATACTTAAAACAGTGCCTAGCATATAGTAAGTATTTAATAATTGTTTATTGGATGTCTGAAAGGTAAGATAGAGTCATATTTTGAAGAGCTTTGAATACTAGGATGAAAAATTGTCTTGTTTTTTTTTAATTTACTAAACAAGTAGTAGATGATCAATAAATAGTTATACATAGTTAAAATATAATAATTTACATTATGCATATTATATAATATATCTTACATATTATGTACGTATAACATGTATTATAGTATATATTATATGTAGTTATAATATACATAATGCATATGAAGGTCAATCATGTTCTTTTCATCTTCCTTCCACATTTCTCGATTGTGCTTATTAAAATACAGGATCACAGAATCTGAGAGTAATAAGAGAATTAAAAAACAATTTGTTTCTATCTGACTCATATTGAACTTGCAGTTCCCCTGTGAAATGAGGTCTTTTTCACATTAACTTCAGTCAAAATATGTTTCCTCCATTCTCTTTCATACAGACAAGATATAATACATATTTATATATTAAATTTCAGTGTTGAATTTCTCATTTTCCCCAATTATTACAGCATATCCAAAAGTCAGTGCAGTTTTAAGCTATTAAGGCCTAAAAACTGCACGAAGAATTTTAATAAACCCTGTGTTTCATTTTATTAGATTTGGTCAAGAGTTAGAAAATCACAGAATTTTACATTTCAAGAAGGATATGGGTCCTGACTCAGTTATCCAGAATCCATGACTTTGCAAATTTGATAAACGTGAAATCTCCAACTTACCTGAATCGTTGATAGAATTTTAAGCAGAACAGGCATTGAGAGTTTCTTGGGTAATTTCACTAGAGACTTCCAAGTTGATATCAATCCATTAGTGTCTACCTTTAGGATTTATTTGTGTAGTCATCCCACCAGAGTGAAGAAGTCATATAAAATTAATTTAAAAATTAAAGTTTCATTTATCACATTATCAAAAATTAAATGTTACATACTCAATGCACAATCTTGTAGTTCAGCCTGATTATCTAGCCTACCTCTCTACAAGGCAGCAGGAAAGATTTTATCCATGCTTTGATGAAAATGAAGATTTGGCATTTTGTGGGTTTTGCCATTATCCATCATTTTGGTTCTCAAATTGGTTTAAGATTTCCATTACTTTAAAATTTTCCTAAATAATATTAGTCACTACCCATTCAAACATGAGCAGCATATGTTACTATTATGATGTTGTCCCATAAGTTTGTCATGTGAATTCTACCCAAAATTCTGACAGTGTTCTGGGAGCATTCATTATTTTTGGATACTATAGGGATATAAGTACTGTATGGGTACCTGGCATTCCTCAGTGTCACCATGTAATCAGCCCATCTTTTTTTTAAGTTATGCATTTCCCTTGGGCATTTTCTATCTCAGTTTTTCTTTGTTTTTGTTTTTCTTTTGTTATATGCATAGACTGATCATTTAAAAGATATTCATTATCAGTCCTTTCATTTTTTTAAAATTACTTAGACTCTGTAATATCCATGGATCTCTGCTGAAGAAGACAGAATGTGAGAATGTTGAATTATTAAATATAGACGTGTTAAAAGTAAATGTCAGATACTAAATGTGTGGGGAAAATATTTGAACACATTAGATAGAAAAAATAAGATAGAGAAAATAAAAATCAATTGGCATATACCATAATTCCCATTCTTATAAAAAGCTTACCTACAGATTTGATGATTGAATTCTTGATCAGTGCATGGAAAGTCAGGTTTTTGCCAGATGTCACATAGTAATTCACCTTCTTATAATTATGCAACTGACTTTAAGATGGAGAAAACTTGTATCTCTTTTTATTTGGTTATTTATTATTAAAGAACATTTGCTCTAATGGAGAAAAAGACCAACAGGGCACAAAGTATCTCCCATTTCTATGTAGAAATTATTCACAATTCCTTAAAACACATAGTAACACAAACCAAGCAACGTGTATTATTAGTATTATAATTGGAATTCATTCTTACTGTTATATAATAGCATTTCTGAAAATCTTTTTATTCAAAGATTCACTTTATGTGGTTTTTCATTGTAAATCTTGTTTACTTTAAAATGGAAGAGTTGGTCCATCAATGAATACATTCCAGTGTCTCTGTACTCCTGGGTAATCTCTTGGATTTTTTGTTTGTTTGGTTTTTTTTTTTTCAGAACATATGGATTTATTAAGTGATTCATTATAATCGCATAAAAACTGGGACTAAGCCTCTTCAATTTGTCACATGAATACATAAAGAGACAAATTTTCATGAATTAAAAGAAAGCAATTGTTAGAACATAAACCAGGGTACAAGATTAGGTGATCTGATTTTTAATTTGAGAAAACAATGGATTTTTCCAAGTTGGGAAGGGAGAAGAGTGAGTGTCTGTTAAATTGGGAGAGGGTAAGTGAATTTCAAAGTCTTTCCTTTCCCAGAATGGGGAGATACTAATTAATTGCACACATCTATTAAATAAGTTCACTTCTACCATATAATGTTCCCATGAATGATTTGAAGAAAATATAACAAGATGGAGGATAATAGAAGTAGAAGCAAAAGATGGAGTCATTTTAGTGTCCATAATTCCACAATTCTCTCAGTAGAAAGTCTAATTTTCCCAAAACACCAAGGAAAATGATTAATCTTCATATTTAAAAGAACATAATTAAGTCAAACCTTTTCACAGTTAGCAAAAGCTAGGGACAGTCATTCAATCATGGACTGTAGCAAAGGTGCAGAATTTGGTGTAATATTTATAAATTATGTGAGATGAAGAAGAGAGAATGAATAGCTTTTGATGTGCACCCACAATTATTTTCTAAGAAGAAAAGATAGAAGCTTAATGTATATTCCAATAAGATTTTGAAAAAAACTACTAGGGAAAATAGGATAGTAGATCAATAAAATATGGTAGTGTGTGAACTTAACAGCACAGGGAGAACATCATAATCATCACTGAGAACATGCAAAAAACACTTTAACTTTTATAAAGCATATCATAACATAGAGCAATTGATCATTCTTCCATCACAAAAAAGATGAAAAAGTATGTGCTATTATTGTTCTGATTTACGTTTTGAGAAAATAGAGGCAGACAGGTTAAACAACACAGTCAGGGTCACACATGTGGAGCATGAGGACAGACTGAACTCAAGTTGTTTTGACTTCATGTCCAGGCTCCTACCCATTGTGCCTCCTAGCTACATAGATGATTTGTAGGAATTGCAGTATTTAGGTGAATATTACATTATGTAAATATAGATAAAATGACTCTGGAATTATTATTCAAACAAGCTCTAATATGACGATCAAATCTTTCTTCAGATATTTATTAGATTGGACATTATGGATAAGTCACTGAACCTCCTTCTTCATTTTTCTCATCAATGAAAGAGAATATTGAACTCTATGATGTATAAACTACCTTCTATGTAAAAAAAAAATACTAATTCTGTTTATTTTTTGGTTTTCTTTTTGTATTTAATTCATTCATTTTCAATTTTCAACATTCACTTCCACGAAATTATGAATTTCAAATTTTGCCCCCATCTCCCCTCTCCTTCCACCCCAGTACAGTATGTATTCTGATTACCCTTTCCTCCAATTTGTCTTCCCTTATATTATATTGACCCTCCCCTGCTTTATCACCTTTCCTTCTATTTTCATGAAGGGTAGGATATATTTCTATACCCAATTGCCTATATATCTTATTTCTTAATAGCATGTAAAAGCAAATTTAACATAATTTTTAAAGCCTTGAGCTCCACATTCTCTCCCTTTCCTCCTCCCCATCTGCCCGCATTGAGATGGAAAGCAATTCAACATAAGTTATACATGTGTAGTCATGGAAAGCACTTCCATGACAGTCATGTTATGAAAGACTGTATTTCCCTCTATCCTGTCCCACCATCCATTTATTCTATTCTTTCCTTTCACCTGTCCCTTTACCAAAGTGGCTGCTTCCAATGACTCCATCACCCAATCTGCCATCATTTCTATTATCCCTGCTCTCTTAACCACTTCTCCGCTACTTTCCTGTGAGATAAGATAAATTTCCTTACCCAAGTGAGTATGTATGTTATTTCCTCCTGAAGTCAAATCCAATGAAAAGAAGGCTTACTTATCTCTCATCTTCTCATTTTTTCCCCTCCATCTAAAAATCTCTTGCTTCCCTCTCTTATGTAAGATGATTTACTATATTCTACCCCCTCCTGCTTTCTCCTGGTGCATTCCTCTCAACAGCTAATTTTCTTTTTTAGATATCATCCCTTCATATTCAGCTCATCTTGAGCCCTCTGCCTCTCTTTCTGTCTCTCTCTGTCTCTCAATGTATACACACACACACACGTGTGTGTGTGTGTATACATACTTACACACATACACATATATACATATTCCCTCCAACCTTTCTAATGCTGAGAAAGGTCTTATAAGTTACTAACACCATCTTTCCAAGTAGGAATATAAACAGTTCAACTTTAGTAGGTACCTTATGGTTTTTTTTTCCCTGTTTACCTTTTCTTAATTCTTTTGTTTGAAAGTCAAATTTTCTATTCAACTCTGGTCTTTTCAATAAGAATGGTTGGAAGTCCTCTATTTATTTGAAGTTTCAGTTTTCCCTTGAAGTATTATACTTAGATTTTCTGTGTAGGTGATTCTTGGTTTTAATCCTATCTCCTTTGACTACTGGAATACCATATTCTAAGCCCCTCTAATCCTATAATATAGAAGCTGCTCAATCTTGTGCTATCCTGATTGTGTTTGCAAAATACTTGAATTTTTTTTTTTCTGGCTACTTATAACATATTCTCCTTGACCTTGGAGCTCTGGAATTTGTGTATAATATTCCTAGGAGTTTTTCTTTTGGGATCTCTTTCAGGAGGTGATTAATGGATTCTTTCCATTTCTATTTTACCCTCTGGTTCTAAAATATCAGGGCAGTTTTTCTATATAATTTTTTAAAATTTATTTATTTACTTTTAGTTTTCAACAGACCGTCCCTTAATTCCAGATTTAGCTCTCTCTGTGTGGGCAGGGCCTATGTCAAACTGTGCTCCACTTCCAGCCCAGTGCAATAGACTCTTCCTGTAGATCTTCCAGATTGTCTTGAGCAGGAAATTAGGTTCAGTCTGTTATTTTGTGGCCTTTGCCACTTCTGAGTGTATTTCGTCACTGTTTTGCTGGGTTTTTGAGGGTTTGGGGAGGAGAGTTCTAGCAGTACAGTCTTTTGCACAGGTGGTGTCTGCTTGTCAGGGAATATCCTACCACTACATTTTTAATGCATTTGTATTAATTGGGGGCTATATGTGGAGATTCAAAGTGGAGATGCAAATTAATATTTGTAGAAAGTCAATGACATATGTGATTCTGAATATCCTCCACCCTCTTTCTTTCTAGTCTACTATCAAAAGAATCAAATATATAAATATAAATATCTGCATGCATTCATCTATATACATATGCATATGCACATTTATCTATTTGTAAAGTAAATATATGTGTGCAAATTTGTATGTAAACATAGATTTGTATACATGCAGGCATGTGTTGTCTGTATATGCATATGAAAAAACATACACCCTTATATAACTATGTGTGCATATATTTACATGAATATATTTTGCAACTACAATTTTATACATATAAAGTCTTAGTAGCTACTTTGGGAAACTTGTGTATGTGTGTATGTATGCATGTGTGTGTCCCAATGTCATAGTGGAGTTTTAAACATTCACATGTACATATATACAAATGTATATGCATATACATATATGTTAGGATATATAAATATACATATTCATGCATTTGTATGTATGTATGAAGGTGTCTCCAGTAAACTTATAATTGTCCCTCATCTCAGCCTTGATATCCTTGACTTTCTTTAAGTTCCAGATAAAATCGACCTTTTATAAGAAGCCTTTCCTAATACAATTCTAGTGCCTTCTCTCTATTGATTATATATACTGTATAATATGCACATAGCTTATTGCATGATGTATCCCTGATGATTTTGTGGGAACTTTCTTTTGCCTTTATTTGTATCCTGTGCTTTTAGCACAATACCCAGCATATAGTATGTACTTAATTAATGTGTATTGATTGACCTCCTTATTAACTGACTGAAAAATGAGAAAGCTGAAGCTAGATCCTTGGGGAAGATCTGCATTAAATGGACAGGAAGAGAACCAGGAAAGGAGAAAGGAGAAATTGTAGAGGTAGAGACATGATTCAACAAAGTGTGTTATTTCTGAATTCATGAGAAAATATAATAAACCATAGAGAAAGTAGTCAGTAGTGTCAAAAACAGCAGAGAGGTCAAAGAAAATAGAATCAAACAAAAGTCATTCAGTTTAGTACAGAAGGTTATTGGCTTACCTTAGAGAGCACAGGTTCAGAAAGTGGTATCTCCACTCAAGAAAAAAGTGAGAAGTGAGAAAGTGCATGAGGCTCCAGGTATAGAAAACTTTTCCTAGAAATTTGGTAGTGGGGGAGACGAGAGATATTATTAGATGTGGTCATATTTTCATTTCTGTCATATATATATATATAAACATGTACACACAGAGAGACACACATATATAACCAAACATACAAACATGCATATATACATGCACATATATCAGTGAAACATATATATGCATGTAGGAATGTCACATGCAAAGATATGTGTGTATATATACATACATGCATATATATCTCTGATAATGTTTTATATAACTTAATGCTGGAAAGCCAACCTTGGCAATATACTGAAACCTTCTTATACCTATAGCGAATTTCCCCACAATTTCTTAATTCACTTGTCTTTTTAAAAATTCTTTAGAGAGCATGGTGTTCTACAATTCACAGTCACATAACATCAACAGATTATTGATGTTAAAAATGGGCTGTTGATTCAGGGAAAATATAGAAATTTTTGCCTAATTTCCTTAATGTAATTTGAGGCAAGCACATTCTACTTTATCCAGTTTTTCATATTTTAAGTTTTTCTATGTTTCTACAGTCACAGATCCCCTTCAAATGTGGGAAAAACCATTTCCTAAATGACAACTATTCCTCTTGATGAAATCATCTATAGAACTTTTATAAGGCCTTACAGGTTTTCTTCTAAAAGGCCATCTTCTAAAATATCTCCTAGGAAAATCTCCTAAAGAATTATCTTATAATCCTCTAAGATGCAAGTGAGAAACTTATACACTTTAAGCTTTATCTCTAAAGAATAGTAAAGTAGAATACATGCTGACCTTAGAATCAGAAGTCCTATATTTAATCCACTCTCCCTATTCGCAAGTTGTGAGACTTGGGACAGAACTCTGCCCCTCTCTGACTTTCAGTCTCTTCAACTGTCAAATGAATATTTGCACTATCTCTCATAGTTTTGAGAAAAGTATATGAAATACCTTAAAGTGATATACAAATGTAATGTGGCATATTGTTACCAGAAGTTAGCAACTTGTGATTAAGTCAGTATCAGCAGATACTAAAGTTCTACATACAAGATAGAGGAGCATGGAATGTTATGACATTTACTAAACAGGAAACAAGTCTGGGCAGAACAAAGGAAAACAATGGAAATAAAGACATTTGAACTTTATTATCTTGTGCTGAGGTCACCAATTTTAAATTGAATTTCTCTTCTAATGCTATAAATTCACACAGAGTTTAGACCAGTCTGCAAATTACTTGCTACTTGAATAGACATAAATAAAACATTTTAATATAGCATAGGGGGGAAAAGTGGCCACCCAAAGGACTGACAACGTAACACATCATGTTGGTATATGCATAGAATTTCCGGTGTTCCTATGCCCCCCAAAATTGAAAAATAATAAGATTTAAAGAATTTAAAAGAGGAAAAAGGAAATGGATACTTTCTGTAGACTTTTGAAAGATAATTTAAACACCTTTAGATTAGTTCTAAGCAGAGATTGGATTATCTCTCTAAATAGCAATATAGGTCCTTACTAAAAGCAGAGAATCATTTAGGTCCATTCACACCAGAATACTGGCATATTTTAGGGTGAAAAAACTGGAACTACAAATAATACAATTCACCGATGGGTTGTGAAAGTGATGCAAAATATGTTGGTACTGATCTTCTTTGTAAAACATGCATATTTCTTTCTATTTGTGATAGTTTTGATTTTTAATTTGGATTTAATTTTGATTTTTAATATTTAAAATTCAATAATATTTTATTTGAAGAGTCACTTTGTTTTATTTGAATTTTTCAGTACAAAGTTTGATATTTTAGAAAAGTTCTTAGTAATGCAAATGTCATTATGTGTGAACAAACTGAGTAAATAAAAACAGTGACCATTTTGTAAAATACTTTTTTTTGCATATTTAACCTTTGATAAATTTACTTTAATGATTTTGCAAGGCGGATGAACTAAATTTTCATTGGGCAAAACTGTTTTCTTTAAGTCAGGAGTTTAATAGAACTATACTTTGCATTAGCAATGGCATTCTGACTGCATGCCTTTATTTGGCATTGGTTTATTTGTTGAACATCAGCAAGTAACCACTATATACCACTAACATAGCACACCATCTTTAGAAGTGAGCCTTCCAGAAATATTGTCCTTACTGTAAAAACATTCTATGATTGATAGTGAGATGGAGGATTTTCCTTTTTCTCTGGTTACCTGGTGTCTCCAGAAAAGATATTTTCATGAACAATTAACGTGAGAAGGGTTAAAGAGATACAGTGTTTCAAGCAGATCTAAGAAGGCCAGAGGAAGGTTGTTTGATAACTATAGTTAGAGAATTGCCCTACTTACGAGAGAAAAAGAAGAGTTTCACAAAGTTTGGTTAATGAGATCCTAGCATCAATATTTCTTCCATTACTACTTAATAGAACCCCTCCATGCCTCCTTTCCAGTTTTAAGTTGCAGTTTATGGACCAGATTTCTTTCTCACAGACCATGCCTTAAACTCCATTGATGGCACAAAAAATAGGTTGCTGCCCAAGTACCACTTAATGGTTATTTTGGGGACCCTTCTGGCTCAGAATGAATATAAATAGCAATTTCTCTTTTAGTCAACAACTTGAGGGTCTTCCTCTCTCAGGGTAATTTTTTTTGTTTAATTAAGGGGACCATCCCTTGACTTACTGCTTAAAGAGACCTAATAACTGAATGGATCAAGTGAGAACTTGAGAAGACCTTAGCTTAAAAAACCCAAGGTCATTCACTGCATCCTTGGCCATCCCCAGTTGTCCTGATTTATATCTTGCCACTGATCCCAGTTGGTTCTGGGGAAGAAAGTGAGTCTGGTGACTTTGCACAGCCCTCCTTCACTTAAATCTAATTCATTTGCAAGTCATGTCATATTCTCCCTAATATTATGGTTCTCTTAGCGAACAAAGGACAACCCATACAATTCTTATCCATGGTCTTTTTAAAGATTTCTATAAAGCATCCACACATATGAAAGGATATGCTTCTCAAAAAGTAAAGGTGAAAGTATGCTAGATTGATATTTAAGAGATCTGGTTCAAATCCTAGCCCTGAAATTTAGCTAGCTCTGTCATAGTCCACAAATATTTTCATGTCTCTTGTCCTGTGATATTTCATATGTAAAAGGAATTGAAAGAGTTACTCTAAAATCCTTCCAAGCTCTAAATGTATTAACCTGTAATCAAAAGAAAAACAGAATTTAAGAGTTGAGAGGGACCTCAGCACCCATATAGTCCAGCCCATAAATAAAATTAGTTCCCATTAAAACACACAAACCAAATATTTGAAGATTATCTCACAAACACACGTTAACTATGAGGGTGTGTGCATATGTGTGTATGTATGTGTGAATATGTATACACATATATATACATATATACATGTAATATACACACCCACAAACTTTTTTGGAATGCTTGAGGGGAGACATTCAAAGATAAAAAAAATACAGAAGGAAATTATATTCATGATTCTTAATTATGAATTTTAATTTTTGTTTTATATTTACTTTTGGCTTTTAAAGCAATTTCCTTTTATCAAATAAGGCACCAAGATTATTAATCAAATACACCGATGCACACATGTACACCGATGCACACATATACACAGAAGCAAATGTATGTGTGTAACCAAGAGACACCCAAAACTAACTGTGTAAAAATGTTTTAACTTTATTTTCATTATCTTTTGTGTTATGATTATCACTTTTTCTCCCTCTAGAAAATCTTCCAATTCTTTAGCCCATTTGAACATATAAGTCAATGTGAAAATAACAGTTTTTTTCTTTTCTATTCTTAAAAAAGAACCTCATTTTTCTGTATCATATTATAAGACTTGAGAAAGACCAATATTGAATTTTTTTTTAAAGGAAGAAAGTATGCTCTATGAACTTTGACTCTAAGAAAAATTCTAAATCATGTTGCTAAAGGTTCAGGAACATTGAGACTATTAAAGTAGCAGTAATCACAAGGAGCCATATGACTTCATGAAAAAGAAGTCATAGAAAGGGATACTTATTTCCTTTTTTAATATGTTGCTAGTGGGATAAAGAAAGTGATTTCTATAGTAATAGTTTGGTGGTGGAAAGAAAAAACTAAAGAAAGTGATTTCTATAATAATCGTTTGGTGGTGGAAAAAAAAAACTATGCAGTTTATACTTTTATGAGAGTGGGGAGAGTTATCTTTAAATAGCAAACAAGGGTGTGTGTGTGTGTATATATATATATATATACACACACACACATATACATATGTAAGTATATATGTGTGTGTATATATGTGTATATATGTATGTATTACATGTGTGTATATATACATGTATATATGCTTATATGTATGTATAGGTGCATGCAGTGCATGTATATGTATATACAGATATGCATGTATTATGTGTGCACAGGCATATATGTGTACATATATATTTATGTGTGCATATGCATATATATGTATAGGTATGCACACATACCTATACATACATACACATACATATATAATGTTTTCCAAGCACCAGATGAACCATGGTCAGGAAAATGTTGTTAACTTAAAGGATTCTCATTTCAGTAATAAATCATTTTGGACATACTTGACTTTGTAAAGCAATGTAAATAAGAAAACATTCATGCTTTCCTTAATTGTCACCAACCAAGTTCATTTTTTCCCTTTCTCATTTTTCCCTTTCCCTTTCCCTTTGTTTAAAACTGGGAGAAAAAAATCTCTTACTATGGAATTAGACCACTTTAGTTACTACCAGAAGGTTAAAACACTATGTATTAACTTGGAGGACTCATCAGATTTTATCTCACATCCTTCAATTCACAAATTTTAGAATTATTTTTGATTTGAAAAAAAAAGGTTTTTCTTGGCCAAGAACTGAGTTTTATTTTTAGAATATCCTGCATCTAGATAGGGGAATTCTCTCAAGGGAAACAGGAGATTAGTTAAATAGAGATACATTTCACAGGCAAGAACAATCTTTAGAACACCTGAAAATACAGTGCAACACAAGTCATACCTTCACCTCAACAATAATGCAGTATTATGAAAAACAGTTGAGGAAGCAGTGCTTATAAATTTACAATAAGAAAAATAAATATATGATAATTTCTGCTTTAAACTTCACCACATATTTAGATTGTTACATTTCCTCATTCATCCTAGCAAAGTTAGCCTGCCAAGTGCAAGATGTAGGTCATCAATACGTACACAGATACTGTTACTGTTATAACTTCACAAAAAATACAGATAAATTTAAAGATAAACCCCTTTAAGAGTCGTAGTGCTAATTGAAGTTTGGTGGGAATTTTCAGTGCAAATATTCTTCCAATTCTCTCTAAACTAAGACATTTCTTGTGGAAATAAAGAGCAAAGAACCTTCATCTCATTCCATATCCACACTAACCATTTTAGCTTAAGTTAAATTGGCCTTTGTGGAATTATTTACTTATCTCAGATAATTCAATCTGAATATAATTTCAAACATTACTAGTGGTCTGAGAATAGCATTCAAGGAATCTCTTAGTTTTTATTCTCCAACTGTTCTCTTTTTACAGAGGTGTTCTTTATCTTTTCTACATGTATTTGTTAATCCCACCAAACTTTAACATCTTCCAACAACTAGTAAATGCTCATATAAGCAGTCCAACCAGTCACAGATAGCTATGTACCTTCTTCCTGATCTCTGCTTCATAACTTTGAATCTTATATTGATCTCACTTGCTGCCTGGCATGTAGGAGAGTCACACCATCTTCTAGTTTCAGCCATGTGGATAACCCTGCTACTATTTGAACCATATGAGGTTAGGGTTAGGGTTAGGATGTAAAATATCTCTACCCAAAGAAAGACAGCTACTATGGTTAAGTGATTAGTTGAAGCTTCATTCCTGATTTTATTTAAGTTAATAAATAGTTCCCTCATCCTTTTTTCTTCCTTTTTTTCCCCTGAAGCAATGGCATAGCCGTGGCATAGGGGCCTCATAAACTTCATCACTATATTGTCATCCCTAGAGGGACTGGATTCAAATCCTGTGAGGATCAGGTCAATTTGAATCACAATGCACTAACAAAATATTATAGAAAAATATTACAGAGGGGAGCTCAGACTTCTGGTATTAAAGAAAAGTCCTGGCAAAATTTCTGTGGAGAAAACTTTCAGTTGCAAAAGAAATTTCTTGCATCACTTGTTCAATCCAGATGGAGGCTTCTCCAACTGTACTAGGACTGTCTTCTTCATTTAATTCCACTTTGAATATGCAACCTAAAATGATATAGTTCATGTAAATTTTTTTGTTTGGTTTTAAGAAGGGAGGAATTTTGCCAAGTAGCTGAGATCAGAAAACATTTTATAGCTTATCTTAAAAGATATCATATGTATTACCTATCTGAGTGAGTGTTGCATCAGATTCTACTTTCCAAGTTTAGCACTGGCTGTACCTAGCTGTAACTAATATTGTAGCTGGACAGACACTTTCTTTTTGGTCTATCCTGTATTTCCATGTAAAATTTTTGGCAAATTCCTTATCCTAGTCAGCTAAAATTACAATGTTTTGCCTTGTTGCTCAAGGCAATTCTCTCTCACTGAAGATTTTCACATGAAGCTTAAATGATCAGTTGTCGGTAATGACAAAAGAAAAGATTACTATTCGGGAAAGAGTTAGGTTATATAATTTCTTCTACCTCAGAGATTCTGGTAATCTAAGACTGATCTCTAACACTGAACAATAATGATTAAAGTGTCCCAGATAGTGCAAGTATTTGATGTTAAAACTAGGACAATAGACCCTGTCTCTTACCTTGCCAGTAAGAAATTTACAGTGTCAGAAAAGCACATATGATTTTAGAAGTTTTTCCCTTGCCCCAAAACTCTGGGTCCTCTTAGAGTCATATATGCTTCTGTGGCCTTCAGGTGATGGTCATAGGCCTCCAGGTTAGCTTGAAGTGCGTTGAGTGGCTCTTTATTTTATTTTATTTTTTTTTTGATGTTAGCTTGAACATCCACCTGTTTTGTTTCTCCACATTTTAGGGAGGCAGTTACTGTTATTTAAATTCCTTTTAACACTTAACATTAATTGGTTTTTATGAAAGAATACATTTCTTCACAAATATAGCAAGAGTGAACATTTAACCCAAAATATCAGGGTATATGCCACTCTCAGCCCCCATATCCCTTCACTGGTGGAGAGCAGAGAAGATTTGACTCAAAAGTTAGTTTTGTTTCCTACATTGATTCCTAGTTCACACCCAAAGCCAACATCACTGCTAGCTTCTGCTGGGATGGAATCCCTGTCCTTGCTCCTCCAGGCATCTGTGTTGGTCTGGGTGCAGCACTCAGTTTTGATTCTTAGCTCCATGGATCCCAGTGGCTCAAATTCCTAACCAAAACAGAGGATTCAGCTCCCTGCACATAGAATGTAAAAGAACTAAGGAAAGGACCAATGACCCAGGACCCTTCTCAAAGTCCGTATAGATTGAGGCATAAGGAACCCATAAAATCCTCCCCCTTTACAATATGATTCTCTTATCTGGAGCTATTAGGAAAGCAGTGACCTTAGATGGGTATGCCTCAAAGAAATAGTTGACTGGAACCCTTTTTGTTAGATACCAGCAGTTCTCATTCAGTAGTCACTGTAAAAAAAAGTCTCCTCTAAAACATGTATCAGGCAACAAGAAGCAGCTGTAGAATGTCCACAAATACCCCAGTCATCTAAGTTCTCCAAGAAGCCACTCTCAGTCTCTCCAAGTGGAGAGCAATCATTTTAGCATGCTTTTGGATGACCTAGGACATCCAGGGCATAAAGATAAAAGGTTTCTTAGGGTTATGCTATTGCGCTTATCTGAGACTTGTTAAAATGTAAAATACTTTGTTTTAGCACAAACAAGTGCCTCTGACTGAATCTTGTCTTTATCAATCAAGAGTCTTTACTGGGAATAAAATTGAGAAACAAAGTTTGTAATGTTAATTATTTTAATGTGATTAAAGACCTTCCCCACCATTAATGGATCTGCCCATTAAGGGGAGTTTGTCCTGGGAAGATTTGTAGGAAGGCTCACACCTTTTTAAGTTTCTAATGAGACACTGGTTCTCAAGGCTTGTGATGCTCTCTGACTAAAAAAAATGTATAAAAGGTCTGAGGGTGAGGTTTTACTTTGGGGCTTATTGATTGGAAGCGTTTGTTTGGCCAGATGAGAATGTGGGAAGCTGCTGAGACCACCTCCTCCAGTCCCATTCCCCCATGCCTCCCCACTTCCCTCCCTCCTTTGAAAACCCAGATATTGGTGCTTCGCTTTCTGGTAACTATGCATGTATGTAATGATCAGAGAGTTGGATCTGCCTGTTGATTTATGATGCATGTATTCCTTATGTCAGACATTTGGAAATCTTATCTGTTGATCTATATTTCTCTGTATTTTCTCTGAAGTTCATAGTGCTGACTTTTTCCCCTGAACTAAGTGAATGATTTAAGTGCTTGATTAAAGAAGACTCAAAAATTGTCTTTCCTTTTAGAAAAGCAGATCAATGAACCTGTGATATCCTGCCCTGCTGTGTATGTGGGGTCCTCGCTGATACATAAGGAGTACACATTAAACTTTTCAGTCATTTACATTTAAGTATGATGTTAGTTTCCCATAAAGTATAAAACTGAAGGAATGAGAGGTTGAACAAGTGACTTTTTGTGGGGGTGGATGGACCTGCACAACTTGGCAGCAGGTAGGAGCCAGAATTAAAATAGACTAAACTTCTTCAGGTCTCAGATAGGCTTTAAGTGGCTTACTTTCAAAGTATAGGTATGATTAATGATTAATCTACTTCTCAAGACCTTTTTTTAAATCTAGACATGATCCTGAAACTGCAATCAGCAAACAGTTCTTTATGAAGTCACCCTCAGTAAAAGACTTCCCAGCATCAGTAATGTCTTTAGACGACTGAAATCTAACTTTCATAGTTGCCTCATTTTTTGAGGTTACTTTCTTCAAAAACCATTTTTTCCACTGAGATTTTTCAATAATTTGGATGCTTTAATTTGTTTTTCATTGGTGTCCAATTTGCTTAAGTCAGGATGTTTTGATCTGAAATGACAAAGGTATTCCTTCAGAATGGCTGTTGCTTGTCAGTGAACAAGGCACAATATTTTGTCTCTCATTTGAATAAACAAGAATTTGTTTTTCCACAGGATTAAACACTCTGTGTTCTGATTCTATCTTCTGTTTCTTTTTACCACCCATTTTACAAAGTCACCACAAACTTTAATGTTAGAACCTGTCAAAGTCAAAAACCTGACTCTTGCTATTCTCAGACCAGAGACAGACTAATGATGGCTAGTTGCAGCAGGTCAGGTGACAAACAGGAGAAAGTGCCCAGTGGCAAACCCCTCCCTGCCCCCACCAGCACTAAGTTACATGATCATGGGCACAATACTGACTAGTGGAAGGTGAGCATACACAAAACACTTCTTACATCTTTCTTTTACATCCTCTACATTTTTCATGGGCCTCCTGAAATTCTTTGGCAGGTCTGTAGGCCTATGTTGTACACCCAGGATAGGAAGATTGAGGAGAATGATAGAAATAAAGGAAAACAAAGCAAGCGAAAAGACAGACAGCTGTATTAAGAACTGCAAGCAATATAAAGAAACAGTGTAATATGGCACTTTACAAAAAAGGTTAATTCAATCTTGGGCTACATTAAAAAAGATATATTTTCTAGGAATGAGAAGAGGATATGAAGCTATACTCCATCCTGATTAGAATATGTTGAGGTCTGGGGTGCTGGGAACCCTGAAATACCAACAGGCCAGGTCCTGCTCAAATAAATTCGACACGTCTCCTTAATACCAAGAAAAACAAAGTTTATTAAAGATTCACCATACTGGGTTGATTCTTAAGGAGCCTAAGCATTTATAAGGCTTGTATTCACAAACTTGCCAGAAAGAATCTCAGTTAGACAACATCTGAACTGGATTGAATCTGAGCGACTTCATGGAATTGAGATGGAACTCAAATACAGAAAAAGACTGAAGGAAGAATCCAGGTGTCACACAGTAGTCTGGAGCCCCAGGGATGATCTTGATAGAGGAGGTCAATGGAATGTCCAGGTCTTGATGAGAATCATCAGTCCCCTGGGGTGAATACAGATCTATTCTAGGGAGGATCTTGACAGGAGTGATGAGCAGCTTGGGGAATGGGATTTTGATAGGATCAAGGGTGGGGAGTGCAACAGAGACCTGGGAACAGTGATAAAGAAAAGTCTATGGGCCTCCAGGGGTTGCCAGATCAAATGGGAAGATTCAAGGAGAATTCAAGAAGGTTCCAACACTCTGTACCCCATCAAACGCATTTGAAGCGTTTTGCTTGCTGTAGCATATATTTTATGTTTGTTTCTATTAATTTTAAAATTTTATTGATATATTTTGTTCTCACATCATCTTCATGTTCTGATTTATCTTTTCCAGAAAGAGAGAGAGAGAGAGGGAGGGAGAGAGGTGTTATAATAGAGATCAATCAAAGTTCAGTAAAACTAACCAAGCCATTGAAATATATGCAGTTTTCCATATCCATCGTCCCTCACATCTACCATGAAGCATGGGAGGTCTAATTTCATATCTCATCTTTGGGGTTAAATGGATCATTACTATTTCCCTGCATTTGATACAGATAATTTTGTTGTCTTTTCAATTTACATTTTTCTGCTCATCTGTAACTTTTCTTGGTCCTGCTAACTTCATTTTGAATAACCTATTCATCATATTCTTTATTTCTTATAAGAGAGTAATATTCTATTACATTCACAAAACACAATTTGTTTAGCTATCTTCATGTGATGAACTAGTTTTCAGATTCTTTTTATTATGGAAAAAGTTAAGTATTTCAAAACAGTTAATTTTGATGGATTTTTTTTTTTTATCACTCCTTACCTTAGGGCATATTTCTAACTTTAGAATCTCTAAATCAAAGAGGATGACCCTTTATTCACTTTCTTCACATAATTCAAGTTGCTTTCCAGATTGATTAGACCAGTTCACAGATCTACCAATAGTACATTTATTTACTTTCTTGTCTTTCTCTAACCCTTATAACGTTATGAATCCCTGTTTTGTGTGATCTTTGTCAACTGGTTGATGGTGTGATGAAATGAACTATTTTTATTATAATTTCTGGTATTGATTTGTACCAGTCTTTTATATAGATGTAAATAAAATAAAGTTCTTATACTGAGTATGATTTGTTTACATAATTTGATGACTTAACTGGGAACGGCTTTGGTTCTTATTCTTTTAGTACTTAACAATATACTTTGAATAGTACAATCTTATCAAAGACACAGAACAGAAGCATTTATTTTCTAGTCTGCATTTCCCTTCTTACCCTAATTAACAATGATTTTCTTCGTGCAAAAAAAATTCAGTTTCATTTAATTTAAAATCACCCATTTTCAGCCCTTGTTTGGATAAGAATTTCTTATTGCCAAGTTTGGGAAAGCCATATTTTAAAATTGTCTTCTAATTTCATTATGTATGGTTTTGATGATTATTCTTTTATGATAAAGTTTTAGGTATATAACTGCTCTTCTCCATTCTTATCTTTTCTCATTATTTCTGTTTATATCCTAGATTTCTTGTTTCTCCAAATAAATTTATAATTTTCTGTAGTTGTATAAAATAGTAATTTTATTTAGTAGCAAATTTTAATTTTATTTATATATCTATTGAGTACCCTCACACACACACACACACACACACACACACACACACACACACATTTTAGAAAGAGAATAGATAAGTTAGAGAGTTTCCAAAAAAGGGCAATTAGAATAGTAAAGGCCCTTGCCCTTGACATTCTAGTCAGGACTTCTTAAACTTTGTCCAACGGCAACCTCTCTTTACCTGAGTCATTTTTATGTGACCTGGATATATAGGTATATAAAATAAGTATATAAATCAAACATTTACTGATAATAAATCATAAATAAATATATCAAAGCAATTCTTTGGTATACAGCCAAGTTTTCCATTTATTAAAGGTGAAAGGGTGAAAGCAATTTGTATATTAATGGGATGGATGTGCTTGTTTACTTTTACATAAAAAATTAAACTTGGTGGACTACTTGATCCTTCATGACATAGAACATGTTCAACATTTTTCAGAGTTGGTCGATATTTTGATTTTCTATTCATCAATGCTGAGAATACCACTTTGCATAAATACTCAGTAAAAAATGGCAGAAGTATGTGTAGGGCCATTTCATAAATTGTTAGAAATTCTGTGCTGATCCCAAGTCAAAATTAATTTAACATTTTTTAGAGGAAATTCAAGTTTTAAACCTAGATCACTTGATAACTCAGTAAATTTTTATTTAACTTTTAATGACAGATTACTGATTTTTTTTATTTCAATTGAGTATATTTTGTGAACCCAACTTAGTTTTTTAGTATCAAAATTTGAAGGGAAATATTTCTTGTGTGCCCTTCCAAAGAGCAATAAAACAATAATTCCTTATGTATGCTTCCTTCTTAAAAATATCTTACATAAAGTCACAACTGTGCCATGTTATAAATATTAGTTGTTTCATTACCCATACTTTTTCTAATGAACTATTTCTGGCATTTTAATAGTAGCAGGTAACATAAGATCTATTCTAGTTTTCACAATAAAATAAGAAGTTTCATAAGATGCAAGCCCATACTTTTCATTGACAATAACAAATTTCACAGAACAATTTTTATTTATTTGAAGATTTTAAAAGTTGTTCAAAATATTCCTTTGGTTTTTTGCAGTACACTGCATGCCTGGTATTAAGATGTCATTTTAATTTGGCTGGTTTCATCTTCTCTGCAGCCAAAACTTCATTACAAATTAAGCCAAGAGATTTTTCCACACCATTATGATTATTAAAAGTAAATCCATGCTGCAACAATTATTCTACATATTTTCTTTTTCTTATCAATTTAAGTATACTATTACCTGGTAGTGAAGACTCTGCCACATTGTCATCAGAATTTTTACCTTTTCTGTCTTAATTTATCTATAACCAAAACTATTTTTGTCCTAAAATATAAATTAATATTGCTAATAATTTCTCAAATAAATACTAGCTTTAGCTTATGAAATTATGTTTGTTTGTGCTTAATTTAAAAAATAAAATTATGTTCACCCTTGCATATACATACAGTGTTGATGGAAAAAAAATATTATTAAAATGATTTTGTCTTTACTTGCTGCAATTTAACACTTATGTTTCTGTAAAAGAAGGATATAACAGTAATGTTGAAATCATTTTCTTTTGCATTATGTTTTGGTTTGTTTTATGATTTCTCCCATTCATTTTAATTCTTTTGTGAAACATGACTAAGGTGAAAATGTATTTAATAAGAATATATGTGTAGAACCTATATAAAATTGTATGCTGTCTCAGGGAGGGAGTGGAAAGGGAGGGGGAATAATATAAATTATATGGAAGTGATTGCAGAACACTGAAAACAAAATAATAGAAAAAAGGGAAAAAAAGGCCATCAGGTAGAAGTAAGCTTAGATTTGTTGTGTTTAGGCCCAGAGGTAAAGCTGAGGAACAATGAATGGAAATTAGAAAAAAAATAATAATTTTTATGTCAGCAATAACTTCCTAACAATTAGAGCTATGAAAAATAGGAGTGATTTGTCACAGAAAATAGAAGATATTGCTTGCCCTTTCCACATTATGGTTTTTCAAACAAAATATTGATGACCACTTCACGGGTATGTAGCAGTGAATTCCTTTACTTGAAATGGGTTAGACAAGACAAATATTTGCCAGCTTAACAATCTGTGGATCTGAGTTGGTCTTGTTAGTATATACCTACAATACCCGTTGGCAAGGAGACTGAGGCCAGAGAATTACTTGAGCTTTAGTGGACTGTGACATTAGTGTATTGACACTAAGTATAGCAACTTTTTGATGAGTTCCAGGAGGCAAAGGGCCACCAGGGCTATCTAGGGTAGAGGGAAACAAGGGAAGAAAATGAGAAGAGAAGGGAGGGGAGGAGAGGAAGAGGAGAGGGGAAACAAACAAGCAAAGAGGGGAAAGGAAGGAGGAAGGAGGAAACCAAGAGAAATTCAGTCAGTCTTTTGTACTGGTGTGTAATTCAACCTGGGGAGGGCAAGTAGTATGGATAGGAAATGAGAATTGCAAAAATGTGGAAAGAACTGAAGTATCAAAGGTTAATTGCACTTATTTCAAAGTTTTGTCCAAGGCTTGCTTAGAATTCAGCTTGAGAAATCATTGTTAGATAAATATCATCCTATGCCTAAATTATTCGCAGATCCACTGTGATGATCAGTCAAGATAATGTGAATGGAAATATTTTGTAATAGTAAAACTACAGAATTGCAAAGTGTTAATATTATCATAACATATTGTAAATGATTTTATTAATATGAAAACAAGACAAAATAAGTCATTGCAAATATCCAAAATTACAATATTGACTTTAATTAATATTCATGCAATAATGTTTAGGATGCAGAATAAATTGTAACATTAGTGAGTACACATGAGAAATGATAATTGTGTATAATGATAACCTGTTAACCCAATAGTCTTATTTCTGTTCTGCTAAATCAATTATACAAATATGTTATTTTAGCTATTTGCTAATAATTAATTAAGTTCACATGAAATTAATGAACTAATTAGTCTCCATTGTTTAAATGTGGCTCCTTTTTGAAAAGAAACATAGCTATTAAGCTTTTCAATGGCAGGTACACCTGTTTCCTTATTCATGAGAATAGCCTGAGTGAAACAATGTCACCTGAAGCTGTAGAAATTCTCCATTTAAAAGAGAGTAGAAAACATGGAGAGTAGATGATTTTAGGACTTGAGAAAGCCTGAGGTAAATATATTATGTCTAGGCATGGAAAAATACACAGAATCACATGAAGAATTAGTCAGTCTGTATTCATGCTAGCTAATTTATCCTAAAATTGCAAAGCCTTTTTAAAAAATAACTTTGGAAGTTGTTTTTGGCTCAGTACACATTTGATTATGATGGAAAAACTTCCCATATGAATGATTCCTTTTGTCACAATAAATTCTATTTACTATACTGATCAATATGATAAAAATATCAATTGTTTTTGGTATTTAATAGGTCAATACAATGTGCATTGTAATTGACAAAAAGAGGTGATGCTGTCATATTTACCTTAGCCTACCAGCCATTGCAAATTTACAAGTTGGCTTTTGCTATGCACCTTATTAGATGAATGATCAAAATCTACTTGAAGGGATAAAGTTTTGACTCAGGAGAAATTCAGTAGGTTATTCAAATTTAGGGAACTTTTGCAAGGCTTCAGCTACCTTACTTTTATCTTATTTTATGTAATTAACCTTTTTTCTCCCTTCTTTGTTCAATTTCATTCTAATTACTATAAGTTTTGAGGTTATCCATTTTGTGATTCTTTCCATGTATACTTTTTGGGGGGAGGGTGGTGAAAAAGAAAATAGCTTTGGTGGGAAATTTTTGTTCTTTTTCAGTAGTGTCTGATTCTTCATGACCCCCACTGGATTGTTTTTTGTTTGTTTGTTGGCAAAGATACTGGATGGCATGCCATTTCCTTCTCCAGCTCATTTTACAAATAAGGAAACTGAGGCAAACAGGTTTAAGTGACTTGGCCAGGGTCATATAGCTAATAAGTGTCTCAAGCCAGATTTGAACTCAGGAAGATGTGTCTTCCTGGTGCCAGGTCAGATTCTCTATCCACTGTTGCTTAGTCACCTGGGAAAATATTAGTGATAACTTAAAATAAGTTTTCCTTTCAAAAGTTCTAAGTGTTTCACAATTATTAAATCATTCAGCAAAGAATTCTTGTGAAACAAGGACTATTTTCCCACATAGTAAAGTCAAGTAGTTTGTCTAGGTTCACAAAGAAAGCCTATATAATCAGGACAAGAACTCAGGTCTTCGAAATATAAGTTTAGATCTAGAAGTGATTTCAGTGGATATCCAGTAAAATACCATCATTTTTAAGATGAGGAAAATAACATCTCAAGACAGTATGTAATTTGCCAAGATCACATAGACAGTAAATGTCAGGGCTACCCTCTGACTCCACTTATGGCATTCTTTCTACTTTATCTCTCTGTATCTATGGTCTCTCATTTTTCTTGGGCTTGGTTTCCTCAACTAAAAATTGAGGGATTTGTACTTTTAGATAGCTTACAACTCTAAATCCATTACCCTAACTACTTTCCACTTATAATAGTAGTCCTTTGTATTCTACTATAGAAATATGCCTTTACCTTTGGACACATCTGCTGTGAATTTCTAGTCTACAGAAAGTGAAATGACTATTCCAGGGTAGCCCTTACTAGTCTGCCTATAGTAAATGCCACCTACGTCTGATCAGTTGTAAAAGTGAAAGGCTAAATTATTAAAAAAAAAAAATCTAGTTAATACTGACCACAAAAGGCTGCTATTTGCTCCTGCTGCCCTTTGGAGTAACATTATTCCTTGGAGGCTTCCATATCTTTGAGACTGCATTGTGACAAAAATAAGCTGACATGTTACCCTGGTAACTTTAGTTCTTTCCTTTTTCAGTAAGACTGTGTAATACTTTATGGTATGTCTAATATCTACCAAAATTCCTTTTTTCTACGTGGAATAGGGTAGATTTTTCCTAAAAAGTGATAAAGTTGGGACTTCATTGGCCAGGGGATAGGCTAAAGCTACGTCTCTCTAGCCTCTAGTCTTACTGATCTAGATTCCTGATCCCACAGATGTCCCACTCACATGGATTAAGCGCTCTATTAACTTGGGGGAAGCCCAAAGATCACACAAATGATTATCACACACTGTTCTGCTGAACCAACCCATTTCCACATGCAAAAACAAAGGCTGTATCTACTAAAATTAAGTGTTACTGTGTCCTTATTATTTTAGGGTGAAACAAACCTCCTATGGTTACTTGGTCAATGACACAATAGTGACTCATCATTTTACCATCAAACCTGAATTAACAAGGTAGTGGCACTAGATCCAACCCTGAAAAGCTCTATAAATCCTTGCAAAATGGAAAGGGAAGGAAGGACAGATTCTGGAGTATAACTGTAGAACTGAAATATCTGATCTCTTAAAACAACCATCGGATGATGAGTCAAACTCTCAGAACAAATTCAATATCAGTAATTCAGTCAAAGAAATCTCTGAAAGATTTTCCCATCACTAGTTTTGCCCTTATCAGAATACTGATCTATCTCATGATGATAATAGCAAGAACTAGCCATAAGACATTACAACCAGGGAATACATATAAACGCATTATTCTTTCCTTGCTGCTTTCTGCATATTAATACACTTTGGAAGACACAAAGATATATCCACATAAAGAAAATTTCTCCCTGGGAATTCTACTTAATGCAATGACATTCATATCGAAGACTTCCTATGTCTTATTCCTACTATAAGAGCAATCTAAAATACCTAAATGGCACACAAAATTTTCCTCCCTTCATACTTAGATCCAGCAGCACTCTCATTTCTCTTTAAATATGTTCTCCACCTATATGACTATGATACTGGTGGATAAATGTAGTCCATCAGGAGATACATCAGTGCTGCTGGCCAAGACCACAATGTTGAGTCAGATTATTTTCCTCAGCTTCCTCAGAACCACTGTCCATGGAGATGACCACTTCACTGCTAATGCTAAGAAAAGTACTCTAGTATAAAGGTATATTGACATGACCACCAGAGAAGAATTTACTACACTCATCTGTTATTTCATATCTATATCATACCACATTCATATATCTCAGACTTCAATAGTATGCTACACTGGCCTTTATTTTAAAACCAATTTTGGTCAATGAGTCTGAAAACCCAACATGTTGTGTAATGCAGAAAGCACTGGACCTAGTGATGGAGAAATAATTCATCACCACCTGTGAGTATAACCTTTTACCGGGGAGTAAATAAGGAAATAGATAACCCAGTGGAACATTTGACTTTTTTACTGAAATTCAAACTGAATTCCCATTAGATTTTAATAGAAACCTTACTTAATTAGAAGTTTTTAGTGACTGATGTACCTAGAAATTTTTATTAAAATATGTTCCCTTAAAGGTTGTGATTTGGGGAATGAAATATATTTTAGTAACCTTTAATTATCAGATACAAATATTTAATATTTGTATACAGGACAATTTGGAAGGAAAGTTATTGTTATCCATAAAGGGTTGTAAATATAGAAATATTTCTAGTACTTGAATGCTTATTATTGCCAAAGAGTGATAGAAGAGTCTTAGTCAGATTTTCACCTTTATATATGTGTGTGTGTGTGTGCATGAGTGTGTATGTATGTATGTGTATATATATGTATATATGTATATATATACACACACATAGGATTTAAAAAACTATTCACTGGAATTTAATCTTTCTTGAGTAATTTTGATCATTTGAGTCAATTTTATATGTACTATTTTAGTGAAACAGTTGCACTATTGGCAGCTTGGTCAAATTTTCAGTTATTAAAGGTCCCGTGATTTCAGCTTTCTATTTTAATGAACTCTTTTGCACTAGAGTAGTTTTTAAATGTCTTTTTAATCAATGGTGTATATATTACCAGAGCCTTTGACATTTAAAATGTCAGTTGTTTAAATTTGAAACATGGATATTAACTTTACAAAAATATATCATGAAATTTCACATTATATTCTACTTGGCTCAGTTACTTAAATTTTACACAAAAGGTCTTCAACAATTATATCAACAGAATACAAGGTTATGAAATCTTCATTTTCTATCTGGAAAGGAAATCTGTCTAAAACCTTCACCTATCTACACACTCTGCTGCTCCTGGGGCCTATATATGGGAATGGTTGGAATGAATTCTTTTCCAAATTAATAAGTCACAGATCTGAAAATTTCTTTGTGGATTAAGAAAAGATAAAATAAAGGCTGAAGATTTGGATAGATATAAAAAATGCCAGTGGCTGTGGAAAGAAGGGGACAAAATAGAACAAAAAATTAGTCATCATGTATAGACGTTAAACTTAGAGCAGGGTTTAAAAAAAAAACTTTCTATGTTATGAAACTCTTTGGCAGTCTAAACAAGCCTTCTTAATTTGTTTCCACTTGCAACCCCTAATTTAGCAGTGCTTTTTAGGGTATCCTATTTACCCTTTCTTAGAATATATTTTTTTACTGCATTAAATAAAATACATAAGACTCTAAAGGTAATCAATTACACTGAAAATCTACTATCTACCTATTTATATATTTATCTCTCTCTCTCTCTCTCTATATATATATATATATGTGTGTGTGTGTATGTGTGTGTGTGTTTGTGTGTGTGTGAGTGTGTATAGCTAGCTATCTATATGTAATATATCTATATATGTATACATCTATGTCCTACTATAAAATATATGTGTGTATGTATGTGTGTTTGTGTGTATGTGTTTAGGTATGTGTATACACACTTAAGAGCCAGGTTAAGAATCCCTGACCTAGACCAGTATTTCATTTTAATTATTTCAATTCATCAAAGACTTAGCATTTAAGCATGAGCAAGAGAAATAAACTCCATGATAAGCAGAACAAGACTCCAGTTTGGCCCTTGCTTCAAAGAGGCAGTTAGATAAATAGATAGATGGATAGATAGACAGTTGATAGATTTCATTTGGGGTGTGTGTGTGTGTGTGTGTGTGTGTGTGTGTGTGTGTGTGTGTGTGTGTGTGTGTATAATGAAATAGAATTCAGCAAGGCATAAGAAAGGGCTTTTTGCTCATAAGGGTTAGTTGAATGTGATTGAATCCTGGATCAAAATCTGGAAAAAGGTTGTGAAATAATTTTCTCTGGTCACTTTAAAACAGGAAACAGGTATTTCTCAGGGGAGACTTAGAAACTGATCTGTCTAGAGTTAGAAGAACAGATATTAGGTCTTATTCAACTCTCTATATGGATCTTTAATTCTATGGTAATAGTAGATAAACTTATCAATTACCCTGCCCCCCCTTCTACTCAAGAAAGAGTAAATGGGCATGGGATTAGAATAGAAGAAAATAGGGGGAGGGATTTAGGTAAGTCATTAGAAAGAACTACGAATGCTACGAAATATTGGGCTATTATAAAAGCAGGGTACCGAATCCCCTGCTATTTTTAGCACTGTGGCCTCCAATAACTGCCTGGAATCTCTATATTGAATAAAGATCAGGACAGGATCTGTGGTTTCATTGGTATAGAGAACTGTTGGGAAAGGAAATTGCTTCCAGCAATGTTGGTTGACTCCTCTGTGTCTTATAGTCTTAAAAAAATTGCCTAGAGCAGAGGTGTCAAGCCTGTCTCTTGTGGCCTGCAAAAATACTGAGTGTGATTGGAAATAGACTAAAATGTAATTGGAAAATATTTCACAAAATACAATGGAGCACAGGCAATGCTAATCTTTAGTTTTTGGTTATTTTTTTAAGTTAGTATGTGCCTTACATGCATTCATTTCTATTTTTATTGGACACAGTCAATAGATATCAGAGGTGTAATCTGAATGTAGTTCTTCCTATGTTTTAAGCTAGCTTTTTGTCTGCTATGACATGCTGTCTCTTTATATTTGATAGTGTCCACAAAATTGTGATTGTATTGTAGAAAACCCTTCAATTCAGTTTAATGCAGTTCAATTCAGAAAGTATTTGATAATCATCTATAGGTAACCTAATGTTCCAGATTCTGTAGATCTGAGTCAGTTCCTCTTCTCAAGAACTTTATATTCAACTGAAGAAAGCACTTTCACAACTGTTGTCATTTCTTTTAGATTATATTATTGATTTAGGAGCAACAGAACATTCTCATAACATTCAAAACAAAATAAAAAAGAAGCAAAGTAAAGAATATGAGCTTCAGAAATAGGAGCTTCAGTGTGAAGTGAACAGATAAATACATTCTACTATATCTACTATATCCCCTTTCCCCATGGATTCAGAAATTAGAGAAAATCTAAGTTTCCTTTACTAGGCATTTATCAAACAACACCCTGGTGACTATCCAACTGGATGTCCAGCTATTAATGATTAACTTCATTCCATTCATGTAAATAGATTGGATTTTTTAAGGCTTTTTTTTTCTAAAGTAACTAAAGCTGAAAGTTTGTGTGTTACATATTGAGTATCTATATGTAGTACACTGATTCAACCCTCACAGCAAGTTTCATAGTTCAAAAGTTTGGACTCAAGCCCAAGCTCTGATACATAGTGCCTGTGTGACTCTAGGCAAGGTTTCCAGTGCCCAAGATATTCTCTAAAGCTGAGGTTGAACAACAGTTGATTATATGCCTTAATAGAGAGAAGTTTCTCAATATCAACTCCCTACAGTGATAAAATCACAGCATCTCTCCCCCTCAAAAAAAAAAAGACTTTCTTTGATGGTAATAGATAGAAGGAGCCTGTGTGTGTGTGTGTGTGTGTGTGTGTGCATACACACACAAATATATAAAAATAAGTAAATATTTTACAATAATTGTATGCAAATATTACATTATATAAATATACTATAAATATCTATAATTATGTAATAATCATATTGCAGTTAAATGTTTACTATAAATATTTGATAAACATATTTGTCTCAGTTATTTAACTTATTGCACATTTATAGATTTATAGTCAACATAGCATTTTTTTCATGCAGTAGATATAGAAGGGAAAAATTTTCAAACTTATTTTTATATTATATGGGCATTATCTAGCAATATCACTATTACATTGCTATCCCAAAGAAATCAAATAAAAATGAAAAGGACCTAAATGTGCAAAATAAATAAATAAAATTAAAGCAGTTCTTTTAGTGATGGCAATGAATTGGAGATCAAAAGAATCTTTTAATCAAGGAATGGTTGAACAAATTGTGATACATGATTACGATAGGAGAGAGAGATGGAGATGTCCAAACTGCTACAATCTGCTATGACTCTTCCCAAGATTTTAGGTACAAATTATAGAAATCTTGAATAAGGAGAAGATGCAGTATTGATTAACTTTCTATATCATTTCCCCCACCTAGAATATTCTCCTAAAGGAATCAATGAGACCCCATGATCTTTAAGGGTGACTCCCATTCAGTGGAAGAAACACTTCTCTTGAATGGGGTCTTACTATCAATCTCTCCAATGAGGAAGGCAATGATCTAATACAGATTGAAGTTTCTTTATCACTCAATTCATTTCCCTAAGAAATGTCTACCAGTATTATAATTTTTGGTTTTGTTTTGAATTTTACCTTTGATAATGCTCTGGTTATGGTATTTTATTTCTTGAATTCTCTAAGATATTTTGAAGATTTTCCTTTCAATATTGGTTTTTGACATCTCAGTTTATGAAAGAAGCAAAATTCAGAGGTGTGATTTAGCCAACAGGCAATGTCTTGTTAGACATTTGACAGGTATTAAATTTTTATAACAATGTAGTGAGTTATTTTTCAGCTTAAGCCATTCCCTTACCTAATCTGCATTAATCACTGAATAAATATGAAAGAAGAATGAACTTTCTACAAAATCAATCACTTGCTTATTCTTGAATTGTCATACTAAACTTCTCTATTTCTACAAACAAATCTGTGGGACTCAGATATTTCTTCAGTGTTTCTTTGTCAACATATTGTTGGGTAACTTCATGTCATCATTCTGTAGGTGATTTTCATTCAACTGTCTAATCTTATCTTTTTTATAGACTCTGCCTAGATTAATAAAGTTAGTTATTTTTTCTAACAGTGGTTCTGTAGGTTCTTAATCTTTTCATTACTACCACTATTATTATAAGTGAACTTCAACAACAAGAATCATCTGTACTACAGATTAATAAAATTATATATGTATATGTATATATACATATACATACACATATACATACATATATATAATATATATGATTCCCTGGTTGTTTTCATTATAAGTTTGCTAAATCAGTTTCTCACTGAATTTACATCATGAGAAATTATTATTTATAAGGCAACTATGACAGAAATATGAAGGGAATGAGTCTCTGATCTAAACCATATGTCTACTACAAAATGTGGTCCAACACCGAACAAAGAATGTGTTTAATAAGTGCTTACTGAACTATTAAATAAGTAGCTATTGGGTCTTGACTTTGAGAAGTATACTATTTGCTGTCCTCAATTTGATCTCCATCTCTCTGTAAACACACACACACACACACACACACACACACATACAAACACATACACACACTTGTAAAAGGTGGATTTAAATAGAAGGATATTTTACTTGGTCTTACATATTACATACCTGTTTCTTTCATAAGGAAAAGAAAATGCATTTTTAGCTACGTAGACAGTAGACAAAAAGAAAACTATTCTATCAAGATTTCCCAGAAGTTCAACTTAAGTGTAAATTTAAAAATGATTAATCCCATAAAAATATGTTTTGGTCACATCAGTTACCATAAAAAAATGATTGCTCACATCAGTTTCCTTGACTTGACTTAATGCCAAGCTATTTCCTTTCTTTATCATTTCCACCTCTTTCTAATAATTTCTATATCATCAGTAGACTAAATGTCTATGATTGCTTATCTATAATAAGTGTATTTTTATCTCCTTTTTAGTATTTTATTTTTCTCCAATTACATGTAAAAATAATTGTAATATTTTTTTTTAAATTTTGAGTTCCAAATTCTCTCTCTTCCTTCCTTCCCACACTCCTCATTGAGAAGACAAGTAATTTGATATAGGCTATACCTGTATTGTCATACATAACACATTTCTATATTAGTAATGCCTTGAAGGAAAATAGAACCCCACCCCCCAAAAAAAAATCAACGTACCTTCAAGTAAAAATAAGTGTACTTTATTCTGTATTCAGACAATATCAGTTCTTTATCTGGGGATGAATATCAGTTTTTATCATAAATCCTACTGAGTTGTCTTGGATCTGTGTATTACCAAGAACAGCAAAGTCATTAACAATATTGCTGCTACTTTGTAGACAGGACATGTTATATTGCATCAGAGCATGTAAGTCTTTCCAGTTGTTTTTACAGCACTTTGCTCATCATTTTGTACAGCACAGTAGTATTCCATCACAACAGGATACTGCAATTTGTTCAGCCCTTCCACAATTGATGGGCATCCTCCTCGGTTTCCAATCTTTGCCACCAGAAAATAGCTGCTATAAATCAGTTTGAACATATATGTCTCTTTTGTTGTTTTTTAAATCTCTTTTGGGATGCAAACTTAGCAACAATATTGCTAAGTCAAAGGGTATGCTTGGATTTATTGCCCTTTGGGCATAGTTCCAAGTTGTTCTAAAGAAGGGTTGAATTAGTTCTCAATTCCAACAGGTCATTAGTGTTTTTTTTTCTTTTATCCATCCCAACATTTGTAATTTTTCCTTTCTCTCCTATTAGCCAATCTAATAAGTATGATATAGTATCTCAGATTTGTTTTAATTTGCATTTCTCCAACTAATAGTTATTTAGAGTATTTTTTATATGGCTGTAGATAGCTTTGATTATTTCATCTGAAAACTGTTCATGTCTTTCAATCACTTATCAATTGGGGAATGGATCTTGCTTTCATAAATTTGATTCAGTTTTCTATGTATTTAGAAATAAGACCTTTATCAGAGAAACTTGCTTCAATTTTTTTCCACAGTTAATATTGCTAACTGTATTTCCCTGTATCCTACCTCTCTAATTTTGTTCTCACTATCTTTTCATGTTTTCCATTCTTAAAAGTGTTTTGTTTCTGACTCCCTCTTCCCCCAATCTGCCCTCCTCTCTATCACCATCACTCCTTCTCTTACATATTTTCCCCTCCTACTTTCCTGTAGTGTAAGACATATTTCTATACCCAATTGTGTGTGCATGCTATCCCCTATTTGAGTGAAATCTGATGAGAGTAAGGTTCAATAACTGTCCCTCTTCTCCCTCTTCCCCTCCATGGCAAAAACTTTTTCTTGCTTCTTTTATGTGAGATAATTTACCCACCATTGAACCCCTCCCTTTCCTTTCTCCTAGTACATTCCTATTTCACTGCTTAATTTTATTTTTTAAGAGATTGTCCCTTCATATTCAACTCACTGTGCCCTCTATATGTACTCCTAACTTCTCTAATAATGAGAAGTTTTATGACTTTCAGGTACCATCTTCCCACATAGTAATGGAAACAATTTAACTTTATTAGGTCCCTTATGATTTCCCTTTCCTATTTACCTTTTATGCTTCCTTTAAGTCTTGTACTTGAAAGTCAGTTTTTCTATTCAGTTCTTGCCTTTTCATCAAGAATTCTTGAAAGTCCTCTATTTCACTGAATATGTATTTTTCCCCTGAATGATTATACTCAGTTTTACTGCATGCATGATTCTTGGTTACAATGCTAACTCCTTCCTTCCCCTCTCCCCCAGAATATCATATTCCAAATTTTCTGATTCTTTAATGTAGAAGCTGTCAAAACTTGTGTTATCCTGACTGCGACTCCTTGATACTTGAATTGTTTCTTTCTGGTTGTTTGGAATCCTCTCTCCTTGACCTGGCAGCTCTAGAGTTTGTCTATAATATTACCGGCAGTTTTCATTTTGGGATCTCATTCAGGAGATTATCCACATATTTTATCAAGTTCTATTTTTCTCTCTCATTCTAAAATATCAGGGCAGTTTTCCTTTATAGTTTTTGAAGGTGATATCTACATTCCTTATTCATAAATGTAAGAATCCTCAGTGGCTATGTATATATCAACGTATGTTCCCAAAAGTAACCCTTCTTTGAAGATCTCCTAAATAAGGGGAACCTACCATATCACAAATAAAATCCATTCTACTTTTTGAAACCTATACTTAATATGAAAGTTTTCTTTAAAATAAATCTATTTTTCTTCTCTTTGCAATCTCCATTCATTGCTCTTCTGTGATCTCCTTGTATGGCCAGGCCAAGCATCTTTCTTCTATATGACAGTCCTACAAATATTTCAACGAAGTTATTATGTCCTCCCTTAATCTTTTCTTTTCTAAGCAAATTTTCCCAAGTTCTTTCAACTAGTCCTTGTGTGGCATGAACTTTATGTCTTTCACAAGCCTGGTATCCCCTTCCTTGAACTTGTCAGTTCCCTTTATAAAATGTAATGTCCAGACCTGAACACAACAATCCATGTTTTCCAAAGGAATAATATCGTGATGTAGTATTTACTTTAGACTTGGAAATTATATTTTTACTAATGCAGCCTAGGTTACTGTTTTTTAGCTATGTTATCACCCTGTTTAATCAAATTGAATTAATTCCACATTAGTAGTTTTTTTTTTTCTTCAAAACACTGCTATTTCTTTGAAACTCCCTTACTGTCTATTTGTGGTTACATTTTTGAACCCAAGTGTGAAACTTTACATCTATACTTAATAAATTTCAACTTATTGTATTGAGTCCAGCGTTGCAACCAACTGAGATAGTTTTGAATCCTATCATTCAGAGTACTAATTATTTTTCCCAACTCTATGCCATGTGCAAATTTTATAAACTTGCCCTCTATGACTTCATCAAATTTCTTGATAAAAATGTTATATAACCTAAAGTGAGACACATAAATTCCCTAAAACGCTCTGATGGAGTATACTTTCCAAAATGATGTTGAACTCATGGAACTGACCATTCAGCAAATTCTAAATATTGTACCCAACCAGTCCACATCTTTCTACTTTTTCCACAAAAAGTGTCCAAACTTTTGAGTGAAATACATTGTCAAAATCTAAGTAAACTCTATCTCCCTCATTTCTCTAACCTATCAGAATACTTACCCTGATAAGAAAAAGAAACCACACTTGTCTGCCATGACCTGATGCTTATAAACCCTGCGGGATTTTCTTTATTACGGTTGTTTGTGGTGATGATTGCTTCTTTTTAAAAAATTATTCTTTGACAAATCTATTTATAGAATATTCCAGAATTTACCCAAATTATCTACCTCAACTTGAAAATACTAATGTCACTATTACTATTTCCTGATGTTTAGCCATTTTACTTTAGGTAGTACAATTTCAGGAGGATTTTTTAAAAACAGTATCTGCTTCTTTGGAGCCTGTCCCACCACATTATTCCTTGTTCTTCAAGTGAAAGTTCCCAAATTTCTTCAACCAATGTCTGCATAATAAAATTCTAAGTGAACTCTCCTGAGCTTTCTGGTATCTCAGAGTTGCAATACACCTTCCTCATCAGGCTTGCTGTCTCTATGCTTTCTCACTTCCAATTAATGCAAAATTCTATGGTTCACTTGGCTCTGCCACTTCCTACCTATGTGACCTTGGGAAGTCACTGAAGGTCTCTGATCCTAAGATGCTTTATCTATATAAATAGACAACTGGACTATATAAAAGTGTAATATCCCTTCCAGCTATAAATTTGTTACTCTTTAAAACAAGTAGTGTTTCTCCATAATTCTAGTGCCAGGAGTAACTATGTATTAACCTAAATGTATTCTTTGCTAGATAATTAGAATATGGTGTAACATATATTCTCTTCTTCCTAAAAACCAAGATAAAGCTAGATATGTAGATAAGGATTACTGGGAGAAATACCCAAGGTCCCTGCCTAGTTTCTGGATACTAAAAAGGTTAGAGAATTTGGTTACACAAATCATCCTCAAATATCAAGATGTGTAACTTAGGCAAAGTATGTATTATAAAAGTGAAAGCTATTTAGACACTCAAAGTAATACATGTCAAAGTAATGAACAGATTACTATTATTATCCACCTCTTATGAATCTACAGTAACAAAGAGCTGCAATATCAGATAAGAATCACTTGCCCAAAATGACACAAGAAGTCAGTGGTAAATGCTGAACAAGAAGTTAAGCTCCGCTGCTATTCATTTCTGTAACTCATGACCAGAAAATACTATCATTCAGAATAAATATAGGAGTGATCATCTTTGAAATTTCATATATATATGTGAGCCATCCATTCTAGGTGAATAAATATTTAATTCAGGGTGCTTTTTTTATTTTTTTATTTTTACTGCTTCCAAATTGTTCAGTGTAGTATTTTGCAAGGCACAGGTGGGTTTTTTTTTCATTAATACTATATTGTAACTACATGAGTATTGTGCATCTATCAGAGACAGCACTTAACTACAATATGCATAGTCATTCTCAAAGGTTAACCCTGGCAAGGACCTAGTTTTCTTTCTTGCTGTTTCTCTGAATCTAAGTCCTTTTGGTTAATGTGGGCCTCCACTTTTCAACTTTAAAATGAGCTTGGGTTAAAGGTCATCTTAAGTCTCTTCCAACTATAAAATAGAATTAGAAAGTAGATCTGTTGAAGAATCCATAGTTAATAATGATCATAATAAACAGAAAAATATTACTCTGAACATTCTCCTTAACTATTTCTTGCTTTGTTTTGTTTTTACAGTATCTAAGGGAGTAGTTGGAAAGTTTCCCAGTGACATATTCATGCTTCTTGATTGCCCCAATGGATTTTCCTTCATGTAAGGTAAGCACTGTTATCGAATTCCTATTGTTTTTCTTCTCCTGAGAGTATTTAAATATTTTTATGTGATAAAATATATAATTGTCTTTTCAGTGATGCTTTATGTCTCTATCTCATCGGCCTCCCAAATATTTATGCATAATTTAATGGTATAATTAAAGTTTACTTCCATGTATGTAAATTGACTTCAGTTGCTTTGCAAAGTTGCCAAATACTATGGTAAATAATATGCAGTAAATGCAATATTTTAATGTTTATAAAGTGTTGTAATTCAGATCCTTCTTCACCACCTTTCCCTAAAAACTAAATTAGCGCGTTGATCCTTTTTTAGACCAAGTGAGACTTGTTCACCACATTGAGTCGTAGCGCAATGGAGTTACTTAACTATTCTTTTGCAAGTTGCAGCTTTCAAAATTGAAAACTGCCTAATGGAGGTACTGACTTATGCATGGGATGATGCTGATAATCTATTCCTTGAGTACTCTCCGTGAGCACTTTAATCCTTTCTATAGGCCATTTGATTTTAACCTAACATCATTCAGTGCTAGATCTACAATTTAGTAGAATGTAAGCTTTTTGGGACAGGAGCTCTATTAAAAAATATCCACACACCCTAGCACAGTGCCCATTATTTAATACATGCTTACTGATGGATTAATTGAATGATAACCTTCATTCTGATTTGGTATTTGTAGATTCAATGGAAAGATTTGATCTTTTTCTCCCCCTTTTATCCACAACCTCAAAGTTTCAGCATTCAAACAGTTTTGTCCCACAAAAGCTTCTTGACATAAAAAAGTATAAATAATAAACAAAGAAATATACATACCACAAACAAGAATACCCTCCCAATAGGGAAAACCATCACTTTGAAACAATGATTCACTTACAAAAATGATGGTTATTTCTAACAAATGAATAGTAATAACAGGTCACAGACAACCTATAAATAAATAAATTATTTCAGTGGGAAAACAGGCATAAGCACATCAAACCCTGATGTTACTGGGCCAAAGGGAAATTGTCTGTGGATACAAATGTGCCCCACTCAGATGCAGAAAGATTTAAAATGCTAGAAACAAACAAACAAAACTCAGAAACCCAACAAGAACACAATTAAGCAATAGATACAAAGACAGTAAAAAGTTGTCAAAATTTCAGTTGAATTTTGGTATGTGGCCAGAAATAATATAAACAGCATCAGCTAATGTTTGGTTTTGTTTTTACTTCTCTGGGAATAAGCATAACATTAACACATTATAAAAAACGACTATGTTGAAGCACACAATACACCCTTCACAAAGACCTTCAGGATATTACCTTGGAAAGGTTGGTAAAGGAGGAAGGAACACTGTTCATTATATGGAGAAATATGAGCTAAAAGTAGTTCCTTTAGAGGCAGGCTGGTTTCAGAGTGCTGTGTCAATCAGCAAGAACAAGTTGCTAGTGGCATTTAAAAATGACAAACTTGAAGTGATTTGGAGACACTGTGATATTTAATTGCCTCTTTGATGATTTCTTGGAATATACTTTAATACTTCCTTCAGTCAAATTAAGTAATCCTAATAAATTAGCCTCTTTTCCTTCTTAAAATGAAGAAAGTGAATAATCTACCATTAATTATGAATTTACAGAAGAATGCTAGCTGTTTTAAGATTTACTTTTATAATTCAGAGTTTGAAGTTGATCATTTTCCCTTCAACTATTAGTTCACAAAAATACATAGTTTCAAAAAAAGATTATTTTTAAAATTCAATTTCCATTTAATTATCAGCATAATTTCTAACCATTCCATCCTTGGCTATGTAAGCACTTATATCTTTAAGATTCAAATTGTATTCATCAGGATAAAGAAGTAAACAGCAATAATGCAAAGATATAATAACCCAAAGAGAAGTTAGGTCGCATAGTGGATAGAGAGCAGCACCTGGAGTGAGGAAGACCTGCGTTCAAATCCAACCTCAGCACTTGCTAGTTGTGTGACCCCCTAGGCTAGTCACTTAACCCTGTTTGTCTCAGTTTCTCATCTAAAAAATGAGCTGGAGAAGAAAATGGAAAACCACTCACATATTATTGCTAAGAAAACCCTAAACGAGGTTACAAAGAGTTAGACATAACTAAAATGACTAAACAACATAGCACACAAAGAATTATTACCTAAGAGAAGTAAGTTTGCAGTTCTTTATGTAGATCACAAATTAATTTACTTTCTATCTAAAAGCAAATCTGAAAATTCTAAAACTTTAGTGGCCCTGTTCTTAATTTATGGAACAAAAATGTGTCGTCATATAACTGTGTTCTGCCTCCATTAAACACTAAAGACAAGGTATAGTAGAAAGAACTTTGAATATTGCTCCAGAAAACACTTGCTAAAATTTTACCATCACCAAACCCTGGCTGTGTGACCTTGCTAATTTCTCTCTCTGACTCTCAGTTTCCTCATCTCTAAAATGAGAAGGTCAAGTTAATTTAACTGCAAGGTCACTTGCAACTTGAAATCTATGTTCCTATAATTCTTGGCCTCTCTTTACAGACAATAGGATCCCAACCAGTGTTCAATGAATGAGAAAATGAATGTATCCTCTTTTAATTGTGTAATATACAGCAAGATAGTATTTCAAATCCACTCTATATTTGTTAAAATGTGTTTTCTTCTTTTACTCTTGTGTTTCACTCAAGAGAGCTTAATAAATACACAGGTGCATAAAGAATAATGTCATTAACAATATTTTCATTCTTATGTGTCTTATAAGGCTGTACAATTTATAAAATTTGGTTAAGTTCATCATTTTTTAAACTGTACTTAAAATCTCAGATCTTTTTGTGTGCACTGCTTCTGTTAGGCTTCACAAATAATGAAAGATTTATTGTAAAATTTATGGATTGTCTAAGCTACTCCTTATTTTCTTCTGGTACAGGCCAGGTTAGACTCATTTGGAATTAAACTTACAGTTGAAAAGAAGGAAAACTTAGAAATGGAATGTTGAGAGGATTGGGAGGTTTGGAGGCAATTGGGGTTAAATGACTTACCCAAGGTCATTCAGCTAGCAAGTATCTGAGACTGGATTTACCTTCAGGTACTCCTTACTCCAGGGCCACTTAGGAGCCCCAGAAATAAGATTTTTGAGAAAAGAAAAAGCTACATTTGGGTATATACACATTTATTAACTCAGGCTGAAGATAAATAAATAGATGGGTATTGATGTAAAATAATGATTTTAGTTGTCATTGATACTATGATCCTGTTTTAGATTGCTAATCAAGATCTTACTGTAAAAGGTATATACTCGCAACATGGATCTGTTTCTTTTATTATAGGTGTCTGTACATGAATTTACTGTCTCTGTTTAAAGATACTCCTTTAATCAGAAGACTTCTCCAACCGACCGAGTTCTTTTCCATGTTTCTTCAGGGCTCCATTATTATCTTTGTACTTCATGATAGTACTGAACTTCAGAAACAATTCCAGTTCTAAGGTCAAACGAAGTATTGAAACTTAATGGAAATGGTTTTAGTGACCTGATTGTTCATAAGATAATACTATTGTAGGCATTATGAGAAATATGAGTAGGAAAAATTTTAAAAAGCTGTTGATGTTAGTACTTGTCTACAATTTTCCCAGGTCAGAGCCAGAAACATAATGTTAATAACTTTGGGGCCCATTTATCAGAATTTGATCCTAAAGACATTTGCTTCAGAGAATTATAAAAAAAAAAAAGAGTCAAAAGTAAACTAAGACTGCAATATTTGAGAAAGAAAAGTAATATTTAAAGGGTTTTTAACAATAATATAGGAATGTATAATGTCAGAAATTCTGCAACGTATATATATATATATATATATATTTCATAATAGATTAACTTAGTGTGATAAATCTATTATACTGAAGACTTGAACACTACATTGAACAGTAATACACAACTGAGTGGAAGAAGACACAACTTTCAATCATTGCATAGAATATATAAATATATAAATACTTTATTAATGACTTGGGTGACTGTGTACTTACATGGGTGTAGAGATGGAAAAGTATGTAGGATAATATGCGTATTGCCAAAAGAATATGACAACCATCTCCTTCTTGCTTGGCCCTATTGTCTTTTTTTCTTTTAAGAAATATCTTATTTAACATTCTTTTCTTTATTGAGTTCCAAATTGTCTCCCTCCCTCCCACCCTTCCTGCACCCAATGAGAAGACAAGCAATATTAATTATACATGTGAAATCATGCAAAATACATTTTCATATTTGCCATACACAAAGAAAAGCAAAAAGAAAACAAAGCACACATGAAAAATATGTTTCAATTTGCATTCAGAATTATTACTTTTCTTTCTAGAGATAGATAGCAACTTTCCACCATGAGTTCTTTGGCGTTGTCTTGAATTATTATATTGTTCAGAGTAGCCAAGTCTTTCACAATTGTTTGTCAATAAATCACTCATCTTACAATGCACAATGATCTCTCAGTTATTCTCACTTCACTTTGCATCAGGTCATATAGGTGTTTCCATGATTTTTGGTTTTTTTCCCTAAAACCACCCTCCTTGTCATTTTGTAGAGAACACTAGCACTCCATCATAATCATATGCCACAACTTGTTCAGTTGTTCCTCAACTGATGAATGTCCTCTCAATTTTTACTTCTTTGCCACCACAGAAAAGAGCTAGTGTAATATTGATTCTTGTCTTTTTCTTGGATCTCTTTAGGGTGCCCATCTAGTAGTAATATTGCAGGGCCAAAAGCTATTCACAGTTTTACAGTCCTTTGCATATAGTTCCAAATTATTCTCCAAAATATTTGGAACAGTTCACAACTCTGTTTATTGGAGTACTCTTTAGTCTTACTTCTTGCAGCATTGTTTTTCTTGATAGGTGTGAGGTGGGACATGTTATGTAGAACATTTTTTATACGATTATGGATAGTTTTGATTTCTTCTTTAGAAAACTGTGTGTTCATGTTTTTGACCATTTATAATTGGGAAATGACTCTTATTTTTATAAATTTGACTCAGTTTCCTAGATGTGAGAAATTAGACCTTTGTAAGAGAAATTTGCTATAAAAATTTTTATATTACTTCAATTGTTTATAGTACCATTTTAGCAAAAGCAGTTTCCTTCATTATATCTTTTAATTAGATCTGTTTTTTTTTTATTTCTTGCTTTGTTTGAGACGATTATTATCCTTGAATTTTTACCTTTAGTTGGTGCATAATGGATTCTGCTTCATTCTTTTATTTTAACTATATGTATGTGCCTTTCTATTTAAAGTTTATCTTTTATACATAACATATTATTGAATTCTGGTTTCTAATCCATCCTGCTATCTCCTTCCATTACATGAGTTGACTTATCCCATTCACATTTATGGTTATGGCTATTTACTGTGTGCTTCTCTTTATCCTATTTTTTTCTGTTTCTCCTTCTCTCTCCCATTTTACCTGTCTCTCATAAAAGTCTGTTTTGTTTCCTTCCACTGTCGCCTTAAGTAAACTTCCCTTTCTTATCTGCCCACCAATACCTCTTGTCCTCTTCCCCTTCTATTACCCTAAGACAGAGTGAGGTTCAAGCATGGCTCACTCAGCCTCATTTATCCCTCCAATTTAAAATCCCTTCTTTGTGTGCCTCTTTTATGTGAGAAAATTTCCCCCATTCTATCTAGCCTTCTTTCCTTTCTTTCTTCTAATATACCCCTGTTTACCACACCTTATTTTTTTGGAAATAATTTCAACATAATTGACATATCTATGCTCTCTGTCTATGTAGACTCCTTTAAATTGCCCTAGTAATAAGGTTCTTATGAGTTGCATGTATCATCTTCCCATATAGGAATACAAATTTTCATGATTATCTTTTCTTGTTTACCTTTTTATTCTTCTTAAGTCTTGTGTTTGAATGTCAAATTTTCTACTCAACCCCCTTGTTTCCATCACAAATATTTGAAAGCCTTCTATTTCATTAAATACCATTTTCTCTCCTGAAGAATTATACTCTTTAGTTTTACTTGGTTCTTAGTTGTAAATCTAGCTCCTTTGTCCTCTGGATTATCTTATCTCAAGTTCTCTGCTCCTTTAACATGGAAGTAGCTCAGTTTGGTGTGATCTTGACTGTGACTCCACAATATTTGAATTGTTTCTCTATGGATGCTTACAATATTTTCTCCTTGACTTGAGAACTCTGGAATTTGGCTATCATATTTGTGGTAAGTTTTATTTTGGAACCTGTTTCAGGAGGTAATCAGGGGATTATTTCTAAGATACTGGGGAATTTTGGGGATAAACTTTAATTCAAATCTTGCCTTTCACACTTAATAGTTGTGCAATAATGACTAAGTCTCTGAACCTGTCCCATCAGCTCTTAAAAGAAATTAATAACTGTAATGTGAACTTCATAGAATTGGAAGGATCAAATGACATTGTCTGCATAATTGGGAGCTACTTTAACTTCTAAATCATCATGCCTCATTGGACACACCTATTAAGGTGATATCTATGATTCTATGTCTTTTTCAAACAGTGATGATTTGACTGTGCAACATAGGAGACACTGGCACAGGACTACTCAGCATGGCATGCCCACATAAGAAAAGGTGCTGTGCTCTTTGAGCAAAGCAGAATTGAGACAGCACAAAGTAAATGCAGGATGCACAAATATGGGATATCCACCTCAAACATTCATAAGGATTATCCGTGCCCAACCTGTGGTAGAGCATTCCGAGATCATATTGGTCTGATCAGCCACAGTCAGACACCCTGAAATTTCACTTTACAATGATGATATAATTTGGGTCCTCTTCAAAGACCAAGGACAATAACCACCATCACCAACTGCCACCACCATTGAGTAGCAATTATATACCCACTAAAACCAGTAATATCTCACATATCATTTTTTATACCTTTTCTGAATGTCTCTTCCCTTCTCTAAATGTGATGATCTGTTCAATTGACAAGTATGGATGGCTGCCTCTTACAACCTCTTTAAAAGTTTTTTAACATGTCCCCTTCTTCAAAATATGTTTCCAGATTCACCCATATCTTAATGTCCTTCCTCCAAAACCCAGACTACTTAGTTCTTAGTCATTCTTTATGGATTTTTCTATGAGCATTTTGTCTTCCCCTAGTAGAATGAAAGCACCCTGGTAGTAGAAGTTGTCTCATTTTTTTATTGATGTTCCCAGGGTCTAACATAGTATTGCACATAGTAGATGTCTGTTCTTAAACTTCTATTACACTATTATTTTTAATATTTCCCTATCATAGAGTTTAGCAGTTCCATCGGAATAAAAGATATGAACTTGGTCCAGTTTGAGTGATTCTTAATTGTGTGGGTTCATTGTGGCCATTGTTTCAGATAACCTATAGTTCTTCTTTACCTCCTAGTTATGGAGTAAGGCTTTGAGTCAGCAACTATGCCAAATCTTATCCTAAGCTCCCAATATTTCCAGATCATTCAAAAAACACATTAGTCCAAGAGGCAAAAGGTTTCTAATCAAGGTAAATTACAAGAAGTTGAATCAAATAGTAAACATTTTCTACAACCATAGATAAAAGAGATGTCACTTCTATTGTCTCCAGGAAATATTGTTTTTCTTTTAATCCATCTGTTTACTCTCAATGGAAAAAGGACAGTCAGTTCTGAGCTCAGCATTTGCAATTTCTATCCAAGACAGCCTAAGTGAGCTCTACAGTTTCTCTATTCAACATGTAGTATTTACACACATGAAAAATAATATGAGAGTACCATTGTAAATGGTTTCATTTAAGGGATGAATGTGCAAAAAAGAGAAGAAAATAGCACAACGAATGGGCAGTGGAGGGCTGTCTGTTCCATTAGGAAACTTAACATTTTAAGTGGACTCGCATGACAAACTTCTAACAAGACCAGGGAGAAAGTCACAAAGGAAAGACAAGTACAGATGGGCTGTGATTGGTTTCATTTGGAGGGATACTTGAGTCAAGAGATTTCAAATTCATTCAAGAATGTAACTCAGTCAGTTTAGAATCACAGTCCTGGTGCTAAAGTATATAGTCTTGTAGCTTAAATATCTTCTATTTCTTTTTCTCTAATCTAATGCAGGCAGGCTGACCAGCACTGATTCCTTAGGATGGGCTTTCCTCTCACTGTAGCTCTACCATTTTTATGCCATGACTAGGCTATACCATGCTGTCTTTTTCTTTATTATTAATTAACTTTTCCTTTTCACTAGAGATAAGAGATGCAAAGATAAAGATTAAAAGTCTAGTGAGATGACCAGGTGTGAATAAGATAAAGTATGGTTAGGGTCCTTCCTGAAATGGTGGTTTGTACCACCAAGGGAATATTCACAGCCCTGGTGGTGACTATGAATATACTGATGTAGTTTTGGATTGCAAAGTATAATAGACTCTTCATATAGTCAGAAGAAACTGACTACAGGCAGAAGAAAAACATTTATTCAGGTACAAGAAAGCCAAATTCCTTGTAGTAACCAAGAAGTCAATGCACATTATCACTGCAGGGGATATGGGTGTTTCCAAGCCTCAGCTCCCACCCCTACTTTTCCACAAACAATCAAACATTCACTATACTAGCTGTGCCTGCTTGCCTGAGTCCTCTCTCCTTCCCTCCACCCTAACTGTTCTGATCAGCTTCCTGTTCCACCCTTCCTGTTCTGCTCCACCCTTCCTGTTCCACCCATTCAGCAAACTCTTCCCACCATGTATGACTTAGGTGTCCATGTGATCCAAGCAGGGGACATGGTCCTGTTAATTCATGGGAAAAGATCTTCCAAATTCAATTACCATTACATGGTTCCAGGGAGAGTATTAAAAATAAGGAATTTGAAATCTCAATTCAGGAGTTTTGTAGGATGATAATACAGGGATTAGTATTAAGTCTTCCATGCTAGTCCATTTGTAACTGAAGTAAAGTTAGGTTCCTCTGCTTTCTCTACCTGATAGCTGTCTTATTCACAGTCTATAACAACCTAAGGTAATTCACCTTCCCTTATCCCCATTACTTACAAGTCATCCTGGCTGTTCATATCCAAGAGAAGTTCAGGAGCAGTCAAGAGTATTTCCACCCATGTCCCACTGTAGACTAACTGAAGCTGGGATGGAAAGTTCAATAATGGGTAATGGAAATCTCCTCCCATATTACAAATATGTTAGGATTCTTGATAGAGCTTTCCTTTTCAATAAAAGTTGATATAAAGCAATAAATTGAACAAGCAAAAAAAATATATGGATATATACAATATATGGATACAATATATGGATATAATATGTGAATCAATAGAAAAATACAAAAGCACTATACTCTTCTCTCTTCTGAATCATAAGATGGCATAATAGAAAGAAAATAGATTAATATGGAAAGAATAATAACACATTTATAAAGTACATTAAGGTTAGCAAAACATTCATTTATTGCAAAGCTTGTATGTATATGTGTATATATGCATATACATATGCACACATATGATATGTGTACATGTATATCTGTGTGTATATATGTATATGTGTGTGTATATATATGTATATGAAAAGATATAAACATATTTGCATATGCATGTGTTCAGCTGAAATTGTGCTGCAGGAGAGGCAGTCACTATTCAGGAGATGAGCCCCAGGCACTATTTTGAGGGTAGAAAGTTTTAAGATATCTAGGACATGGTCTCTCTTGTGAATGGTATGACATTTTGCAAAATTAGTGAGAAGATTGCCCAAGAATCCTGTCAATCTGTGCTTCATTTTCAAAAACCTTCAAAATGTAGCAGTTGTTTTCAACATTGTCTTATTTTACTCTCCTCAGTTTATCAAATATTCCAATATTTAATATATTCCAATACTGTGTTGCTTGAATACATAAAGCACATTTTTATCTCTACATCTAATCAGTCAATTGCTTATCCCTGAAATTGTTTCTCTCCTAACAATTACATGTTGAATTTCTAACTATCCATAACTTGAATGGTGTCTTGTCTAGGAAATCTTTCTTGATCTTTGCTATTATTAATGGCCATTTTCCCCCCTTGAATCTCACACAATACTTTATTTTGCATCTCTTGTTCACTTATCACCTAGTGCTGTATATAATAATTATCTGTATCTGTGCCTTATCTAACCACAACTATACGCTCCATAAGACAGCTTGGCATAGTGGAAAGAATGCTGGATTCAGTGTCAAAGGGTCCTTTGAGACTTAACTGTTTAATCATCAAAGTCTTTAAACTTTCTCTTAGCCTCAGATTTCTATTTTTTTAAATATATAATTTATTTACTTTTCAGTTCTCAACATTCACATGCACAAGCATTTTAATTAAAAATTTCTTCCTCATCTATTCCCACTCCCCATACCAGGACAGCATGCACCCCATCCACCTTTTCTTCCAGTCTGTCCTCCCTTATATTATCCTCTACCCCTCTTCCATCCACATCCTGTCTGTTTTCCTATAGGGAAAAATAGATTTCTATACCCAATTTCCTGTATATATTATTTTCCAGTTGCATGCTAAAATAATTTTTAATATTCATTATTAAAACTTCGAGTTCCATATTTTCTCCCTTCCTCCCTTCCTACCCACTTTCTTTGAGAAAATAAGCAATTCAATATAGGTCATATATGTAGAACAACGCAAAGCACTTCCATGAGAGTTATATTGTGAAAGATTAACCACAGTTCGCTCTGTCCTATCCTGCTCTCCATTTATTCCAATTTCTCACTTGACCTGTCCTCCCACAATAATGTTTTCTTCTGGTTATCCTTTCCCCCAATTTGCACAGGCAGTGATCGGTGGATTCCTTGAATACTTATTTTGCCCTCTGATTCTAGAATATCAGGGTAGTTTTCCTTGATAATTTCATGAAAGATGATGTCTAGGCTCTCTTTTTGATCATGGCTTTCAGGTAGTCCTATTATTTTTAGATTGGATCTATTTTCCAGATCAGTTGTTTTTCCAATGTATTATTTCATATTATCTTTCATTTTTCATTCTTTTGGTTTTGTTCTGTGATTTCTTGGTTTTTCATAAAATCATTAGCCTCCATCTGTTCCATTCTAATTGTTAAAGAACTATTTTCTTCAGTGAGCTTTTGAACCTCCCTTTCCATTTGGCTAATTCTGCTTTTTAAAACATTCTTCTCCTCATTAGCTTTTTGAACCTCTTTTGCCCATTGAGTTAGCCTATTTTTCAAGGTGTTATTTTTCTTCAGCATTTTTTGTGTCTCCTTTACCAAGGTGTTGACCTGCTTTTCATGCTTTTCTTGCATCTCTCTCATTTCTCTTCCCAGTTTTCCTCCACCTGTCTAACTTGATTTTCAAAATCCTTTTTGAGCTCTTCCATGGCCTGAGCCTATGGAATATGTATTTGGGATGTTTGGGATACAGAAGCCTTGACTTCTATGTCTTTACCTGATGGTAAGCATTGTTCTTCCTCATCAGAAAGGAAATATCTGTTCACCAAGAAAGTAACCTTCTATTGTCTTATTTTTTTCCCTTTTCTGGGCATTTTCCCAGCAGGTTACTTGACTTCTGAGTTTCCTCACCACACCCATCTCACCTCCAATTCCACCCAGCTAGTCCTTGGGGGCTGAGATTCAAATGCTGCTTCCCAGCCTCAGAGCTTTTGGCAGGGGCAGGGCTGCTATTCAGTGTGAGATTAAGTTCAGGTGCTCAGGTGGGGACAGGGCTGCCATGCAGGGCTCAGTTTCCTCAGGGGGTTTATGTGGAGATCTTCAACAATGAATCTGAGCTCCTGCATGCTTTGGGAGCCCCTGTCTACTTCTGCCTCTGCTGCTGCCTCCTGAGGGGTCCTCAGTTATGGAGACACCCCACTCCCCTCTCTGCAAGCTGAAAAGGCTCTCTCACTGACCTTTGGTGCCTGTGGGTGGAGATTCTTTCCCTGAAGCCTGCTCGGATCTGCTCGTCTTGATGCCGTGCCACCAAGGCAGGGCTGGGCTCTGCTCTGGTGTGCGACAGACCTTTGGTGTCAGTTTTTCAGGGCTCTCTGGGACAGAAATCTCCTCCACTCCATTGTTGTGTCTTTTTGCCTATTTTTAAAGGTGGTATTTTCTTCAGAATTTTTGGAAAGGATGGAAGAAAATATCTTTTCACCAAGAAAGTAACCTTCTGTAGTCCTATTTTTTCCCCTTTTCTGGCATTTTCCCAGTCATTTGCTTGACTTTTGAGTTCTTTGTCAAGTGGACTGCATACTGCTCTAGACTTCAGAGGTTTTGTGCAGCTGTTCTTTGAGATGTCTCTGGGGACCTGCATGGCATAATCAAGGGAGAGAAGGTTACTTCTGTCTTGACCTGTGCTCCGGTCTGTGAGCAACCAAAAACACTCTTTTCTGCCCTGGAACTTCAAGTGGGATTTCCTGTCCGTAGCCATCACCAGCTCTGTCATGCTAAAGCTCTCCCTCACCCCAGGACCAATACTCAGGACTGGGACCTACATTAGCTGCTAGATTCCCACAGAGTCTGTAGGCTGAGGGCTCCAGAAGTAGAAGGTGCTGCCACGGTGGCTCCTGCACCCTGGGGCCAGGGCCTGGGCCAGGCAGAGCTCCCCTCTCGTCTAGGTTAAAGAGACTTCTTACTGACCTTTGAGGCAGGCTTTGGTGTTTGTGGGTCGAGAAGCCAGATCCAGTCCTGTCAGCTGCTTGGCACACACCGGGTTGTGCTTTACTCTGAGCCCCAAGTAATAGAGCTTTCTTGCCTTCCAAACTTCCAGGATGTCTTGAGCTGGAAATGTGTTTTGTTCTGTCATTTGGTGTTTTTGATACTCTAGAATTTGTATAGAGTCATTTTATGGGCTATGGGGAAGAGCTAAAGCATGTCATTCCTTCTACTCTGCCCCTCAGATTCCCCTTTTGTAAGGTGACAATGAGAATATCTACAGAGTCTAACTCTCGGTGCTTATTTTAAGCATCAAAGCACATAATGCATCAAAAGTCCTTTGTACCTTAAAATAGCACATAAATGTCACCTGCCACTGTCATCATCCTCATCACCGTTATCATCATTATGAAGATGAGGGAGAAAGGCACCAGCACTTATGTAGTACCTGCTCTGGTCCAGGAATTGTGTTAAGTGTTTACTAATGATATTATCTCATGTAATCCTTACAACAATGGTGGGAGATAGGTGCTATTTTTATCCCCATTTCACAGTTGAGAAAATTGAGACAATCGCAGGTTAAGTGACTTGCCCAAGGTCCCAGAGCTAATAAATGTCTGAGGTTCATTTGAATTCAGATCTTCCCAATTCCAGGCTCAGTGCCTGGAATTCACTGTGCCAACCAGCTGCCATGACAAGAAAAAGGGTCATATTTTAACACAGTATTATAAATGTTCCCTGACTTAACATGACGTTCTGAATGCCATTCATATAATTGTTTTGTTTCCCTTTTTGTGAGACTTTTATATGAAGTCCTTACATTGGAATGATTTTCAAAAGTCAAGTGATCCTTAAAGGTCTTGCTCTTTTGTCAGAACACACAGGGTCCTCAAACCATATTTTCTAAGCAAGAATTGAGCAATCCAGGGTCATGTGATGCAGTAGATAAGTCAATGACAGCTAGAGACTCTGAGATCTTAGAAGACAGCTCCTGAAGAAAAAAATTAATGCATACATACATATACATATACAGACCTATATACATATATAGATGTATAGGTATATGTACCCTTGCTGAAGCCTGTCTCTCTATAAATCTGTCACCTTTTTTTTCCTGGTAGCAACTGCTTACATTTAGGTAGCTCTCCCAAAAGCAATTACAGGACAGAGGATACTAGGGACAGTTTTTCCTGAAGGTTATATTTACTAAGTCAGTTGATAATATTTATTTGGCATTCAAGATATGAAAGTATTCAAGAATACATCAAGAATTAAAAAAAAAAAACAAAAAACAATTTCTAACCATCACTCTGGTGAAATTCCCTGTTGTGTTGTCTCAGATTTACTATAAGTGAAATAAATATACAACCTCATCTTAGTAATTCTCCAAGATCTTCAAAAGCAGCTTTGGACAATTCTACTCAATCACATTTACATTTTTGTTTTCTAAAAGATCCAGCTGAAACTTCAAATCATGATATCCATGTAGTCATAAAGATTACATCTGCATATTAAGATGTCTCTCCAAAATGTAATGAGTACCCACATCATAATTCACCTTCATTGGTTTTTGTTGGAAGATAGACATTGCATCCAATTCATAGTAGCCAGATTCAATCTAAGAATCAATTCACTTTCCTCCAACCCTCTCTGCCTTCAATGTCTACTACAGATAGTGAACAATCATTTTTGTGAAATCATAAAACTAAACCACTTCTGTAGAGGAGAATAAAAAATAACTGACTTGCTTTTTAAACCTTTTTGAGAGAATTCCTTCTATAGCATTTTGTTTGTTTTGAATGGTACACGGTAAGGGCTACCAATTTTTCTTCGTCATAATTTCCCTCTCCTTTCATTGTCCATCAGCTTCACTCTGTGAGAGCTTTCACAGAAGTTGATGTCTTAGTGGGAGTTTTCTAGTAAATTCACCTCAAATGTTCCCATATTATTCCCTGCTTGTCAATCCTCTGCTTGTTAATTTTGTACCACTTAACCTAATTGATACCAACTAGGATAACAGAAAATGGTTCCCAACAATTTTTGAATGTGGTGGGTGTATACTAGGAGTGAAATTACTACAGAGCATGAGGCACCTTCTATTTTGTTTGTACCTTCTATTCTAACATGTATAATTTACGGATTTTTTGTTCGTTCACTTGCTTATTTTGACATATATTACTTTTTTTCTATCTTTATTGTTCTTAATCAATATTTGTTTACACTATTCTATACTATTCTTTGACACAACCTATTGTATAAGAATAGCATATAAATTATCAAAGAATAGTTATAAAGTAAATTTCCCTTCTTAGTGCAATTAGATGAATGGGAAATTAAAAACCATGGATCAATCATTTTGCCTATTTCTCACTAATTTAAGTTATGTTGATTCATGTTGGCACTTTGACTTTTGTTATCCAATATGATATTTACTTGCATATGACATGATGCATAAGAGATGCTTAACAAATCCTTAATGAATCAAAATAATAGGTTCTGTGGATGTTGTATTGTAACAGTAAGCATTCCAATATACATGGGGGGGAGGGACTGCTATCACAGGTTCTTAGATCTGCATTAATAAAAGGAAAGGCAACTTTGAGGGGTTAACAATCACTTTAATCAAGTACATGTATTATTCTTTTAACAAAATGTGAAGTCAGCACCCTGACCTTCAAAGTAAATGCAAAGAAATCAAAGATCAACAGACATGGCTTTCTCTGCTCAAATTCAACTGTCTGACCATAGTTACAAGAGAGGGAAGCACTGACATCTGGTTTTTCAAAACTGGGGGACTCCTTAAAGTGGCTTCCCAGAGACTTTGTCTGGTCAAACAAACACTTCCAAGCAGTAAATCCCAAAGTAAAACCTAAACTCAGAGTACTTTTGTTTTTTGAGAGCCAAGGAGCATCACAACCCTTGAGAGTCAGTGCCTCATTAACAGAAGACTTGGACCTTCCCACAGATTTTCCCTAATCAAACTCTCCTTAATGAGCAGGTCCATTAATAGGTGGGGAAGATCTCTAATCACATTAAAATAACTAACAATACAAATACAAGTACTACTTCTAGTTAAAGAAATTCTTGCTTCTGTACTTTACTCCTAGTAAAGACTCTTGGTTGAAAAAGGCAAGATTCAATCAGAGGCATTATTATTGCATTGATTATACTAAAACAAAAGTAGCAAAGGATTCTATTTTGCTTGCCATCACATGTATCAAGGAAAGAATTTATTTTGCTGTTTAAAAAAATAGTGCAAAAGATTTATTTGCAAAATCCTGAATTTGTTGCATTAGATGAGATGATGAGACTATTTTTTTCATTGTGAAAACATTGCCAAAAGTGAAATGAACATTGAAATCAAATTGAAACATAATTTCCTTTTGTTGATTTTAAAGATGGGGAAGCTGAGAAATGAAAACAGTAGTGAGTAGAGATGCTGTATTTTCTTTGGGTGTGGAGTCAGGAAGGGCTCTTTGTTACATTTCTAAATAATTGCTAAAGAATACAGATGGAGAAAAATTCTAGAAACAGGAATCAGAGATACCACTTGAAACTGGACTTAGCACAATGATGGACATTTAATAAATCTTGGTTGAATTGAATTGAATTAGCCCCCAAGAAGCAGACAGGAAAAGGTTATAACTCAGTATTTCCTGAGTAGCACTAAATAGGAATGTCGAAAGGGAAGGAGGTTAGAAAAATAAGAAAAAAACACATTGACACACACAAGAAAGCATGTGCATTGGTCACTGAGCTTGTCCTAAAGTCCCAGTTTCCTTTCAGATCATTTGTTCCCTTCATTAGAAGCAAAGTTCTGACTCTATCTAATGTTATTTCATTAGACTGTGCTACTTTTCAACACTTTTTTTGTCATTGTAGTCAATGACTACTCTTACTCCATTTTCTTCAAGAATCAGTTCTGGTGTCATCTCATACTTTGTTAAGCTTTTCCTGATCCCTCAAGCGGTTAGAGCTCTCTCTCTCTCTCTCTCTCTCTCTCTCTCTCTCTCTCTCTCTCTCTCTCTCTCTCTCTCTCTCTCTCTCTCTCTCTCTCCTAATTATCTAGCATTTACTTAACTGTGTCCGTATTGTAGCAATCTGCATATATCTAACTGGGATATAAACTCCTTGAAGGCAGGAACTAGTTTCCTTTTTTATTTATGTTACTAGTGCCTGGGGAAGTGCCTTAAAATAGAGTAATAGGATACTAGATCAACAGTGAGAAAAGACTTATTAGGTCAAATACTACAAACCTTTTCATCTTATAGATGAGGAAGCTAAAGGCTGGAGATCTTAAGTGAATTAGTCAATGCTGATACACAGGTATCGATAACAGTATCCAAACAGGATTGTATTTTCATGCTATTGTGCCATCTTCAAAAGTTTACTAATAAAGGCTTATCAAATTAAATAAAAATAGCTAGCATTTCCCCATGATTTCAAGGATTACAGTGTGCTTTAAATATATTATCTTGATCCTCATGACAAAACTATGAGGCAGGGGCTATTATTATCATCATTTTTATAAATGAGGAAAGCGAAGTTAACAGAGATAAAATTACTTACCCTAGATCACATAATTGGCAAGTGTCTGAGGCAAGATGAAATGCCTTCCAGATTCCAAATTTTCCTAGTTGTCTTTATTTGAATTGAATTTTAATAGGCAACCTAGGATAGTAGGTAACTTAACATAAGCATCCTTTAAAGTAAAGTTGTCAAATTTAGGACCTACAATGCACAAGGAATCTGCAGAACTTCTGGCAGTAGCAAGAACCTGATTAATATGTAATTGGGAAATATTTATATAATAAATAAAAATATCTTATGAAATAGATAATGCTAATTCATGGTTTTCCCAATCAATATGTGCTTACAGGAATCTGTTTCAATTTGAGTTTGATCCTATTTTCTTTAAAGCTAAATTTTCATTCCTCTTTAAAGAAAAAGACAAAAACTATTACCATCTTCAAAGTTACATACCATGAGCATTTTCATATAGTAGAGGCGCCTTTGATTAGAGACAAAATAAAAGTAAATAAATCAGAAAATCTTGTCTGATCAAATTCCAAATATAACCTGTCATATTTTATTCATCCCTTTAAGGAAAATATCATCCAATGTGTCAGAGGATTGGTTAAAAAAACAAGCAAAACAGAAGAGAATTGAATAAGGTGTTAATCCATCCCTCCAATTAATCTGGCAGTGTTTTCAAGGGATATATAAAACCAGTGATAACAAATTCAGATGGAAATAGGGACCACCAGTCCATATTAATATAGTTTTGAAATGTAATATGTTTTATTTTATTTTCATTTATTTTGTGAAATATTTTCCAATTACATTTTAATATGGTCTGAGCAACACTTGAGAATATTGCTCTGTATGGGATGTATGTTTGATACCTCTACTTTGAACAACAAAGTCAGAAAGGAAAGGAATTCCACTCAAACACTGTTACCCTTGCTATATCATAGTGACCTTCTTAGGATAATGAGTTCTCTAAGTTTATTCCTTGCCACATACTATAATATATACATGTATTTTTTTTCTAAAACTAGAATCGATCAGCTTTATTGGCTCTTCTCCCCACTCCAGTTTTAGAATTGTACAGTTTTATATCAGAAGTATTTGAACGGTGAGTGATTTAGAAATGAGGTTTCTGTATGAGTTAAGTGACTGGCCCAAGGTCATACACAGGCATTAAGTGTCAGAGCTGGTATTTGAATCCAGGCCCTCAGACTCTAAATCATTTTTTACTGTACCACTTTGCCTCTGTCAGACTTGGAATAAGAAAGCATGGGGTCAAATCTGGACTGTGACACTTACAGCGTGACTTTGAGCAAGTAATCAACTTCTGTGTTCCTCACCTTTACAAGTTTGTAGGCTCTGTTTTAGGAATAATACCTTAAAATCTGCTTTTTCATTTGTCAGTTTCCCCAAGGTGAAAAATAGCATCTATTTAAACCAGAATCTATATACTTACATCTATTTTATTATAAAGAATGCAACATGTATGATAGCATCACAATTATAATTATTTATACATGAGTCAGCTTGGTCGTGTGGTGAATAACATACCAGCTCTGTAATCAGTAATGTTATTCTGTCATTTTCAATTGTGTCCAACTCTTCCTGATGCCATTTTGGAGTATTCTTAGCAAAGATAGTGGAACGGTTTGCCCTTTCTTTCTCTAGCTCATTTTACAGATGAAGAAAGGGAGGCAAACAGAGTTAGGTGTCTTGCTCAATGTCTTGCAGCTAGAAAGCATCTGAGGCTGGGTTTGAACATTTGAAGATGTCTTCTTGATTGCAGGCACGGCACTCTAACCATTGCACCACCTAGCTTCCCAGAGTCAGTAATAATTGAGCTCACATCTGATCTCAGACACTTACTAGCTGTGTGACCTTGTGGAAGTCATTTCTTTTTGATTCACTTACCTCTCAGGATTACTGGGAAGACCAAATGAGATAATATTTGTAGAGCACTTAGTAAAATGCACAGCATGTCTATTATTATTATTATATGCTTTAATAAAATATTAGTTTCTTAATATACTTCACTTATATAGAAGCTTTCTTGCTCTTCAAGAATTTGAAAAAAATAAATATTAGCTTTTTGATCATATACTGTATATGTCTCCTTTAACATCACAGTAAACTAAGTCTATCATATGGTTTGGGATTATTTCATATATTATCTTGATATATTACCTAACTTTTATTATTACTTCTAAACAAGTGTCACATTCCAGTGATAATAATTCACTACAAAGTTATACCTTTTGTTACTGCTTATATATTTTGTGCTTAATCAACCTTGTCAAAATATTGAAATAAAATGAGCCCTAGATGGAAGAACATGGCCTGTGAAATATAGAACCAGGACAACAGTAGGAAGGTACAATTTTATACATCAAGATAAGACAGGGTATATTGTACTTAAAGTTGTTTCATAAATCACAAAGGGAAAGCTTCAAATTTCATAAGTAGGACTGTTATGGAACAAAGATTTTTTAGTTAACTTGCCCTTGAAACTTTTATAGAGTTGAAATATATTGCTTCATGTTGTTGAGCTGCTTTTCAGCCATTTCAAACTCTTTGTGATTCCATTTGGAGTTTTCTAAGCAAAGATATGAGAATTGTTTGCCATTTCCTTCTCTATCTCATATTATAAATAAGGAAACTGAGATAAACTAGGTTAAGTGACTAGCCTAGCTTCACACAGCTGATAAGTATCTCAGACCAGATTTAAACTCATCTTTTTGACTCCAAGTCTAGAACTCTATCCACTATACCACCCATCAGCTCCTATTACATAGGTAGAACACACAATAACTGGCTGGTATTTTGGAGGAATGACTTAAATACTTCTGGGGAGAGATATATTTTTGGAGAGAAAAGAAAAAAAAAAGTATTTCCACAATTTAACATGGTTGAAGGAATAAGTAGCTTTGATACAAGTCAGAATTATCATTAGACTGTTGTAAATTAAGAAGACTTTGAACTATAGCAATAGAGATGAGTAAGTATGGAAGTGGTAACTCAGGTTAGATCAGTTGTCAGTCATGTGGTCTCGGTGAAGAATATTGTAATTCAACTTTTTTTCTCTATCTTTTCAAGACTGCATCAAATTCTACCTCCTCCAGGAAGCCTTTCCTAATACCTTCGGTCATTTTGTGTTCAGACTGTCTAATTGACTGTCTAATTTATTAAATAATGTTACGTTATTTACTTGAATATAGTGACAATTCTCTTTTTGTCTTTGTGTATGCCATATCAGGCACAGTTCCTTGCATACATAAGAAAATTTAATAAATCTTCACTAAATGAATGAATTATTTTATGTTTTGGTCTTGTTGGATTCCCATCCGTAAACTCTTCTAAAATAGGGTTTTCTTAAAGAGATGAGTTTGCAAAGTTTAGCATTTCAGGACCCGGTTCCGAACGAGGGCCATATCACTTTTTAGGGTGCCAGCTAGGTGGCACAATGACTCAAGGATGGCACTTAGGGTCAGGAGGTTGTTTCTTACACAGTTGTTTCAATCGTGTATGTCTCTTTGTGACCCCATTTGGGGTTTTCTTGGCAAAGATACTGCAGGGGTTTGCAATTTCCTTCTCCAGCTCACTTTACAGGAGGAGGGATTGATGCAAATAAGGTTAAGTGACTTATCCAGGTCACACAGCTAGTAAGCATCTGAGGCCAGAACTCAATTCACAAAGATAAATCTTCCTGATTGCAAGCTTAGTGCTCTATCTACTAAGGCTAAAATGGTGCTCAGAAACATTAGCTCAGTGATCCTGGGAAAGTCACATGTGTCTCTATTGCATTACTTGTAAAATGATGCTAATATTACCCACTTCTCAGGGTTGTTGTGAAGTTAACACATACAAAGTGCTTTGACACCTTTAAAATATCATGTAATTTCTTTTTATCTTATGTAACTGCTGGCTATTTTTATGTAATCAACAAGTCATTTAACTTACTAGAACCTTTGTTTCCTAAAATGCTGAAGGATCATTAACATATAATAGTACTTAATTTTACAGGATTGTTATGATGAGAAAAAATGAGACAGACGTGGGGGGGGGGGGAATAAGGAGGAGGAGGAATGGAAGTAGTGGGAGGGAAAGAGAGAAGGAGAGAACATTTTTTAAATTTAAAGCAGTATTTCTTGTGAGGAAATACGGCTTAGTAGACAAGGTACTGTACTTGAGGTCAACAAAACCTGTGATCTTGGACAAGTCACTTGAGCAATCAATGCTCATAGGTTCCATATTTCAGAGCATGTGCCAATTTTTATTGACAGTGAGAGTTCTCTTAGTTGGGAGTTCCCTGTACCAATGAGATGACTAGATGTCACAGTAGATTGCTTTCTGGGCATGAAATTAGTAAAAATTAGTAAAATATGAACTTCAGACCACTTAATAGCTGTGTGATCATGAGGAAGTCACTTAACCTCTGTCTACCTCAGTTTCTTCAACTGGGAATAAGGGTTTTGAATGGGATAATAGAGAAAAGGCGGGAAGATAAAGTATTTCTGAGATATAATGATACAATGGGAATAAGAATTCTAAATATTTCCATAGAGGATAAAATGAGATAACTGGGGGAAAGGGAGAGGGAATAAACATTAATATAGAGTCTAATTTGTGTCAGGCACTATTCTGAATGTTTTACAAATATCCCATTTGATCATCAAAAACTCTGTGAGGTAGTTGCTGTTATTCCCATTTTACAGTTGAGGAAACTGAAACAAACAGAGGTTAAGTAATTTGTTCAAGGTCACACAGCTAGTAAGTGTCTGAGGCCAGATTTTCCCTCAGGTCTTCCTGAGTCTGGGCTAAAAGCTCTATCCACTATATTACCTACTACTTTGATGTAATATTTGAGATAATATTTTTAAACCATTTTTCAAACGTTAAATCACTATATAAATGCTAGCTGTTATTTTTCTTGCTATTATTATTGTTATTATATCATAGGAAGTTATAGAACTCTGTCCTTAGGGGCATATGTGTTTAAGAGTAGCAGTTTACCTCATATCAGCTGGTAGTTACATTGCCTTTTGGGCTAGGAGATTTCAACTCAACTATCCCTTTTCCTATCTTAAAGTCAGCTAGCATCTTAATCACCCTCACTGAAGAACACTAGTAGGTAAGATTTTGCTGTTGATTGAGTCTTACCAAGGAATTATTCTAGGGGAAAGGCAGGGTATTGAAGACTGAGTTTTTATAACAATGCAGGTTTGGGAAATGTTCCTAGGGACCTAGAGTCAAAGAGTCAGACATGATTAAACTAACTAGCAAGCAAGGTACCATGACTAGATGGGAAGCTGGTCAAGTGCGCTTGGCCCCATTCTAGTCCCCATGAGTCATTCTGAAGCACAGGAGCCCTCCCCAACCCTTTTAATGATCATGTTGCCAGTGTTGAGGCCCCAGACATACTGTCTCCATTATGTTGGTTTTTATAGCTCTTCTGACTCCCCAGTCAATAGAATTCAAACTGAATGACTGATAGTCTAATTATAGCCTATCACTAGGCACTGTCTTCTGTAGCAGAGCCCAGTTAGCTGGAACAATGCTAGGTAACTCCTGAATGTGCCTCATTATATCTCAGAAATACTTTATCTTCCCACCTTTTCTGTATTACCCCATTCAAAACCCTTATCAGATTTTTTTTACCAACAAGAATCTTTTCTATGTAACTATACCAGGAAAATTTCCTTTTGCAGATCCTGAATATAAAGCCTAAGAATTGACTGTACTTTGTGACTTCCTGATTGGTGACTTTGACTGGCTCTGGTAAACACTGTGACTTAGAAACAGCAACAGACTTTTCCCTCAGAATTTCTTATAGGTATAGGACCTATAGATAAACCTATAGATATATGTATATATGTGTGTGTATATATATATATATATATATATATATATATATATACCTATAGGACTTATAGGTATACCTATAGAGGTATAAGACTTCTAGAAAATAATTTTCTAAAATTAGAATCTGAGATGGAATTTAGAGCCTCTACACTCTCAAACTACGTAGTATTTCAGAAATAGTTACATCACAAAAGGCAAAGTCTATCCAAAGAGTTTGTTATTGTTCTGTCATTTCGGTCATATCTGACCCTTCCTCATCCCATTGTAGGAATTTTCCTGGAAGAGATATTGCCATGGTTGGCCTTTCCTTCTCTAAGTCATTTTACAGATGAGGCAACTGAGGCAAACAGGGTTCACACACCTAGTAACTGAGGCCAGGTTTGAACTCAGGAAGATGAGTCTTCTGAATTCAGGCCTCACATTCTATCAACTGGGTCTCCTACCTACGTTTCATTTTAAATGTGCTCATGGTTAATTCAACTGATACTGCTACTATGAGACGTGCAAGTGACTTGAATAGTTTTTGTGCAAAAGGACTTGGGGCAATTAGCATGTTTTGCTGTTGTTGTTGTTGTAATTGTTGTTTTATTTTGCAAATTCACACTCTTTTGGTACAAGAGGCAGATATGGGTACTGACAATACTGGTGATGCCAGCAATATGAAGTAAACTTCATCTTATCACATGGAAAGTGAATGGTATCAATTACAGTGGTAGAAATGGTTAGGTATTTGTTTTTAACCATATAGATGGACTCTACCAAATCTACTGAAATGAGGAATTTCCTGACAATATCTACTTCTGAGAAAAATTAGATTTTCTCCTAATTCTCTATATTAAAATATACAATATATGTGTAAGAATAGAACAGAAAGCTTGGCTTGTGTTCAAAGAACTGTTCCCTAGTGTCAGTTCTGTTAATAGTTTTCCTTCAGACCTCATGCAAGTCTATTTAGGCCTCAGTTTCTGCACTTATGAAATGAAGTTATATTAAATTTCTAAGATCCTTTCCTGTACTGACATTCTACGGGCCAATGATATGCTACCATTTAGGTTTCATGATAGAAGCTTCAATAATCAGCAGAATTGATATATATTAAACCACACAATATTTATGATGCTTCAGTCACTTGTTCCTATCATCTGGCACAGAAGTTGTCATGCCATAAAGTATTCTCATTCATGTCATTTAAAATCCAATTTAAAAATCTATAGATAGTCAACCATTCAATGTTAATAATGCAAAATGTCAGATCTCTAGACCAGTAAAGCTGTTTTTAATGCATTCTTCTTTTCTGTGCCAAGAAAATGGGGCAGGTGGGGAGGGGAGAAGAATACAAAAAACTAGACTCATGTGTTTTCTTCTTCTGATTTTAGGTTCTCCTTTGAAAACCAGCCTTGTGAATTTACTCTAAATTGACTCCTGCAGGGAAATTTAATCTTAGCTACCTGAAATATTAATAAGTATATTTTCTAGCTCTGGGGACAACTATACAATAACCATCATTCTTTTCTTTATTTCATACTTAAGTATATAAAAATATGATAATAAGTTTACATGTCAGAATATGGAAAAGCAGAATTCAAAGAGGGTACACAGATTATTTCAATTCATAGAAGGATGGAACCTCAGAATTGTTAAAGACCTCTAGAATAATCCATTCTTGATCAAAGATCTTCTTCATAATATTTCTTCCCAAACTTCCTTTGAAGACTTCTAGAAAGGGGTAACTGATTGATCTCTTTGGTTATGTCCCTTTTGGAGTAGCCATAATTACTAAGAAACATTTTTTCTCTATACAATCAAGACTAGATCCACCAAACTTATAACATCAGTTCATAATTCTTCCCACCAGAATGAAGTAAAAACAAAAATAAGCAACCTTAACTCTTCTTCCAAATAAGAGACCTTCAAGTGCTGGAAGATAGCTATCATGTCTCTCCTAAGATTTCTCTTCTTCAAGATAAACATCCCAGTTCTTTCAAATGATCCTCATATGGCATTAACTTGAGTTTCTCCACTGCCTTAGTTGCCCTCTCTAGACATTTCACAATTTATCAATGCCCATCTTAAATCTGGTGCCAAAACTAAACACAATAATTCAGATATCATCTGATCAATAGAAAAATACAAAAGCACTGTAATCTTCCTGCTTCTGAATAATAGGATAGTGCAATAGAAAGAAAACTGAGTTTGGATTCAGATTCAAATCTAAGCTCTTCCTTTCATTATTCTTGTGGCCTTATTCAAACCATTAGAGCTTTTGACTTATTTCATTATCTGTAAGATAAGGTTGAAATAAATGTCCAAACTAAGTGAATTAGCTACTTTTTATTATCATATCTCATTCTTTCAACTGGAATCAGGGATTCTAGGAACTGGAGAAAATCTCTGTGACAAGAAGTGAAAGAGAAGTTGGAAGACATAGTGTCTAAAGTATGCACCCTTCTATGTGTGGTTGGAATGGAGTAGAGAGAAGGGTCATAGAAGTTGACGGGGTTAAGGGCCTAGGAATCCAGGATGTTTGTGAAGACACGGATTAGTGTGAAGAAGACTAAACCAGGTAGCAAACTTACTGGGCAAGAAGGAATGTGACCTGGAAACTAAAGGATAACAGCAACAGAGTGAAAATTGAAGAAGTGGTTTCTCAGTGGGAGTGAAAACAAAATTGTCTCTAAATGTCATTGGTATGAATGAATATTCCAACTCCCCCTTCTGAACACTTTAGTGAGTAGAGAGTGAGATCAAGTTGGGAAGATTTGACTTCAATTTTTATCTCAGACATTTACTAGCTACGTGACCCTGGGAAAATCTCTAAAGTAATTAATACCTTCACTCATCTAAAAAAATTGAAGGTGAAACTTCATAGCATCTAGCTCTCCTTCCATCTCTAAATCTATGATCCTTGGCATGTCAAGGCATGCATGTGCAAGGAAAGCATTCTGTCTTGGAGAGAACACAAAAAGCTGTAGTATTCAGAGGGGGAAAAAAGTTAGGTTTCAGTGCATCAACTATAATGAATGTCTGGTGGATGGAAATTTGTGGGCTAGTCAAGGTTATCACATGGTCAACAGTTCTGCATATGAAGAGATCCTATCTGCCAAATACCTTGAGTTAATATGGGACTGACTCTCTGTTAACGTTTTTGTTGGCTCTTGTTGACTTAAGTCCATTAAGACCCAGATCATTTTCAAAAAGATTAATGGCCACATCTCCTCCCTTTTGTAACTGAGAAGTTGGTTTTCTTAACCAATGTATAGTACTTAGTAATGTGTTAAATTTCTTCTCATTAGAGTTCTTATAATTATTTAAGATAAATAATTTAGTCATCAAAGACTTGGTCATCCTTTTCAATATACAAAAATTATGTTTCATTCCTCTTGTTATCTTGCATGGAAAGAGAGAAGAACAAGAAAAGAAGTCTTCATTCTTCTTCTCTTGACCCTCTAAACCACAAAATCCACATTATCACCATATGACTATGATTTATTACAAACAAAAACATCAGCAATTATTCAAATATTAAATGGTGATGAGGCCTATCATACTACAATACTAATAAAACTTAAAATTTCACTATTGTAAAAAATATTGATTATTTAAAGTATGTGTGTTCAACAAATTTATTAATTTATTCATCTTTTTATTCAACAAATATTTATTAAGAATTTAATATGAGCAAAACAATACCAAAGGCCTTGGGAAATGCTAAAATAACTTTAAAAACACACTGTTCCAACATACTTGAAATTTGCAGTCTAGAAAGATAATGAAACACAAATAAATATATATTATAAAGTAAAAAACAAAACAAAACATTATTGGAGTTCTAGAGTGAAACTTAAACATTGGCTTGGGTAATCAGGGTATACTTTCTGGAAGACTTGGCCTAAAATTTAAAATTAGCAAGACTTATAAGAATTCAACAGGTATAAATGCAGAGGAATAGGCATATGTTCCTGTGAGCATAGATAGTATAGAACAAGGAGTGAAAAATACTTCAATTTAGGATTTGTGTCATAAAACTGGTAAGATAATGATAAGGTAAATTACATATATTTCTTAAAATATATGAAACTTCTCATAAATATGAATTATAATATATAACAATATATTATAATGTATAGTATATAATAAATAAATCTTCTTTTAAATCTTATAAATTACAAAATAAATGAGATGAGGCCAGAAAGATAAGATTATACTAAGTAGCAGATCACACTGAAAGACAGATGCAATAATTTGATCTTGATTTGAAGACATGGGGGAAACACCAAAGATTTTTAAGAAGAAAGGTAATGTGTTACTTCTAGGACCCAAGATGGCAGAGTGAGCAGTAAATTGCTGTATTTCTCCAATAGTCACCTCCAAACAACCACAAAACGGTGACTCAGAATAAATCATGAAACTCCAGAGACAACAGAAAGATAAGATAGAGCAGTCTTCTAACCTTGGAGATTAAAGGACTGGAAAAAAGTAGTGTGTCTTACTCAGGCAAAATGCGAGCACATTCCAGGACAGGAAGTGTCCCAAAAAGTCAGCAGCAAGCCCCTCCTCAGCAAACCAATGGAAGATCCTGAGCCCCAGTGAAGTGAAGCAGGCAAAGGCTAGTATCAGAACCCTCCTCATCAATTCCACCACACACACACACACATACACATATCTCAGCATAGCCAGGGGAACTAACGGACTCCAGAGATTCACCAGTACTTTAGTATATCCCTGGGGAGTCAGGCATCCTCCAGTAGCCAGACCTGCATGTGCTTCAGTGTAGCTGAAGGAAAACACAGAAACTCCCCACTAGGCTTCAGCATATGCCATACATCACCACTAGGACACCAGTTCAGTGCCAGATAAGCTGCTAGAAACCAACATCTCCAGCAGTAGCAGTCAACCTCCACCTAAACCCCTCAGCACAACACTGGACACAAGGGTCTCCATATATCTCAGGGCAATATCAGTGCAGCACCAGGTAATCAGCCAGAGTCTGCAGACACTGGCACAAGAAACCTGAGATCTATTGCCTGTTCAGGTCCTGAAGCAGAGATCAAATTTAAAAGAAAAGAAAAAGAACTCCCTCCCAAAAAAAATAAAAAATAATAATGTGACCATAGAAAATTATTATAGTGACAAAGGAAGTGCTCTCAAGCCCAGAAAGAATTCAAGGAAGAGCTCAAGAAGAAGCTTAAAAATCATATGAGGGAGGAGCTTAGCCACAAGAGTGGAGAGTGGAGTAGAAGCAGGGATATGCTAGAACTCTACCCTCAAACTCCTCAAAAAAACATGTAAAAATTACTCTAAATAAATAATAGAACAGATTTTCCAGTCCAAAATAATATGGAAGATCCAGAGGGAAGATTAAATCACACTTGGTTGGAAGTTTTGCATGAGTCACACCAACATGGACAGAGACAGAGAAGGTCTTAAGGGACTGAATCACTGGTTGCAACATTTTCCAGACTTTTCAACCCACAAATATTAAAGACAACTTCAAAGGTGAGTGGGAAGTAAGCTTGGGACCCCCCAGACCTGCCCAACCCCAGTCCCAGGGTAAGGGTCACCACTGGTGAAGGAAAAGGCTGCTCCTGGAGCCATTCACTTAATAAAGGGCTCAAAATCCAAGTAATTGGCTAGGAAAATGATCAAACTGAGGGAAAAGAAGGAGACTTTAGATTCTTGGTAAAGAGGCATACTGTTATGTCATTGATGAAGAGGAAGATCAAAACATACAACAAGAAGAAGACAACAAAACCAAAGGTCTTGCATCCAAAGCCTCCAAGAAAAATATGAATTGAGGAGAAAGGGAGAAATGGAATAGGGCAAATTATCTCTCATGAAAGAGGCAAGAAAAAGGTCTTTCAATGGAGGAGAAAAGGGAGAGGTGAAAGGGAAAAAGTGAAGCTTACTCTCATCACATTTGACTTAAGGAGAGAATTACATGCATACTCAATTTGGTATGAAAATCTATCTTACACTACAGGAAAGTTGGGGAGAAGGGGGTAAGTGGGGTGGGGGATGATAGAAATTAGGGCAAATGGGAGGAGAGAATAATTAGAAGAAAACACTTTTGGAGAGTGACAAGGTCAAATGAGAGAACAGAAGAAATGGGGGACAGGATAAGATGGAGGGAAATACAGTTAGTCTTACGCAACATGACTATTATGGAAGTCTCCAGCAAAACTACACACATATAGCCTATATTGAATTGCTTGCCTTCTCAGTGGGAATGGGTGGGAAGGGAGGAAGGGAGAGAAGTTGGAACTCAAAGTTTAAGGAATGAACTTTGAGAATTGTTTTTACATGCAACTGGGAAATAAGAAATACAGGTAACAGGGTATAGAAATCTATTTTGCCTCTCAAGAAAAGAGAGAAGATGGAGATAAGGGAAGTGAGGTGTGTGATAGAAGGGAGGACATATTGAGGAAAAGGGTAATCAAATGCATGGTGTTTTGGGGTGGGAGAGGAGAGAAATGGGGAGAAAATTTGAAACTCAAAATCTTGTTGAAATGAATATTGAAAATTGAAAAATGAATAAATTTTTTTAAAAAAGAAAAATATGAATTGGTCTCAGGCCATGGAAGAGCTCAAAAAGGATTTTGAAAATCAAGAGAAGTAGAGGAAAAATTAGGAAGAAAAAGAAGAGTGATATAAAAAATCATGAAAAACAAGTCAACAGTGTGCTAAAGAAAACTCCAAAAAAATGCTGAAGAAAATAACATATTTAAAATTAGAATAATCTAAATGGCAAAAGCCAAGTAATGGCAGAAAGCCAAGTAAGAGAAGAATGCATTAAAAAGTAGAAGGGGCCAAATAGAAAAAGAGGTCCAAAAGCTGACTGAAGAAAATAATTACTTAAAATTTAGAATGGAGTAAATGGAAGCTAATGACATTATGAGAAATCAGGAAATGATAAAACCAAAAGAATGAAAAAATAGAAGACAATGTGAAATATCTCATTAGAAAAACAACTGACAAGGGAAATGAATCCAGGAGAAATAATTTAAAAATGATTGGACTACCAGAAAACCATGATCAAAAAAAGAGTCTAGATATCATCTCTCAAGAAATTATGAAGGAAAACTACACTGATATTCTAGAACCAAGGGGTAAAATAGAAATGGAAAGAATCCACTGATCACCTCTTGAAAGAGAGCCCAAAAAGAAAACTCTTAGGAATGTTATAGCCAAATTCCAGGTTCCTAGGTTAGGGAGAAAATATTACAAGCAGCCAGAAGGAAACAATTCATGTATTGTGGAAACAATCAGGATAACACAGGAATTAGCACCTTCAGCACTGAAGGGTCAGAATACTTGAAATATGACATTCCAGAAGTCAAAGAAGCTAGAATTAAAACCAAGAATCACCTACCATAAAAACTGAGTGTAATACTTCAGTGGAAAAAATGGAACTTCAATGAAGCAGAGGACTTCCAAGCATTCTTGTCAAAAAGACCATACGAGAATAAAAAATTTGACTTTCAAATACAAGAATCAAGAGAAGCATGAGCTCTCCTTCTTGCTCTCCCTGACAGCCTTGCATGCTGTTGTCTCTGTCCTGCCAGCTCTCTGTTGTTCCCTTTGGGCTCCAGGGAGTAAGACGTTCCTCCACACTCTAGACTAAAGCACACCTAGACTCTCCATTCTCCCTCCTCCCCATCCCGGATGACCCAGGAACCAGACCATGGTCCAGATCATCCAGTTTGGAAATATGGACTCAGAAGTGCAGATAGCTGATGAAATATGCTGCATTTTCTGATATGAAGGTTCAGACATCTTCCACACCAGAAGAAATCAAGAGAAAAAGGAAGGCCGTTATCTCTTGTCTCACTGGTGACAAAAAATGCATTATTGTGGAAGAAGGCAAAGAGATCTTAGTGGGAGATGTCTGCATAACCATTGCTTATGCTTTCAAGCATTTTTGGGAATCCTTCCAGAAAAGGATATGACTCACATTATTTGATGCAAGCTTTGAAACAAAGGAATCAAGAAGAGTTGATGTCTTTCTAGAACCTCCTAAAAGTAAAATGATCTATGCAAGTTGCAAGGATACAGTCAAAAAGAAACTTCTAGACATTAAATATGATCATCAAGCAAATGCACCAGAAGATCTCAGCTGGACTTGTATTGCTGAAAAACTAGGAGAGCCCTTAATTCTAGCTTTTGAAGAATGTCCTGTGTAGATGATCATGTCACAAGGTTGAAAAACTTCCATGTTTAATGTGCCTTCTTGATAAGTATGTAAAACAAATATACTTAGGCCAGAGATTCATTGAGGGGGAGATGTCTTGTTCTAGATTAAACTAGAGATTATATAAACCTGCATAAAGTAACCCTAAATATACCTAAAATGTAAAGTTTAATTGGCTGTAAATTAATTTTTTGCTGTCTGAGAGTCAATTGGCAAGTTGATGTTGACTATTGTTTTAAGCTTAGAGTTTTTAATTATACAATTAAAAGAAAAACTTGGTCATAATGAGAGAATAGAGAATTAACAGGTATTTTTGTAACTACCATAGTTACTGTCTCTGCTTTGATTACCATAAAGTTCATAATCTGATGGCAAGTTAGGCCCTTTTTTTAGCCTTCCTTGAGCTAAAGAGAAAGTGGATTTGAAGTTTTAAATGAAAGGAAAGAGTTTCTCCTTAAATTCTAAACCAATGCTAATCCACTAAATGTAGGAGTAAGTCAGGTCAAGCTGTCTTCACTTTAACAGTTAATGTTTGATGAAGACTGCCTTAAATTTGTGTACACAAGTAGTAAAAACTAATATTTCAAAGCACTATTTAAACACATAGTACACAGAAAACAACTCCTCGGACCTATGGTAAAGCTCTTCTATTAACTGGCTGAGAGATTGTGTTCTGATGAAATAATCTCTTATTCCAAAAATTACAGTATATTCTAGAGTGGTTGTGGAATGTCTTTATGTTCCACCAACTTATGACAGAAAACAAATTATTGTTCTACGGTATCTTGGTTTGCCAACAAAGACAATGGAATGTTGCATTGATAAGCTAAGGGGTTTATGAGATCTTGAATCACATATTCTTCAGAACTATCCTGCTTCTAGTACTGTAATCTATGGAAGATCATTAAGCAAATATTTAGTTTGGGATATATGAAGACTTTTTAATTTCCTATAGAGATATGTTGATTGTATATGAAATGGGTAACAGGTATGAAACATAATACTCACTTTAATCATCTACTTTATGAAACTTTTCAGTGCTTGTCTAAACACCATGGGTATTACGTTTTTGAACAATGTAGAGATGTACAAAATAAATGTAGAGGTAGCAGATTGGCTTTGTTTAATAAAGGAAGAATTTTTTTAAAAAGAGATGCATGAAAAGGTAAACAGGAAAGAGAAACCCTAAGGGACTTGGTAAAGTTGAATTGTTTACATTCCTCCACAGAAAGATGGTATTTGTAACTCGTGAGACCTTTCTCAGTATTGAGAAGATTGGAGGGAATATATATGTGTGTACATATATATACATATACATGCATGCATAAATATATATATGTGCGTGTGTGTATAAGAGTATGTATATGTTTGTATATATGTATGTGTGTATGCATATATATACATATATACATACATATATGTATTATATATATATATATTTTATGGAGAGAGAGAAAGAGAGAGAGCACAGGATGAGTTGAATATGAAGGGATGTTATCTAAAAAAGAAAATGAAGTGCTGAGTAATGTACTAACAGAAAGAGAAAGGAAGATGTAGAATGTAGTAAATCATCTCACATAAAAAAGGCAAGAAAGAACCTTTACAATGGGGAGGAAGAACAGGAAGATGAGAGGGAATAATGGAGCCTAACTTTCATGAGATTTGGCTTCAGGAAGGGATAACATACATGCTCAATTGGGTATGGAAATTTATCTTTTTGTACAGGAAACCAGAGGGGGAAGGAGATAAAAGAGAGGGGAATCATAGAAGGGACAGAAGATTGACAGAAGGGGTGATTGGAAGCAAACACTTTGGTAGAGGGACAGGTCAAAGGAGAGAATAGAATAAATGGAAAGTGAGACAGGATAGAAGGAAATATAGTCTTTTATAGCATGATTGTTATGGAAGTGTCTTGCATGACTTCACATGTATAACCTATAATCAAATTATTTACCTTCTCAAAGGTGGATGGGAAGAGAGGAAGGGAGAGAATGTGGAACTCAAAGTTTCAAAAGTATATGCTACAAATTATTTTTACTTGCTACTAGGAAATAAGATATGTAGGCAATAGGGTATAGAAATCTGTCTTTCCCTACAGGAAAATAGAAGAGGATAAGGAGTGGGAAATTTGAAATTCAAAATTATGTGGATGTGGATATTGAAAACAGAAAACAAATAAATTTTAAAAAATCATATAAGATAGAAGAAAAAAATGGAAAAGAAATAAGGGTCGTGTAAGAGCATCATGAAAAAAACCTCAAAAGCTTGGGAAACTGCTTAAAAAGTAGAATTAATCAAATGGAACAGGAGATAGAAAAATCCACTGAAGAAAACAATTCCTTAAAGAGTACAACTGGCCAAATAGAAAAGAAAGTACAAAAGTTAATTGAAGAAAACAAGACCTTAAAAGTAAGAATTGGGGAAGTGGAACCTAATGACTCTGTGACACATCATTTAACAATCAAATGAATTCAAAAGAATGAAAAAAAATTGAATAAAATATAAAATAGCTCATGGGAAAAATGACCAATTTGGAAACTAGATCCAGGAGAGATAATGTCATATTCAAGAGTAGTAATTGTGATCTTAGACAAACTAAAAGCAAAAACAGATCTAATTAAAAGAGATAACTAAAGAAGCTACATCTTGCTAAAAGGTAACAATGACACAAGATGGTGGAGTAGAAACAGGGCCCTGTCTGTGTTCTACATCTATACTCCTAAAATCATCTGTAAAAATTGACTGAATAAATTCTAGAGCAGCAGAAGCCACAAAATAATGGAAACAGATTTCCAATCTAACATAATCTAGAATGACCAAAGGCAAGGTCTATTGCATCAGACTCAAAGCAGAGCAAAATTGACCATGGTCCACTTCCACAGATGTGATTGGAGCAAGCCTCAGGGCACTGAGTCACTGCACCGTGGTTTCCAGACTTCTCAACCCACAAATGCCAAAGACAGCTTCAAAGATCAATGGGAAAGCTCTCTCTCTTGAGTGAGAGAGAAATGTGGTCTGGCCACAGCTTCAACCCCAGATCCAAGGCATAGGCAGCCACTGTTGCAGTGGCTAGCTGCTTCTGGAGGTTTCAGTATACACACGGTGAGGGAATTAGGCAGTTGAAATGGGTCCTGGGGAAAGGAGGAGAGCAGGTTTGGTGGAGCTGGTGGTAGCTGTGGATAAATAGTCAAAGGATGGGAATAGGCCATTTTCACATGAAGAAATCAAGGCTATCTATAGGCATAAGAAGAGCTCTAAATTACTTTTGATTAGAAAAATGTAAATTAAAACAAATGAAATGCCAATTCACATCAATCAGATTGACTAATATAAAAGAAAAGAAAAATGATAAGTGTTGGAAATGATAATAATACATTGTTGATGCAGTTGAGAACTGATCCAACCGTTCTGGAGAGCAATTTGGAACTATGCCCAAAAGACTATAATGTTGTGCATACCTTTGGTCCAATAGTACCACTACTTAGTCTATGCCCCCAAAAGATCATGCAAAAAGGAAAAGGTCCTGTGTGTGCAAAAATATTAAAGCAGAACTATTTATGGTGGCAAAATTTTGCAAATTGAGGGGACCATCAATTCAGGGATGCCCATCAATTTGAGAATGTCCAAACAAGCTGTGACATATGAATATAATGGAGTATTATTGTGTACTAAGAAATGATGAACTAGCACATTTCAGACAAACCTTGAAACATTTGTACAAACTGTTGCAAAGTGAAATGAAAGAAAGAACCAGGAAAACACTATACACAGTCTCAGCAACATGGGGTGATCAACTGTGAAAGACTGCTTTTCTCAGCAACCCAATGATCCAAGACAAGTACAAAAGATTTATGAAGGAAAATTCTATTCACATCCAGATAAAGACCTGGTGGACTCTGAATGCAGATTGAAGCACATTTGTTTCACTTATTTTATTCTTTCTCATGTATTTTATTCCTTTTAATCTGTTTCTTCTTCTACAACTGTGATGAATAAGGAAATGTTTTACCTAATAGTATGTAGATAGATGTCTATAGATATACATATAAAGCAAACTGTCTATTGTTTTCAAGAGAGGGGAAGGAAGGGAGAGAGAAAAATTTGGAACTCAAGTCTTGTAAAAATAAATGCAAAAATTTTCTTGATACATAATTGTGGGAAAAAATAAAATTCTATTTAAAGAAAAAAAAAAACCTGGCCAGAAATCTTCATAATATTTATAGTGCTGATATCACATTTTCTTGAAATTTTCCAGGTCAAGGGAAGTAAACTTTGCCTCTATGGCAACCTTTTATCCAATTTGGGGTACCTAATATTATTCAGGAATTTCTTTTCCTACTAGCTTTATTTCCAAAAAGGAGAAAATGCAATAATTTTAGTATGAAATTAAATGAATGTATTACTTCTTTCCATGATTTGCATTTGAAATCTTTCTTATTTTCTTGAAATAAAAGAAATTGCCCTCTGTTCCAAAAAATAAAAATATTTTAAAAATTAAAAGGAGGAGCTATGTATCTATAAGTATGTAAAATTCTCTGTCCTAGAAGTGGTATAAAGGATGGATTGAAAAGTGAAGATTGGATGAAGACACTCTCTGTTTGACACTATTGTTGTAATCCTTGAAAAATTCTAACAAGAGCCTATATGAGGATGGGAGAAGGTGAATGGGAATAAGAGGAGAGACTGAATAGACTTGGTAGGATATTGGATATGATGGAAAGTACATAAGATCATGCCACTGAGAGAAACAGTTGTCAAAAGGTAGATCATGTTTGAGAGCAGAACTAATAAGAGTGATCTGAATCATATCTGATTGGCAATACTGATGCTGCCTCTAATTAGAGATGATCTTGACTCTCAGAAAAAAAGGTTAGAACTAGAGATAAAGATTTGTGAGTCACGTGTGAATACACTCATATTATGTATGTATGTGTGTATATGTATATGTGTATATAACTAGTTTTGTTTTAATATTTGGGAATAAATAAAGGGATAAAAGAGAATAATATAAAGGATATTTCTTAAAGGAGCCCTTATATTAAGGTTTATAAAAAGAGAATCAATCTGAAGGAGACAGAGAAATGTTAGGGAGGTACATTGTATAGAAGAGTCACCTGTTTTAAGTACAGATAATAAGTAGTTCAGTTTTGATGAAAGAAAAGAAAAACAATTAACATGCTCTGAGAAATGTTAGATTTTAGATAATATAGACATATTGTTCAGCAACAGTAAGGATCCAGCTGAAATTATATATGTACTCTAATTGTGAAGTGAACAAAATTAGCACCAAATTTGATCCCTAGACCGGCTTTAGTATAAGATTACCACGGTCCCAATCATCTTATATTAAATAGTCTTTCCTCATTATTTAGTGAAACACTAGCCACTTTTGCCCCATGATTTCATCTTCCAACAATATCTTCAAGGTAAGCATTTTTATTTATACTTCAATTTGACTTGCAGTTTTATGGCTCATAAAGCTTCCCTCTTTACTCCTTCTAACACATTATCTTGATCCTAACAGTACTGTTTCTATCTAGTTCTTATCATTAGTTTTCACTCACCCATTCAAAAACTTATCCCCTCAGTACGCTTTACTTTTCTGTCATTCTGAACACTCATGCCTCTAACCCCACCTTCGGGTCTTCTGCTTAACTCTTTAGTTTGTTGACCATGTATCCTCACTGAAAAAGGACATTTAGCATGTTTTTTAGAAAAAAAAACAGTTAAAAGTATGTTTTCTTTTTACAAAATGTTAATATACTAGGAAATTCGGGATATTAAGTCACCTACATCTAACCTATCAGAAAATTAACACAAAATAATAGAAGTCCAGGGAGACTAACTTTACTTAATACCTATAAATATAATAAACTGAACATTCCAATTGTTTGTGAATGGATTCTAACCTCTGTGGAGATCATTCACTCTCTTGAAGTAGTTTAAACATTTGACAGTTCTATCATACTATTATTTTACCTTAATAAGCCATTGATTTGATGATCCTACTGAATTGATGAAGTAAAAAAGGATTATATTAAAGAGTACCAGTAGAATTCAATGCAGACTTTAGTTTAAAAATCAAACTATCTTTTGATTAGTTCACATTCTACCTGTACTGATTTAGTTCCTTGATATAGTGGGGTGTTTCTTATTCTAACATATGCTCATAGGCACTTTGTGCCCTCCTTCCCTTCCCAGAGAATTAACATATCTTTTATAACACAGAATTAAAACAAAATGAGAAAAAATTAGCACAGCAAATCAATATATCAAAATAAAAATGGTGTTATATGCTGTATTCTACTTGCAAGGAAAAGGGAAGATGAACAATTTCATACCTCCTTTTTGATCCACCTTTGTTTGAATTTTCCAACCTTCAGTTTCCATCACTTGGTGGTGGTGGTTTTTTCATTAGCGTTTTTGTCATTGTTATTCTAAAATAATGATATAGGAAGAATTGTCTTCCTATTTCATCTTACATCAGTTGGTGTAAGTCTATATTTTTCTGTATTCCTCATTACACAGCATATTAATATAGTATTATATTTATGTACCACAATTTGTTTAACCATTTCCCAATTGATGGGCTTCAATTTTGTTCCTAGTTCTTTGTTATTATGAAAAAGATTGCTATAAATATACCAGTGTGTACACCTATCTTTTTCTCAGTGAACTCTTTAGCATATATGCCCAACAGTGAAATATCTGGATCAAAAGGTATGGCCATTTAATCACTTTAATTGAACAATTTCAGTTGTCTTCCATATGACTAGACCTATGCACAACTCTACAAATAGGACATCAATATTCGCTGGAACTTTTGAGGAATTATTGGATATAAATTAAGAGACTCTGCAATGTTCCAGAACTTTTTGAAATTAAAACAATGTCACCCACAAGTAGGGGTTATCTAGGGAATTTTATCATCTATACAGAATGCCTCTTACATCTGGCTACCTTTGGTACCTAGTACCCTCCTTTTCATTACACTAAGTAACAATCAATGTCAACATGTCAATAAAAATTATTTTAAAACTGCAATGTCATCAGAGTTATTTCTTTTACTACATACTTCAAAGAATCTTGTATAGACATGAGGAATACCTTGTTTGTTACCTTAAAGTTGATATTTTGATCTATTTTACCTTCTTAGCATCTCTCAGATATGCCCCTTTCTCCCCTCTAACACTGCTACCATCTTGGTAGAGGTCCTTATCATCTTATGCTTAGATTAATTCAGAAGCTTGCTGCTGGATCCACCTGCCTCAAATCTCTCCACACTCCAGTCCATCTTCTACGCAACTGTCAAAGTAATCTTCCTAAAGTACAAAGCTAATTATGTGATCCCTCCCACATTCTAAAATCTAGTGATTCTCTATCACCTCCATATCAAATTAAAATTCTGTTTCGTGTTTTAAACCTTTGTATAAAACGACCACCTAACTACCTTTTCTGTTCTTCTTCTGTGTTATTCTTAACCACTTAATCTATGATTCGATAACACTGACCTTCTTACTGCTTCTCATCCAAGACACTTCATTTGCCAACTCTGAATTTTCACTGTCTATTTTTCAACTAAAATTCTTCCTTCTACACATATCTTTTAATGACAGTTCATTCTCTGTTGATAATGTCATTTACATCATGTTTCTCCTTCATTGTTTCTGTATTGTTGCCCCATTACACTGTGATCTCCTTGGAAGTAAGGACTAACTTTTAACATATTTTTATTCCAGCTGCTTAGTATAGTACCTGATACCTAAGTAATAAGGGCATTAATGAGAGAGAGAGGGAGAGAGTGAGTGAGTGAGAGAGAGAGAGAGAGAGAGAGAGAGAGAGAGAGAGAGAGAGAGAGAGAGAGATTGAAATATTTATTGCCTTCAAGGAGTTTGCATTTTTTACTGAGGGAATGCAACATGTATACAGATCAACAAAAGCAAGGTAATTTGAATGGAATAAGAACATTAACAAGACACAGCATACCATAGTTTTTAGAGAGCTGATTTTGGAGTAAGGAAGCCTGGGCTTCTTGTCTTGCTATGCTACATACTGGCTGTGAGACCCTAAGACAGTCATGTCATCCCTACCAACTCTTTAATACTGGAAGTTGAAGAGAAGATGCTGGCTTGCATTTGTAGAGAAAGTTCCTCACTGACTAGGTAGAATATTAAATAGAACGCTGGGTCTACAGCAGTGAATTAAAATCCATATCAAACACTAGTTGACCCTGATCAAGTTACTTAACTTCTGTTTATCTCAGTTCCTTCAACTGTAAAATGGAATAGAATCGACCTTGAGGAGTTGTGAGAATCAAATTATCAAATGAGATAATAATTATAAAATGCTTAGCACAGTGCCTAGTATATGGTGCTATATAAATGTTAGCTATTATTATTAATTATTGCTAATGAAATCCTATGTCCAAACATAACAACTGAAGGAATCAATAACAGTAAGCATTTATAGGGTATATTAAGGTTTTTAAAAAACTTTACAAATATTGTCTCATTTTATTCTCACAACAACCTTAGGAGGTAGGTTATTATCTCCATTATACATATGAGGGAATTGAGACAAATAGATCTTAATTAATTTGTCCATGGCCCACTAAATATCTATAGCTATAGTAGTACTCAGATCTTCCTGATTCCAGGTTTAGTATTCTACATATCGACCCCATGGCTTCTTCTACTAAGGAAAAATCAAAGCTGTGTGACCCCTGTGTTGAGCCTTGAATAAATACAGTATATTTGAGAGGTAGAAATAAGAGAGAAGTGCATTGACAAGTAAAAGGTGCTTTATGAAAAGACACAAAGATGGAATGGAACATAAAACACCTGAAAGAGTGATATCAAATGAAGTTCAAAAAGTTGGTTGAAGCTACATTTTGAAGTATTTTAAACAGAAAGCTAAGTTTGTATTTAATCATGGAGCCACTAAGAGCTAGGAAGAAATATTAAGCAGGCAGTGAGAAAATGATACAATGGAAAGAACATGTCCTCTGGAATGAGGAACCCATGTTCAATTATTCAATCCAGTGCCACTGGCCTTCTTGTTTATCCTTACACAAGACACTTGATGTACTGACTCCAGGACAACTTCCTGGCTTTCCCTTGCCTCAAATTCTGTCTGTCTCCTGCCCTCCCTGCAGCAAAAATCTTGCCTTATACAAGAAGCCTTTCTCATTCACCTTATCTCTGTTGATTATCTCCAACTTACCACATATATACCTTTTTGTACAGTTATTTTCATGTTGTCTTTACCGTTAGATTATAAGGTCCTTAAGAAGAGGAATCATATTTACTTCCTTTGAATACCTAAGATTTAGCACAGTGTACATAGGAAGTACTTAATAAATCTTAATGAATGTTTCTTTACTTGCCACCTGCCTCTAATCCTTACTACTTGTGTGTTCTTGGGCAATTATTTAACTTCCCTGAGCCTCAGTTGACTCAATTGTGTAATGATGAAATTTGATTAAATGGTCTCTGAAGTCCCCATTCAAATCTCTGATAGCATAAAATGAATGACACAGTATAACTTGTGTGTTAGATAAATGATTTCCATGTGCTTGTTTTCTATGTTAAGACTCCTGGGTCTTTCCATGTACCCTGTGACTGAATTTTATTTCTATTTTTGTCCACTGCATTTAGCCCAGTGTTTAGCACTTAGTAGGCAGTTGATAAGGGTGACCAGGTGACATAATGGATAGAGTTCTGGGCCTTGACATTAGGAAGACCTAATCAAGTCTTCCTAAAATCTGAATTTTAATTCAGATCCAGTCTCAGATATTTATTGACTGTGTGACCCTGAGCAAGTTACTTATTCCTGTTTGCCTTAGTTTCCTCATCTGTAAAATGATCTGGAGAAGAAAATGGCAAACCACCTCAGAATCTTTGCCAAAAAAGCCTGCAAAATAGATCATGGTTAATCAGACATGACTGAAAAGGACTAAACTACAGGCATTTGATAAATGCTTTTCCATTAGTTACTTCATTATTTAAGAATAAAGAAGAAAGTGACTAGATGAAGTGAGACCAATTAAAAGACTATTCACAGTCTAGGTAAGAAGTGAAAAGATCCCAAATTAGGGTGATTATCCTGTGGTTGATGAAATGGACTTGAACAAAAGAAATATTGCCGAAGAAGAACTGACAAGCATAAAAACTGACTGAAAAAAGAGAATGAGGGAAATGGAAAAGTCAAGGACACTGATATTGGGAACATGAGCCTGGGTGGTTTCCTCAATAAAAGACGGAGTTTGCATAAGAGGCAGATTTCTGGAGAATGATGATCAGTTAGTTACATTTTGGACATATCAGATTTGAAATTGAGGTGCCACATGACCTTTGTCAACACGAAGGAAGCATGCCTTTCTGAAGTCATGATTGGTTATTGCCTTGATAGCAACTCTGATGTCTTTCAGTGTTGTTTTGCCCTCGATTAGAGTGTTCATTGTACAAGTTGTCCTCTGGGCTCTTATTTTGCTTTGTTTCAGTTCGTATAATTTCTTCCTGATTTTTCTGTAGAGATTTCATACATAATTTCTTCTGGTCACTTAGTCAGTAAGGATTTAGAAAGCAGCTACTATGTTTCGGGCACTATGATAAGTGCTAGAGATACAAAAATAGACAAAAGACAGTTCATTACATTAATGCTATCTTGTCACACATCCTCAGTTTATTGAACCATTTCCCAGTCTCTGGCTACTCATTTTTCTCCAAATTTATTAATGTATTTGTTTTCAGTTTTCAACAACCACTTCCATAAGTTCCAAATTTTCTCATCCTCTTTCCCCTTTCATTCCACAATCTTATATGAGTTCTACACACACATTCCTAATTAAGCACTTTTTCACATTAGTCATGTTGCATAGAAGAATTTTAATGATTGAGATAAACCATAAGAAAAACAAAAGAAAACAAAACATAACAAGAGAAAATAGTCTACTTCATTTTGCCTTCCTACTCCATAGTGATTTCTCTGGATGTGGATGGCATTTTGCATCATGAGTCCTTTGGAAATGTTTTAGAACCTTTCACTGTTGTGAAGGGCGAAGTCTATCAAAAATGGTTCATACACACTGTTACTGTTACTATGTATAATGTTCTCCTGGTTCTGCTCACTTCACTCAGCATCAGTTCATATGAGTCTTTCCAGATTTTTCTGAAGTCCACCTGTTCATTATTTCTTATAACACAATAGTATACAATTACATTCATATACCCTAACTTGTTCAGTCATTGCCCAATTAGTGGGCCGTCCCTGAATATTCAGTTCTTGGCCACCACAAAAAGAACTGCTATGTATATTTTCATACATGAGTCATTTTCCCATTTTATGATCTCTTTGGGACACAGCCCGAGAAGCGGTATTGCTGGGACAAACTGTACACATATTTTTATAGTCCTTTGGACATAATTCCAAATTGCTCTCCAGAATGGTTGGATTAGTTCATAGCTCCACCAACAATGAATTAGTGTTAAAACTCTACCACATCTTCTCCAACATATGATCTTCCTGTTTTGTCATGTTAGCCAATCTGATAGATGTAACATGGTACCTCAGAGTTGTTTTTATTTACATCTCTCTATTCAATAGTGATTTAGAGCATTTTTTTCACATGACTATAGAGAACTTTAATTTCTTCCTGTGAAAACTGCTTGTTCATATCCTTTGATCATTTATCAATTGGGGAATGACTTGTATGCTTGGAAATTTGACTCAGTTCCTATATATTTTAGAAATGAGGCCTTTATCACAGATACTATTTGTAAAAATTCTTTCCCAGTTTTCTGCTTCCATCCTAATCTTAGTTGAATTGGTTTTGCTTGTACAAAAACTTTTCAATTTAGTGTGATCAAAGTTATCCATTTTGCATTTCATAATGTTCTCTATCTCTTTGTTTTTTCATAAAATCCTTTATTCTCCACAAATCTGACAAATCAACTTTTCCTTGCTCCCCTAATTCATTTACAGCATTAGTCTTTACATCTAGGTCATGTAACCATTTGGACTTTATTCTGGTATACAATGTCAGGTATTGCTCTATGCCCAGTTTCTGCTATGCTCTTTTCCAGTTTTCCCAGCAGTTTTGTCAAACACTGAGTTCATATCCCAGAAGCTAGGGTCCTTGAGTTTATCAAACAGGGGACTACTATAGTCATGCACTATACTGTATCTTGTACACCTAACTTATTCCCCTGATTTACCCCTCTATTTCTTAACCAGTATCAACTGGTTTTGACAATTGTTGTTTTATAATTTAAGATCTGGTTGGCTAGGCTACCTTCCCTTGCATTTTTTTCATTAATTGCCATTACATTCAGGACCTTTGGTTCTTCCAGATAGATTTTTATATCATATCTTCTACTGCTATTAGATACTTTTCTGGTAGTTTGATTGGTATGACATTTATTTATACCCACACCCCTTATCTATGTATATCTATTTTAATTGTCAGAACAAATATAAAAATCTCAAGGTTAACAATTGTCATCTTCCCATGAAAGAATGCAAGGAGTTGGCCCTTATGGAATAACATGTTGGTTTTTTTCCTGTTTACCTTTTTATGACTCATTTGAGTCTTGTATCTGAAGAACAAATTTTCTATTGAGGTCTGGTTTTTTTCATCAAAAATATCTGGAAATCCTTATTTCATTGAATTTTGATCTCCTTGCATAAAAGATTATACTCAGCTCTGATAGGGAATTGGTCCTTGGTTGTAATCCAAGCTCCTTTCCCTTATGAAATGTCATATTCCAGTCTCTCCAGTCTTTTGTTGTAGAAGCTGTCTGGCTGCTTACAGTATTTTCTCTTTGACCTGATAATTCTGGAATTTGGCAACAACATTCCTTGATGTTTTCAATTTGTGATCTTTTTCAGAAAGTGATCAGTAGATTCTTTTGATGCCTAACTTGCCCTCTGGACCTAAGACTCAGGGTAGTTTTCTGTGATGATTTCTTGGACGATACTCTCCAGGCTCTTTTTTCATCATGGCTTTCTGGAGACCAATAATTCTTAGATTTTCTCTCCTGGATCTATCTCCAGGTCAGTTGTTCTTCCAATGAGATATTTTACATTTTCATCTATTTTTTAATTCTTTAGATTTTGTTTGACTAATTCTTGATGCCTCATAGATTGATTAGTTTGTCCAATTCCAATTTTTAATGAATTGTTTTCTTCAGTTAACTTTTGTACTTCCTTTCTCTTTTCTCCAATTTTTCCTTTTTAGGAGTTATTTTCTCCAGTTGGGTTCTGTGTTTCCTTATCCATTTGGTCAGTTTTACTTCTTAAAACCTGATTATATTTTCAAAATCTTTGGCCAGTTTTTCTTCTACCTCTCTAATTTGTCTTTTAAAATCCTTATTGAGCTCTTTCAAGAATGCTCTTTGAGCTTGAGACCAGCTTATATTCCTTTTTGTGGTTTCAAATATGGATATAATGTCAGTACTGTCCTTTTCTGAATTCATATTTTGATCTTCCCTGTTCCTGTAATAAGACTGCATGGTCTTTGCTTTTCTAACTTTCTTTTTACTCATGGTGATTGCCTTTTCCCTGTCTTTTAAAGTGGATCTCTGTTTCTAGGGCATAGGTTGCTCTGTCTCACATTTCTTGTGCTGGGAGTTAGGGGCCTGGTTACTGGCTTTGTGTACTGTAGTTCTTTCAGCTAGAAGCTAAATTATTCTGCACCTTATCTGGAGCTTGTGTGTGCCAAGGCTGGTGCCAGTTCAATTATATCTTAGTTTCCCAGGGGTTGCACTGAAACTCTAAGATTGAGATGTGGGGAAGGGATGGTATGACCACTGGAGGGCTCCTCCTCCCCTAGGGCTGCTCTAGAACATAGTCAGGTTCAGGGACTGGTGAATCCCATCTGTGCTTGTGCCTGTCCAATTCCACTGACTGTACTAAGGTACTACTGGGGTCCTGGTGTTGGCCTTTACTGACTCCAACCCCCTGGGGCTCAGGATTTCTTTCTGGTCAACTCAGGTGGGGCTTTTGGGGACACCACCAGTTCTGTACTGGTCTCTTTCACCCACGAAAGAAGGACCCTTCCTGTCAATCACCCTAGCTTCCTAAACTAAAAGACTGCTCTAATCCCTCTGCTATCTCAGCTATTCCAGGATTTTCCCTGGGGCAATATTCTCCGGGTTTTTCAAAGTCTCCTAGAGAGGGTAACAACATTTATAGTTTTCTCCACTGTTTTGGTTATCATAAGTTCAAAGACTTTTAAAACTTTAAAACATTTAATCTGTGGACTGATAGCCCCAGAATTAGCTGCTGTTGCCTCCATGGGCCCTGCATTTTGTCTCACTCAGTTCCACCAGACTCTTGTCCTGTGCTGAGAGGTTTAGGAATCGGCACTGCCACTGGTGATTTAGTCCACCCCAGGCAGTTCCTGTTCTTCTATGACTGAGTCTACACTGGTGCAGCTTGTGTACTCTGGGCTCCCCTAGATCAGGATAACAGATTAGTCTCATTGAATTTTGGAACTGTTCTTAGCTGCTATACTCTGTGTCCTGGAGGATTTTCCCATTCTAAAATGAGCTCATATTCACTGTTTAGAGGTATCTAAAAGAATTTTCAGAAGAGTTCACACATCATGGGACTTTGCAATCTTGTCTTAATTTCCTTGGTTTATATTTGATTTACCTTGCACATATCTTGCTAGCCTATGTATTCATTATATCCTCTCCCAGTTGAAAGTAAGTTTCTTGAAGGTTGAGCCTTTTTCATTTTTGCTTTTGTATCTCCAACACCTAGTATATAGCATATATGTCTTGCATGTAGCAGGAATTTAATATGCATTTGCAAATCTAAATTAAAATGTCAATTTATAAATTTTATCTACATGGTTTCAGCAGAAAGCTTACACAAAAATAAGTAGAGTATTCAATTTGACTGATTTTGTGACAAAGTGCTTCAAGGCAGCTTTTCCCTAGGTTCAGCCCTAACTTGTGACTGTGGATACCAGATTTTCAAGAATAACACCTGATTCAAATATTGTGTCCATATGTCAACATAAATGATTGAATATCTTAATAATTCCCATAATTTTGCAAATAATTACAAGAATGATTAAGTCATAAATACGATAAAACTTCACAAAAAATGGTGATTTACAAGAGCAGTCATAGATTAGTAGAAAATATCATATTTCACACAGAAACATCTAAAGTTGCTTATGTTAAGCGCAAGCTATGAACACAGGGGTGGTATAATGTATAAAAATATGATGGTGGCACCAATTGAACTTATGGTTTCAAAGGATAAAATCTTCCAAATCCTTACTGCCCATGTTGATTGTGGAAGCAAGACAGGAACTATTACATTTCCTAATGCTTAAAAATCATAGTCATTAGCACTATACTTTCTTTCTTCACCACTTATTGACCATGCCCATGTTTTTTAATCTGATCACCAGGAAGTCTTTAGTTTATGGGATTTTTAAAATTGTTTTTATGCTCAAATTTCCTCTGCATCAGAAGAGAAAAAGAAATGGTCTTATAATAGGATCTCAATGAGTCCAAAATTTCTTTCTTTTCCTTTAGTGAAAATAGAATTCTACTGTTTTGCTTCTTTTTCCCTTTTAGATTTCTATGAGTAACAAATTATTCGGCCTCTTTAGCATAATGTAATTTGAAATTATGTACCCAGATGTTAACAGCAATTGACACCTTAAGACATTAGCCTAGACTGTAGAGTCAAGATAGTGTAGTAACATCACCACAAACAAAACCAATAATAATAATAATAACAAAAGTTATAGGAGGCCTGTATTTGATTATACATTATCAGTTATTATACTTCTTAATGGTTATACTTACCAGCATGACTTTGGGCAAAGCAATTCTCCTGAGTCTCAATTTTCTTATCAAAAAAATGGTAATATCAACACATGGACAGATTTGGTGTTAGGAAAAAGCATAATAAAGTCTCATTATTTCAGAGTTGGGAAATATTTTACTGCTTGTCTTATCCATCTCATTACTGATCAAGAATGCCCACTAAAGTGTGCCCAACAAAATTTTATTCAGCTTTTGCTTTTACATTCATGAGTGGATAAGAAACTTCTATGTTATGAAGCTAACTCTTCTACTTTTCAATAGCTCTATTTTTTTTTAATTTATCTATTTATATTTAGTTTGCAACAAACAGTTCCACAGGATTTTGAGTTCCAAATTTTCTCCCCATTTCTCCCCTCCACCCACTTCAAGACAGCATGCATTCTGATTACCACTTCCCCCAATCTGCTCTCCTTTGTACCACAACCTTCCATTCTCTTATCCCCATCACTTCTATTTTCTTGTAGGGCAAGATAGATTTCTAAACCCCATTGCCTATATATTTTATTTCCAAGTTGTATGGAAAAACAATTTTTAACATTCTTTTTTTTAAATTTTGAATTCCACCTACTCTCCTTTCCTCCCTCACCACCCATCCCCACTAGAAGGCAAGCAATTCAATAGAGGTAATACATGTGTAGTTATGCAAAACATTTACAAACAGCAATATTGTGAAAGATTATCTATTTTTCCCTCCACCTTATCCTTCCCCCCATTTATTCTATTTTCTCTTTTGACCCTATCCCTCCTCCAAAGTGTTTATTTCTACTTATCCCTTCCTCCCATTTACCCTAACTTCTGTCATCGTCTCCACCTCCTGCTTATCCCCTTCCCTTCTACTTTCCAGTAGTGAGAAATAGATTTTCTTACCAAATTGAATGTGCATGTTATTCCCTCCTTAAGCCAAATGCAATGAGAGTAAGATTTACTCTTTCTCTTTCGCACACTCCTTTTCCTCTCCATTGAAAAAGCTTTTTCTCGCCTCTTTTATGTAAGATAATTTGCCACATTCTATTTCTCCGTTCTTCCAATATATCCCTCTTTCACCCCTGAATTTTGTTTTCCTAGATATCATCCCTACCTACTCAACTCACCCTCTACTTTCTTTCTATACTCCCTCCAACTACCTTAGTACTGAGAAAAGTCTTAAGATTTACAAATATGATCTTTCCATGTAGAAATATAAATAGCTCAACTTTAGTAAGTTCCTTATGATTTTTGTTTCCTGTTTACCTTTTCATACTTCTCTTGATTACTGTGTTTGAAAATCAAATTGTCTATTCAACTCGGGTCATTTCAAGAAGGATGCTTGAAAGTCTTCTATTTCATTGAATGACCATTTTTATCCCTGAAGTATTATACTCGGTTTTGTTGGGGAGGTGATTCTTGGTTTTAATCCTATCTCCTCTGACCTTTGAAATATCTTATTCCATGTTCTTCAATCCCTTAAGTTGAAGCTGCAAGATCTTGTGTTATCTTGATTGTATTTCCACAATATTTGAATTGTTTCATTCTGGTTGCTTGCAATATTTTCTCCTTGACCTGGGAGCTCTGGAATTTGGCTGCAATATTTCTAGGACTTTTCCTTTTAGGATCTCTTTTGGGAGGTGATGGATGGATTCTTTTCATTTCTATTTTAGCCCCTGCTTCTAGAATATCGGGGTAGTTTTCCTTGATAATTTCTTGAAAGATGATGTCTACACTCTTTTTTTGATCATGGCTTTCAGGTAGTCAAATAATTTTTAAATTGTCTCTCCTGGATCTATTTTCTAGGCCAGTTGCTTTTCCAGTGAGCTATTTTACAATGTCTGCTATTTTCTTTTTCATTCCTTTGCCTTTGTTTTATAATATCTTGATTTTTGATAAAGGCATTAACTGACATCTGCTCCATTCTAATCTTTAAGGAATTTTTTTTCTCAGTGAGTTTTTGGACCTGCTTTTCCATCTGGTCAATTCTGCCTTTTAAGGCATTCTTCTCCTTATTGGTTTTTTGGCTCTTTGTTGCCATTTGAATTAGTCTATTTTTTTAAAGTGTTCTTTTCTTCAGCATTTTGGGGTCTCCTTTAGAAAACAGTTGACTCATTTTTCAAGATTCTTTTCTTGCATCATTCTCATTTCTCTTCCCAATTTTTGCTCTACTTCTCCTACTTGATTTTCAAAATCCTTTTTGAGCTCTTCCATGTTCTGAGATCAGTTCATATTTTCCTTGGAGGCTTTGGGTATGGGAGGTTTGAATTTATTGTCTTCTGTTTTTATACTGGGGTCTTCCTTGTCATTAAAGCAAGATTCTATAGTCTGATTCTTTTTCTGATTTTTGCTCATTTTCCTAGTTTTACTTGACTTTTGAGCTCTTTGTCAAAGAGTTCTCTGCTTCCAGAGGGGTGGGGAGTGTACTGTCAGATGCTTGATCACCCCAAAATCTGTGGGCCTAGAGCTCCTGAAACAGTCACTGCTGCTGATGTTGCTGCTGTCCCTGCCCCTCTTACTGTTGCTGTGTGCTCCTTCTCCTCTTTGGGTTCCTCCACCACCCTGGGGCTGGGGACAGACTCTTTTGCACAGGTTTTTATCCACTGACCTTCCAATTTGGTCTCTGTGTTTTGGGGTCTGGAAACTACCACAGGTGCCCAAGATTCAGTTCCTCCAAGGTCTGCTCAGGTCCTGTCTGTGCCTGTGTGGTGCACTGGGCTGCACTCTGCTCTCAGCCTGTGCCAGGTATCAATAACAGACAGAGGATCAACACTGTAAATGTGCTTTATTATGGCATGCAAAACTGTCTTAGAATTAAATATAAACATACTCTGGAAACAATGACTGCAAAACAGTAGATTTATGAAGAATTCCAGGGTAACTAATTCATTACATTGGTGGGGGGAGAGGGAAAGCAAACTTTCCCTTAAATACTTGAATGCCATTCTCCCTCCCACAATTGCTAGCATTATCTTTGGAGACAATTATGTTCTTTCTTATATGTATATTTACATATTTATATTTGTGTCACATTCTATCCCATATATCCACTGTTAACTCTCATCCCTAAAGCAGAGGAAACAGGAAAACTTTTTAAGTGACACATATAAAATGTATCACAACAGTAGCCCCACACTTCTGAAAGGAAGGAAATAATTAACAATTTTTAAACCTCTTTCCCAAAGCCAAATTTTATCATTATCAATACCAAGTATTCAATTTTGGTGCTATGCATTGCATTACATTGACTTACATTTTTTTTTTTGATAGAAGGGTTTTTTTTTTAAAGCATGCCTCTTTAACAGTTACAATGTCCAGAAAATCCTATACTTTTCCTCATTTACTTCTTCCTCTTTACAATACAGTGCATTAGATAGACCCTATACTCTCTCAAAATGTGAGGAGGGAAGAGTTTTCTTTACTATAATGAAGTCCTTATCATAACAAAAGGCAACATGCTAATATATTCCAGCATGACCTGTATTTGATTGACAAATGCCACAAGGGTGTCCACAGGCTTCAGGTGGTGCTCCTGGTATTTTCCTGTGCTGGGGATAAAGTCAACTGTATCAGGGTCCCATGAGAGCAAGTAGGGTTTCCTTGTAGCAATTCTGATACCTCCTTTTTTCCCAATTCCTTCCATAAGAAATAACTATCTGGAGGAAAATGTCATCTCCTTTGTATCATATTTGGGGTGAAATACCTCTGAATATAGCAGTGGTTGCAACAATATACAAAAATGACAGTTACTGGGAGGTAGAAATGCAATCTAGTACAGAATACTAGTATCCATAATAGTATCCCCTGGGTATTCATTACTCTAGTTCCCATCATTCTTAGAATCAAAATTGTGTGACCTCTGTTACATGTCCTTCTCTGGATACATTTGATATATCCCTGTCCTTACACAGAAAATGGTGACGATTTTAACCAAACTCATTCCTTCCTTCTCTCTATTTTTCCCCATAGCAACCCTAGCACCTAATTAACTAACCAATAGCAATATAGGGTAACATCCTGGAAAATCAGCTAATCACTTGTTTGTAACCAGTAAAGCTTTAATGGGTTACATTCCTTGGACAAGGATTGCCAGAATGATAGGAACAGGTTTCTTTATTTAAAAAAAACTCTTATTCTTCACTCTTCCCTGTCCAGCTATGATCAATGAAAACTCACTAAAGAATTCATACTACATATTTATGACACAACTCTCAGAAATTTCACTGTGATCTTACCATCTCAATTATTGCAATATTTAAAAACATTAAGTGTGACAGTAAGTCTTAGAAACAAATGTTGATGAAGGTATGTATCATTGCTGAATACTGATATACCCATAATGCATTCAATGTGGGTATTTCAATTGATAATATTTATGAATATAGTGCAAAAATTTGGTATCTTCCCATTGACCCTCTGAGTAGAATAAAATTGTGGCATTTTACTGTCATATGAATAATTAGGAGTGACTCATCTGACTGATGTGAACTTCTTTGATGGTTTCTGAACTTCTGATGGCTTTTTAATGGGAGCTTCTCTCCAGATGACCTTTCTTGCAGAATCTTTACTCAATATCTTTAGATCCGCAGTGCATCAGAATATTTTGAAAAGGGAAGGATATGTCTAAGATATTTACAGATATTGCCTTGTTTGTATTTCCTATATTTAATGATCCCAGTGGCATGAACATTTTGCCTGCATGTTACAGATAGTCTTAATATAGGAAACTATTCATTTAATGTTTATATTATATGCTCATAAAATTTCAGAATTTATGAACTCATTATAAATAATTCTAAATGTCAACTTTTGGCCAGTGATGAGCTATAAGTGAAGGCTGTATTATTAACTCCACTGCAACTCAAGGAAAAAATGCATTTGTATTTCTGTGCCCTATTGTTGTAAAATCATTTTACTCACATCCAATTTTTTGTGACCTCATTTGGGGTTTTCTTGGTCAAGATACCGGACTGGTTTGCCATTTCCTTCTCCAGCTCATTTTACAGATGAGAAAACTGAGGCAAACAAGGTTGTGATTTGCCCAGGGTCACATAGCCAGTAACTGCCTAAAAACAGATCTTAACTCCCAGGAATAAGTCTTTCTGACTCTAGACCTGTCACACTATCCATTGTGCAACCTAGCTGCCCTCATTTTTGTACCTTATGACATATCAATATGAAATTCACAAATTTGCATTTCCCTGGTCAGTTAGTTAATAAAATAACTGTCTTTAATGTTTGAATCTTTTATTTTTATTTTTTTTTGCTAAATGACCAAGATGCAAAAAAAGGAGAAAACAATCTTTGCTTTCAAGGAGCTCATGGTGTACAAACCATCTATATGCTGTCTACTTTGCATCACAGTTTTGATTCTAACTCTAAAAGAAATTTCCAAAAACACAATATATCAGAGTCAAAAAGGACCTCAGAGGCTGTCCTTTTCAACTAATACTGAAATAAGAGTTTAAGCATCCCTGTGTAACCACCCTGAGAAGTGGTCATCTTGTCTGGCTTAAAGATTACCAGCGACAAGAAAAGTTTTCCCTTTGATCAAACTGAAATCTGCCTCCCTACACCCTCTACTCATTGTTCTTACTTTTACTTGTAATCTAAGCAAAACAACTTAGATTCCTTTTAGTCATTTCATGTATCACAGCCATTCAGATCCCCGAGAATGCCTGTAATGTTCCACTCTAGCCTTCTCCAAACTAAACATCTCCAGATCCTTTAATTGATCTCTACAAGTTTGATCGTATAGTCTCTTCAACTATTGTGTTGTATGCTAGTAATGGTGAAGTACATCTTCAATAACTTTACAAGTTCCTTGAATTTTTTTAGAGCAATAGGTGATGAGAAGTCATAACATATGCTTTTTTCCCGCTAGGCTGTCATGAGTACAAAAGGATTTTCTTCTGAGTCCCCTATCTTTTTGAGTTTAAGAAAAAAAGCACAGTCTCTCTAAAAATAGACAGCAAACTAGGTGATAGAGTTGATAGAACACAGCCTTGCAGTAAGTAGGATTTAAATTTTGTCTATGGCACTTATTAACCATGTGATCCTGGGCAATTTACTTAGCTTCTCTTAATTTCAGTTTCTTATCTATAAAATGGGGATAATGATACTGATTGCTGGAGTTCTGAGGATAACAAAAGACAATGTTTGTAAAACCCATGAAAAACTTTAAAGTGATATGTAAATGTTCTTCATTGTCCTTATTAAAACTACCAAGGTACAGAATAACTAATAAAAAGAAAACTTATACATTGTGCCAGAAGGATCATTTCTATCTCAGTTCTCTTCAGATTTCAGGATGAAGAGCTCTTTCATTGATACATTGTCCATACCGGTAATAACAAATAGGACTTCAAAGGGATTATATTTTTCCTATAGGTCAATCTTTGCAAAACTTCATCTTCAAATTAATATTGCGCATACTAAAAATATACTGAAGAAACTCAAATATTATAATATTCTCAGCAAGGCAAAAATGAAAATGCTATTGCAAAAGTCTTCTCAGTATATGTGCATAGCACCTGATTTTTAAATGAATGACTATTAAGTACAATGTGCAAAGCACAATACTAAGCACTGAGGATCAAAATAGAATGAATAATCCTTTTTCTCAAGGAGTTCACATAAGGAAAATGTCAGCTGCAAGTCAGATAGAAATGTTACATCATAGTTATGATGCAGCAACAAAGCAGATAGTAATGACTAAAGTATTTCCCCTGCCAAAATCTTATGTTATCCTTCAAACCATGGAGATCTTTTCTTACTTATCAAAGAGCCATAAACAATACCAAATAAACAAGATACTTGCAATTTAGAGTAAGAACATATGTCCATTGATCTCCATCATGGAGATACTATTTCATTTCATTGATTCAGTGGAATACAAAAATTAGGTGGAAAATTAGTCATTATGCATTATATTTTCCATTGAACTTTACTCATACTTATAAATTGAAGATCTATCAGTGGAACTGGACTTTTACACCAAGCTCCACTGGTATTAGTGGAGTCTCCCTACATCTTGATCATTGTTAGGGTCTAAATATAATAGTTACTTTGAAGTTGAGGGTAATAATGCTTGTTCAGATTACTTAACTGACAGTTCAGTTGGTTAGAGAATGGTGGAAATCAGTGTCATGGGTTGCAACCTTCAATGGCACATTTAATTTTTCTCTGTTGTCAAATCAAGGTTGCATGCTGTTGGTCACATGTGAAGTCAAGCAAAAAAGTGGATGGCATAGAATGTGTCCATTGCCATTAAACAGAGGAACACTGGGATGAGTACTGGATCTGTGATTTCATTAGTACAGAGAACTTCCCAGTGATGAAACTTCTTCTGCCAGTTCAAGCTAACATCCTGTCTGCACCTTAAGTAAGAGAATTGCCTAGAACACAGAGATGCTAAGTAATTTGCCTAGGGTCTCATGGTTTATATGTGTCTGATCTATGACTTAAATCTAGGTTTTCTTTTCTTCAAGGCCATCTCTCAATGTGTTAGGTAATATAATCTTTCTGAACAGAAGAACAACCCAAAATACATGTCTGACTAATGGTGATTCAGTTTCCTTTACTGATGAAACATAGCATATATCTTTCATATCATATATCATATATAAAATATATCATATATCACATATCACATATATGAGCTCCAACACACTAACATGAAAAATAGAATGGCTAATAATTACCATTGGTCAACCTGAGGCTTGAAAAAATTCCAAAGGTAATAATGTAGTTCAGGAGACAGAGGATTCTGAGTCTTGCTCTGAAGGGTCATTCCTCCTTTAACATTATCATTCATGGGGAACAATGAGAGCAATTCTTATTGTTGCTCACTGGAGGGAAGGAATCTAGAGTTGAAAATTAGTGTTAAATAAAGGAATTATTATATTTATTTAATGTGAGTAGAAGCATTCTTGCAGGATATCCATTGGTCCATTCCGAATCTTTCTTCAAATCTAGCAATCAAAAATACCAGAGACCATTGAAGATTAGTGACCTCAACAAGTATATTTGTTCATTCTCAAAGGAACTTGCACAGTCTTTTCCCATGAAACCTACCCCAGGCTTAACCTTTTGCAATTATTTGGCCCTTGGTCTTAAGAATAAGTTTTTCAGAGGGGAACCTGGGCTATAATATAAAGAAGAGAGGTAAGCGGTAGCAGTAACACACTGACAAAGGAAGCAAATTAGAAAGAAATGACTTTCTTCTGGGATATGCAGTAAATGTTTCAATAGTGGAATGAAACAAATATTTTTTCTATTGCCTATAGCAATTTGCTTCTGCATTCAGACACTACTAATAAAAGACAAGTTATGAAGAAAAAGAATTGTGTACCAAGAAAGAAAAAAGAAAAGGAGACGAAGAAAATAACATTTAACAATGAGATTTCAAAGTATTTTTTGTTTCTTTTTAAAGTTAAAATTTAGCATTACTATATTGTATGCCATATACATTTTGCTCACATGAATTAAGGTCTTGGGGTTACTTCTAGGTTGATTCTAAAAGCTGCAGAAGAGTTCCTGAACTTTCTTTGTAATCCTCAGTCTACATGTGATGTTTTAATGATGTCTGCAGATATGACAGTAAAAGCACTAGCTAGTCTTTTAATGGTTCCCATGTATAATCTTCCTTCAACTAGTAAAGGGTAAATTTCAGCTTCATTGTATTCTAGATTAGAGCAGTAAAATGTGGGAGAAAAATAAGCTCTTCAGCTTTGGTGCATCCATTCTTCAAGCTCAGTACAATAAATTGTACTGTCACTCTGGTGTTCATGGGAATCGAAAGTATATTCCTGATACACAAAATCTTTGAAAGAAGACTAGGTAATAAAAAATAGGAAAATCATTACGGACTGGAAAAAGTTTTTTAAGCTGATAAATTATACTGAATTGGTTTGCAAGGAAAGTACAAAAAATTAGGACCCAGTTAGAAAGACTGATTTTTATTAGAAGAAATCATCATGAATTCTTCAGAATTTATTAAAAATATGTAACTGAAAAATCTATTCCTAGCTTTCTCTGTTAAGTATTGGAGCATTGCTTTAGGACTTGGTAAATGGCATGGGGCTCTGAGGTTCTAGAGATTCTGCTAAAATCAATCTGTAATCTAGGGAGTTGTTAATAATCTGTACAATATAAAACTATGGAAGCAGTGCTTGCTTACATCTGAGTTTCACCTATTACTGTGAAATTACTGCAACTCATCTTGTTGAAAAAGCTAACTGAAATAGTTAATTTTATTGAGTCAAGTTTCACTGTGAAAAATAAAATAACAGGATACACTTGTAAATGTTGAAATCAGAAAATTATGTGCCAGTGGAATAAGATGGATTACACATAATGAAACCATTCAAGTGTGATCATACTTTCACTTAATACTACTCAAACTTCAGCTTTTTCCCCTTGGTGGATTTTTTGGGAAATATAAATTGGCAACATAAAATGGACTAGTAGATCATATAGTTGTTCAGCACACTGTAATAGTTACAAGCACTACATACGCTACCTACTTGTATGTTTGTGTGTATATGCACATAGATTTGTACTTTAAGATTACATGAATTTACTGCCCCTGAAATATACCATAGCCCCAGAAATGGAAGAATGGAAGTCTTTGTATTTATCTATACAAGAATATGCTAGTTATCTTCTCTCAAGAAAGAAAGGAAGAAAAAGGAAGAAAAAGGAAGGAAGGAAGGAAGGAAGGAAGGAAGGAAGGAAGGAAGGAAGGAAGGAAGGAAGGAAGGAAGGAAGGAAGGAAGGAAGGAAGGAAGGAAGGAAGGAAGGAAGGAAGGAAGGAAGGACAATGAATGCAAGTTACCTAAATCACAAATGGAAAGTATTTCTTCTATTATTGCTAGGATTAGGGTTAAGGTTTAGGGTCCATCCTGATCTATAAACTACCAGATATAGTGGGTTACACTGAAACCACTGATGATTTTCAAAAGAAGTCTTTCATTCTCTGAGAACTTGAGTTCAAAGGCAACATTATTTTTTACTTAGGAGCTCAGTTTGAGTTTTTCACAACTCAAGAAAAAAGTCTTCTTTAATAGCATGACTGAATTAGTAACAAGTGGACAATAATAAATATGGATATCCCTTCTTCAATAAAAGTATATGCAATTTAATACAAATATTAAAATGCCCACTTTATGCAAGGCATGGACTAAATTAGGTACATATGATAATAAAAATGAATTATTCTCTGACCTCAAGCAACATATACTACATACATTTGAGTGATACCTATAGGATATACATCACAGGGTTTTCGTGGGGCTGAAATAAGACAATGTATATAAACTGTTTTTATTCATAAATTATTATAAACATTATCATCACAATAATGATTATTTACAATTTGTCTCACAAATGAAAACCATGTGTTTATAAAATTCTAATTGTTTAGATTGAGTTATATCAGTGATACTTTTTCAGGGAACATTACCTGTTCAATATATACTGTAACAACACTAATATTTCAACATTAAGTGTGCATCATTATGTTTTCTCTAGTATCTAGGTATTATAGACATTTGCATAATAGATTCCTGTGCCACATAGAGCATAAGCATTAGGTCTAAAAGATGATATGCTTGGAGAGCTATGTGCTGAGGCCTTTTATAATTCAGCAATGACAGCAATTTAATGGAATTAGATGTTTCATAGGTATATGTGGGAAAACATATTTTTTTAAGTTATTACTTGGGGTATTATTTAAACTCTGCTTGCATTAAATGCATTATGACAAAACGCCAGTGAAGTGACGTTTTATATTTCTGTATTTCTCTGAATTTGAGTTCTCGTCATCTACGTTGTGGCTTGGAAAGAGTGAGGAGGGAAGATATGAAAACAACACAGAGGAAAGTGCTGCACTTAGAACTGTAGAAAACTTCATAATTATTCTGTGCTGAATGACCACTGCTTCTGTTGAGTCAAGCGATTTGCTTTTCTGACACTGTAAGAAAACTGTTACAGAAAGATATTAAGGTCTTTAAAATGAGTTTAATGGCGTATAACAATGATCTGAGTTCATTGTCTTCAGGTTCCTAGGCAGAATTCTGTTTACCAGATTGATTCACAAGTTAGGCAGAAACATGTTTCGTTTGGTTTTTGGTTTTGTTTTGTTTTGCTTTGCTTTATTTTATGTGCAGGAATGCAATTTTCTCAGCAAAACCCAGACTCTTCTTTTGCTCAGTGTTGTAAATAAATCATCTTTATTCCACATGCATTTTCTCTAGATTAAATATGGTAGTTTCTTTTTCCCCAGCTTAAAGAAAAGCTTAGCACTATGATCCTGCATCCTTCCTATTCCATAACTTTGGTCATTTAACCATTTCTTGTAGGTTCAGTTCCACTTCAAACTTTGACTTCAATCCAGTTACTAAGATGTTATGCAAAGCTTTTAGGACTCAAAATTTGGCAGCTTAGAACCAAATCAGCATTACCTTTAGTTCAATCCTGATTCTATCTTCTGTTTCCAGTAATGAGGCCTTTGCTTTTTGACCAAGTCCCTGCTTAATAACCTAGTTCCCTCAGTGTTGAATACTTGTCTGATCCAGTCTTTTTCAGTAATATCTGACTCTGTGGTCTCATTTTTGGATTTTCTTGGCAAAATACTGGAGTGGTCTGCCATTTTCTTCTCCAGCTCATCTTACAGATAAGGAATCAAGGCAAATAGAGTTAGGTGACTTGCCCAGGGTCACACAGCTATTAGAATTCTGAGTCCAGATTTTAATTCATGAGACTGAGTCTTTTTGATTGCAAGTCCAGGCCTCTATTCACTGCATTATCTAGCTGTACTCCTGTCTTATTACCCATCTCTCATTTCAACTCTTGTTTCTTTGACTGTTACCCCATGCCTCTCTAATGATAGTGTAAATAAATGTATTTATTCTCTCTGATGCCAGCCACCTACACATTCCTTTGCCCCAATAATACATCTGCTTTAATAGATACTCATGATTTCTTTACTATTTGGTTGCTAGCCAGTTGCTGCGACCATCTCCAATATTCTTTTCCTTCAGTAAATCTGCCTTGTCTCTGATTTTGATAATCTCTAGTTTGGTCAGTTCCTCTTTTCTGAGCCCTAATTTTTACAAGGAATACAATCAGTTTACAATCTGAAGCTTTGCTTCTATAGTCATGTGAAATTTACTAATACCAAATTTTGACCCATTTGAGGCTAAGTACTGAAATATTCAAAGTAAGTTATGACATTTCTATCTGTTTCATACGTGACTATGGCCAAAACATCCATCAAATTAACAATAAGCTTAACTATACTAAACTTAGTAGACACTCCAACGGCATGTGCACATGAGAGCTCACTAACTTCTATGAAACGTTCCAATTCTAGATCTATGATCCTAAGATAATAAGTAAAAGATAATAGATAAAACTTGTACACAAAACCTTTCCAGTTTTGTAGAGAATATGTTCTTTTACTAAGTTTTAAAAAACCAGGGGTCTCCTTCCAGCAACAATGAGGTAATGGGGTAAAATGCCTTTTATTGACATGTTGTATATTACATGATACAATAACGGATAAGCTTCTATTGTTTCCCATCATTACTTGAGTAAGATGCCATTCAAACAAAAGCTAGATGACCACTCTCAAATATGCTGAAGAGGTGATTAATAATAATAGTAACTTTTGAACTTGGTGATTTCGGGGGACTGAGAGTGAAGCAAACCTAGCACCTTTTGCCAGAGAAGTGATAGACTAAGATGGAAACATGCATTTCCATACATGGTTAATATGGTGCTTTGTTTTGCTTAACTGTAAAGAAGTGAGGGTTCTATGTAGAGGCAAGGAGAAAAGATGATTCATTGGGAAATGACAGTATTGCAAAAAAAAAGAAAGAAAGACTATCAATAATATAATGACTGCTTAAATAGCTGCTTTTCGATGACTTTTCTTTTAAAGATAGAAGTTTAAAGAGATATAAAGACAGCAAGTTGTAAAAGCGTAAGCTAACTTGTTGCCTGTTATTGTATCCCATGCTTTAGGCTCGCTGTCACAGCTCCTACTCATCTTAGTAGTTCAGATCCACAGAAGGTGACTGAGTACTTCAGATAAATCTGAGAGGTTGGAGAATTTTCTCATGACGCCCCATTGGTGTGCTTCCCTCCTTGATTATTCACTGATATCGGTTGTCAAGTAAAATTTAATTTGCTTTTAGAAACGGTTATTTCCTATATTGGCATAGTCAGAAGAGTTTATATAAAACATTTGCCGTCCTGGGATTATTCTTTGAACCAAGTACAAATAATAAGCAGGAGAAACTGAGCCTCAGCTAAGAATATGCATTGCAAAAGGAGCAAATGAAAACTCTTGGAAGTCCTTTGCAAGAAATCTTTTCTTTCTACTTTGGAGACCTCTTGAAATAACCACAAGATGTAGTAAAGCTTTTTTATGAGCTTTTTATAGAATCCTGACCCGTCTTTCTTCAGAGCATCTAAGTTGTCTACATTTTTTTTTTATTTCAAACAGTAACATAAGCTTTTTTGAAGACACTACTTGAATACCAAAGACATAGTTCATAATCTTCTTACTATTTGAAGCTCCTAAAGTTCTCCTCTAATCAGAATGTAATGAGGGAAGGCCAAGATGAGCTCCTTTTCCTAAACAGCTGCTTATCAGTTGTCTGAAAATTCTTCCAACATTGATTTGAACTGCCAATCAAATGCTAGAATCTGAACTGGCTTGATATTTTGTACAAAGTCCACAGGGCATGACTTAATGTCCTTAACCACATGAACACATATACTATGTATAGTTATTCATTTTATTTTTTCAGTATATCCAATATTTTTCAATTGCTCAACTTAGAGTTCGATTAGAGTCTTTTTATACCTATATAATACTTGAATTTACTTTGAGTCAGTAGAGGTATTCTCATCTGACATTAATATACTGTTGCTAGGATTATGAACTGATCCAGACAGTTTTGAGAGCAATTTGGAACTCTACCCAAAAGACAGCCAAACTGTGCATACCCTTTGGTCCAGCGATGACACTATTGGGTCTATATACCAAAGAGGTCATAAAAAGAAGAGAGAAGGACCTAGATGTTATAAGGGCAAGCAAAGTAGGATTTTTTGCTGTTTCTGTTTTAGAATAATGAAGAAATATAATTCTTCTGTTTGTTCCAGGATCTATGGTCTTTTAGCTTGTAAGGTCAAGGATCCTGTTAAGGGTGGACAGTGATGGATCTTTTGCTATTTCTGTTTTAGTATAATCAAGCTCCTCTGACTGAATCTTACCTTTATCAATCAAGAGTCTTTACTAGAAGTAAAGTACTGAAACAAGAATTTCTTTAACTGGAAACAATAAATGTACTTGTATTGTTAATTATTGTAATATGATTAAAGATCTTCCCCAGCCATTAATGGTTCTATCCATTAAGGGGAGTTTGATTAGAGAACATTTGTGGGAAGTCTCAAGCCTTTTTGTTAATGAGGCACTGGTTCTCAAGAATTGAAATGCCTTCTGGCTTAAAAAAAAATACAAATACTCTGAGCTGAGATTTTACTTTGAGGCTTACTGGAAATGTTTGTTTGGCCAGACCAGGACTCTGAAAAGCCAGTTAGGAGCCCCTAAGTTTGGAAAACTCAGATATTGGTGCTTCCTTCTCTGGTATGATCTCATAGGCTTCCCTCTATGGTCAAACAGTTGGACCTGTCTGTTGGTCAGGAAGAGAAAGCCATGTCTGTTGATCATTGATTTCTCTGTATTTTCTTTGAATGTCAGGGTGCTGACTCCCTTGAACATATGAATGACATATGTTCTTGGTTAAAGGAATAACACATGTGCTTGATTAAATTTATTGTTAACTCCTCAAAACTTACCATGATTAAATTTATTGCTAACTCCTCAAAACTTACCTTTCCATGGAAAGACTCAGGTATGCTAGCTCCGAACCCACAGCCCATATATTTGCTGCAAAAAGAACTGTCCACAAATTCTGGAGCACTGAAAGGCCCACAGAAACACAGTGGAAAAGATCTCCATTCCAGAGATCCCTGGAGAGCCATCCCCAAAGGTTCATTGCACTCCGGACAGCAGAGCCCAGCCCTGTGCTTCCCTGGCTGCACGGCCCCAGAGGAGTAGATCCAAGCAGACTTCAGGGACAGAACCTCCAAAGGCCATGAAGGACCCTCCACTCACAGGCACTACAGGTCAGTGAGAGAGACGACTGAGCTGGCCAAGAGGGGACCGGGGTGTCTCCGTGACTTGGGCCCCTCAGGAGGCAGAGGCAGCAGCAGACACAGCGGTGGTGGCAGCCTGGGACTCCCGGAGCAGCAGGCAGAAGTTCAGGGCCATTACCAAAGGTCTCTGCATAAACCCAATGAGGGGACTGAGCCTGGGAGACGGCCCTGCCCCCACCTGCCCCATTACTGAAGGTCTCCACATAAAGCCCCTGAGGGAACTGAGCCTGGGAGGTGGCCCTGCCCCCACCCAAGCACCAGAACTTAAGCTCACATTGAATAGTAGCCCCACCTGCCTCGGAAAGCCCATTTGAATCTCAGACCCCAAGCACTAGCTGGGCGGATCTAGGCGGGGGTGGACAGGAATCTCAGAAGTCAAGTAACTGGCTGGGAAAATGCCCAGAAAAGGGAAGAAAAATAAGACTATAGAAACTTACTTTGATGGGGTACAGATGTTCCCACTTTTCAATTCTGATGACGAGGAACAATTCTTACCATGAGGGAAAGATGTGGAGGTCGGGGCCTCTGTATCCCAGACATCCCAGGTGGATGTCTGGTGGGCTCAGGCCATGGAAGAGCTCAAAAAGGATTTTGAAAAGCAAGTTAGACAGGTGGAGGAAAAACTGGGGAGAGAAATGAGAGAGATGCAAGAGAAGCATGAAAAATGGGTCTATATCTTGCTAAAGGAGATCCAAAAAAATGCTGAAGAAAATAACACCCTGAAAAATAGGCTAACTCAATTGGCAAAAAAGGTTAAAAAAGCCAATGAGGAGAAGAATGCTTTCAAAAGCAGAATTAGTTAAATGGAAAAAGAGGTTCAAAAGCTCACTGAAGTGAATAGTTCTCTCAAAATTAGAATGGAACAGATGGAGTCTAATGACTTTCTGAGAAACAAACAAATCACAAAAAAAAACCAAAAGAATGAAAAAATGGAAGATAATATGAAATATCTCATTTGAAAAACAACTGACCTGGAAAATAGATCCAGGAGAGACAATTTATAAATTATGGGACTACCTGAAAGTCACAATAAAAAAGAGAGCCTAGACATCATCTTCCATGAAATTATCGAGGAAAACTGCCCTGATATTCTACAACCAGAGGACAAAATAAGTATTGAAAGAATCCATCGATCACCACCTGAAAGAGATCCAAAAAGAGAAACCCCTAGGAACATTGTGGCCAAATTCCAGAATTCTCAGGTCAAGGAGAAAATATTGCAAGCAGCTAGAAAGAAACAATTCCAGTACTGTGGAAATACAATCAGGATAACTCAAGATCTAGCAGCTTCTACATAAAGGGATCGAAGAGCATGGAATAGAATATTCCAGAAGTCAAAGGAATTAGGACTCAAACCAAGAATCACCTACCCAGCAAAACTGAGTATAATACTTCAGGGGAAAATATGGTCTTTCAATGAAACAGAGGACTTTCAAGCATTCTTGATGAAAAGATCAGAGTTGAAAAGAAAATTTGACTTTCACACACAAGAATGAGAAGAAGTATGAAAAAGTAAAAAGCAAAGAGAAGTCATAAGGGACTTACCAAAAGTGAACTGTTTACATTCCTACATGGAAATACAATATTTGTAACTCTTAAAACTTTTCAGTATCTGGGTAGTTGGTGGGATCACACACACACACATGTACACGCATGCATGCACACACACATACACACATGCACGCACATACAGAGACAGAGAGCACAGAGTGAATTGAATAGGATGGGACCATATCTTAAAAGAAATTAAGGTAAATGGTGAGAGAGAAATGTAGTGGGAGGAAAGAGGGTGAAATGGAATGGGGTAAATTATATCTCATTCAAGAGGCAAGCAGGAGACTTTTTAGTGGGGGGGAAAGAGGAGAGCTGAGAAAAAAAAAACAAGAAGTTTACCCTCATCACATTCGACTAAAGGAAGGAATAAAATGCACACTCATTTTGGTATGAAAACCTATCTTACAGTATAAGAAAGCGGGGGAGAAGGAGATAATTAGGGTGGGGGGATGATGGAAGGGAGGGCAATGGGAGGAGGGAGCAATTTGAAGTCAACACTCTTGGAGAGGGACAGGATCAAAAGACAGGATAGAAACAATGAGGGGCAGGATAGGATGGAGGGTAATTCAGTTAGTCTTACACAACATGACTATCAGGGAAGTCATTTGCAAAACTACACAGATATGGCCTATATTGAATTGCCTGCCTTCCCAAAGGGAATGGGTGGGGAGGGAGGGATGGGGAGAATTTGGAACTCAAAGTTTTAGGAACAACTGTTTAGTATTGTTCTTGCTACTAGGAAACAAGAAATACAGTTAATGGGGAATGGAAAGTCATCTGGCCCTACAGGACAAAAGAGAAGATGGGGACAAGAGAAGGGAGGGATGATAGAAGAGAGCGCAGATTGGTGATAGGGAAAATTAGAATGCCCAGTGTATTGGGGTGAGGGAGGGGTTAAAAGGGGAGAAAATTTGGAACCCAAAATTTTGTGAAAATGAATGTAAAAAGTTAAATAAATAAATTTATATTAAAAAAGGTTACCTTTCCTTTTATGAATGCAGATCTAAGAACCTGTGGGAACCTGTGGCTCCCTGTTGTTTGTTGGAATCCTTACTGTTGCACATGTACAAAAATATTAATAGCAACTCTTTTCCTGGGGGCAAAATATTAGAAATTGAGGGGATTTCCATAAATTGGGGAATGACTGAACAAGTTGTGGCGCATGAATGCAATGGAATGCTACTGTACAATAAGAAATAATGAACAGGCAGATTTCAGAAAAATTTGAAAAAAACTTGTACACACTGATGCAAACTGAAATAAGCAAAGCCAGGAAAATCATTGTACATAGTATCAGCAACATCGTGTGATGGAACAACTATGAACGACACAACCATATTTAGCAACATAATGTTCCCCAGACAGGTAGAGAAGAATCATGAAGAAAATACTTTCCACATCCAGATAAAGAACTGGTGGAAGGCAGAGCCAAGATTGCAAAGTCAAAAGAGGCACTTGAACCAATGGCAAATTGGAAGTCAATGGAAAAATCCTGTTGCACCTATGTGAGAGGATAGATCGGTCTGGCTCTAGCCCCAGGGGGTAGAGCGGATGGAGGAACTCACAGAAACCACAGCAGCAACAGGGAAAGTGGCAGTGGCTGTTCTTACAGATCTACGTTCACAGATTGTGGGGGGATTGAGTGGCCAACAGTACACCCCCACATCCCCACTGGAAGCAGAGAATTACTTTGACAAATACCTCAAAATTCAAGTTGGTTGGGGAAATGAGTAAAAACAGGAAAGAAAATAAGGCTATGGAGTCTTACTTTTTTTGACAGGAAGATCAAAACATGTAGCTAGAAGAAGACAACAAAGTCAAAGCTCCTATATCCAGAGCTTCCAAGAAAAATATGAATCAGTGTCAGACCATGGAGGACCTCAAAAAGGGTTTTGAAAATCAAGTGCGACAAGTAGAGGAAAAATTGGGAAGAAAAATGAGAGTGATGCAAGAAAATCATGAAAAATAAGTCAATAAAATTAATAGCAACTCTTTTCCTGGGGGCAAAATATTAGAAATTGAGGGGATTTCCATAAATTGGGGAATGACTGAACAAGTTGTGGCGCATGAATGCAATGGAATGCTACTGTACAATAAGAAATAATGAACATAAGAAATAATGCTTGCTAAAGGGGACTGAAAAAATGTTGAAGAAAATACCACCTTAAAAAATAGACTAACTCAAATGACAAAAGAGATGCAAAAAGTCAATGAGGAGAAGAATGCCTTAAAAATTAGAATTAGGAGGATGGCATAGTAGAAACTGGGACATGCTTGAGTTTTCTCCCCAAAACCCTGAAAATACCTGTAAGAAATGAGTCTATAAACAAATTCTAGAGTAGCAGAAGCCAGAAATGCCAGAGTGAAACAGATCTCTAGCCCAAGACAATCTAAAAGGATAAGGGGAAGAGTGTATTGTACTGGGCTCAGAGTGGAGCACAGCCCACTATGGGCTGCACCAGCACAGAAAAGACAGGAAGAGGCCTCAGGGCACTGACACCTGCTGTGGTTTCCAGATTTCTCAAACCACAAATGGCAAAAACACCTTCAAAGGTCAGTGAGAAAGCTATTTTACCTGGGTGAGAAGGCAGTATGATCTGACCCCAACCCAAGACCCAGGATGAAGGCAACCACTGCCACAGCAGCAACCTATTCTAGAGCTCTGAGCCCAGTGAATAGCTGTTCTTTCATGATCAGACTTCGAATAGAGCAATTGCATTAATGAGATTTCATGGGACAGAGTTTTGGCACATAAAAATAACTTGGTCAATCAAACCAAAAAAATCCTTAAGGCTATATTCCTGGGACTTTGCTTGATGATAATATACAAAGATAAAAAGAAAACAGTTCTTGACCTTAGGAATATTGTGTTCAATTGGGGAAAACAAATTTTATGTAAATAAGCATGTGCACAATGACAATAATATAGAAGTTTTTGAATGGAAAGAATTGTAATGGGCTAAGAAATGAGCTAGAAAAGACAAAAGAGCAGCTTGAAGTGACCATTATAGATAACTTTTGGTAGGAAATTGGTTGTAAAGGGGAGGATAGAGCAAGGATGACAGCTTGACAGGAAGGAAGAGTCTTCTGAGAATTCTTTTTTTTTTTTAATGTTTGTGACTTGGTTGTATTGGTGAGCAGGAGAGAATGAAGTTTACAGAGGAGAAAGGAGGGATTATAGAGGCAATCTGTTATTGCACAGAGAAGTAGATGAGATTTTCTATACACACACACACACACAAACACACACACACACTTGTGTATGTATACCATTCCCCTATATATAAATGGTCAAATAGTAAGAATAAATCATATTCAAAAGAAACTGCATGTGAAAAAAGGCTTCAAATCACTAATAATAAGAGACACGCATATCAAAATAACTGAGCTTTCACCTCATATCCTGAAAATTGACCTTGTCCCCCAAATCACAGCAGTCAAATGTTGGAGGGGTGATGGGAAAATAAGTACAGTAAAACATTATTGGTGGAGCTATGAAATTATATAACAATTTTGTAGAGCAATTTAGAATAATGAAAAGAAAAAAGTCTCTGGACACTCCAAAATATTTATAGCAGCATTTTTATTTTTGGTGATAGATAAGAATTAAAAGCAAAGTATATGCACATAGATTGGGTAAGGGCTAAATAAGTTCTGGTACATGAATGCAATGAATACTAATTCACTGTAATAAATGAAATGTGATAAAGATAAAAAAATGTGAAAACATAACAGAGACAAGAAAATAATACAATGTAAATACAAAAATGTAAATATGAAGAATGACACATCAACAACTCAAAAGTAAATTGGAAAAAATTATAAAGATCAATTAGCACTGAAAGATATGTGAAGATACCCCCAAACAACCTCTTTGTGTAGGTAACAAGTCCACTGTCAGGTGTTACACATTGCACATATCTAGCAACTGGGCTGATACTTTTCCTCACTAAAAAAAAAAAAAAAAAAATACCATTTATCATACAGGATGGCTCTTGAAATGCGTTAAGGGGAAGGCAACATGTGAGGTAAGAAATAAAAATATATCTAGGTATAAAGATTGATACCATGGACAAACTGGAGGAGCAAGGAATAGTGTATTTATCAAATTTATGGAGAAGGGAAGAATTTTTTGCTAAAGAAGAGATAGAAAGCATTATGAAATGCAAGATGGATAATTTTGATTACATTAAACTGGAAAGTTTTTGCACAACCAAACCCAATGCAACCAAAATTCAGAGGGATGTAGTAAATTGGGAAAGAATTTTTACAGCTAATCTCAGGGATCAGGCCTCATTTCTAGAATATCTAGAGAACTGACTCAAATGTACAACCATACAAGTCATTCTCCAATTGGTCAAAGGATATGAACAGCCAATTTTCAGAGGAAGATATCTATAATCATATAAAAAAATGCTCTAAATCACTTTTGATTAGAGAGATGCAAATCAAAACAACTCTGAGGTACCACATCACACCTATAAGATTGGCAAACATGACAGAACAGGAAATTGATAAATATTGGAGAGGATGTGGGAGAGCTGGAACACTAATTCACTGTTGGTGGAGCTGTAAGCTCATCCAACCATTCTGGAGAGCGGTTTGGAACTATTCCCAAAAGGACTACAAAAATGTGTATACCCTTTGACCTAGCAATATGACTACTAGGACTGTATCCCCAAGAGATCATAAAAATGGGAAAGGGTCCCACATTTACAAAAATATTTATAGCAGCACTCTTTGCAGTTGCCCAAAATTGGAAATCAAGGGTATGCCCATCAATTGGGGAATGGCTGAATAAATTTTGGTATATGAATGTAATGGAGTACTATTGCACCATAAGAAATGATGAACAAGAAGACTTCAGAGAGGCCTGGAAGGACTTATATGATCTGATGCTGAATGAAAGGAGCAGAACCAGGAGAACTCTGTGCACAGCAATGACCACAGTGTGTGAGAGTTTTTTTCTGGTGGACTTGAAACTTCGTAATGACACAAGAACTTAAAAAAAAAATTCCCAATGGTTTTCTAAGGCAAAATGCCTTCCACACCCAGAGAAAGAACTATGGAATTCATTCACAGAATGTAGTAGATCATGTGTGTGTGTGTGTGTGTGTGTGTGTGTGTGTGTATGTGTGTGTATATGTTTTGATTTGTTATATGATTTCTTACATTTATTTTAGTCTACAAAGCATGACTAGAGTGAAAATGTATTCAATAGGAAAGTATATTACGGTTGTGATTGTAGAACATAAAAAAAAGATAACTTTGTACACTTTGAAGTGCTATAAAAATACCAGATTTTTATTTATTAAAAAAAGAAATAAAAGCAAATCGATAAAAATTATTTTTTGAAAAAGATACATATAAATACAATTAACCTTGGAGGGTCATCCCTTCTATTTCTAGACTCTGGTCTTGTACTTTAGGGTTAACTACTTAAAAAAATTTAATGAACTGGGGTTTTGTTCATCTACACATTCTCATGCCTCTCTTAAAATATAAAAGAGTAATTCTGCTGTGTTTTAGCTAGCAATGATGATTGCAGTTCAACTATTTTGAACACTGTAATACTTCAGAACTTCCTCCACCTTTCTATTTTCCTTTTCTCCAAAATTGGTGTAAGAAAAAGAACACTAGATTTAGAATCAGAGGACTTAAGTTTGAATCCTGAATCTGCAACTTTCTTCTTAAATGACTTTGAGCAACTCATTTACCATATCTACACCTCGGTTTCCACATCTTTGCAATAAGAACATTGGACTGACTTCTAAAGTCCTTTTGGTGTTAGCTTGTTGCTTGGTTGTTGTCCTTTGTGTTAGAAAAGAACCAAATTGGCATCACTATGTCTGGATCAATGTACAGCATATCTGACCGTGGCTGATAAGACAAAAAGAAGCTCAAGAGGCTTTAACTCAGGTTGAGCACAAAAAAATCATATGAACATTTGGAGTGCAGATATCTCTAAATTTGTATGTCTCACTTCTTTTTTAGTTACTGCTATTCCACCTTGCTCACAGAGCTTAGTACCTTCTTTGATGCAAGCATACCATGCTGGGAGTTCCTGTGCCAGTCTCTCTCATGTCATACAATAGATTCTAAAGTTCTTCAGAAACACCTTGATAGTGTCCTTATTGCTTCTTCTCACCTACATGTGAGCACCAGCGTTGTATAAAATAATCTTTTAGGTAAACATACATTTGGCACTGAAACAATGTGACCAGTCTATCAAAGTTTTACTCTCTGCAGCAGAGTTTGAATGTTTAGCAGTTCAGCTCTAGAAAATACCTCAGTGTCTGGTACCGTATCTTGCCAGGTGATTTTCAGAATCTAAGACAATTCAGTGGAAGTGATTCAGTTTCCTAGCATGATGTTAGTATGCTATCCATGTTTCATAAATATACATCAATGGGATAAGCACAGTGGCTTTGTAGACTTTCAGTTTGGTGGGCAGCCTAATACCTCTTCCACACTTTCCCTCAGAACCTCCAAAACACTGAGCTAACTTTGGCAATATATGTCAACTTCATCATCCCTACAAGGTACACTGCCAAAGTAAGTGAACAGCATTCAGAATCTCTCCATTTGTTGTAAGCAAAGTTCCACATACAGATGGTTGATGCTGGCTGGTAGAGACCATTTTTCTTGGTGTTAATTGTTAGCCCAATTAAAATCTTCACAATCTGGTCTTCACTTGAGAAGAAATGTGATAAATTCATTATACATATTTTTTCACTTAGAAAGTGCTTTCTTTCTCCCACGTTCCATCTCTCCCACAACTAAGGAGAAAAATTATACAAATTAAAGAAAAAAACAGAACAAAACAAAGAGTAAAATAAATCAAATTATTATACTGGCCAAGTCCAGAAACATGTATCCTACTCCACAAATTTAGTCTGTCATCTCTCCTCCTCAACAGTATGCCCTTGGATTCAGGCTTGAACATGGTGAAACTTCACCAATCACTCCCTCTCTTCTCTTTGCTTTATTAATTAATTTGTTTACTTTTAGTGTTCAACATTCACTTCCACAAGACTTTGATTTCCAAATTTTCTCCCATTCTATCCCCTCTGCCCACCTCACTATATCAAACATTCCTATTACCTTTTCCCCCAGTCTGTCCTCCCTTCTATCACACTTCACCATTCTCTCATCTCCTTCCCCTCTATTTTCACATAGGGCAAGATAGGTTTCCAAACCCCATTGCATGTATGTCTTTTTTCCCAGTTGGATGTAAAAACAGTTTTTAACATTCATTTTTTAAAATTTGAGTGCCAATTTCTCTCCCTCCTTCTCAATCCATCTCCTATATATGAGCAATTCAGTATAGTTTATAGATATACAGTCATGCAAAACACTTTCATAACTGTCATGTTGTGAAAGTCTATATTTCCCTCCACTCTATTCTGGCTCACCATTTATTCTATTCTCTCTTTTGACCCTGTCCCTCCTCAAAACTGTATACTTCTGAGTACCTCACCTCCCATTTACTCTCCCTCCTATCATATTCCCCACCCCCACCCCACCCTCCTAATCCCCTTCCCTCCTAATTTTCAATAATGTAAGATAAATTTTCACACCAAAATGAATGTACATGTTATTCCCCTCTTAAGCCAAATGTGATGAGAATAAGGTTCACTCTCTCCCTCTCACCCCTCCCCTCTTTCCTTCCATTGAAAAATCTTTCTCTTGACGTTTTTATGTGAGAGATAATTTACACTGTTCTATTTCTCCCTTTGCCCTTCCAATATATTCCCTTCTCACCCTTTAATTTTAGTTTTAGATATCATCCCTTAATATTCAACTCACCCTGGGCCCTCTGTCTCTAATTCTGAGAAAAGTCTCAAGAGTTGCAAATATTAACTTTCCATGTAGGAATGTCAACAGTTCAACTTTAGTAAGTTCCTTATGATTTCTCTTTCCTGTTTAACTTTTCATGCTTCTCTTGATTCTTGTGTTTGAAAGTCAAATTTTCTATTCAGCTCTTTCATCAAAAATGTTTGAAATTCCTCTATTTCATTGAATGACTATTTTTCCCCATGAAAGATTATACTCAGTTTTTCCGGGTAGGTGATTTATCCTTTTAATTCTACCTCCTTTGACCTCTGGAATATCATATTTCAAGCCCTCTGATTCCTTAATATTGAAGCTGCTAAATTTTGTGTTATCCTGATTGTGTTTCCACCATACTTGAATTGTTTCATTCTGGCTGCTTGCAACATTTCCTCCAAGACATGGGAGGTCTGGAATTTGACTATAATAATATTTCATAAGAGTTTTCCTTTGGGGATCTCTTTCAGGAAGTGATTGGTGGATTCTTTGCATTTGTATTTTACCCTCTGGCTCTAGACTATCAGGTCGGTTTTCCTTGATAATTTCTTGAAATATGATTTCTAGGTTCTTTTTGTTGATCATAGTTTTCAGGTAGTCCAATAATTTTTAAATTGTCTCTCCTGGATATTTTTTCCAGGCCAGTTGCTTTTCCAATGAGATATTTCACAGTGTCTGCTATGTTTTTTTCTTTTATTCCTTTGATTTTGTTTTATAATTTCTTGATTTTTCATAAATCTGTTACCTTCTATCTGCTCAATTCAAATCTTCAAGGAATTATTTTCTTCACTGAGCTTTTGGACTGCCTTTTCCATCTGGCCAATTCTACCTTTTAAGGCATTCTTCTGGTTTTTTTGGTATTTATTTTCCCATTTGGGTTAGTCTTTTTAAAGTGTTATTTTCTTCAGCACTTTTGGGTCCCTTCTAGCAAGCAATTGACTCAATTTTAGTGATTTTCTTGTATCACTTTTATTCCTTTTCTAAATTTTTCCTCTCCTTCTTTTACTTGATTTTCAAAATCGTTTTTGAGCTCTTCCATGGTCTGAGTACAATTCATATTTTGAGGGAGTAGATTTTGGATGTAGGAGGCTTGACTTTGTAGTCCTCTTCTGTTTGTATATTTTGGTGTTCCTGGTCACCAAAGTAAGATTCTATAGTGTGATTATTTTTCTGGGTTTTGCTTATTTCCCCAGCTATTTGCTTGACCTTTGGGCTGTTTGTCAAGGTAGTTCTCTGCTTCCAGTGGGGTGGGGGGTGTACTGTCAGCTGCTTGATCCCCCTACAATCTGTGGGCCTAGATCTCCAGAAATAGCTGCTCCTGCCCCTGCTGTTGCTGTGGTTGCCATGATCCCTTCACCCCCTTATCCCTATTTGCATTCCTGCGGTTGAAGCTGGATCCCACTACTCTCTCACATAGGTCTGACTTTTTTCTCCACTGATCTTCCAATTTGTCCTCTGCATTTTGGTGTCATGAAGTCTGGAAACCACCACAGGTGCCAATGATTCACTCCCCCTTGGGCTTGCTCATGTCCTCTCTGTGCTGACACAGCGCAGGTTGGGCTACACTCTGTTCCAAATGTGGCAAGATAGATACTTCCTATCAACCTTCCAGGCTGTCTTGGGCTGGAGATTTGCTTCACTCTGTCATTCTGTGGGTTATGCAGCTCCAGAATTTGTTTAGAGTAATTTTCATAGATATTTGGCTGAGCTTAGGGCAAGGGCTCTAGCAAGTCCTTGCTTCTACTCTTGACTTCAACCCCTACTGTCCCTCTTTTTAAAAACTGCTATGTGTCCTGTTGAGACATTTTATCCCCATCCTACTTTGAGTAAGATTGTTACTTTATTAGAAGATAGACTGTCTACGACAGGTCCCATGATGTGCCAGTAGTGATTTCACTTGCTGCCAGTTCACTCTGACATCATTTGGGGGCAATAATTGCTGAAAATGTGTATAAATTTGTACATGGAAAGGGTATTTATGGCCTGACTTACTTCATTTCTGTGTGCTCTGTTACACAAGTCTGTAGCTTCTTACAGAAACATATTATAGCAGATATAGCTAGGGAGTTTTATGAAATAATGATCTCAAACATTTTCTGTGAGAGAGAGAGAGAGAGAGAGAGAGAGAGAGAGAGAGAGAGAGAGAGAGAGAGAGAGAGAGAGAGAGAGAGAGAGATAGTTCAGGGCAGATAAGATAAGAAGGGTTTGACTTCATTTGGAACTTTTCCTGTGCATACGTGTGGGGTGTGTGTGTGTGTGTGTGTGTGTGTGTGTGTGTGTAAGGTTTGTGGAGGAACTCTTTCCTTTGTTCACAATGAATTTATTAATAGCAGTATAGTTATTCCAGTTTTGCTAAAGTCTCTATTTTAACAGATTGAGTAACTGGGCTAGATATATCAAAGAGAGCGCATAGAGCAAAACAAGAGCAAGACTTGTTGCTTGTAGTCAGAGATTTGAAAATTACAAACATGGATTTAAAATTCAACTTTTTTGTGAATTTTGGCATAATAATGGATATAACAATTCTTCAGTAGCTATGAAATTACAATATGTAGAGCGTAATAAAATTTACTTATGAGCATTATGTACATATCACAAAAATATCCAGTTTCTAATCAAGAGATTGTCTTGATAAAGAAGCCAAGCAACCAAGCTATTGAATGTCATTCTAAGATACCTGCAAGGACCATAACTCTCTCAGCTGGATTGTCATTTCTTTCCCCATTCTTGCAAGATATTTTCCTGATTAAATTCTCTTTGTTGGTTGTTACTGACCATCTTCATTCCCTGAGTTGCAGTTGTAATTTTCTTCTCTGAGTAGGCATTCTTAGGAGAGGACAAGTATTAGGGAACTAAACAATGGAAAATGTCCACCTTGTGGACATTAGAACAGTTTATGCAATGTCTCAAAATGCTTTGAGATATAAAAGTGGTGGTGGTGGTGGTGATTATGATGGCAATGATAATGATTATGATAACATTTGCTAGTACTTTTTTGGGAAGAATTTCCTAAGTCCAATATTTTCTTTAGATCCTTTAGCTGCTTTCCTAACTTGATTTAAGTGATTTTTAAGAGAATTTTTTATTAAAAATTTTAAAATCTGTATTTTCTATATGAGACAAAACCAGTTATAACTTACTGAATCAACAGTGAAAATTGATTTCATAATTACTTTCATTGTCTGAATGCCCACTCAAGGATATGAACACATAATATCATTAAAAAATTTATAACTAATTAGATAGATTGTCTCTGTATTTCTCATGTAGAGTTGTCAGGGGAAGTAGTACCCAAGAAACCTACTATTATTATAAGCCCCTCTCCCTACATTTCAAATTAAATGTCATAACTAGTTCAGATGTTTAACTTCCTTGCTTCTAAACAGGTTATGCTCATCAAGAAAACAATCCTAGATGACCTTACATAATGAATCAAGCTTTTATTCAATCTACCTATTTCTTGTGCCTTTTCACCTCACCCTGCCAAGCACCAAGTTTTCTCTTTCTAAAAAAATATCTTTTTTAGGAAAGGATTTGCTGTTCATCATTTATACCTTACTGTGAATATCAGTGTGTTTGATCTTACAAGACAACATATGTAGTCTTCTCTCTATTTGGGTCCAGGACAGTTTGTCTCCCTAAAATAGACAGAAAACAAAGGAGCCATTATTTTTGGTGGGGGATTAAGAGTTGGGGGAAGGGTGACAGTACTTCCAAAATGATATCTGAAATAATTTATTATATTTTCTCATAATCTATACTCTCTCAACATGGAATGGGCACTGGGATATTGTATGGAGTCCATTGTATACTAAAGTTACATCAATATAGGGATAAGAATATGACTTGTGATTTCAGTGATATAGGGAAACTCTTTAATATGGAAACTCACTATTAATATAGATGCGCACCTTCTCTTCTTGTAGTATTAAAAAGTTTCCTTGAGCACCATAAGGTTATATGATTTGATCAAGGTCACAAGCCAGTATTTGGCAAAGTCAGGACTTGAACAATGCTCTCTCTAACTCCATGGTCAGCTCTCTATGCATACCATCCAATAATCATAAAAATAATATTCAAATATCTCCCTACTTATGTCTTGCTGCCTTCTGGAAGATGCTGCCTTATAAAATAGGAAAATATAGGGGAAAGAATAAGAAAATTATCAAGAATATATTCACTTATTCTGCTAGTACCCCTGCCCATCATTGTGGAAGCATAAGACAATATTTTTAAAATAGCATAAAACAATATTTGTGACTTTTTAAATATGCAATTGAGTAAACTTGATACTGTGACAATGGTGACAAATAATGTGAATAGTTAATGTTGGATGGAATGTAGACATATAGGTACTCTAATGCATTTTGGTAGAACTGTGAACTAGTTGATACAACCTTACAGAAAATAAAAGTTCAAGTAAAATGACAAAATATCCATTTCCTTTTACCCAGAGATTTCATTGTTTGACATATACAAGAAGTTAGGAGTAAAAAGACAAGCTCAATATACCCCTACAGAGTTATACCAGTATATTTCATGTTAACCAAGAATTTGAAATAAAGGAATCACCTATTGACTGGGAAATGTTCAAACAAAATGTGGGATGGATAGATAGATAGGTAGATAGATAGATAGATAAAATGATTATCTCTACCTATCCATACACATATGATATATAATTATCTATATCTCTATCACATACATCTATCAAACATATACCTATATGCATAGATATGCATAGATATACATATGTGTGCTATGTATGTATAAGTATATGTATGTATGTGTGTACATATAAATGATAAGTATTTCATCGATATATATATATATATATATATATATATATATATATATATATATATATATATATATATATAATACACACACACTTTGGTCTGTATTTTCCTAATAGTTGCAAAATAGTACCTCAGAATTGTTTTAATTTGCTTTTCTTCAGGCAATAGTGATTTAAAGAATTTTTTCCATATATAGATTTTATTACTTCAGCTAGCTCACTGTTCATATCTATTTTTCATTTATCAACTGGGGAATGTCTTACATCATTATAAATTTGATTCAGTTTTCTGTATTTTTGAGAAATGAGGCCTTTATCAGAAAAACTTGCTGCTACATTTTTTTCTCAGTTATGGTTGTTAACTGTATTTCCCTCCAATCTATTTTTCCCCTGTTTATTCTATTTTCTCTTTCCTTTCACCATGGCCTTTATTAACATTGTCAGAAAATCTTTTAATTTTTTATAATTTATTCATTTATTTTACTATCATCTGTTTATTTTTTATTTTTAACATTCATTTCCATAATATTTTGATTTTTAATTTCCCCTCCCTTACCTCCCTCCTCCCCAAGACAGCATGTGATCTGATACAGCTGATCATCACACAATGTGGCTATTACTGGGTACATTGTTTTCCTGGTTCTGGCCATTTCACTCACTATCAGTTCATAGCACCATTGCATTCATATTACAACTTGGTATATGAATATACCCTCAATTTCCAATTCTTGGCCACCACAAAAAGAGCTGCTATAAATATTTTTGTACATCTGAGTCTTTTTCCCATTTTTATGATCTCTTTGGGATATTGACCTAGAAGTGGTATTATTCAGTCAAAGGGTATGCACAGTTTTGTAGTCCTTTGGGCATAGTTCCAAACTGTTTTCCAGAATGTCTGGATCAGTTCACAACTCCACCAACAAGGCATTATTGTCCCCATTTCCCCCATCTTCTCCATTTATCATTTTTATGTTTTATGTTAGTCAATCTGACAGAAGTGAGGTTCTTCAACTGTTTTGATCAGCATTTTTCCAATCAATAGCAGTTTAGAGCATTTTTTCATATGACAACAGATAGTTTTAATTTCGTCCTCTGAAAACTGCCTGTTCATATCTTTTGACCATTTATCAATCGAGGAAAGATTTGTATTCTTAGAAATTAGACTCAGCTATCTATAGATTTTATAAATGAGGCCTTTAGAGCAAAACCCAGGAAAACTTTGTACACAACAACAACCAGCGTGTGAGAATTTTTTCTGATACTTCATTGCAATGCAAGGACTTAAAAAATTCCCAATGGTCTTTTAAGGCAAAATGCCTTCCACATCCAGAGAAAGAACTGTGGAATTCAATTGCAGAATGCAGCAGATCATTTTCTTTTGTATTACTTTTTGGTTTGTTTTATGTTTTATGATTTCTCCTATTCATTTTAATTCTTCTATGCAACACGACTAAGGAGAAAATGTATGTAATAGGAATGTATGTGTAGAACCTATACAAAATTGTATGTCATCTCAGGGAGGTAGAGGGGACATAAGGGGGAAGGAGAGGGAAGGGAAAAAATCTGAGTTATATGGAAGTGATTGTAGAACTCTGGAAACAAATAAAATAATAAAAGATAAAATGAGGCCTTTATCAGAGACACTGGCTATAAAAATTGTTTTGCTGCTCAGAAAATATTTGCATTCTTTTGGAATACCTTGCATATCAGTCTTCAAGTACATCAAAACAGATGTTGTTCAGCTTGGTGGGTTGTGCTTCATTCTCGAAGAGGACCAAAGTGAAGTCACTATGCTAGAGTAAAATTTCAGTGTATCTGAGTATGGCTGATCAGACCAATAGCAGTTCGGAATGCTCTACCACACGTTGGACACCAATAAGCCATTGGAACATTTGGTGGGAATACTCTAAACTTATGCAACTTGTGTTTCTTTTAACATGCTTCGATTGTGCTTTGCTTGTAGAGCACAGCACCTTCTCTGGTGTATGCATGTCATTCTAAGCAGTCCTGCGCCAGTGTCTTACATTTCACAAAATCATATCCAAAGTTCTTAAGGGAGACCTTGACAGTGTCCTTGTTTCTCTTCATTTGACCACCATGTGATTGCTTGCCCTTTGTGTGTTTTCCATAAAATAATTTTTTTTTTGGCAAGAGTAGGTTTTGTCTTCACAGTTGCATTCTCTGAAGCAGAATTTAAATGCTTGACAGTTTAGTTTGAGTTATTCTGCCAGGTGATCTTCAGAATCTTCCTAAGACAATTCAAATGGAATTGATTCAGTTTCCTGGCATGGTGCTGCTAGACTGTCGAGGTTTCCCAGGCATACAACAGTGAGGTCAGCACAATGGCTCTGTAGACCCTCAGTTTGGAAGTCAGTCTATTACTTCTTCTCTCCCATACTTTCCTTCAGAACCTCCCAAACACTGAGCTGGTTCTGATACATGTGTCAAAATTGTTATCAGTGTGTACTTCCCTGGAAAGTACACTCCCAAAGGAAGTGAATTTATCCACAGCATTCCAAACTTAGCAATTTACTGTAACTGTTGGTTACAAATATGGGTGGTGTGAAGGTGACTGACGGTGCACCTGTGCTTCTTTTTCGTTAATTTTAGGCCAAAAGTAGTACAAGAAGCAAGTAATTGATTCACACCTTGTTGCATTTCAGCTTCAAAGACATGGATACCCTTTGCATCAATGTGTTTTCAGCTTAGATGTCACTTGTACATATTTTTGAGATTCAATTATATCTTCAACTTCATCTAATTGTAATTGTCATTTTTTCCCATATATGTGTATATGTGCATATATATGTATGCATATATGTGTGTATAAGCATATATACATACATATATACTCACATATTCATATTTACATATTATATATTCAATATACATACATTCCTAAATGGACAGATAGATCCTCTGTGAGGTATTTTTGTGGTAGGAAACAAATGTAGACTATACAATATTAACTGGTGAGAGTAGATCATCATTAAAATATATGTAAATCTATTCATTTCATATGTATATTTCCTGTCTGCTTTTCAATTTCATCTACAAATGTTCTCAGAATGATTTGATTTAAAAATCCTTACAAGTTCATTTCCCTTTGGTTGCTTACCAACATTTTTAAGTCCATGTTTTTTATAATCTTCAGACATCCTAGGGTGACTGTACTGTTTCTCCATTTGACAAGGAAATTCATTGTTAGCTCATTGAGATAGTTTTTGGAGATATTTTGGTCTTTTCCTTGTGGTGACTATTTCATCATTTAAACTTCTCAATGATGGTTATTTGCTTAATAAAATGCTAAATATTTAAATTAATTTCGCTAGTATTTTGAGTTTTTAAATATTGTCAGGGCCCAATCATGAGCACTGAATAGCTCTCTCCAACTGTTTATGTTTCTTTCCTAAATTCTACAAATAAGGTTTTCTATTTCTAATTACATAAGTATTTCCTTTGTTTTGGGAGGCTATTTTCTAGACATATATTTTCTTCTTGTTTTTTTAAGAAATTTCTATTAATACCATTTTTGGCTTTGTTAGTACTCTATAGAAATACTGATGATTTTGCACTTGCTACTTTACTGGAATATCAATAATCTTAATTTGTTTCTTTATGGATCATCTAAGATTTCTTAAATACACAATCATGCCATCTTCAAATAGGGATATCCTTCTCCTATGTCATTTTTGTATGTTTAATTTTGTTCTGTTATTTCCATCACTGGCATTTCTAGAAATGTGAGAAACAATAGTGTATAATGCTTCAAAAGCTTCTATGTTTTCTCCATAAAAATACAGCAAATTACTGGCTTTAGGTGCATTCTTTGGTTAGGCTTGAAGGAAGGTTCTGCCATGGCTTTACTTGTAAAGACTTTTGACATAAAAAAATGTGATGTTTTGTCACAGACTCTTTTCTATATCTATTAAAATATTTGTGTGGTTATGGTTCCCTGCATTTTTATATGCTCATTGAAGCTCATTGCTTTACTAATTTTTGAAGAATTCTTGCATTTCAGATATTAATCCAAAGAATTATACTTACTTTGTGTTTACAATACTGTAATCTTTTTCCACAGATTTGATTTTCAATTTTTTGTACCAATATTCACCGATACTATTTTGTGTAATTTTATATCTCTGCTTAATATTCCCTGGTTTTGATATCAGGGTCATTTTTTTCTCATGAAGGGATTTTAATAAAATTCTTTCACTTGCTGTTTTTTAAGAAATTATTTTTGGCATAGATATGCATTGTACTTTAACATTTTGAAATAATCTACTTGTCAGCCCATCTGCCTCATTAGTGGTTATTCCCTTAACATTTCCAGGCACATCATTTAGGGCTTACTCAATTTGTTTAGATCCCTATTTCTTGTTTTTTTTTTTTAATATTTAGACACATTATATTTCTATGGACAGAGAACTACTTTTCTTTTCTTTTACAGGAGTATAATTTGCATAGTGATTTTTTTTCTAAATTACTGTTTTTAAATTACACATTTTTGACATTCTAATAATTTGATTTCTCTTTTTTATGATCAGCTTATATGATTGTTCATTTATTTAGCATTTTCAAAAACATTGCTATAAATTTTATTTCTCAGTTCATCAGGACATAACCATCTTTTGGACTATTTAAGGGATCAAATTTTATTGACAACTTTTTACTTATATGCTCAGATATTGAGACTTTCCTTTTTCTATTGTGTTAATATTCATTTTTATAATATATACACATATGTATGTATTTGTGTCTGTGGCAAGAATAGCCATCTCTCTCTCTCTCTCTCTCTCTATATATATATATATATATATATATATATATATATAGATAGATAGATAGATAGATAGATAGATAGATAGATAGATAGATAGACACACACACACATATATGTATATATATATAAATATATATAATATATGTATGTATATATATATATATATATATACATAGTTGGTTTATTTTCAGTTTTAAGCATTCACTTCCACAACATTTAAAATTTCAAATTTTCTCCCCATTTTCCCCCTACCTCCACACTAGCATGCATTCTGATTTCCCTATACTCCAATCCACCCTCCCTTCTATCACATCCCCATCACCTCCCTTTCTATTTTCCTGTAGGGTAAGAAGATTTCTATACTCCTTCGCTTATATGTCTTATTACTAGTTGCATGTAAAAACAATCTCTGATGTTCATTTTTAAAGCTTTAAGCTATACCTTCTCTCCCTTCCCCCCTCCCATCCATCCTTATTGAGAAGGCAAGCAATTTGATAAAAGTTATACATGTATAACCATGCAAAACACTTTCATAACATTCATGTTGTGAAAGATTATGTTTCTATCTATCCTTCCCCACCTTCCATTTATTCTATTCTCTCCTCTAACCTGTCCCTCTACCAAAGTGTTTGTTTCTGATTACCCCTTCCCCCAATCAGCCACCTCTTCTAATTTCCCCTCTCTTATCCCCTTCCCCCTTGCTTTCCTGTAGGGTAAGATAAACTTCTACACCCAATTGAGTGCATATGTTATTCCCTCCTGAAGTCGAATCAGATGAAAGGAAGGCTCATTTATTTCCTCTCACCTTCCAATTCTTCCCCTCCATTGTAAAATTTTTTCTTACCTCTTTTAGGTGAGATGATTCACTATGTTCTACCTCTTTCTGTGTGTGTCCCTCTCTCTCTCTCTCTCTCTCTCTCTCTCTCTCTCTCTCTCTCTCTATATATATATATATATATATATATATATATATATGTGTGTGTGTGTGCACATACATACATTCATATATGTACATATGTACATGTACTCATACATACCCATACATAAAACACACACACACATATATATATATACATATATATATACATATATGTATACATATATATATATGTATATATATATATATATATATCATGCATTCCCTCCAACTAACAATAGTGAGAAAGGTAAGGTCTCGTGAGTTACAAATATCTTTTCATGTAGGAATGTAACTAGTTTGACTTTAGTAAGTCCTTATTGTTTTCGTTTCCTGTTTACCTTTTCATGTTTCTCTTGATTCTCATATTTGAAGATCAAATTTTCTATTCAGCTCTGGTTTTTCAACAAGAATGCTTGGAAGTCCTCTATTTCATTGAATGACCATTTTCCCCCTGAAGTATTATACTCAGTTTTGCTGGGTAGATGATTCCTGGTTTTAATCCTATCTTCTTTGACCTCTGAAATATCACATTCCACATGCTCCATTCATTTACTGTAGAAGCTACTAAGCTCTGTATTATTCTGATTGTGTTTCCACAATACTTGAATTTTGTTGTTGTTGTTTTTTTTTTTTTTTCTGGCTGCTTGTAATATCTTCTCCTTGACCTGGGAGGTCTGGAATTTGGCTACAATGTTCCTAGCAATTTTCCTTTTGGGATCCTTTTTCAGAAGTTAATTGGTGGATTTTTTCCATTTCTATTTTACCCTCTTGTTCGAATATCAGGGAGGTTTTCCTTGATAATTTCTTGAAAGATGATATCTAGGTCCTCTTTTTGATCATGGCTTTCAGGTAGTCCCATAATTTTTAAATTATCACTCCTGAATTCACTTTCTGGGTAAATTATTTTTTTTTCCAATGAGATACTTCACATTATCTTCTTTTTCATTCTTTTGGTTTTGTTTTATAATTTCTTGATTTCTCATAAAGTCATTCATTCCCATTTGCTCCATTCTAATTTTTAAAGAATTATTTTCTTCAGTGAGCTTTTGGATTCCTTTTTCCATTTGACTTATTTTGCTTTTTAAGGAATTCTCATTTTCTTCATGGATCTCTTCTGCCATTAGGGTTCATCTAATTTTGAACATATTATTTTCTTCAGTATTTTTTTTTTTTGGTTTCCTTTAGCAAGTAATTGGCTCTTTTTTCATGAATTTCCTGCATCATTCTTATTTCTCTTCCTAATTTTTCCTCTACTTCTTTTACTTGATTTTTAAAACACTTTCAATCTCTTCCAAGGCCTGAGATCAATTCAAAATATTTCTTAGAGGCTTTGGGTGCTGGAGTATTGACTTTGCTGTCTTCTTTTGGCTGTATGTTTTGATCTTCCTCATCACCAATGACATACAAAAATACCTCCTCACTGAGAAAGTAAGAATCTGTAGTCTTTTTCTTTTTCCCCAATTTGCTAATTTTCTGAGTCAATTACATGATTTTTGAGCTCTTTATTAAGTGGAAGGCTCACTTCTGTTTCAGTTGAGGCTGGGGCTGGGACTTGACCATGCTCCCCTTTCAGTCAGGTGACAGACCTTTCCCACTGACCTTTGAAGCCTTCTTTAGCATTTTGTGCGTTGAGAATTCTGAAATCTAGAGCATCCACCAGTGATTCAGTCCCCTAAGGCCTACTTTCTCTCAGTCCACACCAGCATGGCCCACTCTGAGCTGCACTGTGCTCCCAGACTGCTCTAGAATTTGTTTAGAATCATTTTTATAGATTTGTTGAGAGGTTTGAGGAGAGGGTTGTAACAGGTCCCTGCTTATACTCCACCATCTTGACTCTGCCCCCATCTCTAGTATTTCTTTTCCTAACCTTTGACCAAGGGAAAATTTGAATCTTGCCAGGCGGGGAAGTAGTCAACATCCTCAGAGACAAGAATCTCCCACTTGCCCTTAAGCTTTGGAACTGGTCTGATTCAGGCTTCTCAACCCATTCTGGGGGCAGCAGCATTCTTATGATTCTGACAAATGGTTTATTTCAAAATCAATGTCAAAACATGTCATCCTTTCAAAAAAGTCACAGGGGTACTTGAAACAAGTTATAGTTTCAGGTTGTGGGAAAGGGTAAATCAGAGGGATGGGCTAATGAAGTGGTTTTCTATTTCTTTACCCATAAAAATTCTTTTTTTGATTTATTTTTCAATTTTCTTCTTCCTTTCATTGTTTTATTTATTATTGTTTACCCATATGTAATATATGAAAAATATATTTCTATACTAGTCATGCTATTAAAGAAAATATAGAAGCAAAAAGAAAAATGATGAAAGTTTTTAAAGTATGCTTCAATCTGCATTCAGACTCAGTTCTTTCTCTGAAGATGCAGAACATTTTTCATCCTAAGTATTTCTGAATTGTAATGGATCACTGTATTGTTGTGAACAGCTAAGTCATTTACAATTGATCATGATGCAATATTACTGTTACTATGAATTTTTTTCCTGACTTTGCTCATTTTACTTTGCATCAGTTCTTGTATATCTTTTTCAAGTTTTTCTGAGAGCATCCTTCTGTTATTTCTTATAGAGCAATATTATTCTGTCGCAGTCACAGCTGATGAACAATCCCCTCAATTTCTAATGCCATGCACCACTAAAACAAAACTACTATAAATATTTACAGTCCCATTTCCTTCTTTTAATCTCTTTGAGATATAGATCTATTAGTAGTACTGCTGGGTCAAAGGGTATACATGGTTTTATAACCCTTGGGATATAGTTCCAAATTCCTCCACATAATGGTTGAATCAGTTGACCACTCCACCAACATTACATCAAAGTCTAAATTTTCCCACATCCCCTCCAAAATTTGTCATTTTCCTGTTCTGTCATATTAGCAAATCTGGTAAGTATACCACAAAGTTGTTTTAATTTGAATTTCCCTTATCAATAGTGAATTAGAGCATTTTTCCATATGAATATGTTTTTTTGAATTTCATTTGAAAATTTCCTTCTCATATTTTGACCATTTATTATTTGAGGAATGACTCTTATCTTTGCAAATTTGACTCAGTTCTCTCTATATTTGAGAAATGAGACCTATATCAGAGAAACTTGCTGTAAATTTTGTTTCATAGTTATGACTACTGTATAAATCCTTCCATCCTATTTTCCTCATTTATTCAATTTTTTCTCTCCTTTCACTCAGTCTATCCTAAAATAAATGTTATTCTCCTAACTACCACCATCCCAAATTGGCCCTCCCTTCTATCAGTGCCTCCCTTATCTCATCCCATTTCCTTTTTACTTTCCTGTAAGATGAGATAGATTTCTGTACCCGAAAGTATGTATGTTATTCTCTTTTGAGGCAATTCCAATGAACATAAGGCTTGAGCACACTTTTCTCTCCATTGTCAGAGTTCTTCCTTGCATGCCTCTTTCATGAGACAATTTCCTCATTATTCCTGTAACTTTCCCCTTCTCCCAGTGCATTTCTTTTCCTCATTCCTTAATTTTATTTTTTAGCTATCATCCCATCATCTTCAACTCACACCCATGTCCTCTGTCTATGTATACTTTTTCTAACTGCCCTAGTAATTACAGAGTTTTTAGGAGTTAGAAGTACAATCTTCCTATGTAGAAATGTGAACAGTTTAACCCTACTCAATCCTTCATTATTTTTCTTTCCTCTTTATCTGTTTATGCTACTCTTGAGTGTTGTATTTAAAAGTTAAATTTTCAATGTGTCTCTAGTCTTTTCAACAGGAATACTTTAAAATCCTCTGTTTCACTGAATATCTATTGTCCCTCTGACAGGTTATACTCAGCTTTGCTGGGTAGGTTATTCTTGGTTGTAATCCTAGTTCCTTTGCCTGCTGGAGTATCATATTCCAAAACCTTTAATCATTTAATGTAGAAACTGTTAAATCTTCTGTTATCCTGACTGTGACTTCATAATATTTGAACTTTTTTTCTTTCTGGTTGCTTGCAATATTTGTTCCTTGACCTCAGAGCTCTGGGATTTTGCTGTAATAGTCCTGGGAGCATTAATTTGGGAATCCCTTTCAGGAGGTGATCAATGAATGCTTTCAATTTCTATCTTATCACCTGGTTCCAGAATATTAAGATAGTTTTCCTTGATAATTTCTTGAAAGATGATTTCTAGGTACTTTTGTAGACCATAGATTTCCATAATCTAATAATTTTTAAATTATCTTTTCTGGATCTATTTTCCAGGTCATTGGTTTTGCCAATGAGATATCACATTTTCTCCTATTTTAAAAAAAATTCTTTAAATTTTGCTTTTATTGTTTCTTGATGTCTCACTGAGTTATTATCTTCCACTTACCAAATTCTAATTTTTAAGGAATTATTTTCTTCATTTAGCTGTTATACCTTCTTATTTTGGCCAATTTGGCCTAAACAAACATTAGATGACCACTTGGTAATACTAAAGAGGAATTTCTTATTCAGTTACAAGTACAGGTTGACCTAGTGGGCCTCATATATTTTGGATAAATCTGACAATACTTTTGAAGCATCAAAAACATGGTTTTCCCATTTTAAAAAAGTAACTTGTATATTTAATGTGCTATAATCTGTAAATTAGAAATATTAACTCAAAAATCCTATCATTGTTTCTACCACTAAAAATAAAACTAATATGCTCTAAAATAAAACTAAAATACAACTAATATGTTGTTGTTTAGGCATTTTAAGTTATCTCTGACTCTGTGACACCATTTGTAGTTTTCTCAGCAAAGATACTGGAATGGTTTGCCATTTCCTTCTGTAGATAATTTTAAAGATGAGGAAACTGAAGCAAACAGGGGTAAATGATTTGCCCAGAGTCACACAATTAATAAGTGTCTGAAGTCAGACTTGAACTGAGGAAGATGAGGCTTCCTGACTTCAGGCCCAGCACTCTATCCACTGCACAAGCTCACTGCCCAATAGAGGCAAAAGCTCAACAAAATAAAAATTTAAAGTTAAGAAATGAATGAAATTTCAAATGTTAACTTTAATTAGGTGGTTATTTGGTACAGTGAATACACAATTATATCATTCTTCATTTACTTTGACAATTCATTTTAGAATAGAGAACTTAGTAATGGACTACAGAAGAGTCAACTGCCTTTCCTACTTCCTAATCACATACATATACATGGCTGCATATATATGCATATACATATATATATGTATATATATGCATACATATACCTGCACACACACAAGCATATATGTATATAATTCCTTTTAAATGAACATTACTGATATCTTTTATTTTTATGTGTGGATTATGTAAGTCTCTGGCATTGACTTTTCCCTTATAACAACGAAAAATATTTAAGAAAAGTAAAAAAATATGAATTGATTGAATCTGAGTATATGCAACAGTTTATATGTGTAGACCTGCAGCTCTCTGACAATAGGAGGCTGATAAATTCCGTTATTTTTTATAACAGCAATTCTTAAAATCTGCTTGGAGTTTCTTTATACTCAAAGTCAAAGCTCTTTTCTTAGTAATACTAAAAATTTATTTGCCTATTAAAATGCATCTCCCTTTCCCAACTACCTAAATCTGTGAGGCTGCATTTTCTTCATACATTTCAACCAAAAGTGACATATCATAATAGATTAAATGCAAAAGCAGATATGAAAATCAAACTGTCTTATATTAAGCCAGAAATTGAGATGATTTTCCAAAATATATTAAAACAATGCCACTTTCCTCATGATTTATTTTTCTTTTGAAAATTGTTTTGTATTAATTTTTGAATTCCTTATTATTTTAAATTAATAAATATATTTTAAAATTCTATTCCAATGTCCAATACAACAAATATTTGTAGATATAATCCAAACCAATAAAAGCCCTTTTGGGGTTGTCAGTAGTTTGTAAGAGTATAAAGAGGCCTTGGGATAAAAAAATTTGGGAATTGAGAATTGTATTATAAGACCAATATTCTTGACCAGAATAAAGTGACAATGTAATTTTGAGTCCATTCCCCTCCCCCTGCTTTTGATCCTTAAACCTCTGAATCACATTGCACTCAATAATGCCACTGATTATTAGACTTTCCCATGAGTCAAAGCATCTGTGAACTTTAAGAATTGATCATGGGGCTTATTTCAGCACAGAACTCTCTTGCTATTTACTCACACAATAAACAGTGTAACTGACAGCTGTGCCAAATGAATGTCCTCATGGTCTTATTTTTAAGTCCTCCAATGATGGAATATTTTAAAGGTCATTTTATCAAGAAAGAGACATTGAAAGTATAAATATGTTTTCCTGTTTGCTCTGCCTTTTAGTCTAGTAGGAAATGCAGGTAGAGATCTTAGAAAGAGTAGTTAATTTCATTTTATTTTTTGAAAGTGAATAAACTATTGTAATGAACAATTGATACAGAAGATAGATTGCCCCAAATATCCCTTGTTACTCTGGTTCCAAATTTTTCATTACTAGTTCTAGGAGAGGTAGCAACACATGCTGAGAAGAAAGTAGACATGCAAAGAACTACAGATTGCATCCAAGTAACCAAAGTATTTCTAAGTAACAATATTTTATAATTTTAACTAGTGAGATCAAAATCAAAATTGATTCACTTCCTACAGTCTAAGAAAGTAAAATTCCTCCACTAAACATTCCTACACATGAACATACTGGATACATGGCAACTCAGAAAAATGACACATTCAAATTGTCATAATTTCATTGGTGCTATCTGACTCTATCATATGAACTGAATGACTTATGCAGCCAATACCTTTACTCTTCTTGGAGTTGGGATCCTAAAGCAGAGACTGAATATTCATTTCTCAGATTTTGAATCTTATTTCCATGTATGGATTTGAGATCTTTTCCAATTTTTGAATTCTATGAACACTATCCAATGGGCAATAGCAGAGCCAATATACTGTAGTCTAATAGGTCCATAGCTCTGATAAGGTTCTTTCAACATCAAAGTATTTTTATACTGTTTATATGGCTCCTACTGTTATACTTTCTATTATAACTGTGAAAATGAAAAAAAAAACATTATTAGAAATTTGAACTCTAGGCAAGTTGGACATCATCATGTAATTTTGTCACATAAAATGATATTATTACTGCATTATCTAACACCCTGGGCAAGTCACTTAACCTCTATCTGCCTTAATGCATTGAGGAAGGAAATGGCAAACCAATTCAGTATCTTTCCCAGGAAAACTCCATGGGCAGTATGGTCTCTGAGGTCACAAATGGTCAGACACACATGAACAACTGAACAACATACATAGTACTGTTCTAGGCAATGTCAGTAATGGAGTAGCAACATATAGACCCTTTTGGCACCTAAAGCCTCCTGATTTCATTTATCTTATCTATAAAAGGAGGATATTGGACTAAGTGATCTTTAAGGTCCATTTTAATTGTCAACCCAGAGCTTAAACCAGTACATGGTGTTATGGGAAAGAATATCCTAATTAGGTGAAAATTAGCTCTGCTTTGTGAGTGCCCAAATAAATGTGATATTTTTTAGTACATACCACAAATACAAAAAGTCTACCTTCTCTTTCTTTATCTACTTATTATTCATCTACAACCATACGCCAGGCCACATGTAACTTTTCCCTCCTACATACCTTACATCATCCCAATAACTTTTAAATATGTTAGATTAGTATGAAATGAGAAATACAAAATCATGGTATCACCAAGTTGGAAAAGGTTTCAGGAATCACTGAATCTAACTTGTTCCTGAGTATGAATCCTTTCTAAAATCTCCCCTGTATATTCCTACTTAGTCTCTAAATAAAGATCTGCAGGGACAGAGAACTCACTGTCTCCTCAGGTAGATGGGCATCCTATACTTAGTTCATAGGCTCTTTGAAGCATTGATTAAGCAATGGAAGAAATTTTAGAGATCACCAAATACAACCCCTTCATTCTATTGATGAGGAAACTGAAGCACAGGTAAAAGAACTACTAAATATCTAAGGTCAGATATGAATCCAGATCTTCCTGACTTAAATCCAGCACTTTATCCTTTACTCTGTACTGCCTATCAAATTCAGTTCAATTCATCAAGCATTTAGTGGGTATTTCTTCATTCCAGATACTTTACTGACAGGTGTCAGGAAGATAAAGAGAAAAATAAAACACTTTTCCTTCAAGAAACTTGTATTTTATTGAAATAAAGTAAGGTACACAGAGGAATAAGTATAAAATATATACACAATACATGTAAAGAAATTTGGATGGTAGAGGGAGGATGCATTAGAAATCAAAGGCATCAGGAAAAGCCTCTTTTAATAGACCTCGCTAGAGCTAAACTTTGAAGACATTTCAAAGCGATATCAGGAGTTATGGGGGATAAGGGAGTCAACCAATGCAAAGACAAGAAGGGAATGAATATAATGTCTAATGAATATAATAGGGAATGTTCAATAGGCTTTTGGCTGACAGAGAGCAGTGATGTCAAAGTCAAATAGAAACAGATCCCTAGAGACCAAATATTGACATAGAAAACCACCAATTAACATTATGTTGTATTGTATTTTTATTTATTTTGTTAAAATTTTTACTGTTTTGTTAAAGTCAGGTTGAGATGTTCTGACATCAGTAGGGCATAATGGATAGAGAGCTGATGATGTCTGGAAGACCAAGTTGTTAATCCCCACTGAACCTCATTTTCTCATCTGTAAAATGAAAATAACAATAGCACTCACTTCACAGGGTTTCTGTGAAAGTGAAATGAAATTATATATATAAAGTGCTTCGAAAGTCTCAAAGTGATAAATAAATGTCACTTATCATCATTATCATTGCTAATAGAGTCATAGGTTCAGAGCCAGAAGTGACATCAGATACCATCTATTTTAGTTCCCTTATCCTACGGAAGGAATTGACATCTAGGTAAGTTAAATACCTTGCTCAGGGGCATCCAAATAGTCAAACTCAGAGGCTGGAAATGAGATCATTTCCTACAACTTGCCTGTGCTACCTTTGAGACCAGAAAGTCCCTCACCTCCACTGGCTTGCAGGGATGAGGTGGACAAGATGGTCTCTAATGACCTTCCATCTTTAAATTCTATCAGAACTGGAAGTTGCGGGAATGCCCATCAATTGGGGAATGGCTAAACAAGTTGTGGTACATGATTTGATGCTATAATAAATGATGAACTCAATGATCTTAGGAAAATATGGAGAGATCTCAATGAAATAAAGTTCAAAATGAGCAGAACCTAGAAAACATTGTATCCAGGATGAAAAATATTGTTTTAACAAGACTTAAATGACTAAGTCATTTTGACTATTGTAAATATCCATATTAACTACAAAAACATATGACTGGTCCCAGAAAAAACAAAGCCAGTACTTCAGGAGTGCAGGCTCTGGCGTGCGCCTGGGGCGGGATCCAAACTTCGGGGCCTCCAGTCCGCAGCGACATATGGATCCCATAGCGCCTAGTGGGTGTTGGAATAAGGGACAGCCATATTTGCCAGTGCAGGCAGAGCTGTGAACAAAAAGTACCCTGGGGAGCCAGGGCATGGAGGGACCGGAGGGCCCTGGGCATGTCTTAGCAGCCCAACTTGAATACCCACATGCCAGGCACATCCTTGAACGCAGCTGGGAGTGCCCACTCTCCTGCCTCCACCCGACTACGGATCCCATCTCTAGGCTACATCCAGGGTACAGTAAGCAGCCAGGCAGCCCAAATACGCATATCTCCTAGCTATCATTGAGGATCTAGACAAAGGAATGCGGGGAGCAAAAGCGCCATGGAGAGGCTAAAGCCAGAAACCTTGGAAGGTAGGGGCTGTCATCATCCCCATTTTACTGATGAGGAAACTGAGGCAGACAGGTAAAGTGACTTGCCCAGAGTCACAAAGCTGGCACCATTCATGCTTGTGGATTAGTCCAGGAATGTCTGGCACAGAATGAACGAAATGCTAATCTTAGCCTCCCACTTCGCTTCCGAAGTTTTCCATTTCTTTGTGAAGTAGAAAGAATAACACTTATTCCTCTGGTGACTTTCAAAACATTCATATGAATCTCTCATTTTGAATGATCTAAAAGTTTGGGTTCTTTCTCCTTTTCTTTTTCCTATTCCCACCACAGTCTGCAGGAATAGAAGAAAAGGCAATTTTGTGGTTAAGATTTGCATTATAAGTAGCTAGGGACAACCTACATCACTTTTTTTTTTTAAAGCACTAAGTACAGAAATTGCATGTAGAAAGTTTTGCTTACTTTGGTGTGGATCTACAGATGATAGTTTACTGCCCTGCTAACCTGACCCAAGCTTTTTCTTTCTTTGAGTACACTTAAAACCACCCAAATTGTTGCTCTTTTGCACCTTTTCCACGATTTCCAATAACTCTTAAGAATTTTTTCATAAGTCAATGCTGACTGGCAATTGTGTATCTCTTAGGTCCGCATGATAGAGACTCTGCATTAAAAAATAACATAGTTTTGTTTTCTTTTTGGTGTGTGAGCATTTGCATGACTGCTCATGCTTTGAAGTCAATTTAAAATGTGTGAGTTATAAATACAGAGAATTAGACTACTAAAAAATTAAGAGCCCAAATAGTTACTTTTCAGATGAAGACTGTAGATTTCCATAGAATAATTTTTAAAAAATTGGATAAATGAGTAGAACTGTTACCTGCATCTTTGTATGTGTTTATTACTTGATGTAATAAAGCTTCTTTTCAATAAAAAAAAAAGACATATGAAAGAAGAAACCATCTGCATCCAGTAAAGGAACTGACCAATAAAAGTATGTATAGAATGATTTTACATATACATATATGTGTGTGTGTGTGTGTGTGTGTCTAAAGTAACACTTTCTAGACTGGGGGTGAGGAGGGAAGGAGAAAGGGAAAGAAAAATAAAGTTAGATGATAATTTTATTACATATTTAAAATGAATAGCAAGTTATACATAACAGATTTGCAGTTTTATGTACACATCCTTTTTTTCCTATTATACTCTGTTATGGAAATGCTTGGTTTTTTTTCTTAAGTTCAGAATAAAATAAAATGTCAAAAAAGAAATAAAAATAAATTCTATTAGCATTTGAAATATGGAATTGCAACTCAGATAATAGACTATTATGTATCAATTATGGAGTCATCTTCATAGGCATATTTGAAGACATAGAAATGGATGAGATTCTTTAGAAAGAAAGGGAAAAGAATAGAGAAAAAAACCTTATCACTCTTACCCTTAAAAAAACATATTATTAACAGTTTAGATAATATAAAGAGATATGGCACATATGGCACAGTGAAAAAAAATCAAGTTGTAGTCAAAAGACCCAGGTTCAAATCCCACCTCTGCTATTTACTACATTATATGAAATTGAATGAGTCATTTAATCTCTTTTGTCTCCCATTGAGGGAACTATATTGTACAAGACTTTCCAGCTCAAAATTTCTGATACTATTAGAGAAAAGTATTGTTTACTCTAATAATCTATGACCTTCATCTACTCTAGTTAAAGAAAAAAGATTATGTAGAGTTGTCTAGATTTGAAATATTATGTGAATAGATGGAGTTTTCTTGCTATTGATTTCCTTCCCTTATGTTCTACGATACAATAAAGTACCTTTAAAAAACATTTGAAATAGTTCAGATTTGCCTAACCTGATTAGAGATTAAAGGGAATAAATACAAGCTCCAGCAAATGTTCCCAGTTTGTTAATACTTATTCTAAATTCCCTCTGCCAACTAACTTTGAGAAACTCACAATTTTACCTAGGGTTTTCAGCTTTCAATATTTCTCTCTGTTTCTGTCTCTGTCTCTGTCTCTCTCTCTGTCTCTGTCTCTCTCTCTCGCTCGCTCTTTTTCTTTCTCTCCACACATACACAGATACACACACAGTATCACCGCACCAAGCTCAATGAGTTGCATATAGTAGGTCCATTAACAGTAGGCACTTTTGAAAATACTTGTCAATTTATTAGTATGCTTTACTAACAAATCATCTGACTTACCATATACAGGCATTAGTGGATCCATGTTTAATTAGACGTCAGTATTTCCATATAAACATTTATTTCAAATATTTGCTTATATTGTTTCAGGTTATTTTATAGATAATTTATTTATTTTTCAATTCTTAACATTCACTTCCACAAGAATTTGAATTCAAAATTTTCTCCCTATCCATGCCTTCCTCCAGTCTGTCCTCCCTTTTATTACCCACCCTTCTTCCATCCCCCTTCCCCTCTGTTTTCCTATAGCGTAAAATAGATTTCTGTACTCCATTGCCTGAACACCTTAATTTCGAGTTGCATGCTAAAACAATTTTTAACCTTCATTTTTGAAGCTTTGAGTTCCATATGCTCTCCCTTCCTCAATCCCCACCCACCGTCATTGAGAAAAAAATATGACCTCAATATAGGTCATACTTGTGTAGCAATGCAAAACATTTCCATAATAGTTATGTTGCAAAAGGCTAACCACATTTCCCTCTGTCCTATCCTGTACTTCATTTATTCCATTTTCTCCTTTGACCTGTCCTCCCACAATAATGTTTGCTTCTGATTATCCCTTTCCCCAATTTGTTGTCCTTTCTATTATCTTCCCTCTCCTATCCCCTTCCCCCTTGTCTTCCTGCAGAGTAAAATAGATTTCTATATCTAATGGAGTTTTTGTTATTCCCTCCTTAAGTCAAATTCTATGAGAGGAAAGCTCTGTATTTCCTTTCATCTCCCCTTTCTTCCCCTCCATTGTAAAAACTCTTACTTCCCTCATTTATGTGGGATGATTTGATACATTCTACCTCTCCCTTTCTCTTACTCCTAGTACATTCCATTCAATAGTAAATTTTATTTATTTTTTTAGGTATTCTCCCTTCATATTCAGCTTACCCAGTGCCCTCTGTGTGTGTACACATACACATATACACACATATGTATATATACACACACACATGTACATATACATAGCTACGCATATATAATGAACATATGTAATATAAACATGAATACATAGCCATATACGCCTACATGTATATATTCCCTCTAACTACCCTAATACTGAAAAAAAAGTCTCATGAGTTACAAATACCATCTTTCCATGTAGGAATGTAAACAGTTCAACTTTAATGAGTTCCTTAATTCCAATTTACATTTGAATGTTTCTCTTGATTCTTGTATTTGAAAGACAAATTTTCTGTTCAGCTCTGTTCTTTTCAACAGGAATGCTTGAAAGTCCTCTATTTTATTGAAATTCCTTTTTTCTCCTGAAATATTATGCTCAGTTTTGCTGGGTAGGTGATTCTTGGTTTTAATCCTATCTCCTTCAACCTCTGGAATATCATATTCCAAACCCTTTAATCCCTTAGTGTAGAAGTTGCTAAATCTTGCATTATCCTGACTGTATTTCCACAGTACTTGAATTGTCTCTTTCTGGTTTCTTGTAATATTTTCTCCTTGACCTGGAAACTTTGGAATTTGACTACAATATTCCTAAGAATTTTCCATTTGGGATCTGTTTCAGAAGGTGGTGAATTCTTTCCATTTCTATTTTGCTCATTGGTTCTGGAATATCAGGACAGTTTTCCTTGATAATTTCTTGGAAGATGATATCTACGCTCTATTTTATATCATGTTTTTCAGGTAGACCAATAATTTTTACATTATTTCTCCTGAACTTATTTTCCAGGTCAGTTGTTTCTGCAGTTAGATATTTCACATTGTCTTTATTTTTTCATTCTTATGGTTTTGTTTTGTAATTTCTTGATTTCTCATAAAGTCATTAGCTTCCATCTGCTACATTCTAATTTTTAAAGAACTATTTTCTTCATTGAACTTTTGAATTTCATTCCATTTGGCTAATTTTGATTTTGAAGCATTCTTCTCCTCGTTGACTTTTTGGATTTCTTTTGTCATTTGGATTAGTCTATTTTTAAAGGTGATATTTGCTTTAGAATTTTTTTTTTTTTTTTTTGCATCTCATTTAGGAAGTTGTTGACACACTTTTCATGATTTTCTTGCATCGCTCTCATTTCTCTTCCTAATTTTTCTTCCACTTCTCTTACTTGATTTTCAAAATTCTTTTTGAGCTCTTCCATGTTGGAGGTTTTGGATGTAGAAGGTTTGATTTTATATCTTCCTCTGATGGTCCGTTTCATTCTTCTTCACCGAAAAGGAAGGAAGAAAATACCTTTTCACCAAGAAAGTAACCTTCTATAGTTTTATGTTTTTCCTTTTTTGGGCATTTTCCCATCCAGTTACTTGACTTTTGAGTCCTTTGTCAATGAACCTTAAGTTCTCAAGTGGCACAATCAAGGGAGAGGAGTTTGCTCCTCTCCTGCCATGCTCTCTAAGCAGGCACAATAATTCTTTTCTGCCCAAAATCTGCAAGTTGAATTCCCTCTCCACTGTCCCCACCAACTCCACCAGCAATTCTCCTCACCCCAGGACCACCACTCAGAACTGAGACCCAGATCAGCTGCTCAATTCCCCCATGGTCTTTACACTGAGGATTCCAAAAGAGGATGCTGCTGCTGCACTGATACTGGGGATAGGGCCAGACCCCACACCCCTTTCCCCTATGTGGAAAGCTTTTTTACTGACCTTTGAAGCTGTCTTTGGCATTTGTGGGTTGGGAAATCTAGGATCTGCAGCTGCTACTCATTATTCTTTACCCTGAAGCCTGCTCTAGCACTGTCCATGCTGCACACCAAGGCTGGGCTGCACTCTGCTCTGAGTCTGGTGAGAAGACCTTTCCTGTCAGCCTTCCAGGCTGTCTTGGGCTGAAAATCTATTTCACTCTGTCATTTTGTGACTTCTTCTGCTCTAGAATTTTTAAAAGTCATTTTTACAGGTATTTTATGGGCTATGGGAGGGAGAGCTAGAACAGTTTTTCTACTCTACCATCTTAGCTCCATCCCACAAGTTTCTTTTTAAAAGATAACTTTTAATTGAAATCTACTGCTTTAGATCACCAGTATTTATAAATATATCATTCTCTACTTCCCCTTCCAGAGACCCATCCCTTATAACAAAGAACAAAAAGCAAGGAAAGGGAAACGTCATTAAACTAGAAAATACATAAGAAAAGTATGAAACTATATGCTGTTTCACACAAATAATCTTTCATCTCTGCAAAGACAAAGAGGGGATGTCTTCATATATGTCCTTTTTGGAGAGCCATTATAATTTCACAACATTCTGTTTATCTTTTTTCTTTTATTTTTGTAGTTATTGTGTTATTAATTTTCATATTTCCTTACTTCAGTTTGTGACAGTTCATATAATTCCCTCCTTGCTTCTCTAAATAGAGAGTTGCCTAGCTCACTTTGTCCATGGTCACAAAGCCAGTATGTATTACCCGGAACTTGAACCCAAGTCTTCCTAGTTCCAAGGCAAACTATCCATCTAATATGCCACATCTCAATAATGCATTCATATATCTTGGAGGGTAATGGAAATGCTTCTTTTTGCATATGAGTATGTTGCTGTATGTATGTATATACATTGCTTAAGATTTTTATTAGCATGTATGTTTCTCGATTAACTATTCTTTGTTATGATTGCCATCATGCATAATATATGTTAATTTTCCTTAACTGTATATAATATTTTGTAGTAAACTTCCTAAAAAATTTGGAAAGTTTTTCATATATAAGGAATTTTAGATTCGTTATTTGAATTTTCAGCATTTATCTTGAAAATCAGAAGCTTTGATCTTCCAAGAAACTGATTTTTACCAGATAACAAATGTATGTATGTGAGATGGGGTATGGGTATGTGTGTATACACACACATACATAACTGGATATATGCATATATTATATATGCAATAGGTGAATATATTATATATGCTTATATGATGAACTAAGGATGTATTAAACAAGTTATTAACTCAGTTCATTCACATACCACACTGTATTTCTTAAAAAGAAAACCAGTACCTACTTGGCTATATTCAACTTTTAGCTTCAGGGTTCTTCTCTTCTTAATCATGCCAAATTGAGTTAATATTTTGCAACATAGATATAGTTATTGAAAATTAGAGAAAGTTGTTTTGAAATTGTCTTCCTATTCATCTCTACACACATATAACATTAACTTCAGAAATCTACATATAGAGGGCTTTATCTTACTGAAAATACAAATAAAGCACCTGTGAAAAGGAAACATTTTATTCCTCTCTAACTGTTCTCCCCAGAGTCTGATGAGTGTATGCATATATACAAAGTAAAACATTTACAAAAATGCTCTTAGCAGGTTTATTAACCTTTTCAGGAAGAAATTACTGTTAAGTGCATGGAATGTTATATGGAGAGGAAATTGAAAGAGTAGCTATTTACTTTAATGTATACAGTTTAAAATTCTATTGGAAAAAATATTGAGAAATTATTGCTTAATGTATTTGTATGTAATCTCAAGAATCTCAGAGAAAATGCATCATGCCCTTCAAAAATGTTGTTGACTTGTGATAAGTGAGTCTTTATCCCAATAGTTCCTCTCCTAGTTGATAGGCTAATTAAATATTTTGCTAATTCTTCTTACGTGTGGCATGTGAATTAATTCACTTGATCTTTTGGGAGAAATTTTGGATATTTTGTACCAACGGAATTTCATGCTCATGAAATTCATCAAAGCTTCTCCCCAAATTTAAATAAACTCTTGGAAGAGACATGGTGTGACTTCACCTTTCAAATATGTAAAATGAGAGCCAGAAACATGAAATGATTTGCCTAGAGTCATATAATTAGTAAGAGAGCTGAGTTCTAAACCTGGGCTTTCTAATTCTTAGTCCTTGTTTCTTTCTACTATATCACTATTTTCTTGTTACATTTAAAGAGATGGTGGCATAAAAGTAAGAAGGGAAAACATGGGAAACTGACATAATAAGGTTTTGGAGGGAAAGAAATGATTAGTGAAAATGATTTACAAAATAACTTTACCCACTGATGATTCAAATTTTGAAATAATCACTATCCTTGATATGGAAGAGGATTAACCTTAATCCCCCAACTAATCTCATATCACTATGCCCTCTCTTACATAGTTATACATGAACACTATGCACACTTCCAACATTACTCCAAAAGAAATACTGTTTTTGGAATTTTTATATTCTTCCATTTGAATGTAAGATCTCCTCTTTTAGCTTTGGCACCTATCACTCACTGTGATGGAAATGACTTCAACAGAGGAGCTGTGATCTCATGGGTATTGGTATTCTCCTTCAGTGGTAGACTAAAACCTATTCATTTCTATTCAGCCTATTCAATTCTTGTTGATACACTTATGCAGATCCTTCACAAACAATCTTCCACCACTTATTACCTCTACTTAAAAAGGTGAATCTCCTCTACAGTATCTCTAATCTACATATGTCCTCTCCTTGATTGATTGTCAGAGGTTCTTAACTCACTTTTTGAAGTACTCCATTTCATTTTGGGGTAGTTTACATTATCAAGAACATCCAACATCTCTCCCTTCCACTGATTAACCACTCTCCCTTCTTACTTCTTTTCCTTCCCCCTACTCTCAATGAACAAAAGGAAAGCAAAATTCATGTTAAAAAATATGGATCGTCAAGCAAAACAAATTTCCACATTGACAGTGTCCAAAAATGTATGTTTCATTCTCCAGTTTGAGTCCATCAGCACTCTGTTGGGAGGTGGTTTTATCTTCTCTGCTTGCTTTTATCTTCAGTCCTCTGGAATGCTGGTTAATCATTGCATTGCTCAGGTTTCTTAAGACTTTCAAAGTCAAAAGCTCTTACAATGTTGTTGTTTTCACGTACTTTGTTCTTTTGGTTCCGTCATTCTGCAATATAAAAGTCTTTCTAGATGTTTTTTATGCTTTTCATCATTTCTTGTGGCTCAGTAATAGCATGTTTTATATATAATGCCATGATTTCTTCAACTATTCCCCCAAGTGATGGACACAAGATCCTACACAGAGAATCTATCATAAATACTGGAGTCTTTACTCTAAGTAGTTTTATATTTCTTGGGTACAATAAGAAAACCTTAGCTCCCCATTGGTTATTTCTTGTTTTCTATCATGACTGTGATTACCAGTTACATACAGGGTGAGAAAGAGGGAGAGGGAGAGGGAGAAAGAGATGGAACAAAAGGAGGTAAGGAGAAAGGGAAAAGAGAGAAAAGGAAAGAAGGGAAAAAATCTTCAACAGAGCTAAGATGACCATTATTGTAATTTTGGAAATCAATACAGATATTCCCAGCATAACACTTAATAGCACAAGATGAATTAATGATGAGCAGCAAATTGCTTAGATAAGTAGAATGTCATCAGTAAAAATTTCATTGCTAAATTCTTTAACTGAAGTATTCTTTTATTTCTAAATCACTTGGCAATGAAAAGGGTAAGTGATCTTTAAATATATATTTTTGGTGAAGTATGCTTGTTTTGATGAAAAGACAATAATGCTTTTGCTTTAAAGGATTCCTTTTTATATCTAGTATTTTCAGTTTTAAGTGGTCTAAATAACATCTTTAAATACATTATGAGCAAAGTTACACAAGCCAGATAATTTAGACAGCATTGAACCAATCATAGATTAACTGGCACTACTACAGTGAGGGCTTGGTGACATCTAAGCACGCTAAACTCTTCTTTTTTGTTTGTTTGCTCTTTGAACCAATAAATGGCAGAATTTTTATATGTATTGTCAAGTCTTAGTTCATTATTTAGAGTGTTTTGCTGGTTTCAAAGTAGCAATATAGCTTCAGGAATATAATAATAAGAACTAAAAATCATACTTTTCATTTTTATGTTAAACCTCTTAATGAAGATTAATGGACCCTGTTTTTATTTATTTATTTTTGTTACTTTTTTAGTAAGCCACAAGCTATAAATGTGCTACTTTGATCTTCAGGAAATAGTTGATTGTTAGAATTTAGTCATTACTCCCTTCATATCTCAGAAAATGGCTCGGAATTAATTACACAATTTTATTGAGATAAAATCACCCAAACACCCTCCTGCCACTTTTCTCTAGAAGCTTTTAGCTGCAGTGAACAGAGCCAATTATTGTGATAAGGCATGTTCTTCCTAGTTTTGAACTAAGTCACTTTAAATCTTTTTTTAATGGTGATTTTATCACTCTGGGTGCTTCTTCCACTAAAAGAAAACAAAACCCTTCCCTGTCCTAATAGACATTTCTGTTCAGTCATTGGATTGGAGTCCCTGAGGAGCCCATTATACAGTCAACTATAGTGACCAGCCTTCCAGAATGAGTCTCTCTGAACTGAGGCAGTTTGTTACCCAAAGACAGACAGATTGACCTTCTATTTCTGGTTTATAATTTACCTCCTAGAACCTCACCAGAACTTCCAAACCAGCCCAGGAGCAGGGATTATTAAAATATATGACATAAATAATTATAATATAAAACATACTAGAATTACATTTCCTTACCTATAAAATGCGCTGAAAAAGGAAAGGGAAACAACTACAGTATCTTTGCAAAGAAAACCCTTAATTGGGTCACAAAGAGTTCGATATGACTGAAAAGAACAATAATATATTACAACTATAATCATTGAGGACTGAGCTGCTAGACCTCTGACCTCTCAGCTACCAGACCCACTTATAACCAATTACAAACCAGACCCTAGAGCATAGTTGCCCTTGTTGCTGTGACAGGGCTGAGAGTTGCCTATCCTACTCCTAATTAATTCCCCCTTCCACCTCTCCAAATACCTGTTGTCCTAGAGACATCTTAAAATTGACATTTCTAAAAAAGAACTCATTTTATTTCCCCTCCAAACACACCTCTCTTCTCATCTTTCTTTTCACTGTTGGATTCACACCATTCATCCAGTCATTAAGTTGGTGTCATCCTTAAATCCTCATGGTCACTTGCCTCATTTATTCAACAAGTTTTCAAATCTCTATCTCCACTATGCCTTTTGCAATGGTCTCTTTCCCTCTCCTCACAACACCACCTAAGTTTAGCTCTTTATCATCTCTTGCCTGGTAGATTACAATAATGTATTCATTGATCTCAATGCTTCAAACCTCTCTCTATTCCAATCCAAAATCCACACATCCACTAAAGTGATTCTGTAAAAATGCAGATCTCATCATGCCATTTTCCCTACTCAGTGAAGTACTATAGATCTCTATTACCTCCATGTTCAAATACAAATTCCTTTGGCATTTAAAACTCTTCACAACTTTATTCCTTACTACCTCTCCAGACTTAAGCACTGCTACGCTTTACATACTCTACAAGCCCATCATACTGGCCTATCCATTGCTAAACACACAAATACACATGCATGTGCGCACCTACATACACATCATATCCTCCCATCTACATGACACTCTTTTCTTGATTAATTTCACCACTCATTGTCTATTCTAAACCTCTTCTTCTTTATTTAATGCCCAATCACTGCCTCTTCCTTCTTCAATTTTAGCAAGTAATTCACCTCTATCTTTCCAAGAAATTAAAGCCATCTGTTATGAACTGCCTCTTGAACTGTCCTCAAAAGCATTTCACCTTTTCTCTATTTTGTCCCTTCTTGCAATATCAAATTCTCTACTTGAGATTCTTATCCCATCCTCCCATGTCCTCTAGACACTTGTTCAACTAATCACTCCCCCTCTTTCCTTATTTTCAATATTGCTTTTCAAATAACTAATTTATTTATTTTTAGTTTTTAACATTCATTTTCATAAGATTTTGCCTTTTCACATGTGATTTTAATTTTCTCCCCCACCTTCTCCTCACCCTTCCCCAAGGTGGTGTGCCAGCTGACATAGGCTCTACTTATACATTCATATTAAACATATTTTCACATTAGTCATGATGTAAAGTAGAATTGGAACTAATGGAAAGAACCATAAGAAAGAAGAAATAAAACAACAAAAGAAAAGGAGAGCAAATAATATCCTTCCACCTCCAAAATTCTCTGGATGTGAATAACATTTTCCATCATTAGTCTTTTAGAGTTGCATTGCTGAGAAGGGCTATATCTGTCAAGGTCAGTTCCATTACATGCCATTCTCCAATTTATGGACTTCCCCTCAATGTCCAATTCCCTGCCACCACAAAAAGAGCTGCTATAAATATTTTTTGTGCATGTGTGTCCTTTTCCCATTCTTATGATCTCTTTGGGATGAGAATACCAAATACCTAGAAGTGGTATTGCTGGGTCAATTGCACAGTTTTTTAGCTCTTTGGGCATAGTTCCAAATTACTCTCCAGAATGGTTGGGTCAATCCACAGCTCCACCAGAAATGCATTAGTGTTCCAATTTTCCCACATCTCCAACCTTTGCCATTTTATTGTTTTGTCATGTTAGCCAATCTGATAGGTGTGATTTGGTATCTCAGAGTCTTTTTGATTCACATTTCTCTAATCAATTGTGATTTAAAACATTTTTATATGCCACATATAGCTTTCATTTAATCCTCTGAAAACTGATTGTTCATATATTTTAACAATTTTATCAATTGGAGAATGACTTGTATTCTTATAAATTTGACTTAGTTCTGTATATATTTGAGAAATGAGGCTTTTATCAGAGATATTGGCTGTAAAAAATTGTTCCCAGCTTTCTGCATCCCTTCTAATCTTGGCTGTATTGGCTTTGTTTCTGCAAGCATATTTCAATTTAATGCAATCAAAATCATCCATTTTGCATTTCATAGCGTTCTCTATTTCTTGTTTTGTCATCTATTCTTCCCTTCTCCAAAGATGTGACAGGTAACCTATTCCATGCTCTCCTGCTTTGTTTATAACATGAGCCTTTATACCTAAATCACATACTTATTTGGACCTTATCTTGGTATACAGTATAAGATGTCAGCCTATTTCCTAGTTTCTGCCATACTATTTTCCAGTTTTCCCAGCAGGTTTTGTTGAATAGTGAGCTCGTATGCCAGATGGAATCTTTCAGTTTATCAAATAGTAGATTACTGAAGTCATTGACTATTGTGTCTTGTGTACCTAACCTATTCCACTGATCCACCATTCTATTTCTTAGCCAGTACCAAGAAGTTTCAATGATTGCTGCTTTATAAGGTAGGTCACCTTCTTTTGCATTGCTTTTCATTAATTCCCTTGATAGTTTTGACCTTTTGTTCTTCCAGATAAATTTTATTATTGTCTTTTCTAGCTCTGTAAAATGAAATTTTAAGAGTTTGATTGGTATGGCACATAAAAAGTAAATTAATTTAAGTAGAATTGTCATTTTTAGCTCAGCCTACCCATGAGCAACTGGTATTTTTCCAGTTGTTTAGATATGACTTTATTTGTGTGAAAAGTCTTTTGTAATTGTGTTCCTATGACACTTGGGTTTGTTTTGGCAGGTAGGGTCCCAAACATTTAATAATGTCTGCAGTAATTTTAAATAGAATTTGTCTTTCTCTCTGGTTTAGCTTTGTTAATTATATATAGAAATTCTAATGAATTGTGTGGGTTTATTTTATATCCTGCTACTTTGTTAAATATGTGTCTTAATTCAAATAATATTTACTTGATTCTCTAAGATTCTCTAAGTATACCATTATATCATCTGTGAAAAGTGATAGCTTTGTTTCTTCTTTGCCTTTTCTATTTCCTTCTATTTCTTTATCTTCTCATATTGCCAAAGCTAACAATATTGAATAACAGATATCTTTATTTCACTCCTGCTATTATTGGAAATGTTTCTAGCTTATCCCTATTGCATATAATGCTTGCTGATTGTATTAGATAGACGCTACCTACCATTTCAAGGAAGATTCCATTTTTCCTATGTTCTTTAGTGTTTTTAATAGAAATGGGTGTTGTATTTTGTCATATGCCTTTTTCTGCCTCTTTTGAGATAGTCGAATGATTTCTTTGAGTTTTGTTGTTGATATGGTCAATTACACTTGTAATTTTCCTAATTTTTAACCAGCCCTGCATTCCTGGTACCAATCCTACATGGTCAGAGTCTATTATCTCAAGACAAGGTGCTATTATCTCTGTGAATATTATCTATAATTTTTTCATCAATATTGAATAGGGAAATTGTTCTATAATTTTCTTTCTCTGTTTTGCCTCTTCTCAGTTTAATTATCAGCACCATATTTGTGTCATGGAAAGAATTTGGTAGGACTCCATCTATTTTCTCAAAGAGTTTTTATAGTATTGGAAACAGCTGCTCTTCAAATGTTTGATAGAATTAACTTAAAAATCCATGTGGACTTTGGAGATTTTTCCTTAGGGAATTCATTGATGGTTTGCTTAATTTATTTTTCTAAAATGAGACTACATAGTTATTTTATTTCATCTTCTGTTAATCTAGGCAATTTATGTTTATAAATATTCATCTATTTCAGTAAAATTGTCATTTACTGGCATTCAATTCTGCAAAATAGCTCCTCATTATTATTTTGATTTCCTCTTCTTTGGTGGTGAATTCACCCTTTTCATTTTTAATGTTCATAATTTGATTTTTTTTTTAAAAATCAAATTAATCAAAGGTTTTTCAATTTTTTTCATAAAACCAGGTCTTAGTTTTATTTATAAGTTCAATAGATTTTTTTTACTTCAGTTATATTATCCTTTCCCTTGGTTTTCTGAATTTCTAAATTGGTATTTAGCTGGGAATTTTCAATTTGTTCTTTTTCTGGCTTTTTTAGCTGCATGCACAATATATTAATCTTTTTCTCTATTTTATGCATGTAAGCATTTAGAAATATAAAACTTCTCATAAGAACCACTTTTGCTTCATCCCATACATATTAATGTATGTTGTCTCATTATTGTCATTCTCTTGGAGGAAGTTTATTTATTGTTTCTATGATTTGTTATTTGACCCATTCATTCTTTAGGATTAGATTGCTTAGTTTCCAATTAATTTTTATTCTATCTTAACATTGCCTTTTCACATGTGATTTTAATTCCATTTTGATACAAAAGGCTGCATTAGTATTTTTGGCTTTCTTCTTGGGATTAAAAGGTTTTTATGTCCTAATACATGATCGGTTTTTGTGTAGGTGCCATGTGCTGGTGAGCAAAGAGTATATTCCTTTTGATATTTCTATCAGTTTTCTGCAGAAATCAACCGTACCTAACTTTTCTGAACTTCTATTCATCTTCTTAGCTTCTTTCTTGTTTATTTTATGGTTAGATTTATCTAGTTCTGGGAGAGGGGAGGTTAAAGTCTCCCACTAGTATAATTTTTTTATTTATTTCTTTCTGCAACTATCTTAACTTCTGCAAGAATTTGGATGTTATACCACTTGGTGCATATATGTTCAGTATTAATATTACTTCATTGCCAATGGTATCTTTTAGCAGGATGTAGTTGCATTCCTTACCTCTTTTAATTAGATCTATTTTTTTTTTGTTTCTGCTTTGTCTGAGATGAAGATTGCTAGTCCTGCATTTTTCATTTCAGCTGAAGCATAGTATATTATGCTCCAGGCTTTTAGCTTTACTCTGTCTATATTCCTCTGCTTCAAATGTGCTTCTTGCAAAGAACGTATTGTAGGACTGTGGTTCTTAATCCATTGTGCTATAGGCTTCCTTTTTTATGGGAAAGTTCATCACATTCACATTCATGGTGATGATTACTATCTGTCTCCATCCTAGTTTTTCCAGTTCATGCTTTTCTCTCTCCTTTTTCCCTTTCCTTCCTCACTACAGCTTGCTTTTGACCAAAGCCTCCTTCAGTCTTTCCTCCCTTCTATTAGTCCCCTCCTTTATCTTCCCCTTTACCCTTACTACTTCTTCCATTCTTTGTATCTACACCCTCACTTTTCTTTCCCCTTTCCCTTCCTAATTCCTGTAGGATTAGCTAGATTTCTATATGTGTTTGTTATTCCCTCTTCAAGCCAAATATGATGAGAATAAGGTTCAAACAACGCTCATCTCTCTCCTTTCTTTCCCTCTATTGTAATACATTTTTGTGTCTTTTCATGTGATATAATTTACCCTTTTCTGTCTCCTCCTTTCCTCTTCTCCCTTCACATTCCTTAACTAAGTTTTTTATCATCACATCAATTAATTTATACCCACACCCCCTTGTATCTATGCATCTACATATCTATCTATATGTATGTGTATCTATCTATATCTATCTATCTATATATATATATATATATATATATATATATTCCTTTTAGATATCATAATAAATATACAGTAGTCAGGATTAACAAGTATTGTGTTTTCATATAAGAATGCAAATAGTTTGCCCATATTAAATAACAAGTTTTTGTTGTTTTTCCTGTTTATCTTTTTTATGCTTTCCTTGATTCTTATATTTGAAAATCAGATTTTCTGTTGAGCTCTGACCTTTTCATCAGGAGGGTCTGTAAATCCCTTATTTCACTGAAAGTTCATCTCCTTGTCTGAAAGGTTATGCTCACTTTTGGTCAGTAATGGATTCTTGGTTGTAGTCCAGGCTCCTTTGCCTTACAGAATATCATATCCCAATCTTTCCAGTCTTTCAATGTAGAAGTTACAAGGTCCTGTGTAATCCTAACTGTAGTTCCTCAAGAGTTGTTTCTTTCTGGCTTCTTGCAGTATTTTCTCCTTGACTCTTGAATTTGACAACAATTCCTTGGAGTTTTCAATTCGAGATCTCTTTTAGGAGGTGATTGGTGACTATTTTGCCTTCTAGTTCTAGACCCTCTGGAAATTTTGTCTTGATGATTTCTTGAAAGATATTGTGCAGGCTTTTTTTCATCATGGCTTTCTGGTAGACCAGTAATTCTTAGGTTTTCTCTCCTGGATCTATTTTCCAGGTCAGTTGTTTTTGCAATGATATATTTTACATTTTCCTCTATTTTTTTATTCTTTAGATTTATTTTGTCTGATTCTTGACACCTCATAGAGTCATTATCTTGTCTTTGCCCAATTCTAATTTTTAATGAATTTTCTTCAGTTAGTTTTCTATCTTGTTTTCCATTTGTTCAGTTATTCCCTTTAAGAAATTATTTTCTCCATTTAGGTTTTGTACCTCCTTCTCCATTTGATCAATTTTTATTCTACCTCATTTGGCTTTTAAAATCATTTTTGAGCTCTTCCAAGAATGCTCTTTGGGCTTGAGATCAGTTTATATTCCCTTTTGAGGTTTCAGATGGGGGTATGGTATCAATCCTGTTATATTCTGAATTTGTATTTGATCTTCCCTGTCCCCATAAGATTCTATGATCTTTTCTTTTCTAATTAGCTTCTTACTCATGATGATTGCCTATTTCCTGGCTTTTAAAGTGGGTCTCAGCTTCTGGGGCACAGGGTACTCTGTCTCACATTTCTTGTACTGGGGCATAGGGACCTGGTTAGTAGCTTTTTGTGCTGTAAGCTCTGGTTTTTTCAGTTAGAAGCTATGTAATGCTGCAGCTTACTTGGTGTTGAGCTGGGTGATGTGTGCTAAGTCTGACACCAGTTGAAGTCTTTCTGAGTTTCCCCAGGCTTACACTGAAACTCACAGCTTGAAGTGTGGGGGATGGGTGGTCTGGCCACTGGAGGTCACCTACTGCCCTGGGGCTGCACTAGGGCATGGACAGGCTCAGCATCTGGTTGACCCCCATCTGTACTGGTGTCTGCCCTATTCCCCTGGCTGTGCTAAGGCACTCCTGTCGTCCTGGTGTTGGTGCTTACTGGTTCCACCTCTTTGGGGCTCAGGATCTCCTGCTGGTCTGCTGAGGTGGGGCTTCCTGGGATGCCTCCAATCTTGCTCTGGTCCCCTTCAGCCACAGCAAGGGGGACCCTTCCTTTGATCTCACTAGCTTCCCAAGCTAAAATACTGCTCTACCCCTTCTGTTGACACCACAGTTCCCACATTTTTTTCCTGGGGCAATATTATCTGAATTTTTCAAGGTCAACAAGAGAGAATGATAGCACTTACAGTTTACTCTGTCATGTTGGCTCCCAGAAGTTCAAGTAGATGACTTTCAAATATTCATTCTATGGGTTGATACCCCTAGGAGCAGCTGTTCTTACTGCTGAGGGTCCTGGGCTTCTCTCTCAGCCAGCTCCACCCCCAACTCCAGTGCTGAGAAGTTTGGGAATCTGTATTGCTTCTGCTGACTCAGACCCCCTCCCCCACCCAGGGCCTTCGCTTAACTGCCTGTTCATTTTCTCTTTTTTTTTTCCTATTAATTCCTTTATTCCTCTTTGACCTCCACTCCTGACTCCCCAGACTTCTTTCTCTTATCACTCCCTACCCCTAACCGTTCCAAAATATTTTATTTAGCCCTCAGGCTGTGCACTCCCTGTCTTCCTTTCTGCTTATACTGGGCTGAAAATCTGCCACACTTGGTCTTCTAGTGGATTCTGTCACTCTAAAATTTGTTCAGATTCATTTTTAGAGGTATCTGAAGGAATTTGTGGAAGAGCTAAGACAAATCCCTGCTTTAACTCTGCCATGTTGGTTCCATCCTTGGTCTTCCTGATATATTCTTTCAGTGATTCTTTTACCTTCTGATTCTAGGACCTCAGGTCAATTTTCTTTAATAATTTCCTCAAAGATGCTGTTCAGGATCTTTTTTTCATCATGCTGTTCAGGTAGATCAAAATTTTTTAAATAGTCTCTCCTGGATCTATTTTCCAGGTCAGTTGTCTTACCAATGAGGCATATTGTGTTTTTTTTGTTTGTTTGTTTTGTTTTGCTTTTTATACTTTTTCATTATTTTGTTTCTGTTTGACTGATTCATAATATCTTATAGGGTCATTAGCCTGCACTTTCCCAATTCTAATTTTTAAGGAATTGGCTTTTTTATTAGATTTTGTAGATTTTTTTTTTCCAATTGGCCCAGTTTAATTTTTTTTTAACTTTTTAAGGAGTTAGTCTCTTCAGTGAGTTCTTGTGCTTCCTATTTCATTTGGCCAATTCTATTTTTTAAGAACATGCTTTCTAGTCAATTTTTGTCCTTTTTACAAGCTATTGATTCTCTTTTGCATGTCTCTCTTTTCTTTTCCAAATTTTTCTTCTAGCTCTTTAACTTTTAGATTCCTTCTTGAGCTCTTCCCCGAAGGTTTTTTGAATTTTGAATTAGTTCATATTCCCCTTTGAGGTTTCAGACATGGGTATATTGATAGTGTTGTCCTCTTCCTTCTTGATCTTCCCTGTCCCCATAATAAGAATATATAATCATTTCTTGTTTCTGCTTTTGCTCATGGCATTTGCCTAATTCCTGGCTTATAGAGTTGAGTTTTCCTGCTGGAGAACAGGGGGCACTGACCCAAGCTTCTTTTGCTGGGTGCCTGGGACCTGGTCATTGGCTTTATGTGCTCATTGCTCAGGTGCTGACACTGGAGGCTGTAGGGGTGGTTCTGGCAGCTTACCAGGTGCTAATCTAGGGTCAACAACACTGTAGTTCCAAGGGTGGGGGTGGGGAATCTGGCCACTGGGGGACGCCTGCTCACCCTGGTCTTGCACTAGCTCTTGCTCATGTGGGTCTTACACTGGCTCCTGATGTTTGGCTGGTAGAGGATGTCTGTCTACCACCTGGAACTATGTCTCCTGGAGTTATACTTCCTGGAGTTGTGCTGAAGCACTGGGACATTTGGCTGCTGGAGAACACAGACATATATAGTTTTTTGCTGATCTGGTGTCTCCTGGTTCCCCTGCCTGCGTACTTGATGGTGAAGTCAGGCAGAGACCCTGGTTTTGGCACTTGCCTACTCTCCCACTCTGGGTCTCAGGATCTCCCCCTGGTTTGCTGAGGTAAGGCTTGCTGCTGGTTTTCTGGGATGCTTCCCATCCTGCGCTGCTCTCCCTCCCCCAGGCAAGAGGAACCTTTCCCACTAGTTCCCTAAGCTTCCTGGGCTACAGTACTGCTGTATTCCATCTTTATGATGGCTCAGTTATTTTATGATTTTTCCTGTGGCTATGTTTTCTGGACTTGCAGAGGTCACAAGGGTGAGCATGACTTACTTCCTACTCTGCCTTTTTTGCTCCCAGAAGTCTTAAATATTTCTTAATCTGTTAGTTCTTCCTCTACCAGATCTCTACCATCCTTATGAAACCTTCACTGACCCTGCCAGCTCCTCAAATTATCTATTTCTCTTTTCCTTTTCACAAATAAACTCACAGAAGAAGCACTCTTATAATAGCTATCAATTTACTATGTGCCAGGCACTATGCTAAGGACTTTATAATACCTCATTTTATCCTTAGAACAACCCTATGAGATGGGTACTATTATTGTCCCCATTTTATAGATAAAACTGGAGCAAACAGGAGTTAAGTGACTTGTCCATGATAACACATCTAGTAAGTATCCAAGGGAAGATTTAAACTCAAGTCTTCCTGACTTCAGGTCTAGTAAACTGTATTACCTAGCTAGTCTACACTTGGTGCAGCCACTTCTTTACCTCACTTAATTCTCGTCTCCTTTCTATTTTCTGACATTACTACTCAAGATTATCAAACATCTTTCACCTGCTTAATCCAATGACTTTTACTTTCATTATTATTGTCCTTTCAAAAATGTTTGACATTCTTGACCATCTCCTCCCTCCTGGATACCATTTAAACTCTGGGTTATTAATTACAGTGTTAATTTCTGGTTTTCCTGCATATCTGATTCCTCTTCAGTCTCTTTTGCAGGATCCATGTTCCAGTCCTCTGCTTAGGTGTACTTCAGGACTCTGCCCTGGACTCCCTTCTCTTTCGGTCCCTTGTTTCTTGCTGATCTTATTAGCTCCTATGAGTTAAATTATCATCTGTGTTCAAATAAGTGTCATTTTTAGATTTCCAGACTCACCTTTCCTGACATCAAATAGCATATGTCACATTTTTGGCTATCTATGGGTATCCCACAGGAATCTTAAATTCAATATGTCCAAAATGTAACACATTATTTCCCCACTGTAATGTCAATCAAATTAGGATCCTTTGCTGTTTTTCTTTTCCTAAAAGTGACTCTAATTGAATAATGTGATTGAGGAGGATCTTTCCCACCCATTGATGGGCCTTTCCATTGTGGGAAGCACAGTTTGGGGAGTTGTTTTGTAGGAGTGTCCCAAGTACCTTTTGTTTTCTCTATTGAGGCAGTGAGTCAGAGGATTATGCCCTCTGGCTCTAAAACATGTATAAACACTCTGAGGGTGAGTTTTTACTTTGGGGTTTACTGACTAGAAATGTTTCTTTGGCCAGAGAGCTCTGAGAAGCCACTAAGGAGTCCCCTGGCTCAAACCCAGAAGCTGATTCTTCTGTCTGTGGTTACTGTGTATGTATGTAATGGTCAGACAATTTTGGAAGCTCTCCGTTGACTTTTAATTTCTCTGTATTTTCTTTGATGCTCAGGGGGCTGATTCCCCTGAACTAGGTGAATGTTATGCATGCCTGGTTAAAGGAATGATACCTGTGATTTATTAAAGGGATTGTTAACCTCTCAAAAGTTGCCTTTCCTTTTATGAATGCTGATCTAAGAACCTGTGGTAGGAGACTCCACTGTATATGATAGGATGCTTACTGTACTGTTACACCCACAACAAAATTTCCCTCTCCCAGCTTCCCAATTTCTAGCACAGCTATAGTTTATATCACCTAGATACACAACCTGAGAGTTATACTGATGGGGTACGAGTCCATGAGGAGAATTTTGGTCCCATCTATCTGAAGGAACCCGGAAGGCCTCACTTTGGGAGCTCCTTGGATTCCCCTTGCCATGCCCAAATCCTGGTTGTACTCCCTGCCCTTGAGGCTATCAAAATCCTGTTCTCTGGGCTACTGGCCATTCCCATCTAGATCCCATTTAGATTTGACCTCCACACTGGCCATTCTGATCACAATAACACCTCTAGACATTTCAGGCTGACCACCCCTATCAAGACCATCCTGGAGGCCCCAGACTACATGACAACACTTGGGATTCTTCCCTCAGTCATTTCTCTATTTAAGTTCCATCTTGCCTCCATGAAGACACTCAGATTCAGTCTAGGTCAGACTCAATCTAACATTCACAAGTTTCTTATACAGAAATATTTACACTAAGAATTATAGTCAGCTCTCTTAAATCCAAAGGAGTTTGCTATAGCACACTCCTGCAAGGCTCCTCTTTTCATGGTTTCATTCTAATGCCACCTCCTTCCTACGTAAGGAACTTTTTAAGCTTAGTATTTAGACTTTTAGGGATAGTAGAATAGTTGAGATCAAGACAGGGTGTATCACATTGAAAAACCACATAAATGCATGACTTCTTTGTCAATGCAAACATGAGGAGACTCTAAGAGTAAGCGTTATGTTAGTGCTCCATGAAATTATCCTGCTGTGAATTGTGCCACTTGGTGCATCTTTGCTTGTATTTTGTTTATTTAGTTAGCAATCATACTTTATCAAAGAGCTATGACTATATATATACATATATATCTATATTCACTTTTCTAATTTAGTGATTTAAAATGGCACTTTAAAGCTTAAGCTCCAGTGAAAATAAAAAGTAGACATTTCTTTAGTAGGGTTTTGGTAAGACACGCATTTGCAACAAAACATCAGTGAAGGATCAGTAGAAAGAAAGAAATTTGAAACCAAATACAACAATTTGAAGTCAATGTACCCTATTTAGTGATAATTCTAGCAAAGTGGCATCTCAGTTACACCCTTTATTATTACATATTGAAATGAATGCTGGGTACTTATAAAAACCTTCTTGCATAGCAGGAGTAACCAAAGAAGAGGTTCAGTTGCTATCTGCAGAAGATACACAAGGAACATATCTTTAGATGATAAGTCAAATATATAATTTATTCTATTTAACATGCTAAAAAATATATCCCACTGTCAACTCTGGCACTGTGGAAAATCTAATTTGTCACCATAATACAGAGCAATCTCATCTTTGTGCTTTCTGACATGCTTGGATTTGTTACAGGCCATCTTTGACTGCTATGGTGATATTGCTGAGATCTTGGATGTTGGTGAAATCTAATGACTGTTTAAAAATAACAAAAATTGAGTCAGAATCCCCTAGCATGTGTATTACCACTGGCATTGTGTTTAATACTTTAACTTTAGTATCAACTTTTTAGCCTGCTGGAAAACTATTTAGATCACTGAAAATTGGGAAGTAGATGCTCCCAGCATCCTGAGGTTCCTGTCATTCTTTCAGCTAAAAGACAAGAGAGAAACTCTGTACCACCCCTCAATCTGGTCATTGAGTAGTCGGAATTCATAACTGAAATGGCTTACCCTTTATGGATAGAAGGATGTCTAATATGTCAGCATGAAAATTAGTTTCATGTGGTTATAACTGCTTTAATGAAAAATTATTGGGAATAACTACAGTGAGATGGGAGCTTGTGTCTCATTTGTGCTGCTTACATGAAGACTTATGAAGATCCATGAAGCATAAAAACTAACAAGGAAAAATTACACACATACATACACAGAGAATAAGGCTTCCCCGTACTACCTTCAAACCCCAGGGAATGTACAGTCTGGTAGAAAAGAGAAAACATAGAGTCATAAATTTGAATTCTAGGACCCGGGATAAATTCTGTTGAGTGAAGTTGGAGGTGAATAGCGTGAGGACGAGCTCACCTAGGGTGTATGAAGTTTTTGAGATTCGAGATAAACTGGATTGTGCTCATGTTTATAGTGATCCCAAGCATCCAATGATGTTGATCCCCAGACCTCTAGCAACTTCATGCAGGACTGATAATACACAGCTGCACTGCAGTGCCCTCTGAATAATTTGCTTATTCCTCATGCCATGACAAGTAATGCCCAATTTCTGATTTTTTTCTTCCCTTTCTCCCTCCATACCTCTTTTATTTTCTTCCTCCCTTCAATGCTTCCATCTTTCTTTTCCTCCCTTCTTGTCTCTCTCCTTTACTACCTTATATTCCCAATATAGTCTAGGTAAATTGTGAATAATCCAAAGGGGGGAAAGACAGTATAGAAGTCATTGATTTTTAATATGGATCCTGCTCTCCATTTTTCATCTCTTAATTATATAACTATTCCTCTAGGTATAAATATTGAGAAAACCCTTCAGGTCTACTCCCTGAACTAAACTAGTGCCTCCAGAATCTATTCTTCACGTTTGTGTCCTTAGACACATCCCAGCTCTGTTAAACAAGAGTGAGCTAATGAACTGTAATGGTAGTTAGGCTGTTGCTCATGTAAAATAAGGAAGTATTTTGTATCTATTTTATGATGGGAAAAAAAAGCTACCACTAAGTTAGTTTTGCCATCTCTGTACCATCTCTTCTTTTTATTTTATAAAATATATTACTGCTTTTGAAATCTAAGAAACTTCAACTTCCAGCAAAAGTCAAATCTAGAAATTTGAGAGTCGTTTTTTACTTTTATGTCTTCTTTATGATTTTTTTTATTTGACTTGTTTTTGCCCAAATACAAGGTTACATTTATGAAACACTGAGTCAATGCTTTCATTATTTAAACTAAAACAAGGGTATTATGATATTGTTTTCTATCATTTTACTTAGAATAAGCATTAATAACTTATTAAATTAATTTTAGAGCATCAATGTTAGAGTATAACTTGTCCTTTTAAGGATGACATACCACATACCGCTACTGAAGGTAACTTACTACATCTGACTTTGTCAAGCTGTTTATGCTATTCTAGGTGAAACAGTCATCAGCAACTTGAGAAACACAAAAAGAATTTTGATAAAAAATTCATTAATAGTAAATAATGTGTGTGCATCATTAAGTCAGCAGTTGAAACCTGAGTAAGAGCCAATCTATAGCTGACAGGTATCCTTAGCAGTAGACAGGGCTGGGTCTTAGGCAGTAAATGCATAATCAGATCTTCAGTCACAACTTCCTGCATCCTTCCTACAACCTTATCTCAGCCATCTTTCCCCTAGTATTTATCTGCTCCTTTCATGAGGCTCTAGGTCCCAGTTACCTGACAAACTCAGTAACAATGAATTGTTTTCATACATGACTCCCCTTTATTATAATGTTATGAACACTAATATAGATGGATTAATAATTTGAATTTTATGCATCAGCAAATGTCACAATGTGTCAATATTTTTTCAAATCATGTGTATACAAAATATGTTGGATTAATGTTGGCTCTGATAATGATGGTGATATTAATGGCTATAGTAGTTGTAATTATAGGGGAAGCTAGGTGGTTTAGTGGAGGGAATGTTGGATGTGGGAGTGGAGTCAGAGTTCACATGTGATCTTGGCACATTCTCATTGTGTGAGTCTATTGTGTTGTAGACCATGCCATCGGAGCCATGATGACATGACTTGCACTTGACTTTGTTTTGAGTGAAGGAGGGCTGTGCAAGGTCACCAACCTCACTTCTCTGAAGTCATCTAAATACATGACCAGGTATTCATCAGGATGACCCAGGATGCAATAGGAGACCTTGGCCCCTTTAGGCCCGGGCAAGTCACAAACTCACTTATTTTCCTTGTCTGTAAAATGGGGATAATAATAGCATCTAGTTCCTAATGTTGTTATAAAAATAAAATTAAATATTTGTCAAGTGTATTGTAACTCTTTAGGCTTATATAAATGATTCCTACTATCCAGATAAGCAATTAGTTGTGCATGTAATAGTAGTATTGGTAGTAGTAGTAAGTAGTAAGTAGTAGTAGTAGTAGTAGTAGTAGTAGTAGTAGTAGTAGTAGTAGTAGTAGTAGTAGTAGTAGTAAGTAATATTTACAGAGAGTTTTAAGAAGAGCATGGTATAATGGACAGAGAATTAACCTTGGAGTCAAGAAGATAACAAATTCTCTAGGAGAAAATTATGAGCCCAAATGTTTTTGAAAATCTGAGGAGGCAGAGACACTTGAAGAGGAAGCTGAGTTGACTAAAAAGAGTGTATGAGTTTAGTACTTTATTGTTCCTCACTTCAAGTTTTGAGTACCAACACAGAAGACATTTTAAGTCATCACTCCCACTAGCTCATAAGTTTCTCCCTAATAAAGTAGTTTATAAACACAAAATATTCTAGACATCTTACCATTTACAATCTGTCTCTAAATTACTTTCAAGTAGACAGATCTCATCAAATTGGCAACCCTGATCTGTTCTCTCTGGTTTTAATGCATAAATATCTTCATATCTCCCCCTGCACACACATAAAATGCAGTGTTTCACTGTATGAGAAAATGATATTCACAGATTATTGATACACATCAATAAATCCCTTCCACTATGCCAACTATTTTGCCATGAAACCATACTACCTGATGCTTCCAAATGGTCAAACCATATCAAATTGTCAGCTATTATTAAAATTACTGTTTTATCACCACTAACTCATTCTGAGGTCATCCCTTTCTCAGAAATTTAAGTGAACATCTTGCTGTCTCTTTGCTGGCACTTCCCCTGAATCACTGACCTGTCATATTTTCCTATTCAAAGCTTCTTCAGTGCAGTAGGATGCTTTTTTTATTTAAGAAAACAAAAATATCGCTTTGTAAAATGCTAAAAATAACTCTCCAGGACATCTATCCAAATAAGTCATGGGGGTTTCTTTCAAAACATCTCAAATTTTTTTCTTTGTCCTTTTCCATAACTTGCTGAATGTTGATCATCAAAATGTAATATAGGTATCTTTCCTTCATCTTCTGATAAAGGACTGCTTGAATGCAGAGGATCTGGGCATTTATGACCTGAAAAATGCTGGGTTTCTCTATGGATTTAGAATATGGTGTTTCTATACAATTTTCTATTCCATTTGATAATATCACTAGCTTTTCCATGGTTAGCTATTTTATGCCAATACACAGCAAGTAGCCAGGACTTAAAATAGATTATCCAGCATGTGCTTGCTACTGAGCTCCAATATTTGTAAATGTCCAATCAATGGTTAGGGACAATAGTGATAGGTGCTAAAGAAATTAATAAGTAGAAAAACAGATATACAACATATTTTAATCTCTTAAGATTGTATTAGCATTTTTGAAAGGGAAATTAAGATGCAAAGATTTGGTTTTTGGCCACAACTATTTATAAATAAAAAGGGGGGAGTAGAGATGTAATTCCATTTAGCAAAATCTGCATCCTGAACTGAGCACAGATAAGGATTAGAACATTGTGCAACAACTAAATTCAATACAGCTTTCTATAAGTGTTTATCACTCTGGGCAGACTTTCTGATTTTTTTCTTTCTATTGTTATTTTAGTAATTAAATCTAGTGACAGTGATTTGGTACTCATCTACCTAGAGACACACACTCCAACTTTGTTGATGTAATTAGAAAATAAAGTTGTTAAAGCACAAAGAAATATCTTTTTCTGTGACCTTTTTATAAAGTGCAAAAGTTTCTCAGATTAAATTGTAAGAAAAACTTACCACTAGCTTTTCAAAGATTGGCTGCATGGTTAGAAATTTTTTAAAAGTTAAATTTGCCAAGTCCTATACAACTGAACAGTTCCAGACAGAGGAGTCAAGGTTTCAGATACCTATGTCAGAGGGCAGCAGGAGAGAAGAACTTCTTCCTTGCATCTCTGTTTCCACCATTAACCATGCTAGCTTACAGCAGAGTTACATACCATATCCAGTAGAGAGAAAAGACACAATTTCCAGACAGAGCCAGGCATAGAGACTCATTAAGAACTCTAGTCAGGAATTAGATGCAATAAGAATTACCTTTGTAAAAGAAGACAAAAATGACTATGGATTCAAAAGAGTATTTACCCTAGTAGGTAGAAGTTAAGCTAAGGAGATGAACATTCCTAGGAAATACAGTTAAATGACCCATGCAACTTAAACAATGAGACCAACATGGAATATAGTGAGTCTACCACAAAAAAAAGAAAAAAAAAGAAAAAAGAAAGGAAGAAAGAAAAAGAGGAGGCAAAACCAAGAGGGCAGAGTAAAGGCCGGGACTCACCCGAGTTCTCCCCCAAGACCCTCAGTGGTGACAGGTGTTGGGAGGAGGAGACATTAACACAATGTTGGTGATGTTGTGAGCTCATTTGACTCATTCTGAAGAGCAGGTTAGAGCTATTCCCACAGGGCTACAGCACTGTGGATACCCTTTGACCTAGCACTGCCACCGCTGGATCTATGTCCCAGAAGAGATTCTAAAAAGGGAAACCTGTATGTACAGAGGTATTTATAGCAACTCTTTTCTTGGGGGCAAGGGATTGAAAATTGAGGGGATACCATCAGCTGGGGAATGACTGAACAAGTTGTAATGTGTGAATATGATGGAATGCTATTGTACTATAGGAAATGATGAGCTGATGCTCAAAGAAAAACCTGAAAAGATCTATATAGTTGATGCAAAGGGAAATATACCATGTAACAAGAATATTTTGGGACAATCAGCTGTGAATGACTTGGCTGTTATCAGCAATGCAATGATGTAGGACAGGTCTGAAGGACTTATGATGAAACATATTATCCATCCTCAAAGAAGGAACTGAAGATTTCTGAATCCAGACTTTTGATTACTTTTTTATTTTATTTTTCTTGAGTATTTTCTTATACACCATGACCATTATGGAAATGTTTTGCCTGACTATACATGTAGAGCCTATACTGAATTGCTTGTCTTCTCAATGGTGGGGACGAGGAGAGCATCTGAAGCTCAAAACTTTAAAAACAAATGGTGAGAATTGTTTTTACATGTGACTGGGGAAAAATAAAATCCAAAATTTTTATGCAAAAAAAGAAAATTTTAAAAAAGAGAGAAAGAACATTTGGGCCTGCTGTACTGGAGACGAATTATCTTGCCCATATGTATTCTTTACATGTGTGTTCCATGACCAGTGTATTCAAAGTATTGTTGCAGTTTAGACTTTGCTTACCCAGGGACACCAAAAACTGTCACAGTTTCATGTGTGTTGTGGTGTAACCATCCAAAGAATTCATAGTCAGACCACCTCTAATCGAAGTATAGGCATTTATTGAGATTGATGCCTCTCATGAAGCAGGCTAAATTCCAAGAGGAACCAGCAACTTCAGAGAAAGCAAGATAGAATTTTGGAGGGTAAAGATATAATTACAAAACAGAAATTATGAATATTATGAAGGCAGGAGGGGTTTGTTAAGGGATTAGGTAATAGGGGAGGGGTTCCAGACAGAGTGGAACTGTACATGCAATTACCCACAATGAATTCAGAAAAACCCATTTGGAGGGGTATGTAGGTATGATAATGGTATAGTAAGCCTCTCTATGTCACAAGTTCACTTAAAGGACAGCTTTTGCTATTACTTCTCAGGTGCCTACTTAGGGAAAGTCTTGTTTTGGGGTCCACATCCTACTTAGCATCCTGGTGATGGTGCTTTCTGATTGGCTGACTATGGTGGTCTTGTCTAAGTGTAGATGAGTATGGTTGTGGCTGAGTGTGTGGACACACCTTCTGTTGCTGGGGGCAATGGCTAGCTAAAGTCAGTGGCTGCTGTTCTGTGAGAAATATGAGTTGATGGACATACCTGTTCCAGTGAGCAATGAGGCATGCATGAGGAAGTTAGGCTATTGAGTCACGGTTGGAATGGGATGCATGGCTAGGTAGAGGCAGTGGGCCTGCTGTTCAGAGGGGCCTACCTTTATTAGGATTCCATCAGCATGTGACCAGCGTTTCCTATAAATATTTGTGTGAATGGGAAAAGTGGATGTCAGGATTGTAGGTGAGACTTTTATAATTAAGGTTCTTACTATGTCGATTTGCTAAATTCCTTTACTTTGATCTAATTGGATCGGGTTTTGTTCAGTCATTTTGTCATGTCTGAGTTGGTCCCATTTGGGGTTTTCTTTGGCAAAGATACTGGAATGATTTGCCATTTCTTCTCTAGCTCATTTTGCGGATGAGGAAAGTAAGGCAAACAGAGTTAAGTGACTTACCCAGGGTCACACAGTTAGTAAGTGTCTCAAGCCATATTTGAGCTCAGGAAATGGAGTCTTCCTAATTCCAGGCCTGGATTCTATCCATTGCACCACCTACCTGCTCTAATTGTTTATACTGACTGAAAATTAAAGGTAAGTTCACTGTAGGCAGTCATGAGCTATAATTTTAGGACTCACTAGTTAAGGAACCTGAAATGAGAGCTCTCAAATCCATTTAGAAAACTAAGCCAAGAAGTGTTGGACTAAGAGTCAGATGGCATTCTGTACAGTGGAAAGAGCACTAACTCTTGGATCATGGGATCTACTTTCATATCCTACAATTGGTGTTTACTATCTACATGACCTTGGATAAATCATTTAATATCCCTTGACCTCAATTTCATAATCTTAAAAAAAGATAGTTGGAATAAGTAGTCTCTAATATCCTTCTAGTTCTAAAAGTATAATTCCATGAACTTGATTTAAGTCCCAGATCTTTCATTAATTAGCCATGTGAGTTCAGGTAAATCACTTGTACAGTTTGGGTTTTAATTTCCTGAAGTGTAAGGGAGTAGGTTAAGGTAGATGATTTCTAAAATCCCTTCCAAAATCTAGTAATATGTGACTGTATATAGCTATCCACAACTTTAATCTGAAATAGATGTACTTTAGTATAATATATTATCTCATGCTAAACTTTTAGCTGAATCTTTTCTCAGCAGTGTGTTTGTATGAAACTATCTTCAAATCATTTAAGTACAAAGTATGTACTAATGATTTAAGATCTGAGGGATGGCCCCCTACTCCTTTCCATATATACTTTCTTTGTCTCTGAAGTTGCTTTAAAAAGGTCTTAGTTTTCTAAAAATAATTTATATCTGCATGTAAGCCAAGAAAAGATGTAAGGATAAAAACTTCTGAAAATAGCATACTGACCTTCAGGTAGCACCAACAATCCACAGCTAAGGTTATGGTGGTATTTTCTTCTCAAGGAGAATTATTAATTAGCATTCACTAGGAAATTTAGAAGAAGCAATGATTGCTCTTAGTATTTAGAGTGAAATAGCTTGGTTTTAACTGAAGGTCTAACTATACTGTTTGCTAATGAGGAGCTTCCCATCTAAGCTTTAAACTAAACTGTTTCTTTCGCTGAACAAAAAGCACTTTTATTTAAGAGCTAAGTAATCATTTCCTACCAACTCCTAAATATTGCCAAACTTTAAATTGAACTTTAGAAGGAAATTTCTACTACAGATCAATAAGTGTGTTACAGTATCAGATAAAAAGAAACGTCAGCAACAAAAAAGATTCATCTGTAGTTTAATAAAAATGATTTCAGCCTGCATCTTCAGGGAGTCTTTAATGAATATGGATAATGACTACTAATAGCCTGAAGTCAGAGAAACACCTGCGGATGACAGAATAGTCATTAGTTGGCTAATTCAAACATTGTATTAAACCTAGAAGAGTAAAAGGAGAGGCAAGGAAAAGGTCTGGCGAGTTGCTGCTGGGGATTTTCTCTCCCCACATTTTTCCACTAATACTGTAAAACAGAGAGCTCTGGGAATTACTCCTATTACTTTGTCATTTGCATTTTGCACTAGGAGAGGCAGCTTGGCAAAGTGATTAGAGAGCTAACCTTAAAGCCAGAAGATGTGTGTTTCTGTCCTACCTCTGACACATACTGGATGCATGATGTTATGCAATCACTTGACCTCTAAGCAACACTCTGATAGCAGAAGTTGTAGGGATGGTGTTTACCTACATCGATAGAAGGAATTCACCCACTTAGAAACTGCCTACATCACCAAAATCATAGGTCCAGGCCATATCCAGAGATATTTTTTTAAAATAAATGTTACTATATTTTTGTAAAATATAATAAAAAATGTGCATTCTTCTGAAATTCTTATCAAGTATTTCCTTTATCATATAATTCCAGTCTCTCATATTCATATCTTTGTTCAAATTATATGTGTTGAGGAGTCTAGCATCTAATTCTCTCCATCTAATTCATATCAGTAGCTAAAGAGTATGAAGGGCAAGAATTCCTAGTGATTTATTACAAATTAGAGTTTCCATATTTCAGTGAATCTGTGATTTCTGGGACATGGTCACTTTCTCTAAGAGTGCAGATCATAAGTCATCTAGACTTTCCCATTTTGTCTTTGCCTTACTATAAGAAGTCCAGCTATCCAAAACTGCTAGGAGCTTCCTTTCATTTTACATCTCTCAATATCATGTAGGAACCAATCGGCATATTGGTTGACCATTTGAGTGGCCAATGGTAGAAAAATATTGATGTTAACTGTGGGGGTTTTATCTCAGGGAAAAACTTCAAGGATATTTAAATATCCTGTGAAATTTCCCAAATGCTGTCCACTGGACTTTCTTGATCCTGTTTAATTCTAGAGCCAGATCACTATCCGTCTTCAGTAGATAGAGGTAACTAAGTAGAGCACGAGACCTGGAATCAGAAAGTCCTGATTCTAGATCTGGGCTCAGACACTTACTGGCTTTTTGGCCTCCAAGTAAGACACTAATCTTTGCCTGCCTCAGTTTCCTTATCTGTAAAATGGGAATAATCATGCTGCCTACCTCCCAAAGTTATTGTGAGGATAAAAGGAGAGAATATTTGCAAAGTATTTTGCATGCCTTAATATATATATATATATATATATATATATATATATATATGTTATCATTAATGTCCATACAAAATATTGGTACTGATATCAACCCAATATTCACTTTCTTCCCACTGTAACACAATCTGCCTAGCCCCTACCAATCTAGACTGGTCTTTGTACTAAATACCACCCTAAGGGAACTGTAGAACATTCTAATTCACCTTGTCACCTACTACTATCCCTGCTCTTAGCTAACTTTCACTACTTGTTGCTCTTTCTGTGCCTGATTATTTAGTCACAGATCTACATCATAGTAAATTACACTCACCATGTTACAAGAGAGAAATCTCTATAGATCATCTCAGTAATTATCCTTCTCCTCATGCTCAGTCTTCCAGTGTCTTTAAAACACTCCTCCCAGAGGTTTTACCTATGGCCTTCTTGAAGGTCATTTCAGCAGAACCCTTTCCTCCTTTTACTACATTCATTGTTGTTATTATTAACAATTTTGAAAAATATAAGAACCATTATTAACAAAATGAAAATCTTCAATTCCAGAAGACCAGTGAGGAAGCATACTATTCACGTCTTGTCAGAGAGGTGATGAATTTAGGGTGCAGAATGGGACATATATGTATGTGTATATTTCATTCTGTTCCCTAAACACACATTTGCATTAATACATATAAATATGCATATATATGTATTACACACACACATACATATGTATGTGTATGGTAGATATATCAATGAATACCGCCAGTGAGAGACTTTTTCTCCTTGACTTCACACATTTGTTACAAAAGAAAAAAAAATGTTTTCCTTCTTGCCCTATCAGTGGGGTGGAGACACAAGCAGGAGAAATTAGATTTTTTTATTTAAAAAGAGAAACACTCCAAACTAGAAAAAAATCACTAGAGTGATGTCTTAATTTCTGACCCATGCTTTCTGGTATGAATGTTTATTCTATGACTACAAAGTTACTGGTAAAGCAGTGACAGTACTGGAACAGCCTCAAGTCTTCTAACTTTGAGGTCAGGGCTCTTTCTACTAACAAGCACTTACTGTCTGCAGAATCAATAAGAAGTACACTCTTTAATTTTTTCTGTGAATCAATGAGAGATTGTTTGTATCCATGACCTTAACTGAGTTTATAGGGGAAAAGGTACTAAGAAAAATTGACAAAGAAGCAAAGAGATAGGGAGGAGGGAGATTTAACAAAGATGATTTCACTGATCGTGGCATATATTTGTTTATGAAATGAAAGCTTTCATTTTTTTATAATAGTCTCTCCTCTACAGTCTAGTCTTAGCTATGCTTTGTGAAGTTTCCTTAATGAAGGCATAAATATCTGTAATTTAATCATCATAATGATAATTAAACTGCAAATAGTGATTCTCTAAAATAACCAACATTCAGAGAATAGCAAGACTGCTTTGGTGAAGGGCTGATTTCAGTGCTTTTCTTGGATTCTTATTAAATCTTTATTCCTAGGCTTTACATAAATATTGCAAGTTACAGCCTATATGGCACAGAAAAGCAAATATTTACATAGAAAAAAATTTTTTCTACCTTGTATCTTCATAGGATTATAGATTTAGAAGCGGAGAGGACCTTAGAAGGCATGTAGTCCAACTTCCTCATATTACATATGAGGAAACTGAGAAAGAGAGAGAGGTTAAGTGAATTTCTTGAGGTTACATAGACCTTTCTGACCCCAAGTCAACACTCTAGTCACTGTTTCATGTTGCCTCTTCTTATAACAGTCATCAACTAAGTGTTTTATCTCTTCCCAAAAACCTAGAAGACAGGTAAAAAATGATGGCTTCTTGGGTGCTTTGCCCAAAAGGGGTCTGATTGTTTTATAGAAAAGAAATGAAAGTAAAATAACCAAAATAAAATCTCTAAAGAACAATAAAGATATTTTTGATTAATTTTTTTTCAGTTCTGCAGTTGAATGACAAAATATGAATGCCAAAAGTAGGTAAAGAAAATATAGTAAACAATTCCAAAATGATTCAACATGCAAAAACATTGGTCATTTTATACAGATATGTACCATAACCCTTTAGTGATATGAATAGTTTCCATTCAAAGTGAGTTCATAAAACAACTATTTTAATTCCGTGTACAAGAATAAACTGTCCATTCTTTATTAAAGAATCTATTAGTAATAAGCACCAGAGTGGAAATTTTATAGTAGTTCATCCTGGAGATGGGGAGTGGACAGGCAATCAGCTGTCAAAAAAAATGCAGTAGGAAAAGATCAAACATTTAAGCCAGCAATACCTTCCATGCGTGTATACTCTGATTAGACCTTGTGGTGGTTACTCTATAAGAGTGAGACAGACTGTATCAAAGTAAGGCTCAGACAAGATTATAGCAGCTCAACTGCATTAATCTAGAATTTGTCCTCTCCTGTTTTTTCCTGCTATTACTATCAGTAGCTCAGAATTCTGTGCTTATGGGCAGACAGGAGTCTACATTCTTCCCCAAACGTGGTGTTTGTGTGACTCATAGTATTCATATAAAGAAATGCAAAGAGGAAATCTGAGTGTCCTGAACTTTGAGTATCAGAGCTACTCAGTATTTCATGACCAAGATGATTTCAAGGGAATTAAGCCTCTAATATGAAACCTACACAAGGAGTCTCTCATTAGTGGTTTATTCCTTTAGATTGTGCATTCTTTTAAAGTGAAAATAACATGATATTAGTTTAATTTTATGCTTTCTTCCAAAGCAATGAAATGGCCACGGGAATTAAAGACATGATGAAATGCATCCCTCTAATTAGCAGGGAAGAAACAGGTCAAAGAGGTTTATTGGGATGCCAAATAGAAACTGTTCTTACTAAATAATTTTGTGTATCCCTAATCAATGCAACTGATGATTGAGTCATGGCATGTCCTGACAGGATGTGCAATGATTTAATTTTAGGAATTCTTGCTGTAGAAAGGGTGTTTCTTTTGCCACAGAAAGCGTGATTATTTCAAGCATGTTAAGCTCTTGGTGGGATGCAGCAGAAAGAACACAGGCTCTAGAGGTGAAGACGTGGGGTTCAATTTCCACCTCTAACACTTACTTTATCTCCCTGGATCTCATTTTCTCAGATGTAGAATGTAGGTTTTGGATGATTTTTACCTCTGAGTTTCCTCTGAGTTCTAGTTCTATAATCCCATGGTCTTTTCATTCACTAATCAGTGGCTCTATTAATAATATTTTATTTCCATTATCTGAATGAGGTATATTTTTCTGATCATGAAAAATGTATTAATAACATAATTCAATTTATCAGGTTTGGCCATCAAATGTATTGCTTGCTGTTGGGAGTAAAATTGATTCTGTGTATGTTTTTTGTGGATTTGTGTCTATAAAGGGCTTTCTTATAGCAAGACTTCCAACAGATTACAATGTAAGAAAGTTATAGCAGGATCCTTCAAGGGCAAAGATTCTCTCAAAAAATGACAGCTGCTATGACAGAATATAACTGTTCTTATTAACCTTTAAACAAATTTATTGTTCTTTAAACAAATTAATTATTGGTGGAAAATATTCATGGGGTCATTTATTTGATAACCTTGATTTTATCTGTTCTCTTTTAAGTTGTACAAGAAACCTAACCTTTCTTATCATGTTTATTCTTTCAACTTTCATATAATATAGGAGAATAGTGTAGAATTCTAGTTTATTGTGTTTCATTATATCACTCAAGGAAATTCTGTAATTTTCTCCATTATCTTTGTTTTGAGCTACTTTATTTTTACATTTTTCCCTAAAAACTGAATGTTGTTTGTGTTTTCTAATTTTGCTTTTGTTATTTCTTTTTTATGTTTTGGTTTGGTTTTGTATCTCGGACTCTGAGTCCTGTTCAGTAATTTTTAGACACATTGATAATTAATTAAGTGCATTATTGGAGTTTGACATTTGCTTTGTGAGCTATTCATTGATAGCGTTACTTTTCTTCCTGTGATTCTAACCTTAGCAATGGTTGCTGCCTGTACTGCTGTGAGCAGATCCCAAATTTCATTTTACATTTTCTGTTAAATACAGTGGAATGTGTTCATTTATGATGGTTGCATCAGATATTAGTGTTTTGGATTACTCTGTTCTTGGCATCTTAGATGGGTTCAGGCTGTTCAACTTGAGGAGTACTTTATAGAACTCAAGTTTAAACAGACCCATTTCCTTTTCAAAATCATTTGAAACTTTAGTGCTGTATCTCTGATATTTTGATATTAGATATTATTTCTGGAGTTTAAAATGAGCAAAAATTCTCAGTGGACTAATTTTCTTCACCATTCTCCATTTCATATTTTGATTATGTTTTTAGTTCACCTTTTATTTCTTCTAACCTAAGTTTTCAAATAAAATGTATGGTATTTTTTGTTGTGTTGTGTTTTGTTTCTTTGATGGCTCCTGAGGAGAAAATGAGACTGGTGACTTTGAACCACCCTCCCTTATTCAGACCCAATTCATTTGCAAGTTATGTCATCATCTGCCTAATGTCATGGTCCTGTTTAAGAATGAAGGACAAACCACAATGATAGCCTTGAACTGTTCAGCAATATTATGTTCTATGACTTGGAGGTGAGGAAACTATTAAAAAGTACTTTGAATCCCTTTCCTATAGCTGGTATAATGTTTTTCTAATTTTACTATGTGATAGCATGAGTACATAATGAATTATTAATAAAGAATTGTTAACATTAAATAAGCATGATTCCATAATGAAATATTAATTAATTAGTGAAGTATCTTTAGCATATGAGTAGTTTCCCTGATGTGATAGTGAGTATCATCTGTTTTGAATACTTCTAACAGGTGCAGTACTAGGATTTCTCATTTGTTTTGGTGCATCTAGCCCTTCTGTGATGCTAAAATATAAAGTGCCATTACTCATTCCACTATCCTCTGTATCATACATCTTCATCACAGTTTTAAGTAGTGCCAGCTTGCAATTTTGTGTCATCTCCCCAATTTCTTTCATTTTTAATATCACTTACAAAAAGAAATATCAAACTCAAAGCTACAAAACTCCCAGAGGGGAGAAGGGGAGGCTGAATAAAATATGACTGGGAAATGTTTAATAAAATAAAAATATAGCACAATATAGAAAATGTTAATTTGTGATTTTCTAGATCAATATGCTATTCTCAGAGATTTGTTTCTATTTGAGTTTGACACCAGAGATAACACTCAGATTAGGGAGTTAAGGCAGTAATATTTCAGCAGAGTGTTTCTGGGTTTGTGCCAGACCTTCACAGCTACTATAATGGCTACATTCTGTGCAAAATTCCTGCTGTAAGTAATTCTGACTGGAATTCGATTACTTTGCAATAGCCCAAACTTTTTACATTCAGTATTAAAAATGAGTTGGACTTTGAGAAGGTTATCATCATTATTAATACCATAAATGCTTATGTTTATTATTATCATTATTAAGGGTCTCCAGGTATGGGAGCTGCCTTCACTGATGCAAATATTCATCTATGTAAGCGTTAGATCTTTTAGTCACTTTCTGTTAGAGAATAAAAGTGACTCATCCATTGTGTAACAGATGGCATGTGTCAGGATCAGGACTTGAAGACAAGTGATTTGACTTGAAAACCAACCCTCTGTTCATTATGTCTTGTTTTTATCATTACAGTTATTATGAAGATGATGATTTTGTGATGCCCTCAGAGGTGTTTCTAGGAGTTTCCCTCAGTTAAATGACCAGAATCCTACATTGTCCTCATTTCTTAAGTCCCTTGCCTCCTTATTTCTGATCTTTTCCTGACAAATCCCACTTTTGAATTATTCCCATCATATGCTGTTTTCATTCCCATTCATGTGTGGCTTAATGATAGTGGAGAAATTTCGTAAAACCAAAGTTATTGGGTCCATAATCTCAATTGGATCCTTACTGCTGAAAGATAATCCTTTTTATACCTCCTTAATTAACTCCTCAAACAGGACTTTTCCAAAGTTTTGTTTTTTTTTTACCACTTTTCAAATATGCTGTTAATTAGTGAGGCCCCAGTTGATATAATGTAGCATAAAATTATAGTAGAGCCAGTCAGTATGGTATCATGAATTTCTCCACCTTTGCTCATCAGCATATGTGTAGGAATAAAGGTTAGAAGCTTATGGGAGACATCCAAGTCTGGTGCTTGGTGAGGAAAGATCAGCAACAGGAGGAAATGGTAAAGTAATTGAAAGAAGAGGATACTGTAGAGTTGAACTTATGCTCCAATGGGGTCAAGATGAGGGAGGACAGTTTAGGCAATGTGGTGTTGATTACTTAAGGAATTGAGAGGTTTTAGCTCACAATAAGGATGAAGAAGAGGGTTAGTGGTTTCAAGGCAAAGGAAGACGTATAATGACATTAGATCATGCATCAGACAAGACTATGTTAGACTTCATTATTATGGAAGTGGCATATTTGTAGGTGATGACAAGATCAAGGATAACTGTCTGTAACTAAGGTGGGGTAGAAGAGTTCATGGGAAATGAACTAGAAAGTTTGCATGTGTGAGGGAGTAAGTATGTTGAAGTCCCCTAGTAGGAGAGCAGGAGTTGAGGAGGAGAGAAAGGCAGTGGGCTAGAACTCATTAGTAAAAGAAGAGGGGTATCCTGGAGGCTGGTAGAAAACAGTGGCTAGAATTTTGATTGAGTGGTAGATATGGACTGAATAAACTGGAGAGGATACTAAGTAATGTTGGTAGAGGGAAAGTTTTGAAGTGTCAAAGCAGAGGGCGGAATATTCCAAATCTTTCATCCCAACTGAGAGGAGTCATTTCTTAATGAGACCCAGAAAACATTAGAAAATTTTTAAGATAAAAGCAAGTTTGGTATCTGTGAAGTCGATATACCATAAAGCGTGGTGGAAGGGTTCCACAATTTTAGGGATGGGTTGCATTGATCAGGAGGTGATGGTAAAAATAGTTAACAAATGGCTTTCACTATGTACTAAGCTGTACTAAGCTCTTTAAAATCATTATGTCATTGGATTCAAGCAAGAACCCTGGGAGGTAGGTGCTATTGTTATTCTCATTTTACAGATGAAGAAAGAAAGTGAGGCAAATAGAGTTAAGTGACTTGCTCATGGTCACAGAGCTAGTAAATGTCCAAGGTAGGATTTAAACTCAGTCTTCCTGGTTTGATGTCCATTACTCTATCTACCACTGTGAATAAAGGTGAGTGGTGAAGGACAGATAATGTGCCTTGAATAATAATAGCTCAGAATTCAGTTTCACTCAGATGAGGAGGAAATAATTGGGTGGGAGTTTATTAACCATGTTTTGTGGTTGTTCTTTCCATTTACATTGTTTGTAGTCATTGTTTTCCTAGCTCTACTTACTCCACTTTGCATAAATTTTGTTAAGTCTTTGACATACTTTTTTGCATTCATCATGTTCATTTAATGTTCCATTATCTTCATGTACTCTAATTTGTTTAACCATTCCAAAAGTGATGTATGATTACTATATTTCCAGTTCTTTGCCACTACAAAAAGTGCTTCTATAAATATCCTAGTGAATATGAAGTCCTTTTTTGGTGAATGACCTCCTTGTGGTATATACAATCTCTGTGGCAAAGAGTGTGGATCTTTTACTCATGTTCTTTGAATAATTCCAAATCTCTACAAAGCTCCACCAGTAAAGCATTAGTGTTCCTGTCTTTTCACTACTTCTTAGGATTCCTTTACTTTATTACCTTTACCAATGCGGTGGTTTTGAAGTAAAACCCAGGGTGGTTTTGACTTATATTTGTCTTATTCTTAGTGCTTTGAAGCATTTTTATATGGTTGTTAACTGTTACATAGCAGTTCTTTTCAAAAGTATTAAATTCCTTTCACTACATATTTATTGGGAAAGGCTTTTGATATACTACTTTTTATTGTTGATACACCTTGGATCTCAAAGACTTAGAAATTTCTCATACAAAGATTTTTTTCTCAGCTGATCACTTCAATTATTAACCTAGATGCATGAATTTTGTTTGTACAAAAACTTTTGAATGCCAATTCATCAAAAGGAATCTACTGTAGCCTTTAAAACTGCTTCTATGCATCAATTCTGTAAATTAACTTGGTAATATAGTCCTTTTATTATATTGACATGGCCAGGTCATGACTCATGAATATCATGCCTGTTATTTAAATGTTCATTATTGAGGGACAGTTTCATTATTAAATTTGTACAAATTAGCTTCATTTCTTTTTGTGTCAGCACATTTCAACCTTTAATTATTCACCACTAGATCTCTAAATTTACTAAAATTTCACCCATATTAAGAATAAATACGGTATGAATAAAATGTGAGGTCCTTACTGTTTGTCTGATCTCTAAGCTTACTAAAATTGTATCCAAAAGAATAATTAAGAGTAATGAATGAAGATCTGAGGAGTCTATATATAGATTTTGAGTCATATATTTTCACTTTTGGGGAATCTCTTCTATTTATATGCTGGTTCTTAGTGATGCTACTTATAGCTGAAGTTGTTAGAAAAGTGATTTCTCAATAAATGAGATTGCTCAGTCTCAGTGTTATTAGTCTGTTGAAGATTTTGTCCCCTTATCTAAGCATGAGTACTTGATTCCTCATTAAATAAGTATCTATTAAAGACAAGAATTTTCTGTTACAAAAAAACATCTTCCATTGCATTCTCCCACCATAATTTCTGTCCTCCATGTTGAATCTCAAGGGGCTGTCTACCTTGCCATCCCAATTCTGGATATCTTTGTGGAAAATAAATAAATAATAAAATTTACCATCTATATAGTCCAACCTAGAAACACCATGAACAAAGATGCTTTAGTTGTTCAAAGTATTTTAATTTTCTCTATGTATCCATCTATCTTAAGTTTTACAATTCTAGGACACTGAAGAACAGCCCATCATACTTCAGGAACTTATGGGAAAGGTACTTAATTATAATTGGAAAGCACTTGAACAATCACTCAATAGGGCCCTTTTTAAATGAAAGTGTTGAAAACTCTAATGAGTGTAATATTGGGGAAGAGAAATAGAGTTGCAAATAACAAACTAAATGACTAGCAAAATATATGAAAGTTTAGTCAAATTTACTTATAAATGACAAATCTATGTGTTAGATTCTTTCTGGAGCAAACTTCAAGCATTTTGGAAGAAAATTGATAGAAAAGTAGATGTTGCATTTACGTAATAAACCAAGTCTTAGTTAAATCCACAATATGAAAACCTAAGACAATATAATTTGATCCATTAGTTTTACATGAACTTTATACTTTTAAAAGAGAGAGGTGTTGCCTGAGTCCTTCCCCCAAACCATCCAAATACCTTTAAAAATGACTGCACAAATAGAGCAGTGGAATGCTCAGAAAGATGGAGTAAATAAATTTAAGGTCCAAGACGACTTGAGAGGTCAGCAGGAAAGGTCTGTTGCATCACATTGAGAGAGTAACACAGTCCAGCACAGGGTAAGTGAGTGCAGACCAATCCCCAGTAAACCTGGAGGAGGCCTCAGGGTGACTGAATCACAGGCAGCAGTGATGGTTTCCAGACTTCTCAGAGACAGACAGCAAAGATAACTTAGAATGTGAGTAGGAATGGTCAATCCCACCTGGGTAAGAGTAGAGTACAGCCCAGCACAGGCTGTACCAGCACAGCCACAGTCCCAACAAGTCAGAAACAGACCTTGGGAATGACTGAATCAGCAGGATTAGCAGCAGCATCAGGGACTGCTTCCAGAGGTCTTAGCCCACAGATGGTAAGGGGGTTGAACACTTAGTCAAAAGGAGATTACAGTTGTCTTTTTGCTAGCACTTGTTGTTTTGCCCATTCTTGGGTCTGGGTCCCAGTCTGAGATGGCAGTTTCAGGTCAAGGAACTAACATAGCAGAGATTATGGTCATAGTGGAGAAGGGAACCTCCTCACAGTTCCAGAGCATAAAAGAGTGCTTGTGGTCTTTCATGGAACAGAGCACAGGTCAGGAGGGTAATAAACATCTCTTCTTATATCACACCACCTTGGAAGAACTAAAAATGAACAGGTCTCTAGAAGGTCTCTAAAAATAGCTGCACAAAACCCCAGAATCTTGGGACAGTGTACCATCCACCCTGGAAGAAAAGTCCTACTTTAATAGAGTTAAAAGTAAAAACAAATAAGTTGGGAAAATGAGAAAACAAGAGGAAAAAACTCTGACTCTAAAAAGTTACTATGGTGAAAAGGAAGATCAAAAAATATACTCAGAAGGAGATAACAAAGTCAAAGCTCCTACATCCAAACCCACCAAGAAAAGTATGAATTATTCTCTGGTCATGAAAGAGCTCAAAAAGGATTTTGAGAATCAAGTAAGAGAGGTAAAGAAAAAATTGATAAGAGAAATGAGAGTGATGCAAGAAAATCACAAAAAAAAAATGACAACAGCTGAGTAAAAGAGACACAAAAAAAATCATGAAGAGAATAACATCTTTAAAAAACAGATAAGAATGCCTTAAGAAGTAAAATTGGCCCTAAAATGTATAAAATGAGATCCAAAAGTTCACTAAGAAAACAATTACTTGAAAATTAGAATGGAGCAAATATGACTTTATGAGAAGTCAAGAAAAAAAATGAAACCAAAAGAATGAAAACAAATAGAAGACAATTTTAAATATGTCATTAGAAAAATAACTGATCTAGAAAACACATCCTGAAGAAAAAAAATTAAAAATTATTGGACTACCTGAAAGCCATAATAAAAAAAAGAAGAACATATACATCCTCTTTCAAGAAATTCTCAAGAAAATCTGCCCTAGATCAGGAGAATAAAATAGAAATTTAAAGAATTCACCAATTACCTCCTGAAGAAGATACCAAAATGAAAACTTCCAGGAATATTATAGTCAAATTCCAGAGCTGCTAGATCAAGGAGAGAATATTACAAGCAGCCAGAAAGAAACAATTCAAGTATTATGGAGCCACAGTAAGGATAGCAAAAAATTTATCATCTTCTACATTAAATGATCAGAGGTCTTAGATATGATGTTCTGGACAGCAAAGGAGCTGAGATTATAACCAAGAATCACCTACACACAAAACTGTGTATTATAATCTTAAATGGATAAAAATGGGCATTCAATGGGAAAGAAGACTTTTGAGCATTCTTGATGAATAGACCAGAGCTGAATAGAAAATCTGACTTTCAAATATAAGACTCAAGAGAAACATAAAAGGTAAACAGGAAAGGAAAATCATAAGGGACTTAATAAGATAAATTGTTTACATCCCTACATGGAAAGTTGACATTTTTAACCCATAAGATCTTTCTCAGTATTGAGGTAGCTAGGAGTATATATAGATAGAGGGCACAGGTGTGAATTGAATATGAATGGATGATATCTAAAAAATAAAATTGAGGGGTGAAAGAGGAATGCACTGTGAAAAAAAAAGAAAGGGAGAGTTAGAATGGCATAAATTGTCTCACTTAAAGGGAGTAAGGAAAAAACTTTTACAGTGAAGGAGAAGAAGGGGAATGTAAAGAAGAGTGAATGAACTTTACTTTCATCAGAATTGGTTCAAAGAGGGAATAACATATACTCTCAATTGAGTGTAGAAATATCTTTTACCTTATAGGAAAGTAGAATAGGAAAGAGATAGGAGAAAGGGGGTGATAGAAAGGAGGGCAGATTGTGGGAGGGGAAAATAGAATCAAAAACTTTTGAGGAGGAACAAGGTGAAAGGTGAGAGAGAATAGAATAATGGGGGTATTGGATGGAAGGAAATATAGTTAGCAACAGTAACTGTGAAAAAAATTGAATCAAGTTTCTCTGATAAAAGGCCTCATTTCTCAAACATGTAGAGAAATGAGTGAAATTTATAAGGATGGGAGCCATTTCCCAATTGATAAGTGATCAAAAGATGAGACCAGTTTCAATATGAAGTAATCAAAGCTTGCCATAGCCATATGAAAATATATTCTCACTATTGATTACAGAAATGCAAATTAAAACAATTCTGAGGTACTAAAAATACCTATTAGATTGACTGTTAGGATAGAAAAGGTAAATAGTAAATGTTGGAGGGGATGTGGGAAAGATAAGACAATGCATTGTTGGTAGAGTTGAGAACTGATTCAACCATTCTGTAGAGTAATTTGGAGTTATGTTTAAATGGCTATAAAACCATGCATGGCCTTTCACCCATCAATATCACTACTAGGTCTGTATCCAAAAAGAGATAAAAATGAAAAAAAAAATCTATATGTACAAAACCATTAATAGCAGCTCATTTTTCAGTGCAAAGAACTGAAAATAAGGGGATGCCCATTAACTGGGGAATGGTTGAATGAAAGTTGGTATGTGATTATGATGGAATACTATTGAACTATAAGAAATGATGAGCAGGATGCTCTCAGGAAAAAGAAAACTGGAAAGGAAATTATAGGAGCTAATGCAAATTGAAATGTACTGTGTAAAAAGCAACATTGTAAGGTGATCACATGTAAATGACTTAGCTATTCCCATCAATACAATGATCCAAGACAATTCCGAAGGACTTATGATGAAAAATGCTGTCCATCCTCAGAGAAAGCTATTGGTGTCTGAATATAGATTGAAGCACACTTGCTTTTTACTTTACAAAATATATAAAGAGACAGAGAAGTTGCATCGGGTTTTGATTTGGACAGATTTTTCTTTAAATGTTAGCAGCAGTGAGTTTTAAAATCCTTTATATTAAAAAATGCATCATATTAGCATGAACATCAGGAACTTTTATAAGACAATAGAAGTAGAATTTTCAGTGCAAGAGGCTCATGGAAGGAAATTAGGTGATTTTGCACATTTACATTGAGTTGTACAGAGAACACAATATTCTTCACTTGTTTCTTTCTTTCTCTGTTAGATAATCAACCATGGTGAAAAATAGTATTTAAAAAAAAAAAACTCCCTTCATAGGCACTACTGAAAATAAAATTTTAATGCCAAAACACCAATATTTTCAAACTTAAAGTATCAGTTCCCCGGAATATAACATGTGAGGGATCAGTTCTCTGGAACGTTTTCATCTGCTTATTAATGTATGAGGCGTGGTTCCAACAATAGGCAAGCAACCAAACTGTTAACTGTTGAAACACTCATGATCTACTATCTATATTTCATAAAAGTTGTATATAAGTTAACCCTTTATTCCTCCCTATGTCAATGAATTTGTGCCATCATCTGTTTTCTCCAGTGGTATTAACTGCATCCTATTCATATCTTTTTATGTTATAGTATATATGCATAAGTGTGTGTTTGTGTATATATGTGTAAGTATAAATGTATATATGTGTTTATGTGTGTATACAAACATATATATGTGTGTATATATCACATATATGCATTATATACATATATGTCACATATATATATACAAATGAATATAATTTATTATAGCACCAATGCAATATTCATAGTGCCTACAGCAGCTGTGAATATGCTGGTACAATTTAATCATGAAACAGAACAGACTCTCTACTTGGAAGAGAAAACCAAAACATTTATTCAGACACCAGAAAGTCAAAACCATCACAGTAACAAAGAAATCTATACACAAACAATGCGGAGGACAACACCATCCCCAAGTCTTCCCTCTGTTAGACTTCCCACAAATAAGCTCCCTTAAACAAGTCACAAACAGGCTCTCTCCTCACACTATCCAGCTGCTTTTCCCAGCTCTGATTGCTCTCTAACTCCCTCTCAACTCTACTCTAGTTCTGACTCTTCTTTTCCCATCCTTCTTAATCCACTCCTTCCTGTTCCATGTGACTTAGACTCGTGTGACTTAAGCAGATCAAATGAACTTATTAATGGATGGGAAAGAACTTCCTATTAAGAAGCAAAATTACATTAACAATAAGCAAAAATGCTTATCAATACATTTTAAGTTTTCGACTTTCACTTCCACAAGGTTTTGAATTCTGAATTTTCTCCTCGTCTCTCCCCTCCTGATCTCTCCCCTCCCCCTCTCCCAGGACAGTGTGCCCCTCAACCACCCATTCCTCTAGTCTTCTCTCCCTTCTGTCACTCGTCTTTCCCCATTCCACTCCCTTCTTTTTTTCCTGTAGGGCAAGATAGATTCCTATACCTCATTGACTGTACAAGCAATTTCCCATTTGCATGCAAAAAATTTTCACCATTCACTTTTAAAACTTTGAGTTTCACATTTTCTCCCTTCCTCTCTCCTCGCCCTTCCTCATTGAGAAAGAAAGCAATACAATATAGGTCATACATGTGTAACCATGCAAAACATTTCTAGAACAGTCGTGTTATGGAAGACTAACTACATTTCCCTCTATTCTGTCTTGCCCTTAATTTTTTCTATTCTCTCCCTTGATCTGTCCCCACATAATAATATTTGCCTCTGATTACCCCTTCCCCAATCTACCGTCCTTTCTATCATCCTCTGTTTCCCATCCGTCTTCCTGCAGGGTTAGACCGATTTCCATACCCACTCGAATGTGCGTCCTTCCCTCCTTGTGCCACATGGGCTGGGAGTAAGGCTCACCTACTCCCTCTCACCTCGTTCATTTGCTTCTTCATTGTCACGTTCTTTCTTGCCTCTTTTATGTGAGATGCTTTACAAAATTCTACCTCTCCCTTTCTCTTTCTCCCAGTATGTTCCTCTCAACACTTAATTTGAATTTTTAAATATCCTCCCTTCATTTTCAGCTCACTTTCTTCCTATATGTGCATGGGTGTTTGTATATATGCACTCATATATATGCATGTATGCATGTGTTTAAACACATATATACATATACCTACACATATATAACATATTCGTATATATATACATATACATAAACATATATGTATGTATATGTATACTATATATATATATATGTATATATATATATATATATATATATATATATATATATATATAAATTCCCTCTACTTACCCTAATACTGAGAAAGGTCTCATGAGTTACAAATATCATTTTTCCATTTAGGAATGTAAACAGTTCACCTTTAATGAATCCCTTATGGTTTCTCTTTCCTTTTCATGTTTCTCTTGATGCTTGAATTTGAAAGTCAAATTTTCTATTCAGCTCTGATCTTTTCAATAAGAATGCTTGGAAGTCTTCTTTTTCATTGAAATTCTACTTTTTTCTCTGAAGTATTATACAGTTTTGCTGGGTAGGTGATTCTTGGTGTTAATCCTAGCTCCTTTGACCTCTGAAATATCACATACCAAGCCCTCTAATCACTCACTCAGTGTACAATCGACTAAATCCTGTTATCCTGATTCTGTTTCCACAGTACTTGAATTACTTCTTTCTGGCTACTTGCAATATTTTCTCCTTGACCTGGGACCTCTGGAATTTTGCTACAATTTGCCTACAAGTTTCCCTTTTGGGATTACTTTCAGAAAGTGATCACTGGATTCTTTCCATTTCTCTATTACTTTCTGGTTCTAGAATAGCAGTGCAGTTTTCCTTGATAATTTCTTGAAAGATAAATTCCTCTTTTTTGAGCATGACTTTCATGTAGACCAAAAATTTTTAAATTATATCTCTTGGATCTATTTTCCAGGTCAGTTGTTTTTCCAATGACATATTTCACATCATTTTCTATTTTTTTCATTATTTTGGTTTTGGTTTATAATATCTTGATTTCTCATAAAGTTATCAGCTTCCATTTGCTCCTAATTTTGAAGGAATTATTTTCTTCAGTGAGCTTTTGGACTTCCTTTTCCATTTGGTCAATTCTACCTCTTAAGGCATTCTTCTCCTTATGATAAGAAAGTACCTTTTCACCAAGAAAGTACCCCTATAATATTATTTTCCTCCTTTTGGTCACTTTACCAGCCAATTACTTGACCTCTGAGTTCCTTGTTAAGTGGGTGTTGTACTGCCCTGAGTTTCAGGGGCTTTGTCCAGCTGCTTTCAGAGATATCTCCTGAGACCTGTAAATTCTCAGCTCCTCTAAAGTGGTATGACAAAGGACAGGTGTTTATTCCTCTCGTGGACTGCACTTTGGTCTGTGAGCAATCACAAGCACTCTTTTCTACACTGGATTTGTGATTACGATTCCCGTTCTACACTTGGTTACCAGTTCCACCTCACCAGTGCCCCTCCTTACCCCAGGACTGCCACCCAGGACTTTAACCCAGACCAGCTGCTAGATTCTCTCACCGTCTATGGACTAAGGGCTCCAGAAGCAACTGGCTGCTGTAGCAGTGGCTGCCACTTTCCTGGAGTCAGAGCTGGGGCAAGACCACATTCCTTCCTAACCCAGGTAAGAGAGCTTTCCCACTGACATTTGAAGCTATTTTTGGCATTTGTAGGTTGAGAAATTTGGAAACTGTGGTTCAGTTCAGGTGTTCCACAGTACTTGAATTACTTCTTTCTGGCTACTTGCAATATTTTCTCCTTGACCTAGGACCTCTGGAATTTTGCTACAATTTGAAACAGGTGTGCAGATTCAGCACTCTGAGACCAGCTCCAGTTCTATCTGTGCTGGCACATCCCATGCTGGGCTGTGCTCTGCTACAAGCCCAGTGCATTAGACCCCTTCTGTGGGTCTTCCTGCTTGTGTTGGGCTGGAAATCTGTTTCATTCTGTTGCTTTGTGGCTTCTGCTGCTCTAGAATTTGTTAGTCATTTTTTACAGGTATTTTGAGGGGTTTGGGTAGAGAGATCAGGCAGATCCCTGCTTCTATTCCACCATATTGGCTCTGCCCTCCAACTTTTAATATTATTTATAACATCCTGTAAATCAGAGAATGAGAGAGGTCCATTAATCAGTCTAGGATATTTCCACTCAGTCTTTTGATGTTTTATGAGAAATAAAGCAGCATGTGAGGTCTATTATTTCTCAGTTCAAAGTAAATTTTAAATCAATCGTTGCAAGAAGTGTGAATAAATGTGTCATCTGACCTCATTCCTGTGTAAGTTATTCTGATTTTTTAAATCTGAACAGAGGTTATTAATGTCAGCATACTAGTACTTAGCAACACTATCAAAGAATACTTATAGAAACATGTATATATTTGTATGAAAACTTGAAAAATATGTGATCATGTTAGTTTGGTATTTCCCACCAAAAATGCAGAGGATAATCCATCCATGTCTTAACATCCTCTGAAAATGTTGTCCACTAACTTCAAAATTTCCCAAAGGAATTCCATCTGATTTTGTTGTGTACATCAGGAGGGTACCCAACTAGTATTTTGTCTGTCCTATTGTTATCCCTTGTTCTTGTTATATGACTATAGTTCCTTGTTCACAGTGGTATAAGGGATCTAGTTTTTTGTTTGTTCGTTTCTTACTTTTCTTATGTGGATGTGTGTGTGTGTGTGTGTGTGTGTGTGTGTTTGTGTGTGCTGCTAAGAGGAGATAGCCTAAAAAGCACAATCATAATGATGTGTAATTAGCCCTCTAAGTAACAATTTTGTTGTTTACAGGAGCAGGAATGTATTTGGGAAATAATAAAATGAGAATAGGGAAATAGAGCACAAAGACAGCAAAACCTGAAAAGTATCTTCAAGTAATAGTATTATATCAAGACTTTTAAACACCACATTCTACACACAAACACATACATATGCATGTGTGCATGTAATCTATTTTCATATATCTAGGTATGTATGTGTATGTATATAAATGCATGTATATATGTGCTTATATCCATATATGTACCTATATATACACACATACATATATGTGTATATATTTATAAGTTGGTTGGTTAGTTTTTGTCTTTTGTTTTCGAAGAGGACCAAAATGACATTAGCATGATAAAGTGAAATTTCAGTATGTCCCACTATGGCTGATCAGACCAATACAAGCTCAGAATGCTCTACCACAGATTGGGCACTGATAGTCTGTGTGAATATTAGGGATGGATACCCCAAATTTACGCATCCTATGTTTACTTTGTGCTTTCTCAATTCTGCTTTGCTCATAGAGCACAGCACCCTTTCTGATGTGAGTACACCATGCTGAGCAGTCCTGTGCCATTGTCTCCCATGTTTCACAATCAAATCCAAAGTTCTTGAGAGAGACCTTGAAAGTGTCCTTGTATCACTTCTTACCACCATGTGGTTGCCTACCCCGTGCCCCGTGTAAGATCTCCATAAAATAGTCTTTTTAGCAAGCATACATTTTGCATTGGAACACCCATGTTGTCAAATGCTTTCAATGAGGATGAACACAACATTAAGGTCAACTACTGTACTGATGGTAAGTTCTTCAATTTGAAAAGGCAACAAGGCAAGACCAAAGTGGAGGGAATGCTGGTAAATGATTTTCTGTTTGAAGATGATTGTATACTCAATTCAACCTCTGAAGCTGAGATGCTTCAGAGTATGGATCAATTCTCTGCTTCCTGTGCTAATTTTGGCCTAATAATTAACACCAAGAGAACACAAGTGCTCCATCAGCCACCACCACATCATCCATATATGGAACCATTGGTTACAACTGATGGAGAAGTTTAGAATGCTGTGGATAAGTTCACTTACCTTGGTAGTGTGCTTCCCAGGAATGTAGACATTGACAATGAGGTTGATGCATGCACTGCCAGAGCTAGCTCAGAGAGGCTCTGAAGAAAAGTTTGGGGGAGAAGAGGTATTAAACTTACTACCAAATTGATGGCCTACAGAGCTATTATGCTGACCTCATTGTTGTATGCTTATGAAACATGGATAGTCTACCAGTGCCATGCCAAGCAACTGAATCACTTCCATTTGAACCATCTTAGGAAGATTCTGAGAATCACCTGGCAGAATAAGATACCAAGTACTGAAGTCCTTGCTCAAGCTGAACTGCCAAACATTCAAACTGTGCTTCAGAGAGCGTAACTCGGATGGGCTGGCCATGTTGTTTGAATATTTATATGTACACATATAATGGAGAGAAAGATAAGTAGATAGAGATAAAGACATAGACAGGGTGCTGAATGAAATTCCAGGACATAGAGTTCCAGGTATGCTTAATTGCTTTATTACTAGGCCACGATAACCAATAAATTGAGGTCATTGATCTCTCTCTGTGACCAAAGACCTTGAGTGAGGCCCATAGGGTTCTTTAAATCTAGGTATCTTCCTTCTGACAATATATCATTGGGACCTCCCATAACAAATGAAAGGCAATCCTAATTTGTGGGAGAATTGGCTTTCAAGTACGGCACATAGCACTCTTCTCAAAGAATGCCAGGTGCTCCATGAGAGACAGCTGCCATCAGCAATCTTGATTAGATCAAACATAAGCCATCTCAATCACATTTTTACTGTTTGTCTCCCTCTGAGTAGAGTAACTCACCTTAATTATGATAAGAAAGTAAGGACGCAAGAGTCATCCTCAGGGCAGCCACCTCAAGGTGGCTTCTATTTATGGGATAAAGTCCTGGGGGCTGGGAATGATTAGATTCCTCAGTTAGAATGGGAAAGATTGCTTTTGAACTAGGCTAAGAGATGTGAGTTTTAACAAAGAAGGGAAAGTTACAGATCAATATTAAATATCAAATGATACAGCATAATATTAATTATCATCACTAGAGATTGGAACTGTGATATGATTAATAAGATGCAGAGAGCTCCCAGGTGAGAGAGCTCTCAGGTGAGGAAACTCCCTTTACCAATGCAAATAAACACTGTCTGTGCAACTTATAAACTTTAAAAGTTGCCTACAACATGAACAGGTTTAGTAATTTATTCACATTAATATCCAATTTATGTCAGAGGCAGAACGCAAATCCAGGTATTTGTGGTTTTGAGGGCTGCTCTCTTTTCACTACCCTTTCATATATGGTTATATGCAAATACACATATACGTATGTGAACTTGGGTCAGTCAAATATATGTGGAATGAAAATAAAAGGAAAGAATTTAGAATCAAAGGGAAGGAGAAGGGAGAGTGGAAAAGAATGAAGGAAGGAAAGAAGGAAGGAAGGAAGGAAGGAAGGAAGGAAGGAAGGAAGGAAGGAAAGAAGAAGGAAGGAAGGAAGGAAGGAAGGAAGGAAGGAAGGAAGGAAGGAAGGAAGGAAGGAAGGAAGGAAGGAAGGAAGGAAGGAAGGAAGGAAGGAAGGAAGGAAGGAAGGGAGGGAGGAAGGAAAGGTTATCCGCATATTTATGTGTTTACTCACTCTCCGTGTCTTTTCCCTTTGCATATAATGTGCATCTTTGCATTATCATGGCATTGAAAGGAGAAAAGAGGCCAGTTGATTAGAGAGTACATGTGTTTCTATTTTTGTCCTGCAAGTAAAGTTAGATTGCATTTTTCTTTGCCAAAGTCTGTCTTCAAAGAGGATTAGTCTATTATTGTGTTGAATGGCTAATTTTCTTCCTTAGGTAAAAATAGAAACCTTGATAACTAATAGTCACTAATGATTCAGCAGGATTCCCCCATCCACCTTAATGTAAGGATAATTCTTATGTCCCCGAAATATTACAACTGAGACTATTCAAAAAAGCCACATTAAGATTTATAAATAGTTCTAGAACTGACAAGCCTTTCAGCAAGTAGAAAAATGCTACTCCACAGGATGTAAAAGAGACTAATTTCATTATTGGGGCATGGTACCAGTATAAACCAGATAATTTCATCAATTAAAGTTTGAGTTAATGCATAAATGATACTTGGAAATTATCCTTCTTATACTGATAGCTTTTAAAAGATGAATTTCCCTGGTGGATTTATGAAGAAAAAAATATATTTCAAATGAGGGTGAATATATATTAATTTTCTTGAGAATGCTACATAAATTTTTAGAGAAGTCTTTGGCTCTAACAGATAGATGTAGGTAAGACAGAGACAAATAATTTGCAGATCTGTAATCTCTTCTTGTTGTTCAGTTGTGTCCAAATCTTTGTACCTCATAAGGGGTTTTCTTGGCAAAGATGCTAGAATAGCTTATCATTTCTTTCTCTGGTTGATTAAGGCAAATAGAGGTTAAATGATTTGTCCAAGGTTAAAAAACTAATGAGTGTCTGAGGCCAGATTTGAAGTCAGGTCTTCCTGACTCCAAGTCCAGTACTCTATCCACTGAGCCATCTAACCACCATTTATAATTCCTAATCAATCCACTATTTCCAAAACAAAATGAGAGATCACCTAACAACTTCATTTGTCAGGTGAGGAAAAGGATGTCCAGAGAATTTACCTGGCTCATCCAAGGTCACATAGATATAGAGGGGGAAGTGCGAAAATTCTGATTCAAGAACTTCATCTTCAAATCTAGAACTCTTTTCACTCTACAACTCCCCAGAGGTTCATAATGTACTGGTCTTTTTAAAACATTAAAAGTTTAAGCATTGCCAGACCCCTGCCACCCCTCTGTCCCAGACACACAGACTCAAAATAGGCAAATCTTTTGCCTTTAATTCTCATATTTGGCTTATTTTGATCAAAATTTCTTTGTCTGACATAATTATTGTCTTATAACTGAACTACATCAATATGTAGACATATAACTTGGCATTTTCCATTGGCCAATATAATAATTTCATTCAATGTTGAATGATAGTTTTATGTGTATTACAGTTGGATTTCCTCTATATTTATCCTAAACCTATTTAAAATGGACACACTACCCTCTACATGAAATAACTTTATATTAGACCTAGTAACATTAAAAAATACTATTGCCAACATTCTGGGAGGGAAAGGAGGATGTCTTAGTTTGTATATAGTAAAAATGGGGGGAAATAATCTAAATTCAGTGAACGAGATCTGAAAAGTAAGCAATAGGAGATCTCATTAAGTGTATATTAACTTCCATAAGCACCCAGAAAATCCATTTGCAGGAGCATAGGGGAGATATGTCTGTATGTGTGCCTGCATCTTTTTACCATTTTGATTTGACCTCTGGTGACTAAAAATATATTATCCAACTATTTGGAACAGCTTACTGATGCATAACACATAAGTGAATTTTTCTTTCAGACAAGTTTCCACTAGTAATATGAACACTTCTCTTTAAATACAGCCAGAAATTTATTACCAACTGTTTCTAACACTTAATTTCCTTCCACTGGTGTGAGATTTGGATTTTATGGAATGTCTTGAAATTCTGTGGTTGTGTTCTTAAAGTTACCAGAGTCTGTGTTTGGAAGTAGCCCCAAGGTTGCTTTTTGTAATGAATATTTCAGGATTGATACTGGATTGATATCACCTAAAATATGTGTTTGTTGTTGGGAATCACTGGCCTTGAAAAATTCAAAAAATACCACCCCAGGAAAAATCCTGGAAGACTGGAGATGGTAGAAAGATCGGGTAGGGGGAAGCAGTTTTTTAGCTTGTGAGGCTAGGGGGATTAACAGAAAGGTTTCCTTTTGCTGTGGATGAAGGGGACCAGTACAGAAAGGGAGATGTTCCAGCAAGCCAGTGTCAAGCTCCACCTCAGCAAGCTAGTGACAGATCCTGAGCCCCAGGCTGGTGGAGCAGGCAAGCACCAACACGAGGACCCCCTTTGTCCCTTCACACAGAGAGGGGGAACTAGCAGACACCAGCACAGAGAATCATCACTTGCACAGCAAATGGTATCCACCAGCAGTTGAACCTACCATGCTCTTGTGTAGACCATAGTGAAATATTGAGACAGCAACCTCCAGTGACCAGACCACTCCCACCCTCACACTTCAACCCTCAAGTTTCAGTGTAACCTGGGGGAAATGCAGTAGAACCCCACCTGGCATCAGCACACACCAGCCACCACCACCAGATCCAGCTCAGCAGCAAGTAACTGACAAAACGGTAAACAAAGCGTGCTGATGAAAACAACTCCTTAAAAAGTAGAATTGGCCCAATGGAAAGGAGGTCTAAAAGCAAACTGAATAAAACAATTCATTAAAAAAGTTTGTGTTACACTTACTTAAGAGAATAGGAGCTGAGCAGATCAGCGTAATTCTGGATAATTTGCTGAATTTGGACTCAGTGGACTTGGATTCAAATCTCCATTCTTCCTTTTACTTTATGAGTACACTTGTGCAAGTTACTTAACTACGTTGGGCCTTAGTGTTCTTATTGGTGAAACAGGAATCTTTAAGGTCCATCCCAGTCCCAAACCTCTTTAATTTTTTTTTTTTTATTGGAGTGGTAGTGCTAGTGGAGGAGAGAGCATGTAAACTGCATATGCCTATTATGTGTATAAATCATGTGTGTGTCCCCTCCCACATACATTTTTTATTTTTGTCTTTGTATTCTCAGAATCCAACATAGGCTTACAGATCTCCCAGGACTACAGAGATTCTTCCCAGGTTACCTTCCCACTCTCTTACAAAAACTAGCAGGTTTTAATGCATCACACCCAAGAAAAAAAGTTGGAGAATTGAAAGGGAAATCATAGTGGAGTTGCAATGCAGAGAAAGAGGGAGTGAAGCCCAGTCAGGGCTAATCCAGATCCTCCAGAGAATCATCAGGGCACGGACCAAGACTACTGTACCTGGTCCACAATTTGAGATACATAAGACTGAATTTTAGACTAAGCTCAAGGATCTACCCATCAACAAATGTGGAGGGGCCGGAAAATTAGACTGGAGAATACACACACACACACACACACACACACACACACACACACACACACACGCTGAAACACAAAAGATTTCAAAAGAAAAAGTCTCTTAAATACCTCTAACATAAGCAGAGAAATCAACTAAAGGAATCTTAAAATATAAATCCTCAAAGAGAATACAAAGTCCTCTTAAGAAATATAATATAAAAGACAATGATCTATTAACTAATGAAATCCAGAATCCTATGTACTCTTATAAAAATAATAAAAAATTTCAGAATCATTCAAAAGAGAAATGAAATCCATTAAAGAAGCAATTAAGAAAGAATTCAGGTCAGAACTTAAAACTGTCAGTGCAGACTTCGAAACTTTCAGTTAGCAGATTAGAAAAAAATAAAATCTATATTCAAAAACTTCTCTAAAGAAGAGATTATTAAATTTAGTAAAAAAAATCAAATGGAAGAATATCTGGTGTAAGAGAAGCAAAAAGCAAAATTATTAAATGAACACATAAATTCTGTACAAGGCAAAACAACTGTAGTGTAACTTTAAATAGAGTTAAAAATAATAAATCTCATTCAATAACCAGTCAACAAAAATGAATTGATACCCAGAAAAACAAAACAAATACCCCCTCTGCAGAGTCATAAACTGTAAGAAATAATATGAAAAATAAAAGCTTCCCTAGGGCATAAGTTTATCTAGGGAAAGGTTTCTTAATGTTCATGATGTCCTGACCACCTATGCTAACCACTTCTCAGAATAACATACTTAAATGCATAAAATAAAATCCATCAGATTACCAAAGAAACCAAAGGCTGTCTAAAATAAAGATTTTTTTTTCCCATCCAAGTTCACAGATTCTCATTAAACATATTCACAGACTTAGGTTAGGAATAAAAGCTCAAGAATGTGGTCTCTGGTGTGGGTAGCAATACAGTTGATGAGGTTGTGGAGGAAGTAGCTGGAGAAGAGGGAGAGAAGTCAATCATGCCTTAGGCTTTCTTAAGAGTATGCCTGAGACCTCTCTGTTCTACTATCAAGGCAAATCAATGTTCCTTTAAAGCTTACCACGCGCTGCACTAGCTCTTAGCAACCCTTTGAAATCGGTATCTTTATTACACTCATTTTAAGCATGAGGAAACAAGGGTATATGAAGGTAAAAGAATGAATGAACAAATAATGAAATGAAGTATATTGATTCTATACACAGTGAATCAATCAGTACATTTTGTAGCAATGAAGAGAGAGGAAAGTATCATTAGTACTGCATTTTAGAATTGAGAATCTGAGGAGCATTTGAATTCATCCCAAATAAAATATTCTTGGGGGAGGGAAAAAAGGGAAAAAAGTTTACATGATAACTTTGTTATATATTTAAAAGGAATAGAAAGTTGTACATAATAGATTTTCATTTTCAAGTGCAACTATGTTATGGAAATACTTTTTTATTTCATAAATTAAAAATAAAATAAAACTTTTTTAAAAAGTGTTGTTAGAGGTAATAGAATTTCAGGGGCCTTCTAGAGAAAAGAAAGGAGCTTGGTAAGTGCTATTGAAAAAGACATTTCAGGTGTATATGAGGGCTTGAATATCAAAGAGGCATGTTTAAAACAAAGGTGCTTTTAAGGAGGCAGCAGAAAGGAAAACTCACTGAATGTTGCCTAACTGCCACTTCCTAACTGTGTTATCTTAGGTTGAAGCTTAGCTCAACTTCCTTATCTTTAAAATTATAATAATAATGTCCCATATTTCAGAAAGTTGCTGTGAAGAAAATGATTCACATACTCCAAAGTCCTATATTCATGTAAGAAAGCAGTAGTAGTATTTTTCAGGCTTATGATAGTCTATTACTACTCTATTAATTCATTGGAATCATTACAATAAGAACTTGAATGAGATAAAAATATAATATGCTCACAAATGACTCAGATATGTGATAAGCTAATGAAATCATTAGATGAGATTAAGGAAAGGCAGAACTCTTTGGGACATTTATCAAGTAGTTTGAGGTTGAAATCATATCGATATCTGTGGGAAGACATCCCTTGATTCATGAATAAGATAGAATAATGGGCTGGATGGGCTTCTACAGTTTTTCTAATGTATATGTTAATTCAATAAGTATTTACTAAGTACCTACTGTGTGCTTAGAGCTATGACAAGAGTACATATACATACATATACAGATACACATTCTTAGGTGGGTTAAAGTGAAGTTGAGGCAACAAGCATTTATTAAATGTAATGTGTTCTAGGCAGTGAGGGTAAAAAAAAAAAAAAAACACAGCAAAAATGGTTTCTGCCCTCAAGGAGCTCACATATTAATGGATCAGACAACATTCAAAGATCTATATACATATTAGCTATATACAGAGGAAATTGGAGGTAATCTTAGAGAGAATGCACCAGCACTGAGGGGGCAATATTTTAACTGTGACTTGGAGGAATCAAGAGAAGCTGGAAGACAGAGAAGATAGACAGCATTCTAGGCTTTAGAAGGATCCAGTAAAAAGGCAGAGCTGGAAGATGGAAGTGTCTCATACCAAGGAGAGCAAGGAGGCCAGTGTCATTGTATCAGGGAGGACATTGATGGGAGTAAAATGTAAAAAAAAAAAAAAATCTAAAAGTAAGAAGGGGCCAGATTATGAAGAATTTGAGCTCTAAACAGAGAATTTCATTTTTGATCCTAGAGGTAATAGTGAATCATTGAGTTTATTGAATAGGGAAATAAAGTAGTCAGACCTTTACTTGAGGACGATTACTATAGTAGCAGTTTATGGACTGGAGAGGGAAAGATGAGTCAGGCAGACCATGTAGAAGGTGTTTTTGATGGTCTAGGTTTCAGGGGATAAGGGCCTGCACCAGGGTTGTGGCACTATCAGGGAACCGTGGTCATATATGAGGGTATAGTAAGTGTAGCATGGTCAGGACTTGGAAATAAATTAAACGTGGGAATTAAGAAGGCTAGTAGTGGAGATGACACTCATGCTATGAAATTAGGTAACTGGTAACATAATTCTACCCTCAACAATAAAGGCAAATTTGGAGAGGAATAGGTTTCAGAAAAAAAGAAATGTTCTGTTTCGGATATGTCGAATTAAAAGTGTCAATTCAACATCAAGTTTCACATGTCCAAAAGACAGTTGGAAACGCAGCACTGCAGATAAGGAGAGAGATTGGGGTTAAGTAAATATGACTTAGAATCATTTACAAAGAAATGATAACTGAGTCCATGGGAGTTCATGAGCTCACTAAGTGAAAAGCAAAGAAAGAGAAGAGAAAAGGATCCAGAGCAGGGCACACACCAATGGACATTACCTGGATGAAGATCCAGTAAAGGACACGGAGAAAAATGCTCCAATAGGTAGGAAGGGATTCAGGTGAGTGTCATGGCATGAAAGACTGCAGAAAAGAGAGTATTAAGGAAAAGAGTGTGATTGATCCTTTCAAAGGCTACAGAATTATAGAACTGTGAGGATTGTAGAAAGTGTAATAAATGGCTTTCTCAAGGAGAATTGGAGAAATTGTAATAGAAGACATTTTAGTGGCATCATGGGCAGAGGGTTGGACTTTTACTCAGTAAGACCTGAGTTCAAATCCTTCCTCAGACAATTACAAGCTGTCTGAGTACGGGCAATTCTCTCTTAACCTCAGATTTTCAGTGAGGCGCTGTGGAATAGTGAAAATGGTTCTAGATTGATGTTGTAGGGCACAAGTTTGAATTTGGAGTCTAACTACTACTACTAAATCACTAAAGTTCTCTATACCTCAGTTTCTTCATCTGTAAAATGATAGGGTTGAACTAAAGGGCCTCTGAAGTTGCTTACAGCATTAAATCTATGCTCCAATGAATAAGAATAGAAAAACTGTGAAGAAATTAAATTGCTCCATCATGCCTTTCTATAAACTTTGAAGGTATATTTATATCTTATCAATAGTGAAATGAGAGGGCATAGCAAACCATTACAAAGAAAAATGACAAATGAAACTAAGTGACAGGTTCTGTTTTGTTTTCTGAAAGCCATTATAGTAAATAAGAAAGTTTAAAATTCAAAAATGCTTAATTGCTGTTTTGAAATCTCTTCAAGGAAGTGACAAAAATTTGAATCAAACTGTATAGATAAGGATGACATTATTAATAATACTTTCTGGATGGTTGCTTTCCATAATAATTAATTGGACCTCTCTCCTTTTATCCTCATTTTAGGGTGATCTCCATTAGGGCAATTTCCTCCCTTATTGGATTAGGATTGTAGTTTTAGAGGCTGGTAGACTTTAGAGAATGCTGAATTGAGCCACATCATTTCACAATGAAGGAAATCATTAGCCTGGTGACAACCAAGACTATGTATTAATTGGATCTTTCCCACCTCTTCTATGATAATCCTCCAGACTAACCATGAGGTTGTGATAGAAGACAATATTGATTTGTCCCCAGCTGTCACCCATGTTCATTCAACATTTTCTTCAGTGCTGCTTCTCAATTTTGGTTTGATTTTTTTTGGCAGTAAACCCAGTTTTCCTTTGCTTTTTTTTTTCATTTGTTTATTATAAATTACATTTATATTCTATTTTTAGTTAGGTCCTTAGAAATAACTATTGGTAATTTCTTTCATTTCTTGCAATCATCTATTTAATGGGACACTCTTCTTAATTTAGATGTGTCACCAAGGGCAAATTAAAATAACATATTTCTTTTAAAAAATACTAGGCTTCCTTTCATTCTTTGAAAGAAATTGAATTTATTTAATAGTGTTCAGTTGAAAAAGCAGTAATTTAGTATTTCCATTAAAAGAAAAAATTGTCTTTAACTAATGGTACTTTTAGCCTTACTTTTGGAGCTTTGTTTTTGAAATTTATTCCAGTACTCTGGATGTAGAATATTCTGAAAGGGTTTCTCTCTCCTCCCCAAGTTAAGTGTTTTTTTTTTTATGTGAAATTGCTGAAAATTCCCACACAAATCCTCCTTGAGATTTGTAAGCTAAAACTTACACAAAAAGAAAGAAAAGAGTTGTGATTGTAGCCTATTAAGGAAGCATTAATTGAAAGAAGGGATTTTAACCTGAAAAGTAAGGGCAGAAAATCACCTATCACTATTTACCTATCTAGACAATATTGATCATACTTATGGTTTAGGGAAAACAATTAGCAGAAATGTCCAATAATTCATAGTAGACAAAGACCAAGACAGAAGTCAGCAATAGAACCCATGAACTCAGGAGTCTATACACAAAAGTATAAAATGTAGGTAGAGAATAAGTTAAAGATTTTAAGGATGAAAAAGAATTTGCCTTCAAAGTTTTCATCGAGATTTAGTGGAATGATAGACAAAATTGGGATAAAGTTCTGGAAGGCTACATTGTATTCAAAAGGAATAGAATAGATAAGGGGAGGGGAAGAAAGGTAATTATATGTAGAGTAATATATTAAAATATAGAGTAACACATTATATATATAGAAACTAACCCTAACCCTAAATATAATTATATATAATATATTATATATAGAGAGTAATATATTAAAATAAACTCATGAGGGAATCCAGGACCCAAAAGGGGAACGTTTTGTAGCGAGCATTTGGGCAAAAAATGTGTAAAGATATAAGTAGACATTATTAGTTAGAATATACCACAGACCTCCGGGACAGAAAGAAAACACAGATGAGGAGTTTTCAAAATAGATCACTGATTTTGTCATAAGGGGAAGATATAGTAGGGATTGAAGGCAAGTGACTTCAGTTATCCCACTATCTCCTAAAACTCTCTCTTTGTGTAAAAGCAGAACAGATTACTTAAAATAAACCTCTCTTGGTAAGTATTTGATCCTTTGAAAGGCAGATGGAATGACAAAAATAACTTTCATTCTTCAGTTGAATCCATACCACAAGAAGGGACTGACAAATGATTTAGCACCTAGGTCATACACTCAACCTGTGATTGTCTCAGTTTCCTCCTCTGTAAAATGGGGATAATATAGTAACACAATAAAATAAGATAATACGTATATGCCATTTCTAAACCTTAGATCACTATTTAAATGCTTGTTGTAATAATAATTATGGTAGTGATGGGAATTCCACCTTATAAATTATGTTGGATGAAAGCAAAGGTGGGCAAAGTCTGACATGTACATTAGAAAAGTTAGTAATTATAGAAGTCATTGGATAGCTAAGGAGCTCTTCCAAGGAACAGCAAAAGCTGTTCTCAATGTACAATTGAACCAGATATGGGACAAGTAGTTTATTATCATGCAGAAAGAAATTCTAAACATAGGAAGAATCATAGCAAGTATTAACGGAATTATTTAAACAAGGTTAACTTACAACTCTGGCTACTAGCAGGTGGGAATCTGACATTGAGACTCATTAAAACATACATCATCTTTTACCCCTGTTGAAGACTAATGAATTAACATCCCGACCTGATGTTCCTTCTAGTGATCACTCTCCTCAGTGCAGATGCTTTCCCTGTTGTCAATTGCCATAGTTCCTGAGAGTCACCAAAGCCATCACAGTCAAAAGCCTTCTAGGATCTCCTGACCTGAAAGCATGGGTGCCTACATGGGGAGAGGTAATTTGGCAGATACGACATATGTTGGAGAGTGAACTCGAAGTGAAGAGAAAAGAGTGACTCATGAAATGTTGATCCCAGGAAGGAACTCGTTAATTAGTGAAAAGGCCTTAGGACAGATATCATTAGTACAATAAAGCAGGTGTAGAGATGGAACAGATCAAAGAAGGAGCAGGAGGTGAAGCAGATGAAGAGGAGAAGCTATGAGTCAACCTCTCATTCAGTTTTAGTTAGTTTGCCTTCTACTTTCCATTGAAGTGAGTGTCAATATTTATATTAATGCAATGGCATTAACTTTTTGGTCTCTGGAGAAAGATATCACAGTAAGTGTACCAGCAGTTAAATGAATCTTTATAAACAGTATAAAACAACTTAGCTATCTCTGCCCCCTTTTCCACCATTTTATCATTGTCATGATGAAAGGGGTCTAAAAGATTGAATGCTTCAGATTCCAATCTCTGTCCAAAAAGGATGTTATATTAAGTAATATCTAAGGTCCTGTCCAGTTCTAAGTCAGTAATACTGTGTAACTTTGGGTTTCAATGCAAATTTCTCACTGTTCCAGTACAATGGGATAACACTTTCTATTTATTTTTTTTTGCTTTTTTATCCATTCATTCTTTCATTTATTCATTTATTTATTTATGCTGCTACACTGACAATTCCTTAATATTCATCATGGTATCATAAATCACCTTATTCTTTTAATAATATACTGCTGCTTCAGTAGTTTCTCATTAAAGTGCTATGTTTTTGGTTTTTTTAATGATGGATTTTCCTCTAGCATCTTAACAGGGAAGGAGGCTTGTACCACTGGTCATCATTGTTTCTTAATAATACAAAGAACTTATCCTTCTTCAGAAGTTACTTTTTTATTTGTTTTTAATATTTTTCTACTAAAGAATTAGTCTATGTGCTGCTCCCTGGTCTTTTCTTTTTTCTTTATTGGGGCTCAAACTAGTCACCTCCTAAATGTCCTCAAATGAAACATTAATAACAATGATGGTAAATGGAATGGACCTGCAATTTCTTTGGTGGAACTCCCAAATTAAGAAAATCCCCCTATCCATAATTTCCATTCTAGGGTACTGTATTTTTCCCACTATAATTGTATGAATTAGGGGAAATATTATTATCTCAATTTTTCAGGTGAAGAAACTGAGGATGAATAAATTGCCCATGGCCATATAGTCAAGATCAGTATTTGGATCCAGTTTTCTTCATTCTAACTTGACTCTTTTTCATCTTGTCCTTACTTATTAGCTTAATTTTGTTGCCATGTTAAACACTACTACTTAATGCTATCAATTTCTTTCAACTATTAAATTGTGAAGATATTGGAAAAGTTATTTTCATGCTTTAGGAACTTTAAAAGGGGGTATCAGCTGCAACTTTTGAAAAAGCTGTTTCACATATCATTATTTAGTTACCATTTATCTATTTATTTATCTATATTCCATTTATAGTCCTCCTACTCTCAAAATGAATTGGCAATAGCTTCAATTTATATTTTGATTAGTCTAGAAGCTTCAGTTCAACTTATTTTCCCACAAGAAATGCTAATTATGGATGTTGTTCAAAAATAAGGGTTGCTTTTTTTTAATTTGTGGAAATGTCAAAATACCCTTTCCTACATTGTGAGGTAGATGAGCAAACAAATTTAGATCATATGGTCCAATCTGCTTAATTACAGATAATAAAACTGAAACAGGGGCAGTTGAACATCCAATTGCCTAATGTGGCATAGTAAAGAGCAGAGCCAGAATTCAGGATAAGCTCTTCTGACTCTCAGTCTAGTTTACTGGCCATTGTTTTCTGCACCCTCACAAATATTGTACTCTAAGAGTGGATAATGTTTTATGCCATACCAAATCAAGCTATGGTACTTTAATTGCTACACTGATAGAACTAGGGTTCTATTTTGTTATTGCTAAGTCTCATCACCTGAGGAACAAACACAGTAGAAGTTCCCAAAGACCATACAGCCAAATCCTGATTTTCTCCCTCACCGGTACTTTGCTTCTGTAGCAGTACACCTTTCTTTCCTTCCTGCCTACCACATGATAGCATACATATTGTGTAGTATATTAATATCTCAATATTATACAGCCAGAGTAAAAATCCAAGGTGAGTTGGGGAAAGTTGATGGGTAAGTGGGCCAAAACTTAGAATTATTGAGGCAAAAGCATTATATGTATAGGCAGATAGATATATGATGTATATATGATATATATGTGATATATATATATATATGTAATACAATAAAAGTTCTTTAGATTCATGGGATTTGGGTTTTTGGAATCAGTGGAGAATAGAATTATTGACTTGATTGGATTAAAACATGAATTCCAAAATCATTTTTCATTCTTATATTCTGAAATTGTCACTTCTAGGTTTTAGGGAAAAAGAAAGAATGTATAATTTTCATTTAAAACACATGCAAAAGGTTTAGCATCTGAAAAGTTAAACTATTAATGAAGTACATCTGAAAGCAAGCTTTATTTATTTCTAGTATTTTTATAATATCAATTTAAGATCCAGAATTATAAAAAAGATTTTATTAAAAATCAAAGTCCTTTAGTTTAAAGACTATTAGATGTTTTTAAATTTTGCATATTAAAATTTTAAAAATGCATAAGGAATAATAAGGAAATGTAATATTTATTATTTGTTTCTTTTAGACTGAGACAACTTCTTCACTTCTATCCTTGGCTCTTTCTCTACCCACCTCTTCCCCTTCCTGTTATCAGAATGTTGATTTCTAGAATTAAACCAAAAGACTATAAAGTTCTTAGGCATGCAAATCTGGGCACAGAAGAATCCCAAATGACCGAAGTCTCAAATAAATTATTCAGTTGTTCTACATAACACTCTTCAAATTTATTCACATGGTACAAATGAAGAGATTTCCCAGGTTGGCAATCACAAACTGTCTTTCTAATCCTGAATTACATGTTTTAGGACTAAGATGTAACAAGGAAAGATACCACTTTATTCCTTTTGATAGTTTTAGCTGAAGTTCAGGACTCTGAACTGGGTGACCACAACCCAAAAAAATGTTTATAAATATATAATAACAATCAAGGTAGAATGCATTTTGGGGGACTATTATAAAGATAGGACCTTGACCCAACTCTCATTTTTTACAAAGCCTCAGAAGTATAATAAAAATATTAAAGATATTTAAGGATAGTCAATTACAACTCAGTTTCATCTGGCAAAACAAATGAAATGTGTAGGGAGAAACCAAACAACAACGTTAAAAAAAGAAACAAAGAAAACACCTGATTTTGTATCCTGGCACAGTCATTTATTAGCTGTATGATCCTAGGGGAGGCAATTCCTTTTTCTGAGATTCAGGTTTCTCAACTGTAAGATAAGGGTTATGTACCACATATCTTGTAATGGTCTTGCAACTCTGCAGATCTGTAATCTGATCCATGAGTGGGAGTCCACTCAGATCAAAGATCCTAATGCATGTAGAATTCATGTTTGACAATGTGTCAACAAGAGTAGTAGAAAATAGATTTCATTTGAAAGACACGTTTTTAAGCCCAATTTTAAAAATGTACCTTTTGAATGGTACCTAAACATTTTCACTACTTAAGGTCATAGATCTTAAAGACTTTATATAATACCATGGTTCTGTATCACCTATTCATTAAAACTAAATAGACTACTGTTGTCTACATTCCTAAGAGTAAATAATGATAATTTTATGTTACCCTTTGTGGTAGTCAAAAAAATGACAAGTAATAACCCTAATAATAATAAGAAAGAGATTTAAGGTTTTCAAAATGTTTTACATATATTTGCACATTTGGTCCTTATAACAATCTTGTGAGGTAGATTCTATTTCTGTGCCCATTTTGTAGATAATGAAACTGCAGACCAAAGAGATTGATTTCTCCAGAGTCATACAGTTATTTTAAAAAGGCTCAAAGATTAAGGGGAAGAGAAGAAAAAGGAATAAGTATTTATATAACAAATGTTAGTCTCATATAATCCTCACAATAACCCTGGGAAGTAGGTCCTATTATTATCCATGTTTTACAGTTGAGGAAACTGAGGCTGACAAAGAATAAATGACATGCCACAGTTATGTCTGAGTTCAGATTTGGAACTAGGTCTTCCTGACTCCAGGTTCAGCTCTCTATCTACTCTGCCACCAGCTGCCTCAAGAGAGAAATAATGATTTGTGATTTATGGGATGTTTTCAGCAGAAATAAGAAATGTGATGCATACCTATACTGCCATTACTACCCATAAGTTTTTTGAGCACTGACAACCTCTCTGTAAGTCACAGACTAGAGTTATAGGCAAAAGCACTGGCAACCTCTCTGTAAGTCACAGACTAGAGTTATAGGCAGGAAGGTGACCAAGATATCAAAAGAAAAGGACATGCTATTTAATAAGGGAAGTGTGTATGTTTTGCCCGGAGAGTAGGAATCTTAGAGTTAGGGACATAATTGCTATCTTTGAGTATTTGGTGGTTTCCATTGGAAAATAGGTTAAAATTTGTCTCCAAGGATAGAGCAAGCAGTGATGGATAATGGGTAAGAAGAATAAAAGATATCAAACAAATGGAGGAAAATCAATTAAAATCATCTGAGGATGGGATAAGCAGCCTCAGTTATATGTTACTATATGTCTTCTTGCATCGAGTGGGTGCCTACTTGTTGGTGAGGTATGTGTGTGGGAAGGTATGTGTGTGTGTGCATGTGCATATAGACATAGGATCATAGCATCATAACCTTGGGATGGAAAGGCACCTTAGAGATCATCTAGTTCAACTTCCCCATTTTGTAGATGAGGAAATTGAGTCACAAAACAGTGCAGTGAAGTCTACCCAAGGTCATGAAGGTCTTAGGGGACAGAAGGAAGATCTGAAACTAGGTCTTCTGATTCCAAAATGAGGGGAGACTTCCTTATCTATGAATTGAACTGGATGACTCCTAGAGCCATGCCCATCTCTAATATAAGGGTAAAAAACCTGTATCTACTAAGATTAACCAATACCCAACTAACTCCTATCCTGGAGACAGACATCTAATGTAAGGCACAGCCTACCAAAAGGATGCTAGCCTCATAACTACTGAACACTAACCCCATATGTACAAATGTACCAATCCTAATTAATCTTCACTTGGAATTGTAAGTAGCAGAAACAAAATACAGAGTGAACTAGGCATTTTATTGCAAAGGTACATTCTGCTGATGAAGTCTGGAAGCATTAGCATTGCTTGCCAGCTGCTCCTCTAGTCCTTTCTGAACCCGGACTAATTTTACAGCTATGAGGTGAATTAACAATTCACACCACGTGCTCAACAGATGCTGTTGAAGAATGTGAAGGAGACAGCAACATAATCACACTGAAAACAGAATTTGAAGATCACCTTGTCCTTTTAGCATTAGGGACTCAGCTAAACAAGACCGCTGATTTATTCATACACCCTATACCATTATTAAATAAGCCAAGAGGAGAGTAAATGTATGATACTTCACAACAATTTCATTGGTATGAATCACAGTACCTGTAATTTAGCAATCACATCGTCTAGCTCAAACAGGTGGCTCTGTCTGACAGAAGAGAGTGAAGATTTCTTACCAGGAATCTCAGTTTCTTGAAAATGATTCCCCTAGTTTCTGTGCATTTCCTGTGTCCTTTTAGTTGGGAGGGAGTAAAATAAGATAGCTCACTGTTCTCTAAAAGCCATATACGAAGGCAGGGCTGTCATCAAAGTGCATTCTTTTGCAACACATCTTTTCTTCAAATGCATAAGTATATCTCTGGGAAGGAAGAGGCTCTTATCCTCCAAAAAGGACAGAAGGGGCAATTTTTGTAAGAAAGAGAAAAAGCATTCTGAGTCGCTGTACCAAGAACTCGACAATGAGACTATAAAAGCATTTTCAGGAAGAGAACAGATGTAGACAGATTTTTTTTTTTTGCTTGCAGAAAAAACAGGGAAGGGGGAGAAGGAGAGAATGGAAAAAGATCAGTGTTGCTATTGTGCAATAGTATTCCTTTCTTTATGAAGAGTTAATCACTTGATCATTAAAGTTAAGTGTGGATACAGGATCAGTAACTAATTGGAACTGTGCAGCATGAGCTCTCCTTTCCCCAGCCCTAACATTGTGACAGATGGCTTGTGTCTTTGTGCTTTCCCCAGAGGGGTGGATCTCAAATCTGATAGCTTTGTTCCATGGGTATATGAAGAAAGCATTAGGGAGTCCAGCAGTGAGAATTTCTGCTGAGGTACAGAAGTCAGATGCAAGGAACACCACAGAGTTAGTGAAGCTCAAACTGCTTTCCTGAAGCCTATCTTTTCTATACAGGAAGTTTGTGTGCCCCACCTTGGGGACGATGCAGATCCCTTGACCTTCCTGGGAAGGGTCTTAGGCTACTGCTGAACCAGCCATGCCTATTAAGTCTAGAACTGAGTACTGCATTTGTTTTATAACTTGAAAAGGGGACAGCATCCCTCTCATCCACTCACCAGAGTAATCTTTAAATATTTTGGGGGTTGTCAAATGTCAGATAAGGAGGGGGTGGAGGAGAAGGCAGTGATTATTACATTTGATTAGCATAACATCAGAGGTCAAAAGAAGGAAAAATGGGTACAAGTTGCAGATTTTTGTCTCAGTGACCATAACAATAAATAATCAATTATATAGTGCAGCTAAGCAGTGCAGCAGTTAGGATTCCAGGCCCAAAGTCAGGAAATTCCTGAGTTCAAATCTAGCCTCAGATACTTACTAACTGTCTGACCCTAGGCAGGTCACTTAACCCTGTTTGGCTCAGTTTTCTCATCAGTAAAATGAGCTGGATAAGGATATGGCAAATCAGTCCAGTATATTTGCCAAGAAAACCCCAAATGGGGTCATGAATTGTTCAGAAATGACTGAACAGTAAATATATTTATATAGCTTTCCTCATAGCAACCTTATTAAGTAATAATGTTCTTCAATATAAGGAAATACTATAAGAAACATCATCAGTACACATGGGTTCAAGAATCACCTCTAGGTTAATGATTCCCAAATCTTTCTATTTAGCCATAGTGACTCTTCTAATCCAGTTCCACATCATTAACCGCTTTGAGACATTTCCAGTTGATTGTTCCACAGCCATATCTAATTTAACATGTCCAAAACAGAACTCCTACCTTCTACCAGAAGCCTTCTGTAACCCTTCTTAATTCCAGTGCTTTCCTCCTTTTAATTATTTCCCAAGCCTATATGTCTTCTTAATTTCTTTGTTACTTTAAAGGGCTCCACTCTCCTTCCAGACACCATAGGGCCAATGCAATATTCACAGCACCTGCGGTGGTCATGACTATCCTGGCACAATTCTGAATTGCAAAATACCACAGACTCTCCACATGGAAAACAGAACCAAAACACATATTCAGACACCAGAAAGCTAAATCTTAGTAAGAAAATTCTATAGTAACAATGCAGAGGACAACCATCCCCAAGTCTTTCCCCTGCTAGGCTTCCCACAAACCCACTCCATTAAGCAGGTCATCTTAAACAAAATCACAAACTCTTTCACTCAGGCTAGCCAGTTACCTGCATCCTTCCTATCTCTGACTAGACTCTCCTCTAGCTCCATCTCTTCCTGTTCCACTCATTCAGTAAATTCCTCCCACCACAGGCTCCATGTGATTCAGGCTTCCGTGTGACCCAGGAAGATCACATGGGCCTATTAATGAATGGGAAAGATCTTCCCATTTAAATTACTATTATAGACATGTACAGACTACTGCAGTATGTAACCACCAAATAATTCTCCTCTTGTATATCTAACCAGTTGTCTCTCGTTGATTCTTGCTCCACACTACGTCCTTGGCTTTGTGCTACTCTGGTTCTGAATCCTGCTATTTCAATATCCTCCCAGTGGGTCCAGCTTCCTCCAGCTTCTCTTCACTCCAACTAGTCTACACACAGCCCTCAAAGTAGTATTTCTGTAGCACGTCTGACCACGTCACTCCTCTATTCACAAAGTTCCAGTGGTTTTCTAACCTTCCAGGGACAATATAAAATCTATTGTTTGGAGTTTCAGTCTAGCTTTCCATATATATTATAAATTTTAGAGTTCGGTTGTTTCAGTCTTGTCCCCACCCCACCACCCCACTTTGGAGTTTTCTTGGTAAAGATACGAGATTTGCCATTGCCTTCTCAATATCATTTTACGGATGAGAAAACTGAGGCAAACAAGGTTAAGTGATGTGTTGGGTCACATAGCGAATAAGTATCTGTAGTTAGATTTGAACTCAGGGAGATAGTCTTCCTGCCTCCAGGCCCTAGCTGCCACCTAACTGCCATGTATTGTACAATACCCTGCTTCAAATAGTCTATATTTCATGCAAACTGGCCCAGTTAAATTGATTAAGCACTACTTATTAAGCATCTATTATGTGCCAGGCACTATGCTAAGCTCTGGGGACACAAAAAAGGGGGGACAAAAGACAGGTCCTGCCTTCAAGGAATTTATAACATAATGTGAGAAACAATGTACAAACAAATATATACAAAGGAAGCTACAAATAGGGTAAATAAGAAATAATTAAAAGGGGGAAAAGGCTGGAATTAAGAGGGCAAATAGATGGCACAGTGGATGGGAAGGCTTCCTGGAAAAAGTGAGATTTTAGGTGGCACTTAATGGAAGTTAGGCAGGTCAGTAGCCAGAGAGGAAGAGGGAGAGCATTCCAGGCATGTGAGTGAGCCACAGAAAATTCTGAGCTGAGAGATGGAGCATCCTGTTTGTGGAAAGGGATTGAGGAATATATGTTCAGGAGCAAGATATTAAAATATTGGAAAGGACTAAATTATGAAGCGCTTTGAATGGCAAACAGAGCATTTTTTATTTGTTCCAGGAAGCAATAAGTAGCAGCAGGAATTTGTTTAGTAAGGAGTTGGAGTGGGGTTGGTGTGGTGACATAATCAGATCTGCATTTTAGGAAAATGATGTTGGTGATTGAATGGGGAACAGATTGGAGGAGGAAGACTTTGAGTCAGGCAGACTCTCAAGTAGGCCATTGTTATTTTTGTTTGTCCTTTGTCCTTGAAGAAGATCATGACATGGGGAAGGTGATGCCACGACTTAAGTGACTGAAGGCTGTGCAAAGTCACCAGTCTCACTCTCTCCTCTGGAACCATCTGGGTCCAGTGGCAAGATATAGATCAGAATGACTGAGATGGCCCTTGATGCAATGGGAAACTTTGGCCTTTTTAAGTTAAGGTCTTTTACAGGTCTCAGACTGAGGCAAAGGCTATTCAGCGATTTGGTTAGATAAGAAATGAGGTAAAAGATGACGTCTTTTACCTAGTCAAAATGTATGTATATATATATATATATATATATATATATATATATATATATATATACACACAAAAGTGGAAGACCCTCAGACTTTCTGACTAAAATAGAACAATTGCTAATTACACTCACTCTGAGCTATTAGGGTGCCCAAAATGACCAAATGAGGTGTTGGTAGGATCTAATTTTGACAAATCAATGAGAGTCAGAGTGATCTGGGTTTAAGGCATGGTCCCTAAGAAAGAAAACTAGCCTGTAAAACCCAAGATACCTTGTGAGATTTCAGCAATCACAATTTATATTCTTTTGGGCAGAGCATAAGCAGGTAAGGGTATGATACTCTGTGTGGACTGAGGAACAGGACTGAGGAAGAGAAGGGAAGCAAGGAAGCAAGCAAGGAAGGAAAGAAGGAAGGAAGGAAGAAGGGCACTGTATTGCCCAACTGGAATTGCCCCCAGTAGGGCTACTACTAGCCACAGTTTGTTGTTTGTCCTTCTTTCTTAAAGAGGACCATGACATCAGGGAGGTCATGCCATGACTTGCAAGTGAATTGGATTTAAATGACTGAAGCCTGCACAAAGTCACCAGCCTCACTCTTTCCTGTGGGACCATCTAGGCCCTATGGCAAGATACTGATCAGGACTCTAGAAGACTGCTGTAGCAATCAAGGAATGAGGTGCTGAGGCCTACACTAGAGTGATAACAGTGTTGGATGAGAGAAGGGGGCATATTTGAGAGATACTGCAAAGGCAAAATCAGCTGGCTTGGCAACAGCTTGACTGTGGCGAGTGAAAGATAATGAGGAATTCAAGATGACTCCTAGGTCCTGAACCTCTGAAGTAAAAAGGAAGGCAGGAAGTCAGAGAAAATGAGTTCTGTTTTGGACATATTGAATTTAAGAGGTCTAAAAGGCAGTTGGAGATGAGAGATTAGAGATCATCAGCACGATTGGGGAAGGAAAGACGGACTTGAGTATCATCAGCACAGAGATGCTAATTAAATCCATGAGCTGATGAGATCACTGAGTGATGTAGTATAGGAGGAGAACAAGAGGCCCAGGACAGAACTTTAATTGCTTCCACTTCTTCTTGTATAACATTCCATCTCCCAGCTCTTTTCTTTTTCATAGCCTACAGTGCCTCTTCAAGCATTCTTTTCTTATCTCTTCCTCTTAGAAAGCCTAATATCCTTTCAAAGTCACCTCAAGTACCTCTTTGTACAGGAGATTTTTTTTAATTCTCTTACCTCAAAAGAATTAGTGGTTGGAATCAGGAAAACTGGAGTTCAAATTCTGTCTCAGACAGTTGTTTGTTGTGTGACACTGAGCAAGTCACTTAACTTCTGTCTACCTCAGTTTCCTCAACTGTAAGATGGGAATAATAAGGGCCCCTACTCCCCAGGGTATTTGTAAGGATCAAACGAGATATTTCTAAAGTGGTTAGCACTGTGCCTGACATGTAGTAGATGTGCGTGTGTGTGTGTGTGTGTGTGTGTGTGTGTGTGTATGATACTAGGTGATACATGAATGAAATATTGGGCCTAGAGTCGGCAAGAACTGAGTTCAAAACCAACCTTAGACATTACTAGTTGTGTGACTATGGGTTAAGTCACTTAACCTCTTCAAAGTTTCCAAAATTATAAAATGAGCATAATAAGATCTTTCTCCAGGGATTTTGTGAGAATACAATGAGATAACATCTGTAAGGAACTTACCATAGTTCCTGACACATAGTAGACACTTAATAAATGTTTGTTTCCATCTTCCACGGACCCTTTTAGCAGTCGGCTGAAGCCTGTGGGACCCTATTCTCAGAATAATACTTTAAAATTGTTGTATAAAATTTCCAGATTTACAAAAGAAACTCATTATGTCCAAGTACAGCTATCAAAATATTTTTGCATATTTTTGATTTTTTTCCCAAATATGTGTAAAAACAATTTTAACATGTATTTTTTTTCACTTTTAAGTTCCAAAATCTCTCCATCCCTCCCCTTCTTCCCCCCTACCTGAGATGGTAGGTAATTTGACATAGATTATACATATATAATCATCAAAAATATATTTCACTGTTAGTCATGCTACAGACCCAGGCTAAGAATCCCTCCCTTAACTGCAAGTGCCCTGTCTCAATTACTTTATATTTATTTTGTATATTTTTAATTACTTTATGTGTTTTATATTTTCCCTCCATCAAGTGGAAGCTCCGTATATGCAAGGACTATTCTGTTTTTTGTCTCAGTATCCCCAGCTGCCTAACACATAGCAAATTCTTAAAAATGAAGTTTGCAGATTGATTGATAGAGCAATACAAAAACAAGCTACCTTATAGAGCAATAGATTCTCCATCAATGGAGTTCTTCAAAAGACTAAGCAGTTTCATGTGACCTGGCAGAGGGGGAAGGGAATAGAAATATTGATGAGATAGAATTCATAAAGAGAAGATGACCTGAATCTCCTGAATGAATGTATGTTTACACACATAAATAGGTATGTATGTACATTTGTGTGCATATGTATGTATACTATATGTACACAGATGGATATTTTTTAACTTCTCTGGGAGAAGAATTTTACTTCATCTGTGTCTAAACATAGACACAGAAGTCTATTTGCAGTCTAGAAATACCAATTTACCTGTAAACATGTTTTTTTTCCTACTAAAATGCAAAAAACAAACAAAAAAAAGCTTTTGTTTTTCAACTTAAAGTTGGAAAAAAGGTTTCCATTTTCCTCTCAGTTGAAAAGAAAAATGTTTACTGTTCTTCATGTAACACTGCTCTATTGAATCAGAAGCAAGGATATAGCCTATGTCTAAACTTAAGAACCCTTCATGTTTGTTTGTTTTTACATTGTATTACTGAGCAAGGACTGACATGCTTTAGGCTTCTTTAATTAGTGTGGGAGCAAAAATATCTTGCTTCCTTCTAGCACCTATATAATTTGGGTTCATATTGTTTGACTTAAGAAAAGCACCCTTTGTTATAAATATAGATATATAGATGTAGATATAGATATAGATGTATGTATGTATATATATATATACATATGTGTGCATACACACACACACATTGCTAGTAATATTTTAGTTTCATTCTAAAAGACAACAAGTTTTAGTAAATAATGTACTGGTCCCAAAGGTGGGAAGACGATTCAAATAGTTTCTCTTATATATACTAGCTATGTGAATGTAAACAGGTCACTCAGTTTCTCTGTTTGATTTCCTTCCTTGTAAAACTTCACAGAAAATATAACTTATAGTGTCACTCAGAGAAAATAAAATGAGCAAAATGCTTTGTAAATTATAAAGCACTTTATTAATGTCAGCTACCATTATTTAGGGATAGCTATTAATTAGTTTGGAAAATCATCATCACTTAAAGTATTCCATGGTAGAATAAATGATGTGACGTTTGTTTCAACTTTCCTAACTAGATTTCAAAAGTATTGGATACAAAATATACAACTAGAAAGTAGGTCATGTTTGAAAAGAAAAGAAAACACCTGGGGATTTAGGGACTTAAAAGCAATGTGTTAAAGCTGAAAAAAAAAGCAAAAATCTAATGCAATATTGACCTGCATTAATAGAAATATAAAATCCAGAACTAGGGTTTGTAATCAGCCTTAGTCACACTATATCTGAATTACTGTATTTAATTCTAAATAAAACAGTTATAGGAAGTACAAAAGTATAACTGTATTCTGCACTTGAAATTATGTCATATAAGAAACAGCTGGATAACAAGTAGCATTTAGTTTATTCTAGAGATGAGAAGATTTAGCAGTAATAACTGCCTTCAAATACTTGATGAGCTGTCCAGTAGAAAGCATACATCTTTGGCCCCAGAGAGAAGAATTAGGACCGAATCAAAATGTGGAAAGTGTGGACATTCTGACTTCAATCCAAAAGACATGAGGAACGTCCAAATCATTGAACTACTGAAAAACAGAACATGTCAGAGAGTGTTTCTAAACCTGTCTCTCGAATCCTTAGAATGGAGGTTAGATAACCACTTGTTAGACATTTAATGAAGGGAAATGGGAAAGGATTCATGTTACAAGAGGGGATTGGGCATAGTGGATAATATCAGAAATTTAGAGTTGGCAGGAACTTTACGGGTCATTTAGTCCAACTTCCTCATTTTATAGATGAGGAAACTAAGATCTAGATATGAAAAGTGACATGTTGATGGTCACATTATTAATTGTAATACCTAAATAAATAGATATATAAATAAATAGGAATAATGAATAAAGCTCTTTAAGGTGTGCAAAACACCACCGTGTATATCCCATCACTTACTTGCACTGCCTCTCTTTACCATTACCCCCTTGTAATCTTTGTTTTCCTTAAAGATTTGGCCCAAATTTGTAAGTGAAATCTTTACTGATCTCCACAACTACTTTGAATTCATTTTGGATATACTACATATAAATATATTCATGTTGTTTCCCTCAATTAAAATGTAAACTCCTTAAGCACAGGGCATTTTCACTTCCTTTTTTATCCCTAGTGTTTTGCATTTTGTTGTTTAGTCACATTCAACTTTTCAGGACCTCATGGTCCATAGCATGCCAGGCCCTTCTGTCATCCACTATTTCTGGAAATCTGTACTAATCCATGTTTGTTGCTATCATTTCATCTATCTATCCTTATCTATCCATCTCATCTTCTGCCATCCCTTCTACTTCTGCCTTCAAGCTTCCCAACATCACTTTTTTTTCCATTGAGTCTTATCTTCTCATCATGTGGCCAAAATATTGAAACGTTGGCTTCAGTATTTCACATCCCAATGAGCAGTCTGGATTAATGTCTTTAAGTATTGACTGATTTGATCTTGCTCTCCAAGGAACTCTCAGAAGTCTTCTCTAGCACTGCAGTTTAAAAGTATCAATTCTGCAGCACTCAGTTTTATTTTTCAGTTCAACTCTCACAGCCATACATTGATGGGAGAAGCACCATAGATTTGACTGTATGGAACTTGGTTGGCAAAGTGATGTCTCTACTTTTTAGTATGCTGTCTAGATTTGACATTATTTTCCTTTTAAGGAGCAAATGTCTTTTAATTTCATGGCTGCAGTCACCATGTGCACTGATCTTTCAGCCCAAGAACACAAAAACTGACACTGCTTCCATTTCTTCTCCTTCTGTTTGCCAGGAAGTGATGGGACCAGTTGCCACGACCTTAGTTTTTTCAATACTAAGTTTCAAGTCAACCTTTATCCTCTCCTCTTTCACCCTCATCAAGAGGTTTCTTAATTCTTCACTTCCTGCCATCAAAGTGGTGTGTTCTGCATGTCTGAGAGTGTTGAGGTCTCTCAGCACTTTAATTGTTTTTGGGTTTTTTTTTATTCATCCAGCCTGGCATTTCATATGATGCACTTTGCATGTAAGTTAAATGAATAAGACAACATACAACCTTGTTGTACTCCTTTACCTATCTTAAAATGATCAATCATTCCATGTGGGGTTCTAACAGCTGTTTCTTGATGTACATGCAGGTTCTTCAGGAGACATCTCTCTGAGGACTTGACACATATTTTGTCATCCATACAGTCAAAGGTTTTAGTGTAGTCAATGAAGCAGGAATGGATGTTTGTGTGTTTGTTTTATGGAATTCCCTTGCTTTCTCCGTAATCCATTGAATATTGGCTATTTGGTCTCTAGTTCTTCTGCCTCTTAAAAATCCAGTTTGCTCCTCTGGCAACTTTTGTTTTACATATTGCTGAAGCAATATTATTCCTTCTCCATGGTGTCTAGCACTAGATCGGTAACTACGCCATCATGGTTATCAGTGGTATTAAGATTTTCTTGTATAGTTCTTCTGTGTATTCTTGACATCCCTTCTTAATCTCTTCTACTTCTGTTTACCATTTTTGTCCTTTATCATGCCCATTTTTGCATAAAGTTTCCCTTGATATTTCTAATTTTCTTGAAGAGATCTTGTCTTTCCCCTTCTTTTGTTTTCTTCTATTTCCTTGTATTGCTCATTTAAGAAGCCCTATGCTTTGCATACAGTATGTACTAAATAAATGCCAGGTAATTTATTGTTTTAAGGGTTTCTGTCATCTTTGCAAATAATTTTCATCTATTTTGGGGAATTCATGAAGAGAATACTACTAAACATTTGTAGCTTCTGTATGTATGGTTTTTTCTGCTAGAAAATAAGAATATTTTCAGTAGAAGATATTTTTTCGAGTTTTAAACTTTTCAGAGTTTTAAAATTCTAAGAGGTTAGCATGTATTCATGCTCTCCTCTTTGCCTTAGATTTGAACTTTCGTAATCAGTGAACTGAGTAAGAATCAGGAAAAACACCATCATAATTTTAGTATTCGCATGATTGTATTTTTCTTCAATATATTTGATGGATTTGTTCATTTTTTTTTTTGTACCATTAATTGTTTTTAGTCATTTTGGTAATTTTAGCATTTTGAAAAGATCAATTAGGTGGACCTATCAGCTTCAAAGAATTAGATTATTCAATGAAATACACAGGGATGCCAACTTATTTCTAGGACTTAATCCCTGCATTTTTCCCCCATTCCTTTTATTTTATTTTTTTATCTGGATCTGAGGATCACCTATTATGGAAAATTTCTCCATTGATTCAAAAGTGCTCCTCTTCTGTAAATTAGTTTTAGAAGTTGCTTGAGGTATTCAACAGTTAAGTGACTTCCCCAGAGTCACTCACATATATTAGAAGTAATAACATTTGAAATCAGGTTTTCCTGATTCCAAGGAAGGACTTTATCCATCATATGAGATTCTCTGATCCATTATGCAGTCTGTTTATTCCTACAATTAATGCCTTTATTTTTCCATTGTCCTCTCATTCTCTTTATTGCTATTTGCATATACAATGTGTATCCAATAAGTTTGTAAATGTCTTAAAGCCAGGGGCCTATCCTATATTTCATTTGTGTCTTCCACAGCAATTGCAACAATGCCAGATATATAACTGACACCAAATAAGTACTTCTGGGTTAGAATTTCATCTTCACTGGAGACTAATAATTACAGCTGTCTTCCTTTAATAATTATCCATTAAAGTGTATCTATATTATGCTATAGATAAATCATTTTCATTGTGGTCTTTGATTCTTGAAACTCCTGAACAGCATATGAAAGAGAGATAGAAAGAAAATAAAAGTAGGGGAAGGGAAGAAAAGTGCCATTTACTAGAGAACCCCAATGGTAATTTAAGAACTATAGGCATAGTTTGGCCTTGGTCTACCTCTTCTATATCAACCATCATTAGAAGGTAGTGCTTGAAGATGGTTCCTTGTTTTTTGTTTTGTTTTTTAACCCTGTCACATAAGGAAATATCTAAGCTAAGTGCTTCCTTGACCTAAATATATGTTCAGAGGAATAAAGGTTGGAACATCTTGCTACAGAGTAGAGATTCTTAACCTGGAAGCAAAACCAGAGCTAAGATTTAATCAAGAGAGACTTGAGGAAGAGGATTCTGGGAAGACAGAGTAGGTCAAAAAATTCCAAGCTCTCCAGATTTCCTCCACAGACAAGACAAAATAGTCCCTCAGAGTAAATGTAGAGCTGGTAAAAATAAATAAAAGTTGGGGCAGAACAGTAGTCCCTAGGGATAATAGATAAGAACAGAAGAAAAATCCCAGGACTGAGGTTTGGTCCCTGTAAAGTGTAAATATCTCCAGGCTGTTTCCTCTGAAGGAGCAGGCAGCAAGTCTCCCAGCTAACTGGATTAGGGGGTAGCCTCCTGAACAATGTGGGAAGTGGGGTATCCAGCAGAGTAGAACCTCTGCTTATAAGGGACACCAGGTCCAGTTGTGCTATGGAGAAGTGGCCCTTAGCAAGAAGGAACCAGCACATACCTGGTGAGTGCAGAAGCAGTGGGGCTGGGATGCCACTGGTTGTGGACACTTACAAGAGGGTTCTTGGTTTTGGTTCCAGGACAGAAGGCAGAACTGAAGAAGGACTTGATGTTAGAGACACTATCCCCATACTCCAGGACTAGAGGGGATTGCACTGTTGTTATTTTAAAAAAAAGAGCAGGCAAAGGAGAAAGACCCCCAACCATAGAAAGTTACTATGGGAATAGAGAAAACTGGGGTTATCTTCAGAGAAGGATGCTGTAGCAAAAAATAATAATAATAAAGCATCTCTTACCCCAAAGAGTATCATCAAATGGTCACCTGCCTCAAAAGAAGGAAAATTCCACTATATGTCAGACATGTTAATCAATATTGTTTTAGATTATTTAAAATAGCTAGACAGTTTAAAGTTGGAATATTACTGTGGTGTAGTAAATGATGAATAGATGGACTTAAAAAAATATGGAATTACTTGGATTGCTGAAAGGTGAGGGTGAACATGCTGTCCACCCTCAGAGAAAAAGAGGACAACAGGTTTAGCATGGTCTTACATAGATGCTTATGATTGTATATGTTTATATAAGAGTATGATTATATATCTAAGTATATGTATGTGAATGTAAGTGCATGTGTATATATATATATATATTTGTGTATATATATGCATGTGTATATGTATATATATATGTTTGTGTATATGTGTGTTTATGTGTATATGTATAGATGTCAATTATAGATAGATATATCTGCATTTAATTACAGCCTTCCTGAGGAAAGGGGAACAAAGGGGAAAAGAACAAAGTAAAAGTGTGCACAGTAGAGGACGAAAGAAACCTTACAAAGAAAGAAAAGATAGCTAGCTCTGGACACAGTGTGCAATATTTATTATATAGGTTTTCTTCAAATGGAAATGAATTACTGTTTTTTCTGAATCCTCCTGCATTCTACTATGAACATGGCAGGGTTTTTTTCTTTTATAATTGTTTTAATATTTAGGTTTCTTTTTCTTTTCTTCTCTCTCTCTCTCTCTCTCTCTCTCTCTCTCTCTCTCTCTCTGTCTCTCTCTCTCTCACATACACACACACACGCGCACACACACACACACACACACGAAGAACCCTCCACTGTATCGAAAATGAACAGAGATATCTCAATTATCATATAAAAAGGAGAATGCCTTTTATCCATTGAATGGTGTTGACAACCCTCCTGTGATATGGGGCAAATCATTTAACTTCCCTGAATCTCCACTTCTTTTGCAAAATTAAGGTGTTACACTAACTGATCTCTGAGGTTTCTTGTAGCTCTGAAATTCTATGGTTCCCCATGGAAATGGAGTAGTCAGGGCTTAATGGAGAAGGGTAGTAGGAGCTCTTGACATGATTCTTCCTTTGGTAATTTTAAGACTTCTCTTCCCATTCTGAGAAATAATGTAAGAACCCTATAAGTGGTTCAGTGAATAGGGTGCTGTCCTGGAATCCGGAAGATCTGAATTCAAATCTGAACTGAGATACTTACATGATAGCTATGTGATCATAGGAAAGTCACTTAGCCTGAGTCTGTTTACCTTTGCTTTCTCAACAATAATATGGACATCAGAATGGCGTCCTACCTCCTGGAAATGAGACATTATCTAAAACATGCTGAGCATGGTAACTTGCACTCTAGAGGTTTCTTAATAAATGCTCCTCTTTTTCTTCCTAAATTGTCCCTTCCCTTCCTCTTTTATTTCCCCATGTTTCTTCCTATTCTGGATTAATTCCTCTTGCATCTGTTCTTTTTTCTTTTATTCATTTTGCACAAAAGTAACTATAAAACAAAATGGAATATGAAAAGTGCCTGAAAAACAAAGATACATTGATTATTGAGGAGCAAGTGGTCTCTTCTGGTTGGAGAGAATAAGGAAATTTTCAAGGATATAATATGAGATGGGTTTTAAAGGGTAAGTAGCATTTGAACGGATGCAGATGATAACGTAGAAGACAATGGGAACAGAGGTATGAAAGCTTACAGGCATCTAGCTTAATCAAGGTTGACTGAATCTTAAAGTATGTGGAGTGAAATATGGCTAGAAAGGAAGCTTGGAGTCAGAATTTAAAGAGCCTGGAATGCCAGGATTAAAATTTGTTTCTTTATTCGGTAAACAAGAAAAATCTATTTAAGTCTTTATTAGCAGTACAGCACATTAGAACAGCTTATCTGATGGTGATACAGCCTGGGTTAGAGTCGGGGCAGGGGAGGGAAAGCTAGATTCAGGGAAATTAGTTAAGACACTATTGCAAAAGTTCAAGTGAGAAGTAATGAGGCCCTAAACTGCTGTCAGAAGTGGGAGGGAGAATAGAAAGAGAAGGGCAAATATGAGACTGCAGAGATAGAATAGATAGAGAGCCAAACCACTCACTGGATATGGGGAGAGGAGATAAGGGAGACAGTGTGATCAGTAGTGATTTGGAAGCTTTGATTTTGAATCACAGGGAAAGTGGTGATCTAATTAATAGAACTTGAGTAATTAGGAAGAAGGGAAGGTTTGCCCTTTGCAAGGTGTTTTTCCTTTGCAAGGAAACAGTTAAGTACACTCAGTTGGGTGAGATGTCCAAGAGGAAATGTCCCATAATCATTTGGAGAATTGAGCTCTGGATCTACATCTCTGGGCAGGATTTAGGGAGATGGGGTTTCTAGTTGCATTTTGGAGAAGAAAATGCCTTTCACCGATTTTTAAACCCTAGGATAAGGTATTATCTATCCCCTCACTCTCCACATAAAGAAACAAAATCATAGAATGAATGGTCCAGGGGCTTATTAAAATCATAAATCTTTTTTAAGGATTTAGAACTCTAACTAGGAACTGAGATTCTTACCTATGAGTTCACCATGCTGTCCATTATCCTCCTGTTCCTTTCTATATACCCAACTGACCATTACTGGAGTCAAGCAGATCAAAAAAATAGAGGGGAAATATGCTTATGACAGCTTTAAATATATTTTTATGTGCTTCAACGTTGATAACTACAATTTTTAAAATGACATTTATTCAGAAGTTAGCCCACAGTATTTTATAAATAAAAAATGAATAATTTATTGTTTCTGAAATAGCCTGTCTTAAAATTGCTCCAGGGTAATGCATATGTAATGTCACTCCCCCTACCTTCCTTCAGGTCTTGAACTGAGATTCCTTCATGCCTAACCTGGCAGATTTTAAGTGTTGACTTCTGGTGTTTGATATTATTAGACTGGTTCATTCATAGATGTTAAGGAAAGAATAGTAAGCAATCCAAATTCTGAAGTTATTTTATTTCTTAAATTGGAAATATAATAATACTTTTACAAGACTTTGAATTAGCACATAGTAGTGGATAGAAAATCAGCTTCAAAATGGTTCAAGGTTCAAATTTTCTCATATATACAGTTGTGACCCTGATTAATCTCTCAGTGTTCTGGATAATTCTTTGAGAGTACAAATTGTATGTCAGTGTCGTCCATACTGTGCTAGTATACTTAGATTTGTTTGTTTGTTTCATTTAGGGAGTTCATGTAATTGAAAACAAAAGATTCAGTCCCTACCCTCTATTCCACCTCATAGGATTCTTAGTGATCTGACCTTTGGGCTTAGCTAACCATAGATAACAACTAACGGAGATGGGAATAAACATAGGTTACTTATTAATTGAGCAGCTAATTACATTTGGTCTAATGGTTCAGTCTTAAAGATTTTAGACTGATGAATATGTAATCAAAGACAGACCATGTTCTTTATGTGAAGTGAAGGGATTCCCATTTTAGCAGGCTTTTATTTGATCAACACCTCATTTCACTATTATAAATTCTATGCAAAAGTTGGCAAGTGTCATCATAGCCTACGGGGTAATTTGTTCAAAAAGGAATGGCATATGGCACATTGGGTGAACTGATGTAATTTGAGACTTTTCAGAATTTTCATTAACATCATCATCATTATCATCCTCATTCCCTTTGCTTTTAGGAATATCCACTGCACATTCTTGCCTCTCAAATCTTTTTCTCTTTTTTTAAACATTGTTTCATCTCCAATGTTTTGGATCCATCTTGCAAAATCCATATCAGATTATATTTTCTAAGGCCATGCTAGCAAAATCAACTTTACTCTCATGGACTCCGTAGTATTCATCATATATAACACTTACTTCACACTTAATATTCCATCTATTACTGTAATCTTTCTTTCATATTTGTGTGCCTTATTTTTCTATGATACTGTAATTTCCTTGAAGATGGAGACTGTCTTAAATTCTTGAGTGACAAATGTATTCAATACCTTGCCCTTAGTAAGTATTAAACAAATACTTAACATAATATTTGTTGTGTATTTGACATATAGTATAGTTGGAAGAGGGATCTTCCTCATGTGGTAAGAAAAACATGGTACTATTTTATATACCATCCTCAGTCCACTCCCCATTTCTTGTGACTACATTACAATTGAAAAGCTGTTAGGTCCCTGTCCAGTGCAATCTAAGCATCGAGATGACTCACTGGGCTTGGAATTAGGAAGACTCATTTTCATGGGTTCAAATCAACCTCAGACCCTTACTAACTGTGTGACCCTGGGCAAGTCATTTAACCCTGTTAAGTGTTCCTTATGTAAAAAATGAGCAGGGGATGGAAATGGCAAACTACTCCGGTATCTTTGCCAAGAAAACCCCAAATTTAGGGCATAAAGAGACAAACATGGCTGAGCAACAATCCCATTCTCTCTAAATCCTGACCAGATTTCACCGATTATTCATCACTATAGAATGATAGCAGAAACATTTTCCCAAATGATTATTGGACATTTCCTCTTGGACGTCTCACCAAGTTGGATGTTGTTCTTGTATCTTTGCCAAGAAAATCTCAAATTGGGGGCATAAAGAGACAGCCATGACGGAACAATAACAACTGAAGATAGCCCTTCCCAAGAAACCCTCAGAGCGCACTGGACACTAATCCTACAGATTGTTTAGTTGCATCTGTCTTTTACAACCTCCCAATCAATGAACAATTTGGATTTGGGGAAGGGACAACTAATGATTTGTTTGGGAAAGGAAATAGTATTTTCCTGGCATGACTGAATACCAATGTGTGCCTTAAAATAATGGAATTGTTCTTCAGCCCCAGAGAATAGCAGTTCTAGTGTTGATACTATTTCTTTAGTATTTATTAGAAAGCAGGGCAAACTATTTAGTGTCTGCAGCATGGAGCTATTTGTAATACAATACAAAGACAATTACATAGTAAAGCCCCTGTAGCTTCTTTAATGCAAAAGCATCCCAGGGTGTTTTTATATTAGCTAAACAAAGTGTAAGCAGTGTTCAATTAGAGAACATGCCTCACTGAAAAGATAAAAATTTAGATCTGAATGAGTCTATTGACTCTGCTGTTTCAGACACCAGCTGGGAAAGAATTCTAAATTGACCTGTACAATAGAAAAGCCAGAGTGTGTAGATTTCAATGTTGGCATTGACAGTTTTGTTGTCACCAGACCTTTGTGGTTTTGAAATCACTCATAGACCAACTCGACTTGATCAGAGACAAAAGGAAGACAGTAGCTCAACTGTACAAAAGATAACACTGATAAATATCCATGTCCCAAATTGTCTGCTGTTCTATTCTTTAAGTTATCATATGACAATTTTTAAATCAATTTGATACTTAACAGAAAACCAATGTAATTTCCTTAGAAGGGGAGTAACTTAATGAGGCTGCCTTGGGTGTGCTACCATTTCTGTCACTGTAATTTTCATAGGTTTGAATGATTTTCTTTTAATAACTTTCAAGAAAACAATGTTCAAGTCCCACTTACTCAAGATCAACTAAAAAAGCGAAGACTTTTTTTTGTTTCTCCCAGAGCATTGTTACATATTTGTCCACACATTTCCATAGATAGGCATGGAGCATAGAGATTAAGGATTTTCTTTTTAATGTAGCTCCAGTAGCAGCATAGTTTAAAGTAAAGAATGTTGGGTTCAGACTCAATAACAGTTTTTGGATTCAGTTTTTGGTTCTGTTACTGTTTGAAAGTTATTTAATCTATCAGGGCATCAACTGCCTCATTTATAAAAATAAGAGGACTAGACAATGATGACAATCATAAAATCTTATTAGCTTTTTCATTAGTTACAGTAGCTACCTATATCTTTTATTCCTGCTCCCCAATATAGCCATAGTCCTTCTCTTTTATCAAAGCTTAATTAAATTGCTCCCTTGTACTGCAAGATATTCCTTTTCCCCCAAATGTAATGCTTATTTTCCTTTCCTCAATCTATATTATATAAATGCAGCCTCTCCCTCTTCCAGGGCTTCATAGACTAATGAAATGGCTTCCAGGAGAAAGGAGCTCATGAGATCAGTTGTGCATGATTTGGGAAGGGAGAATATGAAAAGGGGTAGCTCAGGGAGCTTAAAGGTAAGATGGGTGAGGTCTGGAGGACATAGGATCCAGTAGATAAAAGTTACGGACAAGGAAACACAGTAGGGGCTACATCTAAATTTCTATGTTCATATTATAACACTTCAGTAGAATGTAAGCTCCTTGAAGGCAGCGATTATTTCAGTTTTGTTTTGTATCTCTTGTACTTGTCTTTGTGTCTCCTCCTACCCACTCAGCTGAAAATCTTGCCTCATTTACATTGAAAAAAGGAAATCAGTCCATTCATGAGAGCTCCTTTTTTCGTTACTCATGTCACATCACTCAGATACTTTCTGCCGCCATCTCTTCTACCCCATTTCACATGAAAGGGTAGTCTTTTTTTCCAAGACAAATAATATGCACAAGAGATTTCATTCCTTCTCACAGACTGTTCTCTACCGTCCCTACTCTCATCTCTTCAGTTACTATGGCCTGTTTTCTTTCTGCCTACAAATATTCTCATGTATTCCCTCATCCTCAAAAGTTAAAAAACAAAAGCCTCTCACTTAACCCATTCAGGCCCTACTAAGTGCCATCTCCTCCCTTTTGTGCTATCCTCCTCCAGAAGGTTATCAAGAATAGGGTCCTCCACTTCTTTTACTCACATTCTTTTCTTAGCTATTTACAACCTGGCTTCTGACTTCAACATTCAACCAAATCTGATCTCTTCAGAGACACTAATGATCTTTTTAATTTCAATTTTTTAACGATCTTAATTTCCCGTAAGTACATGTAAAAACAATTATTAACATTCATTTTTAAAACTTTGAGCTCCAAATCCTCTTCCTTTCTGCTTCCTCACCCCTCCTCATTGAGGAGTCAAGCAATTTGATGTAGATTTATGCATGTGAAGTCATGCAAAACATTTCCATAGTAGACATAGTGTGAAAGAAAATAGACAAAAAAAAACTCAAGAAAAATAAAGCAAAAAAAGTATGCCTCAATCTGTATTTAGATACTATCAGTTCTTTCTTTGGGAATGGATAGCATTTTTCATAAGTCCTTCAGAGTTGTCTTGGATCTTAGCTAAGAAAAGCTAAGTTATTCCCAGCTGGTAATCTTATAATATGGCTATTACTTTGTACACAGTACACTCTACTTTGCATCAGATCATATAAATCTTTCTAGGTTTTTTTTTTTTCTAAGAGCATTCTACTTATCTCTTTTAGTACAAGAGCATTCCATTATGATCAGATGCCACAACTTGTTCAGTCATTCCCCAACTGATGGGCATCCCCTCAATTTCTCACTCACTGTCCTCAGAAAAAAGCGACTGTAAATATTTTTGTACATAGGGATCTTTTGCCTTTTCGTTTTACATCTCTCTTGGGATGCAGACCTAGGAGTGGTATTGCTAGGTGAAAAGGTATGTATGGATTGATAGCCCTTTAGACTTCAGAATGGTTGAATCACTTATTCCACCAACAGTGTACTAGTATGTCATCTTCCCACCTCACCTCCAGTATTACCTTTTCTGTTCTATTAGCCAATCTAAAAGGTATTTTGTAGTACCTCAGAATTGTTTTAATTTGCATTTCCCCATTCAATGCTGAGACTATTTTTTCATATGACTATACATAGCTTTGATTACTTCATCTGAAAACTCATCATGTCCTTTGATCATTTATCATTTGGGGAATGGTTATTATTTTTATACATTTGACTCAGTTCTCTATATCTTTGGCAAATGAGGCCTTTATCAAAGAAATTTTCTTCAAAACTTTTCCATAGTTACTACTGCATTTCCCTCCATCCTATTCTGCTACCTCTGTTCATTCTGCTCTCTCTCTTTTCATGCAGTCCCTCCTCCCCCAATCTACCCTCCCTTCCATTCCTCCCCTGTTTTACTTACCTCTTTCCCCTCCTACTTTCTTGTAGGGTAAGATAGATTGCTATATCCAACTGAGTGTGTATGTTATTCCCCCTTTGAGCCAATTCTTATGAGTAAGGTTCACTCCCTCCACATTACCATCCTTCCTCTTTCTCTCCACTGTAAAAGCTTTATCCTGTGTTCTTTATGTGAGGTAATGTACCCCATTCTTTCTCTCTCTTTCTGTTTCTCCCAGTGTATTCCTCTAAGGCCTTAATTTTATTTATTTTTTGAGATATTTTCCCTTTATATTCAATTTATCTCCATGCCCTCTACTCCTTCTGACTATACTAATAATGAAAAAGTTCTTATGAGTAACAAATATCATCTTCCCAAGCAGAAATATAAACAGTTAAACATTATTAAGTCCCTTATAATTTCCCTTTCTTCTTTTCCTTTTGTGCTTCTCTTGAGTATTTTATATTAAAGTCAAATTTTCTATTCAGTTCTGGTCTTTTCATCAAGAATGCTTAAAAGTCCTCTTCACTCATGGAATTTCCATTTTTCCCTTTGGAGAATTATGCTCAGTTTTGCTGGGTAAGTGATTCTTGATTTTAATCCTAGTTCTTTTGTCCTCTGGAATATTATATTCCAAGTCCTCCAGATCTTTAATGTAGAAGCTGCTAAATCCTGTGTTATCCTGAATGTGACTCCATAATACTTGAATTATTTCTTTTTGCTACTTACAATATTTTCTCCTTGACCTGGAAACTCTGGAATTTGGCTATAGTATTCCCAGAAGTTTTCCTTTTGGGATCTCTTTTAGGAGGTGATCAGCAGATTCTTTACCCTCTGGTTCTAGAATATCATGGCAATTATTCTAGATAATTTCTTGAAAGATAATGTCTAGGCTCTTTTTTTGATAATGACCTTCAGGTAATCCAATATTTTTTTTATTATCTGTCCTGGATCAATTTTCCAAGTCAGTTGTTTTTTTTCCAATAAGATATTTCACATTGTCTTATTCTTTTTAATTTTTTTTTTGCTTTATAATTTCTTGATTTTTCAAAAAGTCATTAGCTTCCATTTGCTCAATTCTAATTTTTAAGGAATTATTTTCTTCAGTGAGCTTTTGAACCTCCTTTTCTATTTGACCAATATTGCTTTGTAAGATATTCTTCTCTTCATTGGCTTTTTGGACCTCTTTTACCATTTGATTTCTTCTGTTTTTAAAGTTGTTATTTTCTTCAGAATTTTCTGTGTTTTCTTTACCAAGCTATTAACTCTTTTCTTATGATTTTCTTACATCACTTTCATTTTTCTTCCCAATTTTTCCTTTAGCTCTCTTACTTGATTTTCAAAATCTTTGTTGAGCTCTTCCATGGACTGAAAGCAATTCATATTTTTCTTAGAGACTTTAGGTGTAGGAGCTTGGACTTTGTTTACTTCTGAGTGTGTGTTTTGATCTTCATTGTCACCATAGTAACTTTCCATAGTCATTTTTTTCCCATTATTTGCTCATTTCACCAGCCTATTATTTGACTTTTTACTGTTTGTTAAATTTGGACTCTTGTTTTCAAGGTGGAGGGTGTACTGTCTGAAGCTTCAAGGGTTTTGTGTAGCTGTTTTCAGAGATGCTTCTAGGGACCTGTAAGTTTTCAATTCTTCTAAGGTGGTATGATCTAAGGAGATATATTTACTTCTCTTCTGGCCTGTGCTCTGGTCTTTGAGAATCTACAAGCCAGGGAAGGTCTGTTGCATGAGAAAATAGCCCTGGAACTTTCCTGCCCTGGAACCATGAGGAGGGTCCTCCCTCCACTGTGGCTGCAAGCTCTGGTATGCTAGTGGTACTCTTTGCACTTGGACTACCACTCAGGACTGTAACCTGAATCTGAGTATGGAAAAGGCAAGAGAGTCCTGCCTCAATTGCTAGAAAAAAGACCCCTCTTATCTCCTTCTCAACAGTTATTTGATGCCCCCGCCCCCCCATACCACCTGTGAGCTGATAGCTCTGGAAGCAGCTGCTGCCACTGCTGATTCAGTGGCTGCCAAGGCCTGCTCCTAAGTCCTGATTTTCTGGGGCTGAGATTGTGCTGTTGCAACCCTCATTGGACTGCATTCCACTCTCACCAGGGTGAGATAGCTCTTTCCTGATAACCTTCTAAGTTGTCTTTGGTGCCTGAGTGTGTGCTGTGTGCTGAGAGGTCTATAAATCATTGATGCTGTCACTGATTCAGTTGCTTTAAGGCTTACTCTTGAGTTTTTGGGAGCCATGTCTGTCCTGGTGCAACCTGTGCTGAATTGTGCTTCTCTCTCACCCTGGTGTAACAAACCTTTCCCACCAACCTTCCTAGTTGTCTTGGACTGAAAGTTTGTTTCACTTCATCTTTTGTGGGTTCTGTTGCTCTAAAATTTGGTTAGAGTCATTTTTAGAGATATTTGGATGGGTTTGAAGGACTCCTTCATCTTGGCCTTGAGCCCCCCCTCCCAGAGGCTCCCTAATTATTTTTTAATTCACAAATCTAATTTCTCAATCTGCATTCTTTTTGAGTTTTTTGTGAATATCTTGAATATTTTGACACTTTCAATTGCCCTCTCACCCTTGATACTCTTAACTCTGTTTTTCTGGCATTACTTTCTCCTGGTCCTCTACCTATATATCTAACTATTCCTTCTCTGTCTCATTCATTGGATCTTCATCCAGTTTATGCCTTCTAACAATGGATGTGTTCCTCAAACTTATGTCCTTGGCCCTTTTCTCTTGTTCTTTATATGGTTTCACTTGCTGACTTATCAGCTCCAATGTTTTCAGTTATTTCTCTATACAGAAGGCTCTCAGATCTCCTTGTGTGGCCCTAAGCTCTCTCCAAACCTCCATTTTTGCACCTTCAATTGTCTTTTAAACATCTCAAACGAGATGTCCCATAAATAATCAAGCTCAACATATCCAAAAGTTCATTCATTATCTTTCTCCAAAAAGTGCATTTATCTTTTCAAATGCTTCACTGTCACACCTCCTCCCATATCCAATCAGTGACCATCCCCTGTTCCTTCTACCTTCATAGTATCTCTTCTGTATGCCCCCTGCATCTTCTCTGACACCTGCTACTACCATGATATAGCCCTCATCATCTCATGCCTAGACTAATGCAGTAGCCTTCTAATTGTTCTAGAGACTCAGGTCCCTCCCCAATTCACTCAATCATATTCTCAGTGGTTAAACGAATCTTCATAAAATTCTGGTCTCACCACATCACTGCCCCCCCAAACTCCCCTTCTTTAAAATCCAGAGGCTCCTTATTATCTCTAGTATCAGAAAAAAAGCCCTTTTTAGCTTTCAAACCCCTTACAACTTGACTCCTTTCTGTCTTTGCAGTCTTCTTATCCGTTACTCCCCTGAGAGTACTCTGTGATCCAGTGTCACCAGCTTCTTGCTGTACCTCACATATTACACTTCATCTCTTGACTCCAGGTCTTTTTCTGGCCATCACTCACATGTAGAAAAATTTCCTTTTTCATCTCTTCCTCTTACCTTTCCTGACTTGCTTCAAATTTCAGCTAAAACTCCAAAGCAAGAAAGCTTTCCCAGAATTCCCTAATCTTAGGGCTTTTCTCTGAGACTGCCCTCAATTTATCTTGTATATATCTTGTTTATACATAGTTATTAGCATGTTTTCTCCCCCATTTGACTGTGAACTCTTTACTCAATGACTTGCCCAGGGATACACAGCTAGGAAGTATCTGGATTTGAATTTAGAGAAATAATTTTTCCTTCCTTCAGGCCCAACATTCTATCAACTGTACCACCTAGCTACCCTAGTACCATTCTAAATACAACAGTAAGGAAATTCTAGCCACTTTTGTCAGTTCATAAAGTTTAGTTTTCATGTTGTAAATGTCCTTCTGATCATCCTAAATATGGATATCACTTATGTGGCATTTTCTTTAGATGGTCCCTGCATTTTAAAGATTAAATTTTATTAAGATGTGTCAAGGTAACCTACCATGAAAGGATGTTAATAATCAGAAGCATGTAATTCATAGAGAACTGTGTATTCCCTTTTATTTCAAACTCTACTAGGCATATATTCTCAATAGAGAAGGCAGTGTAATTTATTTAGGAGGGATTCAAATAAAAGAATTTAAACACTACTCAGACAGACAGCCATCAAGGACAGAGTGACAGACAGGAAATCTAAACCCAGAGACAGAATAGAGAATAAGGGCGAGGTAAGCATCCAACTGTGACTTGGCTTCTAGCTTAACATTTTCTATTTCTTTGGTTCCCTAGGGTGCAAAGAGGAGAAAATTAATGGAAATTGTTTTCCTATGTTTCACAGGCTTCAATGTTCATATCCTACTGATGTTTGAAATGTAAAGCAGCTTGTTGCAGTGGGAAAAGTATTAACAGCTCATCATTCATATAAGATTGCTGCCAAGTAGTGCAGTAAAACAAGGAAGTCAGAATATGACATTTCCTAGGAGTCCACTGATTTGAGCCAATATAGCTCCAATTTCATCAATGCATTCTCACAAGCAATAAAAAATGTGAGAGGCTTTTTATGGGATTTCTGACATATTATGTAACCTTCTCTGGGTTCTCCCCTCCAGTTATATTCTCTAAACTTTGGTAGTTTTGTACCCTCAGGAATCACAAATATAAACATGATTGCTTACCAGACTCCTCCTGATATTTGGGATTTCCTTAATTTGAGATGGTTTCTCTAAGAGGCATCTGACTTCCATAGTCCTAAGTCATTATCCTAGAGCTAGGAATGCTGGGACTTTGGGCAAAAGTCTAGTGCTACCATGACCAAGGACACAGATGCTGAACAGAATACCCCAATGTACCCGAACCACACGCACTAAACTTTATATGGAGCCAAGTGAATTCTTAATAGGCACATATTCTGTGGCAACCCTGGGATGTTATTCAAATGAAGTTAGAAAACATTTATTAAATATACTATACGATGAGCTGAGGATGCCATAAAAAGGGAGGGGAGACAAAAATTTGTCTCAAAACTTAAGAAGCTTATAGTCTATTAGGAGAAATAACATGAAACAGATATTATATACAAATGATACATATAGGATAAATTAAAGAGATCATAGAGGAATGGGCACTGGGATCAATGAGGGATATGGAAATTATTCTTTTAGGAGGTGGGATTTTACCGAGACTCAAAAGTAGTAAAAGAGGTCAGGAGATGAAAATGAGAGAAAGAAAATTCTGGTACAGTGGATAAACAGTTAAAATTCAGGGAGTTGAGAGGTAGACTGTTTTGTTCCAGGAACAGCAAGTTCTTAGTGTCACTGGATGACATTGTGCGTGGAAAGGAAGTTAGTATAGGACAACTGGGAATGTAAGAAGGCACCTGTCTATGAAGGACTTTAAAAGCCAAACAGGATATAATTGATGAAGCACTGCCACATATGAGTTCATTACAGTCTTTGAGAACCTAAACTTTCAATCAATCTGAATTCCTTGTCACCACTATCCCCAATTCCTTGGTGTTTAAATACAAAACTCATACCAGCAGCAACCTTCATCATTACAGAATAATGGAAGGCCCTTCTCAACTGATATTTTCCAAGTCCTGTCAATATGATATTTATACTTTATAGTCTCTTAAATCAAGTGATTCATAGTACTCATCTTTCAAATAAAAAAAATTCCTTTGCTCTACTACTTCTCAATTTTTCATTTCCATTCAAGTCAATCCTATCTCTCTCCATCCTCTTTGCTCTTCTGCCCTCTTTTTCCATTGTGCTATCAGGAACCGCAACTCAATCATTAACAATCTGTTCATACTTAATCTTTTCTTTTCAGAATATTTCCATCCCTTTTGATCACAGAAACCAGGCTATCTTCAAAAGACACTACATCCATGGAGCCTGTCCAGTGCTTTTTTCTCCTTCTTAGCTTAGGAAGAGGAGAGTTGTTATATTCCTTGTTCTCTACTACCATTGACAGACTATCTCCTTAGCACTATATATCTCAGTTGGATCCTCATAATAGAGATAAAACTTATTCAGCCTTCATTTATTATTCCATGCTAATCTTACAACTGATATTTTCACCTCCTATTTGAATGAGAATATTGAGGGTATCTGTTGTGAAATTCCTCAGTTGTCCAAACCCATACTTCAAAATCCATCTGGATTTTTTTCAACCCATTCTTGATATACATAGGAATAAACTCCTATCTCTTTGAAATAAGTAATCCTTCCTCTTGTTATGAATGAAACCTCTACCTGTGCCTGTAACTTCATCCCCTCAAATCTCCATGAACTTGTCCCACTGATAAATTATTCTCCTTTATATTCCTTTTCTTCTTATTTCCTGGCTCTTCCTTTGCCACTACCTATCAACATGTTTAGGTCTACCTCATCCTCCAACAAACAAACAAAACCTTTCATTTAGGCTGCCGTTTTTTCAAGCTATTACCACATAATTCTCAGTCCTTCACTGCCCAAATCCTGGGTAGAATCCTCTATTCCTCCTGCCTCTGTTTCCTCACCACTCGCTTATCAAATTCTTACAGCTATGTTCCACAACCACTACTTGATTGAAACTATTTTCTCCAAGGTTTAATCTGTTAACTGTCCTTTGCTCTCATTGAGTTTGACATTTCTGTCACTTTTGGTGCCATTGATCATTCATCCTTTGAACATTCTGTCTTCCCTTGGCCTCTGAAACATTTCCTTTCACTGATTCTATTTCCTCAATCTCCTTGCCTAGCGCATAATCTACCTCCCCATCTAAAAATTATGAATATGCTCCTAAGACTGTCTTGGGCCCTCTTCTGTCTTCCTATATATTTCTCCCTTGTGAACTCACTTGATCCCAAAGTCTCAAGTATCATCTCTACAAAGATGATTCTCAAATATTTCTATTCAATCCTATTCTTTCTTCTGAATTAAAGTCCTGTATCATTAACTTCATGCTGATATCTTCTCCTGGGTGTCCTGTAGGCATCTCAAACTCGCTATTTCAACTCTGAATTCATCATCTTTCTCTGTAAATCTACCCATCCTCTAAACTTTCCCATTTTTCTCGATGACCCCATCATCCTCCAGTCATCCAAGTTCATGATTTCACAGTGAATTTAGTCTTCCATTTCCTTGTTTCTTTTATCCATAAAAATATAAAATTTTATAAATTTTCCCTCCCTATCATCTCTTGAATCTTTCCTCTTCATTCCACTCACACAGTCATCAATCTGCTTCAGGTTATTGTTAACTTCTCTCCGCTGTACTACTGTGTGGCTTCCTTACTGGTGGTCTTGCTTCCACTCTCTCCCCTTTCCATGTGATGGTCAAAATCACCTTCCAAAAGCATAGGACTAACTATAATTTACTCCCTTGTTCAAACGCCTTCAGTGCTTCTCCATTTCCACTAGTATTAATAAAGAAATAAGGCATACTACATACACACACACACACAAATACACATACACACACATACTAGCTCTTTCATCTGGCTTTTAAGAATTTCAAAAATTTGACTCCTGCCTCATTATGCAACTTTGTTTCATACTGTTCACTTTTTGGGGGACTCTATGTTATATCCAAACAAGACTAACTACTTTTCCTTATTCCAGAAATAATATAACATAACATAAAAAAATGAACACTCCTACATCCTTGATTTCACTTGTATTCAACAGTATCTTCAAAGATGCACATTGTTGCATAGCCAGCTAGCACTAGCGAAGGCAAAGTCAAGCTTCTTTTGCTCCTCCTGGTTCCACTGGTGCTGATAACCATTCACCATTAGGCAATCACCTGGACCTATGCAACAGTACATTGATCAAAAAATAGGAAAATCTACAATCAGAGGCAGGGCAATCATCCTGAGAAAGGTACTTTCCAACCTTAGCTAGGTAATCTACTTGTTTTGTCTATACTGAAATCCCTTCTAAGTTAGACTCTGTCAGCATTTTCATTCATTCAAGAATCCATACAATCCAATTCCATTCCACAAAGAAGCATAAATGAAAGACTTTACTAGAGGAAGTACAATATTATGAACACTGAGAATTCAAACATAACTTGTCATATCCAAAGACACAGGAAAGAACACAGGACTTTGAGTCTGGAGAACAGGCTCTTGCATTGTTTTGGAGAAGTCATTTAACTTCTGTGTACTTATATCTTCATCTTTTAAGTTAGAGGGTTTGACTGCTTGGCAGCTAGGTGGTGCAGTAGATAGAACTCTGGAAGACCTGTGCTCAAATACGTCCACAAACCTTAACTAGTTGTGTAAACCTGGACAAGCCATTTAATCTCTCCCTCATTTTCCTCATTATAAAATGGAGAAAATAATAGCACCTGGGAAGTTCTCATGGTTTTTATGAGGGTAAAATGAGATAATATTTGTAAGGTGCTTTGCCAATTCTACAATGTTATGTAAATGCTATCGTTTTATTACTTTAAAAGACCTGTAGTTACATACTATAGAATGAAATATATTTTTTATTTCTTTCAACAATCAGAGTATTTTTGGCCTCATTCTAGAATAATGACAAAGGGAGCATGAATAAACTCCCTGGATCCAGTAAGCTTTGGTTTTTTCATGCCTATAACCTTATATTAAGTTTAGAAATTCTTTAATTTGTATATTCTCTCCTTCAAGCAGCATGAACAAAACACCTGTGGCATTTTAATCTCAATATTATGGGAATGATTTATTACATTTGGATTTTTATTGTATACCTACTGAGGGCTAGAAGCCCGTGGGTATAGTAAACATTTCCACAGTGTGGAAATGTGCCCTAAGGAGCCTAAAACATATGCCAAGAACATAACTGTAGCACCAGTGTGACTTGAAAAATATTTTTGCTCTATTAGTGATCCTTGAATTTTTAAATTTTCAATGCATCCACATGATTAATATGTACCACCTCAACTCTAGGTGACTACCTTCTAAATGCTTTTTAATTTTAGGATATTTATGTAATAATTAAAATGCAATTCATCAAGTTTGGAGAGTGTTTGTAATAGATGTTTTTGAATGTTTCAGGTAATGGATGATTTCTTAGTTTATCCTAATAAGCACCCTGCATTCTTCCCCACCTCCCAAATCACCTTAATTCACTACTTAGCTTATATGACACTTCTAATAAATAAACATGAAAATGACGAAAAAAAATATTGCCTTTAAAAGGGGAATAGTTTGAGATTGCTTTGTTACCTATTATATCCTGGTAATTTTGCCAAAAGCTTTCATTAAAAATTGAAGCACATGGGCACACAGATATGCAAACACACATTCAACTAGGGTCTTAAGACTGTGAAATAAAACAGAAAGGCAGAAGGGAGGAAAAAGGAAAGGATGAGACTGTCTAAAATAATTTGTCGGTAGAAAACACCTTTCCATCAGGTTAAGGGTAGATGAATGAGTCCACAATCTTATTGTCCTTACTTAATCAGTTTAACTACATTGAAAAATTGAGGTAGTTAAAGGCTGCCCACAACGTATTAAGGACTCAAGTAAGGCTTATCAATTTGTTTCAACATTTTGAATCTGGTTGTATATATTGCCCTGCCTTTGGCTGACAACTTATGCCCTCCCATAATTAAATTATTTTGAAATTACTTTAAATTTACTTGGTTAATAAAATTTTGAGGAAGGAAAAATTACCTACAGACAGAGTTTTGATAGCCTTAACATTGTAAAATGTCACCACTGAAAGGAACCTCAAGGAGTTATTTGATTCCTTGCCTCAGACAAGATGATACTAAAACTGAGAATTATGGTCCTTAACCATGTTTTTAAAAAAATTTTCCAGACATTGTTTCCTTGAGCAACCTTGGTAGCCTGCGACAATGAACTTATTCTTCATTCAGTCTAAGTCAACCTTTGTTTAAATATAATCTCATGTTCCTCTCTTCTCTGTCATTGTGAAGATAAAAATGCGCCAGATAACATCTTTCTTATAATGATTTTTTTCATATAGGAAGATATTTATTAAGCCAACTCTAAGGTTCCCTTATTTAATACAAATTCATTTTCTCAACTTTTTCTTTATGCTCTGGTGGGGTTTTTTTTCTTTCTCTGTAACCTCTCCAATTTTGTACATTACTCTTAGACTATGTCCTCCAGGAGATAAATCTTTTCCAATTCATAAGGAAGATAACTATATCCAATAATTCAGTTCAGTTGTTCAGTTCAATTCAATTTCAATATAACCAAAAGAAAATTCTGAGAAAATACTCTATTTGTGGGCTAATATTCTTAGTTGATTGAATGGCTCTACTTCCCTGAACTCTGAGTTCTTCCAGACTTTAATTTACAATTACATGATAGTGACACCCCCTAAAGGAGATTGGTTCAAATAGAAATTTAATTTTTATAACTTGTCAATTCCAACTCTCAGTTAATCAAGTAGCAAGGTTATTTTAGAGAGCAAATAGAAGAGAGTAAGGGTTCAAGCAGGACTGATTTAAATTTTCTGAATCCTTCACATTCAAGGAAAATGTCATTTGGGTTTTACTAACGCTTGAATTTATCTCAAAATATTTTTAAATTTTGTTTTAATTTGTAAGATATTCAAGGTGTTGTCACATCCTAAAATGTGGGAGAATGTGGGAGGAAGTGGGGAAGAGGGAAGAATTGGGAAAAGGAAGATAGACAGAAACAGAGAAGCAGAAAGGCAGTCAGAGACAAAAAGACAGAGACAGGCAGAGAGACAGAAAAAATGAGTAATCTCAGAAAAAACATTGAAGGAGAACTATGTGAGAGAATTAAAAAATAAATGAGTGAAACAAGACAAAATTCTTTATGAGTTCTTATCTGTGAATGCAGCTATTCCATCTATGAGATTTAAAGAATTCTAAATTTATGAGAAGTGGAGTGCTCATGTCAGGGAATCTTTTGGGACCAGGGGCTCAAGTATTTCTCAGAAAATATCCTAATTTCTGTTGGCTTATATGTTTACATACAGGAAAATTTCTGGCCTGTTTCATCCAGAGCTTACCTCCTCTCCACGATTCAATCTATTTTTTAAAGATCAAAATCATGAGGAAAACAGAAAGAATAAGATAGAAAAACATCCACAGAGAGACAAAGATTGTGATCATGAGAGAGAGGAGTTTCAGGTGAATAATAAGAGACAAGGCAAATTTCACAAGTTTTAGAAGCAAGTGAGAGGAGTAGAAATAGAGATACTGATTGTGCTAGATTTGTAAAGTGTTTCACGGAGAAGGAAAGATGAGATATGAGGCTCTCATCTAGTGAGAAGATAAGAAGGAGGAATGTGGTTGTGGTTACTTTTTTTAATTTTTTTGTAGCCAGCAGAGAAAGCATATATATATGTGTGTGTATATATATACATATATATATATGTATATATATATGTGTGTATATATATGTATATATATATATATACGTATATATACGTATATATGTGTATATATATATAAAATCTTTAATGTGAGATAATTTATCCCATTTTATTTCTCCCTTTCTCTTTCTCTCAATATCTTTCTCTCTCACCTCTTAAATTTATTTTTTTAGGTATCTTCCCTTCATATTCAACTCACCCTGTGCCCTCTGTGTGTATGTGTGTGTATATGTATACATATACATACATACATACATATACATATATATATATATCTAGTATCAAGATTTACAAATATTATCTTTCCATGTACAAATGTAAAGAGTTCATTTTTGGTAACTCCCTTATGATTACTTTTTCCTGTTTACCTTTCCATCTTCTGTTGATTCTTATATTTGAAAGTGTTACTTTCTGTGGTCTTTTCAGCAAGAATGCTTGAAAGATCTCAGTTTCATTGAATGTTTGTTTTTCCCCCTGAAGTATTATATTTAGTTTTGCTAGGTAAGTGATTCTTGATTTTAATCCTAGTTTCTTTGACCTCTGGAATATCCCAAGCCCTTCAATCCCTTAATGTAGAAGATACTAGATCTTGTCTTGTCCTGATTGTGTTTCCACAATACTTGAATTGTTTCTTTCTGACTGCGTACAATATTTTCTCCTTAATCTGGAGATTCTTGGATTTGGCTACTATATTCATAGGAGTTTTTCTTTTGGGATCTCTTTCAGGAGAGTATTGGTTGACTTTTTCAATATCTATTTTACCTTCTGGTTCTATAATATCAGGGCAGTTTTCCTTATTAATTGCATGAAAAATGATGTCTAGGCTCATTGTTTTGATCATGGCTTTCAGGTAGTCTAATAATTTTTGAATGGTCTCTCCTAAATCTATTTTCCAGGTCAGTTGCTTTTTCCAAAGAAATATCTCACATTGCCTTCCATTTTTTTCCTTTTTTTGGTTTTGTTTTATAATTTTTTAATTTCTCAGTCATTAGCTTCCATTCACTCCATTCTAATTTTTAAGAAATTATTTTCATCAATGAGCTTTTCCATTTGGCCAAATTCTGATTTTTAAGGTATTCTTCTCCTCATTGACTTTTAAGAGCTCTTTTGCCTTTTGAGTAAGTCCATTTTTTAAGGTATTATTTTCTTCAGCATTTTTCGTGTCTCCTTTAGCAAGCTGACTCATTTTTCATAATTTTCCTGCACCATTCTCTTTTCTTTTCTCAATTTTCTTCTACTTCTCTTATTTGATTTTTAAAATCTTTTTTGAGCTCTTCCATGGTCTGAGACCAATTCATATTTTTTTCTTGGAAGCTTTGGATGTAGGAGCTTTGACTTCACTGTCTTCTGGTCATATGTTTTGATCTTTCTTGTCACCAAATTATTCTATATTCTATCATCTGATTTTTTTTCCAGTTTGCTCATTTTCCTATTACTTGACTCTTGAGCTCTTTGTCTAGGTAGGTCTCTGCTTCTCTAAGTGTAGGGTAATGTACTGTCCCAAGCTTCAGTGGTTTTGTGCAGCTGTCTTTTGGAGATGCTTCTAGGGCCTTGCAAATTTTTAGCTCTTCCAAGCTTCTATGATAAAAGCGGGGAGAAGTTTTTACTCCTCTCTTGGTCTGGGCTTTGGTCTGTGATTGACCACAAGCACTCTTTTCTGCCCTGGAACTGTGAGGAGGATTCCCTAGCCACTGCTGCCACAAACTCTACCAAACCAGCACTCCTCCTGTTCCCAGGACCACCACCCAGTACTATGAACCCAGATCCAAGCAGTACAAGCAAAAGAATCTTTTTCTTAAGTTAAATAATTATTCTTTGTAAGCAAACTCCAAAGATAACTTAAGTAATGAACATGCTAAATGCTCCTAACTCTTATAGATATCAGCAGAGTATTGGCCTTTTTCAAAGTTAGTGCTTTTACATATGTTGTTCCTTGTGGCTGAAATGACTTCTCTTCTATTTGCATGCTCAGAAATACTTTCCCTTTCTCATGGGCCAGTTTCAGTAAGACCACCTCCATGAAGCCATTTCTGATTCTCCCTTTCCCTTATCTAGAAGACAATTCTACTTTTGTTGTTTCTGTTGTAATGCCCTTACGTGATTTTATATCACTTATCATATTCTTACTTGGAACTGTGTGTTGGTATACATCTTTTTATCCCCCCAGGTAAATTATAAGTTTCTTGAAGGCAGAGACTATCTTTTTTTCATTTTTTTTTACCTAAGTGCCTTGCACTTAGTAGATAATTAACTACTTATTAACTTTAATTGTCTTATATTTAGGTTTGGGGGCTTGACATATATGTTCTCACCTACTTAACCTACTCACCTACTTACCCATCATAGATGACAAAAAAAATGATAGGCAATTGAGTATGAATTTTTAAAAAGAATGTCATGAACTTGCAAAAAATAGTTTTATGAGTGTTAAAACTCAGAATGATTTGAAACTAGTGACAGGTATTAAGAACAACACTTTTTCCTCTTTTTAAAAATGTTTATCATATTTTGTTTATACATCTTCATTCCCCAATATATCCCTTCCCTAACCTCCCTCTTTCACCCATAGAAATATCCTTTACAAAGGGAAACTTTTCAAAGCTCTTATGAAGACAATAAAAATACTGAAGAAGGAAGAGTGTCTCTACACAGGATCACGGAATAATAACAATGAATGTTGAAATGGCAGAAGCATTATTCAATTTCACTGTGCTTGTTTTCTCTACCAAAAACAATTAATCGAGAGTTCAAATTCATCAACAAATTAAATATGTATTAAGCAGCACAGATAGTTTTCACAGTACATAGAATCCTAGAGTCAGAAAGACTCCTCTTCCTCAGTTCAAATCCAGCTTCAGACACTAGCTGTATAACCCTGGGCAAGTCATTTAACACTGTTTGCCGTCGTTTCTGTAAATAAGCTGAAGAAGAAATGGCAAATTGCTCCAGTATGCTTGCCAAGAAAACCCCAAATGAGGTCAGGAAGAGTTGGACAAATCTGAAATGATTGGACAACAGTAAGCAGCAACTATGCCCCACTGGTACTTTTGACACCAAAGATAATTAGAAAGAGGGTAATAGAATGCCTAGTTGCTTTGAATTAATTTAAGACCCTAGACCAAGGCAAACTAAGGGTCAGGGTGTGAAAATAACTTTAATATCACTTATGATCTCTTATCGATGATCTTTTAAAAATTGTAACAAAAGAGGGGTAAATAAATCTTCAAAAATAAAGCACCAGTGAGCTTGATTTCTTTCTTAGCAAAAATATAGAAGATAGTTTCAAAAGAATACTTTATGAACAATTGAAAAAGGAAGTTGAGATTCCTAACAACAAGATTAGCTTCATTAACAATAGGTTTTATTGGATTAATCTAATTTCCTTTCTGTTAGGGAATGCTATAGATACAGAATACCTGGATTTCAGCAAAAGATTAGACAGATTACCTCATGTTTTCTTTTTGGAGAAGATGGAGAGGAGTATCAGACAGATTATAATATTCAGTGAATTTGGAATGGTTGAATGAAAAGCCTTAAAAAGTATCAATTAATGTATCGATATCAAATTAGAAGAAATTTTCTATGGGAATGGTCTTCAACATTTTTATCAATGATTTTGATGTAGGAACATCAGATGTCAGATGACATAAATCTGCAAGTGATAATTTGATGCCAAAGAAGTATCTTTAAAAATATCACTGATAATCTAGAATTATGGGCTAAATCTAATACAATGTAATTTAATAAGAATAAGTATAAAGTCCTCCATTTAACTTCAAAATGAAAAGAATACTATAAGATGACATCCTGAATCAGTCCGACTTGTTTTTGATTATTTATGAGGTTCGCTATTTGAAAAGAATTATTAACAATTTGTTTTTCCCTTTTTAAAAATCTATTTATGTCTTTTGACCTTCAATAATTTGAAGTTACCACTGACATTTTTCAAATTTCCTTATGCTTTTAAGTTTTTATTTATCAGGTCTGCTGTGGATACACAAATTATCGATTTTCTGTATCTTCTTCTCTTGTCCCATTTCCCATTTCTACTGGTCCCAGTGCCTTCATATTACTCTTTCAGCCATACCTTGCTTGGTAATACTGACCTACAATAGGAAGGCTAGAAGAACAATATTTTGTTTATTTGTTTTTTTGTATAGGGAAAACATTATTTGTTTATTTTAAATACCACAAGATACATTCTTAACCATGGACATGATCAAAAACTATCTTTTAGGCAGAAGATGGGTACCTAGTTTACCTGACTGACCATAAAATAAATCATTGTCTTTTCTATTGCAAGTCTCTAGGTATGTATGATTTCTTTTAATGTTCAAACTTAAAACAAAATATAACTAAAATACTTCCTCTTCCCCTATATTGTCTCCTTTAATTCTATTCATGGTTTATAACTCATTTTGTTTGTCTTTGAATTCAAAAATCAAATTCTAATTTGCAGGCACTACTATTGCATAATAAGATTGAGATAAGAAATAATACTTAAATGTCTAAAGACAAAACTGAAAAATCCAAAGTGTGGTCCATATGGAAACACTATTGTTAGTTTTTGTTGCAATTTTTTCTTTTCAAAACACATTTCCCAGTACAGTGGTATCTATAATACTTCCACAGGCCATAATGGAGCTTTTTTTTCCCTTTCAGTACCTGTAATGGGTGCTTCAACAGGTTTATAACTTACAATGGATGATTTAGGTCATTGTTGAGATTTTATAAATTTTGATAATGTCTAATAATTGCTTAAAGGTGATGTCCACAGAATAGCAACTAGACCTGTGATTTCAGTGTATAGGAAACTCCCCAATAAATTAAAATTCCCTCTACCAATATATTTTGGCACTTTCTCTGCAACTTATAGTCTTAGAAAGTTTCTTACATAGCCAACATGTGTCTTTTTATATTGGTTAATAATAACCACCTGTCATTTGAAAATCAAGTAGGAAAAAATAGCATCCTAACATGTAAATCCATTTTTTCATTACTGATAAAAAGCAGAGGAAGCCAGAAGTATATAGCAAACACTAACATTTTGCCTCTAAGTGTTGACAAGCATAAAACAAATGGGGCATGGCTATTGATTGTCTTTGGACTACATTATCTGCACAGGAACTATTAAAAAGACTTTTCCATCTTCTTTTCATGCCTCATTTTCTCATACTACCTAATGAAGAGCTTCACTTAAACTATAATGTGCTACTCTCTTGGAAGAACATTTTTATGGTACTAAAAAGCTATACTTGTGTATTAAGGACTGTTTTTACTGCAGTGTTTATTGGTTTTGTTGCACTGTGTAGAATAATAAAATTTCCTACAACTGAATGAAGTTATTCTTTCTTTTAATTAATTTTTTATTTTAAGATTTGCTTCAACCACCATAAACATAATTATATTCCCCCCAAGAATGAAGTGACTCAATCTAATATTGCTGAAATCAGAATAATTTTCTTATTATTGTAGATCTGGGATGGTGGGATTTTCTATTTGGATTGGGTCTATTTTTAAGCATGAAACTTTGTAAATGCCTGATCCATAACATGAGCTTCCTTTTATGCTTAGATTGGAAATTAACTCATATATTTAGAATGATATATGTGACATACCTTATGGAAAATTTGATAGGGGTGTATGTGGAATGGATCTAATCTCATGAACTAGTTGGTATCAGGTAATACTGTAAGTAATTGAGAATAAAAACTCCATCCCTTTTAATGGCATATTTAAACTTGATCCCTTTTGAAAATAAAATATGTATGTATACATTTAGGTGTATATATATATATATATGCATATATATACACATGCATATATAATTGGTTAGCATGATACATGGAAATAGCTAATATCTTTCATGAATTCTATCAATAATTATGCAAAATAAAGAATTTAATACAGAATATTTGATATTCCCGTTAAATATGAATTCCTGATTCGTCTGCATTCTATATCTACTATATTGATAACATTAATGATAATGAACTTCTCTTCTTGAGAAACTGCAAGAGCATAAACTAACTTAAGAATTATCAGTGCCATGTTAAACTTAGATCAATATCATGACAATTCTTTTACTGCCTATTTTGTGGGATTGTACAGAAAGAACTTTCTGAACAAAACTTTATTATACGTATGGGAGTGACTATAATAGTTTGTAATTATTGCTGATTATTCATCTCTTTCTGGCCTTTTCTGATGGGTTCATAAAGAATCACTCTTTCCAAAGTAACTATCCTGCTATTAGTCTTTTATATATCATACTACTCCATCGACTACTGAGGTGGGAGAAATAACTGATTCTTGTAATTGAATTGGATCTATAGTGGAATGTAATCTCTTGTAGACTCACTGAAAACATATTTATGACAACTCTACTTACATGCACTGGAAGATAAGCTGATTTATTTCATCATTGTTCTTGATTTATTGCCACATCATTTCAATTTCTTCTAGATCTTTGTCATTCCTCCTTAAGAGGTACAATCCCATAACTCTCTCTCTGGTTTCTAAGGAATGAAGTTATCATTTATGCAAGTCAAGAATTTTTCACCGTTTTTTCAATAGAAAGATTTAGCATAATAAATTCTGAAACAGCATACTTTTCTTGTTGTTCCATCACTGAAGTTGTGTTTGACTTTTTGTGACCTCATTGGCAAACATATTGGAGATAGAGAAATTCTATTTATTTCCCCAAATCATTTTACAGTTGAAGACACTAGGACAAATAAGGTTAAGTGACTTGTCCAGAGCCACATAGTTATGAAGTGTCTGAGATGGGATTTGAACTCAGGAAGATGAGTTTTCCTTCCTTAAGGCTCAGCACTCTATTTACCTACCTGCAATTCCTTACCAAAGGCTAGGTTTGGGGATTATCATTGGAGGGCATTCCTACACAGTTATAAAATTGTTCTAAATGATTCCTCAGCACACTTCAAACACCAACAGCTTGATTCTTGATAACAGTGATTGCATTTTTTGCTGTCTTTCCCTTCTTTGAACAGTAGTTATCTAATTATAAGTATTATGTATTAGACATAAACCTAATCTTAGCCATAGTTGAAAATTTTTTTTTGCTACAGTTAGCACATAGTCACATGTGAAAAAGTTTCCTCTTCTAGGAATTCTGTAAAGGAAATTTCTTAAACTTAGTCCTTACTAAAATCTGACAAACATATTTACATAGATCTATGTCTAAAGAAACATATTGAGCATATCAAACCCTGAGAAAAATGAACAGTAAAATGTTTATGTTATTTGTAACTCAGAGAATACTTCAGTTATAATAAACACATAATCATGGTGGTCATTGAAGAGAACACCAAGGGGATTTCACATTATATGGAATGGGTGGTCAATATTATTTTCTTCATGTATTGAAAACTTTGAATTGTCATCCTAGTAAAGATATCAATGTGAAAGTTTCCAAAGGAGTATAGCTGTCCGGCAAACATTCCAGCAAAGAAGACACCAGGCTTTTGTTATTTTGGGTGTTTTTGTTATTGTTGAAAATACCAAAGAGAAATACTAGTTAAAGTTTCCTATCTAGGTCAAGACTGCACAAGAAGTTGTCCAGAAGCCTACAGGTTCTTGGAAAGATGTTAAGTCAGGGAAGGTAGAAGGTAACACAAAGTCTGGAAAACTGCTATTGAAAAAGCAGCAGGGGACAGAATATCACCAATAGGTCATTTCACAGGGAGACAGTGAATTAATAAATATTTATTAAGCATCTACTATTTATCAGGGACCCTGTCCTCAAGAAGCTTGACATCTAATGGGGAATTCAACATACAAATATATGCAAAGCAAGTTATATACAGAATAAATAAGAAATAAACATCAAAGGAAAAGCACTGGAATTAAGAGGAGTTAGGGAAGGCTTCCTGTAGAAGGTAGGATTTTAATTGGGACTTAAAGAAATCTGGGGAAGGTAGTAGTTGAAGTGGAGAAGTGACAGCAGTCTAAGCATGAGGGAAAGAATGAAAAAAAAATCCTAAAGGTGAGAGATGGAGTGTATTGTTCATGAAAGAGCCAAGGGGACACTGTCACTGGATTCAAAAATACATGTCAGGGAGTAAGATGCAAGAAGACTAGAAAGTTAGGAGGGAGCTAGGTTATGAACCGCTTTAAATGCCAGAGTATTTTATATTTGATTCTGGAGAAGATGGGGAGGCACTGGAATTTATTGAGTAAGAGATGACATGATCAGGTCTGTGCTTTAGGAAATCATTTTGGTGATTGTATCTAGGATGAATTGGAGTAGAGAGAGACTTGAAGCAGGCAGTCCTAGCAGCAGGCTATTGCAGTAATCCCCACATGAGGTGATCAGGGCCTGCACTAGAGTGGTAGTACAGGAGAGAGGGTTGGGATGGGGTAGAGTCAAGAGATGTTGCAAAGGCGAAATCAATAGACATTGGCAACAGCTTGGATGTGGGTTGTATGGATAGTGAGGAATACAGGATGAATTCTAGGTTGTGAGTCTGGTGGACTGGGAGGATGCTGCTACCCTTTATAACATTAGGGATGGTAGGAGGAAAAGAGAGTCTAGGGGAAACTATGAGTTCAATTTTGAACATATTGGGTTTAAGATGTCTGTAGAGACATCGAGGTCAAGAAAGGCAGCTGGAGATGTGAGATTGAAAGGCAGCAGAGAGATTGGAGAAGATAGGTAGATCTGAGAAGCATCAGAATAGAGATGCTAGTTAAATCCTTGGGAGCTAGTGAGATCACCAAGTGAAATATTACAGAGAAAGAAGAGAAGAGGACTTAAGATATAAGGAAAATACCTTTGGATAGAAGAAAGCATATTTAGCAAAAGAGACAGAGAAGGAGTGGTTGGAGAGGTTGGGGGAGAACCAAGAAAGAGAGAGAGAAAGAAAGAGAGACAGAGAGACAGAGAGAGACAGAGAGACAGAGACAGTGAGACAGAGAGAGAGAGAGAGAGAGAGCGACAGAGAGAGACAGAGACAGAGAGAGGTATCCAGAAAATCTACAGAGAGGAGAATATCAAGGAAGGGAGAATAAGCAAAAACTATGGAAAGATCAGGGGAATGAGGATTGAGGAACCAGCACTGGATTTGGCAACTAAGAGATCATGGGCAACTTTGCAGAAAGAAATTTGGGTGGGGTGATAATGTCAGAAGCCAGATTATAATGGAAGAAGAAAGTGAGGAGAAAAAATGGAGTCATTAATGCCAAAAGATGGTCTGTTTGAAGAATTCCTCTACAAATGACAGAAGAGACCTAGGAACGTAGATAATGAGGATGGAACGTTAAAGTGGTATTTTTTCAAGATGGAGAGACATGAGCACATTTGAAGGCAAAGTAAATGAGGTAGTAAAAAGAGGAGAGATTGAAAATCACTGAGAGTAGGAAGAAAAGGAGGCAATCTATCTAGAGGAGATGGGATGGAATAGGATCATTTGAACAAGTAAGGATTTGTAAGCAGTAAGGCTACTTCATCATGTAAGACAGGATTGAATTAGGAGAAAGTGGCAGAAGGCAATTGAACACTAGAAGGTGAGGAAGAGGGAGTTCACAGTAAACGGCTTTAATTATTTTTTGTAAAATATAAGGCAAGGTTCTCAGCTAAGAAAGTGGAGTAAAGGGAAGTCATGGAACTTTTGAGGAGAGATGATAAGTTTTGGAAGAGCCACTATGGAAAGTGGGATAGTATGTTGATAAGGAAAGTATGGTAATAGGATTGCCTAGGAGCAGTGAGGGCCCCTGTGAGGTTATATGGACCCAGTCAGAATAGTTGAATGATCTTCACCACCTTAACTCAGCAGCACCTATATAGCATTGAAGGCTGGCACTTGGCTTTGTGTAATCTGTGATATGATAACGGGGCCTAGGGATTCAAGAGAGGAAGACAGTAAAGAGTTGAATTAGTTCACAAAGAGGTTAAGATGGAGAGAAGAGGAGAGAGTGTCTAGCACAGGGGAGATAACCTGGAGAGAATGGGGGGTATCAAGGGACCAGAGGTCATAGTGAGGATGAGGAGGGTAGTTTTGTAAGGGAAGACAGAATGGGGTGAACAGTCACTAGATTATGATAGGTAAAGGAATTTCAGAATTCTTGAACACATTTGTGCATGATGCAAGATAAAGGGTGTCTTTGTGGGGGCTGAAGTTGGTGGAATAAGCTAATGGGATGTGAGTAGGTTAATTCAATGGTAAGGGTATTTGAGGGAGAATCAGCATGAATGCTGAAATCCCCTAGTTTGAGGACAGGAGTCAGGTATTGAGCTTGTTGGGTAAGGAAAGAGAATGACCTAGAAATCTGTAGAAAATACCTACCAGGATTTTGACTGGGTAGTAGATATGGATATCATAAAGGAACAGAAAGTGTGCTGTGGTTAAGGGTAAGCACATTATAATATTATCTCATTTGATCATCATGATAACCTTGAAGGTAGGTATTACTACTATACCCATTTTACAGTTGAAGAAACTAAGGCAAATAGAGGTCAAATGACTTGCCCAGGATTATATTGCTAGTAAATGTCTGGGGTCAGACTTAAACTCAGGTCTTCTTGCCTCCAGGCCCAGTGCTCCCCCCATAGCACCTCCTCTAACATACATATGAGACAGTGACAGTATGCCCTAGAAGCCCATATGCTTCTTGGAAGTAGCTACTTCCAGGAGGCCTAAGATTAGAGTGATCTTTGATACCTGTTGGCAAGCCAACAGCAGGGGACAGAGTTGAAGAGATTCAGTAGTGATGGCATTTTTAATACATTTCAGTTCTTTGAAAAGTAGTTATCTAAATGTGAATGTTATCCATTAATCCTAAACATAATTCCAAACATATTTGAAACTGTGTGCTACAGTTAGCACATAATCACATGTGAAATACCTATTTCTGAGAGAGTGGGAGAGTGGAAAGTATGAGAAGAAAATGACAAAGATAATCCATTGTAAACATATCGGACCATCAGGAGACAAAGGCAGTGGTCCCTCATTCAAGTCAGTGTGGCCAAAACTGCAGTGGTAGTGGCATTCAAATTACAGGGCCTACGGGGGCAAACTTCATGCAAAATGGAGTGGCTAAACCTGGTCTTGGCACAAAGATCTGGTCCAGAATCTGAGGTCAGAGATATGAATAAATATATAAAGAAGAAACACTTTGAGCTTAGGAGCAGCTCAAGAGGTTTATCCAGAGGTGAGTAACTTCTCAACAAATACAAGTAGAGCCTCACATCAAAAGAAGGGTTTGACCATAAGAACTTCAAATATGATTTGAATAAATGGAGTTAGAGATAAAAAATTAAATTAAAAATTTTAATGGAAAAAATGCAAGGAGAATAAACACTTTAGAATAGAAAGTGGAAAACTTTACCAGTGATGAACTCCTCAGAAAGAAAAATTGTATGTAATTATGGTCTCATCTAATTTACATTTATTATGAAAGAAAGAAATATTGTAGCATGCAAATACCGATAGTCTGAAACTTATTTTCTCCCAGACTGTTCACCAGTTTTTCAGCAGATCTTTTTCACATAGAGGGGTCTTAGCTAGGTAATTTATGTGCTCAGATTACTGAACACTGGGTTCTTGAGTTCAGTTATCTGAATTCTTCTTTATGGAGTCTGTTTCGTTGATCTACTTCTTTTTTTTTCCCAAACCAAATGGTTTTGATGATTAATGCATTAGAAAGTAGGTTAAGTCCTTGAAGTACTTTTCCTTTACATTCTATATATCTTGTTTCTATACATTAATTTTATTATTTATGTAGCCCTATAAAATATACCTTTGGTAGTTGCATTGGTAGAACACTAAATCTATAAATTAATTTTGGGAATATTGTTATTTTATCCTGTTGGCATGACCAGGCATGAACATTGAATACTTATGCATTTATTTCACTTGTTCTTTATTTCATTTGTAATAGTATTTATATAAAATGTGCTTTGGTAGAATGGAAATCCATTCTATTATTGCTTCCTGTATTTTATTATTGCCTCTTGGATTCTGTTATTTCTGTATGAAAATATTGTTGACTTAAACAAAGGTGGTATTATGTAGGCTGATACTATGGGGAAACTACTAATTTACTTCATTTCTTTCCTTGATTATTTCTGAGGCTTTGTTAAGTAAATATCATATCATCGGCAAATAGGAAAAATTTTGTCTCCTAGTTGCCTATTTTTATACAATAGATTTTTTCTCTTCTCTCTTATTATCACAATCACATGACTACATTAAATAACAGCATGAATAAAAGACATCATTATTTACATATTTACTGAGAAAGTTTCTAGTGATTCCTCATTTTACATAATGTTTAGATTTTGATTTGTGTGTGTGTGTGTGTGTGTGTGTGCTTTTAGTTTTTGGTAAAAAATTCATGTTGCACCTTGTCAAATGCTTTTCCATATCTAGATAACCATGTGGTTTGGGTTTGTTTTTTAATATGATTAATTTTGTCAATTGTTTTGAGAATATTCAATATCCTTGAAACACAGATATAAGCCTAACTTGATTATAGTGACTTGTGGAATGTGGGGAATAAATTATTATAGTCTTTTTTTACTAGTATTTTAACTTTTTAATCAATAGTTTAATTCAACTTTTTTACATAGTTTTCTTCATTTTATCCTTCCTTGGTTTAGATATTAGAATTATATTTGTTCCATAACATGATTGCTAGAGGTTTTTTTCCCTAAATTTTCAGAATACTTTATGTAGTACAGTCATTAATTATTCTTTAAAAGGTTGACAGAATTGGCCTATAAATCCACTTAGATTAAACCCTTACCACCACAACAACAATTTTAATTGTCCCTTTACAACTCGTTAAATTTCTGTTCTAAGTCTGGATTATTTAAGATATCAACATGGTGCTCTGCCTTTGCTTTTAATAATATTCCCAGGGCTTAAAACTGTGGAAGGCATAGAGTAAGTACTTATGTTTTGGACAGCTAAGTGGCAGTGGATAAAATGCTGTGCCAAGAGTCAGGGAGACTCATCATCCTAAATTCGAATTTTACCTCAGACATTCCTTATGTGACCCTGGGCAAGTCACTTAACCCTGTTTGCTTTCTCATCTGTAAAAGGAGGTTGAGAAAGAAATGACAAACCACTCCACTATCCTTCACAAGAAGTTCCCTAGAAAGAGGTCACGAAGAGTTGGACATGACTAACAGCAATAAATGTTTGTTAACTTAATACAAATTTTTTGAATAATGTTCATTTGAATACTTTATGTTTTTTGTTGATAATTCGCAATTTCTTCAGAATTTTTAGTTTTGTTAGAACATGTATGGTAGAGATTTTGACATTTTTAATTTTTTTCTCTGTTCATTTTGGTTTATTAGATGGTTTCCCCTCTTCTACTTAATCAACTTACGTTTAGTTTGTCACTTTTGATAAACTTAACTTTTAGTTAAGAACTATCTTTTAGTTTTATCAGTTTTATAGCTTGCTAATTTCCAATCTATTTTTCTTCACTTTTTAGTATTTCCTATTCTGAGCTTATAATGAGTTTACTTGTTGTTTTCTAGTATTTAAAATTCTACCTTCACTTCATTAATCTTCTCTTTCCTGTTTTAACATATGTTTTTATGGATCATTGTTTTTACTCTATGTGTTGCTTTAGCTGAATATGAGAAATTTTGGTGTAATATCTCATCATTGTGGCTGTCTTCTAATAATTATTCTTTTTATCATTTGTTCCTTGAGGAAGATGGTGGCCCAATAGAAAGAGTGATAGACCTAAAGTCAAGGTGACCTAAGTTCAAATCTGGCCTCAGATACTCACTAGGGTGGTATGACTTTGAAAAAGTCTCTTTATCTCTGTATAACCCAGTTTCCTCAGCTGTAAAATAGAGATCATAATAACATATAACATCAGGTTTTTGAGGGATCGAGTGCAATAATATGTGTTTAAAAAATGCTTATTCCCTTCCCCAGATTGTTTTGGTAGAACTTTCCTGAGTCCTTGAAGAAGTGGGTACAACTTTTAGCTTTAAAAGAATTTTCTACTCAGATTTCCGTAGGAGGGGGCAGGCACCTGCCTTCTTTGCACTTGTTTCTTCTATGTTGCGGTTATTTGTTTTTCCTTTCTAATGGTTGTCTTGGTTGGCATGGGGAAGCTGACCCCTCTTGTTCCTGCCACTCACTTCTTGGGGCTCTCTACCCCTTACTTTCAGTCTGTCTTACAGTCAGTCAACAAGCATTTCTTAAGCACCTGTTACGTTGCAGGCACTGAACTAAGAGATGGGAATTTAAACAAAGACATGCTTCTTTTGAAAATCTGCCTTCCAGCTCAAAGGTGGAGATAGTTCCAAATCACTCCCAAGCTTGACAGAGGATTGAACTACAAATTCCAAGATGGAACTCAGTTCTCAACCCCCTTATTGCATTCATTTCCCCAGCATGTATCACAATGCCTGGCAATAGTGAACATAAAAGAATTGATTCAAGGAGTTTAGAGAGTTAAAGTGGCTGCCTAATACACTAGCCTTTCCATTAATCCTTTAATTGCCAAATCTAATTGTCTTTTCTTACTCTCTACTATGAAGAAAAATATTAATACCATAGTCCATGTTTTAGGCAGTGGTCTATTAGAAATAACTATATTTTTAAAGTAATCAAATACCTAAGTATTTCCAACTTATAGAGGTAATAAAACATAACTTTCTACCACTGGGGAATTTGAATGAGCATTTATAGAAATCTTGATCAAAGAAAATGATTATATAATGTGTTAATATACAATAAAATATTCAAACACAAGAATGAGAAGAAAGCATGAAAAAGTAAACAGCAAAGAGAAGTCATGAGACTTACCAAAGGTGAACTGTTTACATTCCTACATGGAAAGACAATATTTGTAACTCTTAAAACGTTTCAGTATCTGGGTAGTTGGTGGGACCACACACAGACGTACACATGCACAAACGCACACACACACACACACATACACGTGCATGCATGCACGCACGCACACATACACACATGCACACACATACAGAGACAGAGAGCACAGAGTGAATTGAATAGGATGGGACCATATCTTAAAAGAAATTAAGGTAAATGGTGAGAGAGAAATGTAGTGGGAGGAGAGAGGGTGAAATGGAATGAGGTAAATTATATCTCATTCAAGAGGCAAGCAGGAGACTTTTTAGTGGAGGGAAAAAGAGGAGAGATGAGAAAAAAACATGAAGTTTACCCTCATCACATTCGACTAAAGGAAGGAGTAAAATGCACACTCATTTTGATATGAAAATCTATCTTACAATACAGGAAAGTGGGGGAGAAGGAGATAAGCAGAGAGGGAGGGATGATGGAAGGGAGGGCAATGGGAGAAGGGAGCAATTTGAAGTCAAAACTTGGGGAGGGACAGGATGAAAAGACAGAATAGAAACAATGGGGGGCAGAATAGGATGGAGGGAAATACAGTTAGTCTTACACAACACGACTGTTATAGAAGTCATTTGCAAAACTACACAGATATGGCCTATATTGAATTGCCTGCCTTCCCAAAGGGAATGGGTGGGGAGAGAGGGGTGGGGAGAAGTTGGAACTCAAAGTTTTAGGAACAGTTGTTGAGTATTGTTCTTGCTACTAGGAAATAAGAAATACAGGCAATGGGGAATAGAAAGTTATCTGGCCCTACAGGACAAAAGAGAAGATGGGGACAAGAGAAGAGAGGGATGATAGAAGAGAGGGCAGATTGGTGATAGGGAAAATTAGAATGCTCGGTGTATTGGGGTGGGGGGAGGGGATAAGTGGGGAGAAAATTTGGAACCCAAAATTTTGTGAAAATGAATGTTAAAAAGTTAAATAAATAAATTTATTTAAAAAAAACTAAAAAAGATACAATAAAATACAACATTTCAGAATACTAACCACTCATTTCCTTTCTAGAACATTCCCCTTAAACAGTACAAAACAAAACAAGCAAATAAAACCCTATTTCCCTTTTCCTGATCAATATTGTAACCTTGAATGCAAAAAATGATAGAGCCCTTAGGTTTGCCTCACTAGGGATCGTAGGAGTTAAATAGGGTGGCCAAAAACTAAAAATAGTGTTGATGCCCTTCAACTGGGAATGACTGCACAAATTGTTGTATGTGAATGTAATGGAATACTATTTTTACTATAAGAAATGATGAACAGGAAGACTTCAGAGAGGCCTGGGAGGATTTATATGAACTGATGCTGAGTGAAAGGAGCAGAACCAGGAGAACATTGTACACAGTACCAACCACAGTGCATGAGGAATTTTTCTGGTAGGCTTAGCCCTTCGTAGTAATGTAAGGACTTAAAACATTCCCAAAGGACTCTTGAGGCAAAATGCTCTCCATGTTCAGAGAAAGAATTATGGAATTGGAACACAGAATGAAGCAGAATATTTTCTCTTCTGTTATGTTTTGTTTTAGTTTGTTTTTTCTCATGGCTTCCCCTCTTCATTTTAATTCCTCTATGCACCATGACTAAAGTGAAAATGTGCTTAATAAGAATGTATGTATAGAAACCATGTAAGACTGTATGCCTTCTCCGGGTGGAGGGGAAGGAGAGGGAAAAAAATCTAAGACTTGTAGAAGTGATTGTAGAAAACTGAAAACAAATAAATTAATTAAAAAAGATAAAACGGGGGGAGGAGCCAAGATGGCAGAGTAGAAAGACTCACATATGCTAGCTCCGGAACCCACAACCCATAAATTTCCTATAAAAAGAACTCCCCACAAATTCTGGAGCAGTGGAAGCCACGCAGCAATGCAGTGGAGAAGATTTCTGTTCCAGAGAACCCTGAAAATCCAGCACCAAAGGTCCATCACACACTGGACAGCAGAGGCCAGCCCTGCCCACGCGGCCAGAGAGGAGCAGATCTGAGCAGGTTTCAGGGATGGAATCTCTGGTGGCCGCGAAGGTCCCTTCACCAAAAGGCACTATAGGTCAGTGAGAGAGACTTCTGGGCTGGCCGAGAGGAGAGCAGGGTGTCTCCATAACTCAGGCCCCCTCCGGAGGGAGCAGCAGAGGCAGCAGCAGAGGCAGCAGCTGCCAGGAGCTTCCGGAGCAGACGAGACCTCAGATCCATTACTGAAGATCTCCACATAAACCCCCTGAGGGAACTGAGCCTGGGCAGTGGCCCTGCCCCCACCCAAGCACCAGAGCTTAAGCTCACATTGAATAGCAGCCACGCCTGCTGCTGAAAGCCCTGAGGCTGGGGAGAAGTACTTGAATCTCAGATCCCAAGCACTAGCTGGGAGGATCCAGGTGGGGGTAGAGAGGAATCTCAGAAGTCAAGTAACTGACTGAGAAAATACCCAGAAAGGGGAAAAAAAACAAGACCATAGAAGGTTACTTTCTTGGTGAACAGATGTTTCTGCCTTTCCTTTCTGATGAGGAAGAACATTGCTTAGCATCAGGGAAAGACATAGAAGTCAATGCCTCTATATCCCAAACATCCAAAATAGATATCCAATGGGCTCAGGCCATGGAAGAGCTCAAAAAAGATTTTGAAAATCAAGTTAGACAAGTGGAGGAAAAACTGGGAAGAGAAATGAGAGAGATGCAAGAAAAGCATGAAAAATGGGTCAATACCTTGCTAAGGAGACCCAAAAAAATGCTGAAGAAAATAACACCTTGAAAAATAAGCTAACTCAATTGGAAAAAGAGGTTCAAAAGCCAATGAGGAGAAGAATGCTTTCAAAAGCAGAATTAGCCAAATGGAAAAAGAGGTTCAAAAGCTCACTGAAGAAAATAGTTCTCTCAAAACTAGAATGGAACAGATGGAGGCTAATGACTTTCTGAGAAACCAAGAAATCACCAAACAAAACCAAAAGAATGAAAAAATGGAAGAGAATGTGAAATATCTCATGGGAAAAACAACTGACCTGGAAAATAGATCCAAGAGAGACAATTTAAAAATTATGGCACTACCTGAAAGCCATGATCAAAAAAAAGAGCCTAGATATCATCTTTCATGAAATTATCAAGGAAAACTGCCCTGATATTCTAGAACCAGAGGGCAAAATAAGTATTGAAGAAATCCATCGACCACCACCTGAAAGAGATCCAAAAAGAGAAACTCCTAGGAACATTGTGGCCAAATTCCAGAAGGACAGGATCAAAAGACAGAATAGAAACAATGGGGGGCAGGATAGGATGGAGGGAAATATAGTTAGTCTTATACAACACGACTATTATGGAAGTCATTTGCAAAACTACACAGATAGGGCCTATATTGAATTGCCTGCCTTCCCAAAGGGAATGGGTGGGGAGGGAGGGATGGGGAGAATTTGGAACTCAAAGTTTTAGGAATGACTGTTGAGTATTGTTGTTGCTACTAGGAAATAAGAAATACAGTTAATGGGGAATAGAAAGTCATCTGGCCCTACAGGACAAAAGAGAAGATGGGGACAAGAGAAGAGAGGGATGATAGAAGAGAGGGAAGATTGGTGATAGGGAAAATTAGAATGCTTGGTGTATTGGGGTGGGGAGAGGAAACAAATGGGGAGAAAATTTGGAACCCAAAATTTTGTGAAAATGAATGTAAAAAGTTAAATAAATAAATTTCTATTAAAAAAAAAGATCAAACAAAAAAAGAGTTAAATAGGGCTAGTCCATTTCCCTAAGAAAAATCCTTGGCTTTCATTGTACCCACATCCCCAATGGAAAAATTTGGAAAGGGTTTTACCTTAAAAAATGTTATTTCTTAATATTTTCACTTAAATTATAAAGGAAGTTTTTCGATATATTCTCATGCCATCCTTCTTGACCTTCCTGCAGTTTTTGACCACTCTTTCCCAAATACTTTCTTTTCTCTAAATCAGTAATATCAAAGTCAAGTAGGAAGGGGGAGGACACTACACTATACATAAGTACCCCTGTGCACCACACGTTGATATTGAAAACAACATATTCACATTTTTTTTGTTTTATTATTATTTTAATTTGGTTAAACAGTCCCTAACTACTTTTTAATCTGCACAGGGCATGCGTTTGACACCTCTGCTCTAGATCCTAAGGACACTACAGTCTCCCCCTTCTCCTTCAACCTGAAGAATGGCTCCTTTTCAATCTCATTTGCTAGCTCATCATCATCTCCTTCCCAACCCCCAGACTCCTTGAGGGTAAGGTTGGCGCTGTATCCCCAGCACTTAGGAGACTGATATATACTAAGCTCTAAATCAATGCTTACTCCTTGATTGGTTGGTTGGTTGCATTGCTGCAATTATTTTTTTGGCTCTGCTTATTTCATTTGTATAACTAACGTATATCTTTCTCTGCTTCTCCATATTTATGCTTCTCCATATTTCTTTTAGTTATCTGTATTCCAAGGCCTCAGGTTGAGTGATGTCAATATGAATGCAAACTGAGGGATTTAAATAGTTTTCTCACTCACAAAGGATCGCTAATAGCAAGATATATGGGAAGTCTGAGTAGGTTACAGCTTGTTACCAAGGTTGTTATTTCTCTGCAGATACGGCCAATTCATCACTCAACAAACTTTGGTCAGGTACTATGCTAAACCTTGGGAATATAATGAAAGTTTAAAAAAACCCTCCTCTCAAGGAGCTCACAACCTAAACTGGAAAGCAACACTCAAACTATGTACAGTCAAGATTAATGCAAGATAAATTAGAGATAAACAACAAAGATTAAGGGAGCCCTACCAAAGCTTCAAGCAGTCTTTGAGATATGCCCTAACATACGCATTTGTTAAAATAATTAGTAAATTAACATTTATATATTCACTCCTAATTCCAAGAGAATTTAAAATAGATTAAAATTGAAAATAAAGTAAAACTGGACAATGGAATATCAAAACAGAAACGAACCTCTGAGAGTTTCCAAAAAAATTCTGTATCAGTCACTTGATAGTTAAATATGCTAGGTAGGAAATAAGCAAGGCCTTCAGTCTCCTGTCTGTTGTTAGAGGCCCACAGTGGTCATTTTAATCTCTGAACACTTCAGGAAATATACAGTTATCTATAATGACAGAGGCACACATGACTTTCTCACATTAGGGCTAGTTGACTGCAATTTGTTCTCTCTTGAATGCCCTGAAAACTAAGTTGGAAATTGCAGTAGTGCAGAATATGGGAGGTAGACAGGCTGCTCCACTGTATAAGGATGAAAGTCATTGAGATTTCTTTCCTATGAATATAATAGCTGACATTGGGCATGTAGATTGAGTTCAACATTTTTCCCATGACATTTGAAGCTATGAATGAATTCATGAGGGGAAAAAAGAAAAGTGGGGAGTGGGGGGTGGGGGAGGGAAGGGGGGGAATGCCTAGCTTAGTTTATTGCTTCCCTTAGAATTCTTGACATAATTATAAGTGATTTGAATTTAAAAATACTTACCTAAAATATTTTTCCTTTGGGTTCTGCACTTTTGAATTATTGTCCTTCAGTGTCTTGACCTAAACATCCTCTGACATTTTCAGAGTCTGCAAGCTGGTAAAGAGAATACTTGTCAGGAACTCTTCCGTACATGTGTGAGCTATTTTGCAGTGGTAAAGGGGTTAGTTGGGTCTTTTTCCTAAGGGCAGAAAAGGAGCATGTCTCTTGTCATATGTACCTGAATTATGAATTATTTTTGAATGAACTGGAATATCTCATACAATCAGTTAGCAAGTATTTATTGTGCTAAGAATAAATAATTTTTTAAAAGTCAGAAATATTTCCTTGCCCTCAAGAAACTTATATTCTAATGGAAAAATGAGAGGAGAGGAGAGGAAGGGGAGGGAGGAAAGAGAGATTTCTGAATTCATTGGCATTCTTAAAGGCAACTAGTTAGAGTCTATAAAGGCAGTTTTACATAGTGAACAATGCTTATCTTAAAATGAGGAAGACCTGGGCTCAAATCCCATCCTCTGCTGCATACTGGCTATGAGATACTGGACTAGTAATTTCACCTCCTGCCTTGTTGTCTGGTTGTTTCATATCCATAAATTTTAGAATAAGTGCTGTGTTTTATTATCTCTAGTCCTTCACAAGAGACAATTTTATGTAGCATAAGGATAGAGTCAGGAAGACCTAAATTCAAATCTGGCATGACCCTGGACAAGTGATAACTTCTGTCCACTTAATTTCCTCAGCCATAAAATAGGAATCATAATAGCTCCTATCTCAAAGCATTATTTTTTTATCTTAAATGAAATGTTTGTAAAGTGCTTAGCAGAGTGCCTGGCATAAATACTTAAATGTTTGTTCCCTCTATCCATTTACTTAGTTAATCACATAGTAAAGCATTCAAGAAAAATTCATTTATAGAAATAAACCATATTTGTTTTCTAGATTCTACAACAGAGACTGAACTATCAAGACTTAAAACTGTGAAATATCCCAGGAACCTTTGAAGGGAAAAGATATTTCATATGGAATTTGTTTATATTAATTTAGCACCACAGCAACTACTCCCTCGCTACATTTGATACCCTGACCCTTCTGTAATTTAAATGGAAATCTACGCAAGTCTTAGTTATTCTAAGTAGAATCAGGTTACTTTCTTTCCATTTTATTTATTTTATTCTGCACTTAAGAAGTGAAACAAGCATTTTCATAACATAGTAGAGGAGGAAAAAAAAAGATGATGTACATGAAACTGCATCAAGAGTATGAACTGATAAACAGAAGTATATTTTAAGTGGTTTTATATATATATATGTGTATATATATAATGTGTGTATGTATATATGTATATATACATATGTATATGTGTATATATACATATGTATATGTGTGTATATGTACACATACATACATATATATATATATATATATATATATATATATATATATATATATATATATATAGTCACTTTCAAACTATTTATATTCAAGTTTCCTGAGCTCTATCTTTTACTGGTCTTGGTTTTCTGACTCTTTGTCACCTTGATAAAAGGACTAACAGAGGAATGTCAAAAATGACTTCAAAGTATTTAAATTACTATTGCTTAGTTTCTGTTAGGACAAGAGAAGTGACGGTTAACTTGAGGTTCAAAATAACCTTTAGCGAGAGCCATAATCTGACATATTTTCCAATAACAAAGAAATTCAGCAGTTGTCAATGTTTTAAGAAATAGAGTGTACACACCAGCAGCAGAGTCTAAGAAAGATTTTAAAAACAAACTAAACTTTTCAAAAACCAAGTACAATATTGCCTTAAACTGAAACTATGTTAAGAAGCTTCTGGAAGCTGTTATTTGTATTATTACAGCTGTGTTCGTATTTTTTAACACGTGTGTATATGTGCGTGTAAGGCAGAGCTCATGATTTTTGATATAGTCCTTAAAAAGACATTGAATTTGAAAGGGGTCATTGGTGATACTATGTTTCTCAACTAATTCCTTTTTATTCATTCTTTTCATGGAAGATTTTGGTGTACTTTGCTAGGGATGAAAGAAGTTGCAAATACAAATATGACATGGTTTCTACTCTCGTGGAATTTATAGTCTAGGGAAGGGGAAGATAAGATAACATGTATATGAATACTATAATATAATGCAGAGTATGTATGCACTGAGAAAAGTAAAAGCAGTATCTCATTATTGATTTCTGAATCTACTGACACTCTTAAAAGCAACCAGTTTTTGTCTTTATGTATAAAGAGATAGCTTTATGGAGCAAACAGAGAGTTTATCTTAAAATGAGCAAGATCTGAATTCAAATTCCATCCTATGCTGCGTACTGGCTATGAGACACTGGACTAGTAATTTCGCTTCTGAGTGCTCCAGGCAAAACTATGTGAGAAATTGAGTAGCCCAGTAGATAAAGTTCCAGTTTTCTAGTCAGGAGCACTTAGTGTTTAAATCATGCCTCAGACTGGTTTTGTGATTCTCAGCAGGTCTAGGCTCTCTGAGTCTTTCCCTAACTTTTTCCTCATCAGAAAAGGAGAATAGCACCTACCTCATAGGGATGTTTTGAGAATCAAATGAGAGAAAATATATAAAGTGTTTTATAAAGCCAAAAAATGTCATGTCATTGCTAGCTATCGAAAGTTCTGACCTGCATTGGTAGGGGGAGTTTATCCAGATCAGACTGCCTTATACCAGGGACATCCGAAACCCAGTCTCAGTCTATAAGTAAATGTTAAATCAAGCACTATGGCACATTAACCCATCCAGTGGATGGAACTCAGATTCCCTTTTTCATCCATATTCTAGAACTAGAGATTAGAAAGCAGATCTTTCTCACCTTCCAAGGCCTCTCCTCCCACACCGATCCTTGAAATCACAGTTCCTTATAGTGTGTCTTCTATGGCTATGCAACCCATATTTGAATTTGAAAATAAAACACTTTTAAAATACTTAGAACAAAACGTTTACATTTGAACACATAATTCACATTACCTTTTCATGATTAACTGCTGCCACATTTAGTCATGACCAAGGGAGGTAGGGCACTTTGTCACAACAATCAGTTTAATTCAACAAATATATTTCTTAAGTATCTATGTGCAAAGTACTATTTTAGGTCCTGGAGAAGGATTATTTCTAGAAGCTGGGGTTGCAGAAGTACAGATTTTAAGATAGAAGGGACCTTATAGACCACATATTTTACAATGGAGAAATGAGTGATCCAGAGAGAGAGTGATATAAATACATGCAAGATCACAAAGATAATTGATAACAGTCACAGGATTTGTACTCAGGTCTTCCAAGTCCAAATCTATTGCTCTTTCCTGTATACTATGCAGCTTTTACTCCAAAGGCTTCTGGTTGTCAATGACATTTTGCTGATTGTTTAAAATCCAGAACATTGAAGGACTTCATCAATTGGTTTGATAATCATGCAAAAGAGTCCAGCCTGTCTATTCAGAGAGGAAGAACTAGGGGGTTGAAGGATGTCTAGTATTCAGCTGTCGTTCAATTAAAGAATTAGCTTGTATACTTCACCTTTCACTACACAAATCTTGAAAAAACACTGAAATAGAGGATGATCTCCCTCAGAATTGGACAGGAAAAAAGAGTCCATGGGGATAAAAAAGAAAAAAAAAGAATTCTAGTTCTTAAGGAACTATTCTACTGGAGGATAATCACATATTAACAAAAGGTAAGTAGAGAGTGGGGAGCTAAGTGGTACAATGGATAGAGCACTGAGCCTGGAGGCAGCAGGACCTGAGTCTAAATCAGTCCTCAAACATGTACCAGCTTTGTGACCCTAAGCAAATCACTTAACCCCATTACCTAAAATAAATAAATAGAAGTTATTTGAAGACAGAATGGACATTAAAGCAAGGAGGCTCAGAAACGGTTCCTGACTTCTAGGAAATGGCACCCAAGAGGAGCCAAGAAGGGCAATAGAGATTTTAAGAGGTAGAGAAAATGAAGTGGTGTATTATAGGCCTGGGTGAAAACTTGTACAGTGGTGAGGAGGGAGGAAGTGGAGTTTGGGAAATAACAAATAGAAGAGTTTGAGTAGAATGTACAGCAAAACATGGATAACAAGAAATAATTTAATCCAAGTTCCTCATTCAATAGATAAGGAAACTGAGGCCTAGCCAAGAAGGAAGCAACTTAGCCACAGTCACAGACCTGATTCCAACACTTTTCCCATTGCTGTTCATAGAGCACCTGTAATCATAGTGGTGAATTCTGTATCCTAGTGAAATTTCAGCATACTTTTTTAAAAACTATAAGCCCATATGCTCTGTTACAGACACATACACATACATACACATATTATATAATATACATGTATATGTATGAATATATATGAATGTATGGTGTGTATGTGTGTATACTTGTTTGTATAGGCACTAACCGTATTAACTTGGAGGAGTCATTTAGCCTACCTGGACCTCAGTGTATTTACCTGTAGGGGTTTGTCCAGCCTAACTTCCGTGGGCTGCCGGGTCTTTGTTACCTAACTCAGGTCTTTGGTGGCCAACCAAAAAAACATAATGAAAGAAGAGACCTCCAGAGTCAAACAGTAGTGTAGGCTTTATTCTGGATACCAGCTACATGTCAGCATGCAGGACGAGTTCTCCCCGTGGGGCCCCTTCCTTCCCGAGGAGAGAGGAACCCAACCCCCAGGCTTTCCTGTCCCCATTTAAGCTCTCCTAGCTGCATAGTTCACTCGTTTGTGGACAGCATGCTCTCAGCCCCTTAGCCAATTAACAACAGGTGTGCTCAGACCACGGACCAACCTCAAGGGTCGGATGCTCTCCCCAGCAAGTTTCCGCTGAGAAGAGGTGGAAAAACAAGATAGCTCGTGATTCACTCCTCAATTCCCAGCTGTTCCCTGGTGTGCCTCATGAGAGCTCTGCAATTTAAAAGCCCTCACCTTTACCTAACCTGAGACTATTCACATGAAAATCGAGCTTACACCCCAACAGGGGTTGAACTCGATTGCCTCTAAGTTCCCTTCTAGATCTATTATCTTATAATTTTAATTATATTTAACACTTAATGTCTAACTACATGCTTAATTGCTTATTTTATATTTACATTTTATATAAATTTCATATTCATATTATATTTTAGTGTTTAAATCTTATAGTATGGATAGGTATATCATCTGGAATCTTCCTAAATATATTTCATAATTACTTTTTAAAGCCTATGAACTGCAGGATGTAGTAGGTAACCAACTGTCCTTTTCAATAAGCATAGAAAACATCTTATAAATTAAAGTGGAAAAAAAATAATCTTCCACAAAATTAACAAGTTTTGATTATGATTAGGCTAGTGGTATTTTACATTTATGTAGGAGCAGCCAAAGCTATGATTCAAAGTGAATATAGTTAACTGGAGTCCCAGCCCAGTAATATCACAATCCAGAAAAGATTAAGATTTAAGATGCTATTTAGATCAGTCTCCCTGGTGTCTACATCATGAATATTTTTTGCACACTCTGCTAAAAACATTTCAGCTGGGCAATTTTACATTTAAGAGATTCATGGGGAGAGGGGACCACTGAACTTGTTCCCATATGAATTTTGGTGTTTTAAGCATATTATAGCATAGTAATCATATCATGCCATTTATTAGTATAGACAAGTTTTGTTTAAAAAATGAAAGCCAGCCAAGAGAAGCATATCAATATCCTAATTATAGATCATGCCATGTTGAGAAAAAGAATAATAGCATCGGTCCTTAATAAGGCATGCTCACTGAGAATGTACTGAGGATCACATGATAAATGTATCAGTTATGAAGCAATAACTCTCATTTATAAAGCAGTTAAGTGCCAGTACTATTATCTCCACTTCACAGATTAAAAAAAGGAAGGCTTGTGATGTTACAGATTTTACCCAAGGTCATTCAATTAGTTAATGTCAGAATTGGAATTCTCCACCTATTCCCCAAGTTGCTCAGGGATGGATAAGAATAAAAATCTGTTATTTAATGAATACTTCAAATCACATAATAGTGCATAGAATCATTAACAACTAAAATGCTCCAGAGTTCTATCTGAAACTCAGAAGACCGCTTAGTAGCAGAAATGCACTTAAAATAAGACACAAAAGTGTCTTGCACATAGGTGGTAATCCAGGATGACAAATTTAGAGAAGAAAGGGACTTGTGATATTATGATGTCCATCTTTCTCAGTTTTCCATGAGGAAATGGAGACCAAGAGAATTTAAGCAACTTCTCCAACAAGCAGGTAGGAAACACCACAGATCAGATTTGAGTCTAGGTCCTTCAGCAGAAGCAACAAGACTATTAATGATGATAACAACAAAAATAATATCTAGCATTTAGAGGCTAGCGCTTATTCTGGGGCTCTTCTCTCATCTATAAAAATGATCATTTTTGAGGTCACTGTCAGTCATTAATCTTAAATAATTCATGTTATTTTATCTTTGGAGTAGTTGATCAGCTTGATTTCATTCTCTTCCACTCAGTTCTGTATGACCTTCTTTTTCTTACTTTGATTTGGAACATATATATATATATATATATATATATATATATATATATATACATATATATATACACATATATATATGCGTGTGTATAACTTTATAAATATTTGTTCTTGCTCAACCCTTCTTATTACCCTATTCTTACTGTTTCATTTGGTACCACCTTCACTACTTATTGATACTCTACATAGTTCTGTGCTTGATAGGAGTACTTTGATTAGACTGATTTGGTTTTTCGCATTAGCTCTACCACCACCGCAAATGTTTATTGGGCAGTTGAGGTTCATAAGGAGTCATTCTTCCTCCTTCTTTGAATTTCTATGGTTAATTCATGTCACCAGCCTTTATCAGTTGGGTGCCAAGCATTATTATTTATAACTTCATCAGAAAGTGAGAAAAGGTCTCTTAAAGGTCATCTAATCTAACACTGTCAAGGATGAGGAAACTGAGTCCTCGGGCAGTTAGTTAATTTGCCCAAGGCTGTCTGAAAGATAAAAAGTATATCTGAAATGTGGACCCAGATCTTCTGCCACTAAATTCAGGGTTCCTCATTAAACCATTTAATTATACCATTCATTCTTTCGTTGTAAGTAGGACAATCAATCAGTCAGACAAGAAGAATTTGTCAAGTCCTTTTTATTTCTTTCAGGCAAGAGAGATACAAATAGAAGCACAAAAGAAAGACAGTTTCTGCACTCAAGGACCTTACTTTCTAATGGAGGAAGACAACATAAAAGAAAGCTAGCTGTGTGACCTCAAGCAGGTTACTGAAGTCTCAGTGCTCTAGGTAGACTGTGGGAGGATTTGGGTAGCACCATGGAGAGAGCTAGACTTGAAGTCACAAAGGCCATAGTTTGAAATCCTTTCTCAGTCACTAGATGTGTGACCTTGGGTAAGTTATTTAATCTCTCTGAGCCTTAGTTTCTTTCATCTGTAAAAACGGGCATAATAGCATTTACCTTACAGGTTTGTTGTGAGGATGAAATGAGATAATGTGTAAATAATTTTACAAACCTTAAAACAGCACTATATAACACCTCCTCCTCTTTCTCTTCCTCTACCAACTAGAATCTAATTAATAGCACATATATACTGGTAATTGTATATACTCGTAGTATAAAAATACATAACTATTGGAAATAGTAGGATGAGTAGTACCAGAAGGAAGAGAAAGAAGAAAAGATGTAATGAAGTAGAGAAGGAAAAAATGGAGGAGAAGGAATATAAGAAGGAGGAGGAAAAGGAAGAAGAGGAGGCAGGGACAGCTATGGGGTACAGTGGATAGGACACCTGGCCTGGATTCAGGAACATCTGAGTTCCAATCTGGTTTCAGACATTTACTAGCTCTTTGAGCCTGGGCAAATCATTAAACCTCTACTTGCATCAGATTCTTCATCTGTAAGGAGAAAATAATAGTATTTTACCTCTCAGGGTTGGGCTGTGGTGAGCATCAAATGAGAAAATAATTATAAAGTGCTTAGCACAACATCTGGCACATAGTTAAGTGCTATATAAATATTAGCTGCTTCTACTACTACTATCAATAATAATAAGGTCAAGTTACATGATGATGATGATGATGATGGTGATGTCACACAGACTCTGAATTCAAAGCCATGCTGTTACAGTATAATATGAAAAGCATAATTGATATTGATTTCATTATATCATATTGCCTTTATACATAGAATATTCACATTGGCATGATAAAATTTGACAAATACATCTATCCATGTATATATATATATATATATATATATATATATATATATATATACAAATGTAATCTACATATACATATATCTGCATATGCATATATACATATATATACATATATATATATATATATATATATATATATATATAGCTAGGTCAAGCTATAATACTACATTTGATGATTAAATGCTATAGGCAAATCTTATAATTATGGATATTCTCTTATCTACTTCTTACAAATGGGAATTGTAAAGAATGAAAGAATTTTCTCTCCATGCAAAAGTAACTAAACTGTTACCCTTACCAAAGACTCTGCCTTAGGTCAAAGGAATATGAACCTGGATATTTTACTGTTTTTTAAGTGCTTTTTTCTCTTGGTATATATGAAGAAATTTGTATGCTACCGAAACACTACAATGACTATTTTTGTTTAAAATTGCAAATCTACATGCAAGTGCAATATATTTGCCATGGTAAAGTAGGTAAGGCATTGATCTTAGTAAGAAAGACCTGAGTTCAAATCTCACAGTAGTCATTTACTAGCCATATGACCTTGGGGAAGTCACTTAACTTTATAAGCCACAATTTCTTCATTTATAGAATGAGGATGTTAGAGTTGAACTTGAAGACAAGACTACATTCTAATAAGGTACTGATTTTTCAAAATGGCCCTATGTTACACTGAGCTTTCAATGTGTTTTCTTGCCTTTTTCATCTAATCCATAAGAAATAAAAGAGTTTTCTATTTTCATGAATGGTACAGTCTTTTAGGAGACTAGCTGCTTTGGTTTCCATATGGGAAATCAAAAAGACTCAAAAGAACATTTTGCCCCCAATTTTTTTTAGGTTAACAGTGGCTATGCAAGGAGGCCCATTTGAAACTGGTCTAGATTTAATGAAATGTGACTTTGAAGGGACTCTTGTAAAATCTACAATGCTGGAAAACACACCAGAGGCTTGAAAAGAAATAATGTAAATTATGTTTCAGTATACTTTGAAATAATGTTCACAGAAGGCAACATATAAAATACAAACACTTTTTCACCTCTAACCTTGATTAGAATGGAAAGCGCATATTTTAACATGGTTGTTTGAGGCTTGAATATGATTCAAACAACAATTCCAGTTATGGTTTTCCATCTTATTATTTCCCCTCCCAATGGCAGCAGTCAAAGCTCATATTTAAGGTTTAATACAGATTTCATTGAGCACACGAGTTCCATGATAGAACTCATTTTATTAGACCCTGCACTCAATACAAAACATCAATTGCAGGGGGTCACACTGCATCTGTCTAACTGTCACACCAATATCTTGCTGAGTGCCAGCTGCAATTTCTCAGGTTCTTTATTTATACTGGAACTCATTTAGTTTGATCCAAAAGCTATTTCCAAAATGCCTGTAGTACACAAAAAAGCACTTTATCAACAGACAGTCCATTGCTTTGCAGATGTGAATTTCAGGGAAATTCTCTATGGTTGGGGGAAAATGTAGACAATTGATAAGGAGAAACATCTTAAGGAGAAACAATCTTAATTCTAAGAAAAGCTCTCCTATATATTTAAATCAATTCTCTGTCCCAAAGATATCTAATAGTCTGAATTTCAGAAAGAGTATTGTGACATTTTATGTCACTCAAGTTTTTTGTTTTTTTTTATAAAGCATATATGTTCTTATGTTGGCTGATTTTTTTTTCTAACTGCTGTGTATCTATAATTTATGTAGTTGTTGCCAAGTCAACAGTGGTACTTTGGATTAATTATGGTAGCATAACCCAATAGGTTACATATTTTTCAGGAATGAATAGCTCAATTTCAGAACAGTTAGCACACAAACAGATATTGATTTTTTCTCTAAAATAGAACTTTTTGCTTAAATGAGAACATAAATATTTAATTGCATCCAGTTAATGTGACACATTTAAATACAGAACAATATACAAGATACAAAGAAATACAAACAGCTAAGTACAAGGAATCGGGCAGGATAGAGATTAATGTAGGGAATTCCCAGTGAGAAACTTCCCTACCAAAGCATGTAGGTACCTTTCCTGAAATATATGCTCTCAACTAGCTAGCTATCTAGAGGATTGAGAGGTTAGGTAAATTTCCCAGGTTCCCATAGAAATATGTGTTAGGGGCAGGACCTATATCTACATGTTCCTGGCTCACTTCACTGTGCTGCCAAGAGAAGGTGGTCTATTTTGACAAATATTAAAGGGAAATCAAAGAAGTTAAGGATTTTTTTAAAAAATTCATTTGATAGGCAACAAACAACTTATTAATGTAGTGACTCTCAAAAGAATAGTTTTGGTGGAGAAGTAAAGATAATAGCTACACTGCAGGGGGTTAAGGAAGAAGTTGATAGTATGGAAAATTGGAGACCAAGTGTAGAGTTTGCTAACTAGAAGCCTTTGAAAAGAGGACGTTTAAAAAAGGTAGAATGATACAGTGGAATATGTGCTCAGGTTGGAGTCACAGACTAATTTCATTCTCAGCTCTGTCACTTACTGTCTGTGAACTCTTGGAAAATTGCTTAGCCTCTCCAGGACTTAACACTTTCACCTCTGAAAAACGTAGAGTTCAGCTTAGATGACTTCTGAGATCCCTTCAGTTTTTATATCTATAATCCTTTGTGATTCTGGCTTAAAGGAAAGGTGAGAGGATAGAAAGGTCAAAGAAATATTTTTTTTTAATAGGATAAAGAAGACCTGAAAAGCATTGTAGACATAGGACAAGGAACAAGTAGAGAGGAAGATATTTCAAAGGTAAGACAGGGAATGTTTGATTGAGGCACCAGAAGAGTGCCTCAACTGAGTAAGTTTTAAAACTGTATCTGAATATTGTCTCCATTACTTACTAGATGTGTGATTTGAACAAATCATTTAATTTCCCCAGGCTTCAGCTTTCTTTCTATTTAAAATGTTAGGCGAATAAATTATCTCTAAAGTCCTTTCCAAGAAATAGTTTCAAGGTCTAAGGGAGATGTGTCTTTCTTGGTGAGAAGAGAGAATTTGAGAGAGTAGAGAAGTAAGAGAGGATAAGTACATAATGAACAGAGGAGTCTGTCATTGAGAAATGAATTATAGGAACTAATATTGGAAGGCCTAATTTTTTAAAAATTATTTTTCCATTCAATTTTGTTTTAATTTCAGTTTCAGATTCTCTAAAAGACAAGAACTAAATAAGGCTTTATAGTTTATGAAGCAATCATCTGCAAGTAATGAGTTAGTAGGGTAAGATTGGGGACTTAAATGAGAATAGAATGGTTACAAAACAATGTGAGGAACTGAGTAGACAGTTAATTAGAAATAAACATAAAAGCTGCTAAGTAGTCATCAAGACCTAGATGAGATTAAATGATGTGAATTTGGGCATGATGAATGATGTAAACTGGGCACATCCTTTGACTCAGTGATAAAATAAAAATAAAAGATTAGGAACTTCTGATATTGTAGCAAAGATCTAGAAATAGGTTCATCATTTGTAGAAGAGACAAATTATTGTGCCTGGATTAAATGAACTATATGGATTTAATGCACTATTAGAAATAATAAAAAGGCAGCTAGGTGGTGCAGGAGTTCAAATCTGGCCTCAGACACTTGAGACTCACTAGTTGAGACCTTGGATAAATCACTCAATCACAATTGACTTGCCTTCTACCTAAAAAAATAAAAAATTAAAAAAATTAAAAAGGTAAATTCAGAGAAACCTGGGTAGGGAAAGGAAATATAGCACCAACTATATGTTAGGTGCTGTGCTTAGGATTTACATATATCTTATTTGATCCTCACAACAAGGTACTATCATTATGCCCATTTTACAGTTGAGTAAACTGAGACCAGTGACAAGTGATGAGCACAGGGTCACATACCTAGGAAGTGTATAAAACCTGATTTTAATTCAGGTCTTTCTGACTCCAGCAACTCTATCCAGTGCGCCTCCTAGTTGCCTCTAAAAAAGCTGGGAGGACTTATATGAATTGATGCAGAATGCAATGAATATAATAAGAAGAGTTTATAAAATGTCTATTACATTGTAAAGGAAAACACTTGAGAAAGACTTCAGACCCATGATCTATGCTGTGACCCATCACAACGCCAGAAAACTGAAGATGCTATCTACTACTTGATCCAGAAGAGAGGAGCTAGACGTTCAAGACAAGACATACACATTTTCAGATACAGTCAGTATGTGGACTTGTTTTATATGTCTTCTTATTTGTCACAAGGCGAGGTATTTCATTTCAAAGGGTAGAGTTAGGAGGGAATTTGGAAAATAGTGCCATTGGATTATTAAAGAATTAAACAAAAGAGCTGAAAGAAATTCAGAGTAAGACAAAGACAAGCAATGGGAAAAAAAAAACAATAAAAACACAACTGTTTAGATTTGCAATATACCCAAAAATTATGTTACAATATACCAAGCAATCATTAGGCTGTACTTTGCGGAGTTTCACATTTCATGCATAGTCATCTTTTTTCTGTTCTTTAAGTGAGAAAATGCTTGTGTTTGTGAATGCTTGTCAAGTTCATAAAAGGAAAAGAAAAAAAAACTAAGTCAGTAAGAGGAGTTTTAGCTTGATTCAGTTGCAAAGGGGAGCCATTATAGAGTTTGTAAGAAGAGGTGAGAGGTACTTGAAAATGAGAAACATCTGCTCCCAGAGTTGAAAAGAGATCTAAGAGAATGAGGCCCTCCTTAGATAGATGAGGAAACAGAGGCCCAGTGAATTGCAATGAATTATCCAAGGTTACACAGAAAATCTGATAATATACATACTGATGATACTGATGTCCATGAAAATGCAATTTTGGAAATACTGTTTTTGAACAAACAAGGATTTATTGTAAAGGGAGATACAGAAGTTGGCAATTGATCTGACAGACTTGTAACCTAAGTATGAGTGAGTATTTGAAAGGTGGCAGAGTGAGCGATATCTTAGGGGAAACTCTCCTCTATCCACATCACCACACCAAATAATACAACTTAAGAGTCCTAAATTTCAAGAAATCAACAATGATAGGAAGAGAAAAGGTTAAACAGCCTGACTCAGGTTAAGTTTTATTAGACAGATAGAAAGATAGATAGATAGATAGATAGATAGATAGATAGATAGATAGATAGATAGATAGATAGATAGATAGATAGATATAGATAGATACAGATGAATAATTAAGTGAATGAATAGACATGGATGTATAGACAGATCAGTAAATTAATGGATAGATAAAGAATGAATGAATGGATGGGTGGATAAATGAATGAATGAATGAAGAACAACCCACTAGCCCTACTCTCCAATTGACCCTGCAGGACCTCAGCTCTACCTTCCCTAGCCCAAGTGATGTCTCCTATGGCTGAGACATTTCTAGGCTTCTGATTTTCAGAGCTAATACCTGGGCACAATCCTTAGGAGACCTCAACTTTTCTGGCAAGCTGAGCCCAGGAATCAGTCCAACCCTGAATTTCAAGGAGTGAAAGACATGGCTGTGGAGGCATATAGAGCTCTGGGGACAAGTAAGTATAGAAGTAAAGAAACAAGAAATGCAACCATGATTACAGCTGTTTAACTAATGTAATTAAACACATGAGACTGACAGCTAGGATTAAGAGAAGTCTAAGGCAGGAGAAAGTAAGGGATGGTGGAGAGGGACACACCAACACTAAAACTTCAGAAGAGTAAGAAACCCATTTTTGGCAAGGATCACAGTGAAAAATCAACGGCATGATTAACACATTTATGAATCTATTATAAAATTCATAACCCTGTTGACAAGCTACAACATGATACATTGATCACAGATGCCAAAACATCTGAAATTTCCTCTGATATTCCAGTTGGAAGTGTCCTTAAATTACCTACTACTCACTTAACTATGTGTATGTTGCATTCCCCACCCCCATCTTCCTTAATGTTTGTTCCTTAGGGGCAAGTACTACTTGTTTTGTTTTGTTTTTTTGTATTCCCCAAACCTTAACACAGTACCATGAAGGTAGTTAAGTTCTTAATGTTTGTTGAATGCAATTAAGTTTACTAAAATCCTAATTCTATTAGGAATATTCATATTCTATTGTATTTCATTAATTAAAATTGAATGAGAAATGACATAATTTAATGCATAAAGAGCCACAATGGGAGCCAGGAAGAATTAGGTTCAACCTAGTTTCTTATACATACTGACTCTGTGATCACAAGTGAAGCATGCAACCCTTCAGTGCCTCTAGGCAACACTGTAAAACTATGAATTGTTGAACAGTTGACTACATGAGTTAAGGGAAGATTTCCTTTTCAGGTGTTTTTCCATCAATGAAATGAATACAAGGTTTGAATCAAATGCTTATGTATCAATACATCAATATATGCACTTAATCATGTATTATACATGTGACAAAATAGTTTGAATATATGTATATCAGTGGTGGTATGGAAAAGAAATTATTAAGCAGGCTTCAGAGTTTGGAAGACCTAGTTTTAAGTTTGCTCTCTGACACATACTGGCTATGACACTGAACTTGTCAGGCAACTCTCTAAAACTAAGTTGCAGCATTGCTGCAGGTTGTCATTGGTAGATGAAGTTTTGTTACCAGGAATTCCCAATACTATTGAATTGTGGAGATATTGATACATACATGAATGATAAATAGATTAATAAATAGATAAAAATATCAGTTATTAAACTGTGACAGTGGTAGAAATGGTGGTAGGGAAATGTATATGACCAAGCATAACAATTTTACTTTAAAAATAATGAATAACAAATATAACAAATTTGGATGAATGCCTATGAATAAAACATTTTGGAATTTGGGTTAAAAACTTCCTTTGACTTTGAGAATTTGAGTGTGGTATATCTTCATTTTTATATCTCTATTTCATGGATTCATTTATACTTACAAAGCACTGTACTTGACTAGACATATCTTCTTTCCTGTGAAAAAAAATTCAAAACCACTCATTTGTTTAAAATAACTTTAGCTGTGAAAACGTCTGGTCACTTTGAAACACTGATCACTCCCTACTTTCATGCTTCTATAAAGTAACCTTAAAAGAAAAATTATAGTCCATGTTCTGTAAAATTTATTCTCAAAATAGCTTTTTGCATTTTCCAAGTGAATTCATCAGTTAGGATATAAATGCTCCCTGAACCTCTTTCCCTATGTTCCCATGTTATAGAAGAAAGACCACTGGTTTACAATCAGAAGAGGCATTGATTTAAATTCTATCTCCACAATTTGCTTTTTTTTTTGACCCTGAATCACAAATTCTCTTAAACTGAAATTCCTCCTGAATAAAATGGGAGAGGGGGGGATAATACTGAACCATGTCTACATATTTCACATAGTTGATGCAAAACAAATAACCATCAAAAATAAATAAGGAAGTTTTAGGAAAGCACACTGCCATACAAATAGAAGGTATTTAATAAAACATTTGAATTTGTAAATAGTCGGGTATAATTCAAATGTGAATTTATAGATGATGATGATGATGATGACGATGATGATGATGATGACGATGATGATGATGATGATGATGACGATGATGATGACAATGATAACCTGGACCTATATTCAAGTTCAAATCCAGCCTCAGACATTGACAAACTGTGAGCTTGGACAAGTCACATTACCGTTGTCTGCCTCAGTTGATGCGCTGATAAAATGCAGACAACAATAACACCTACTTCCCAGGGTTGCTATGAGGATAAAATAAGATTATATTTGTACAGTACCTTGCAAATTTAAAGCACCAAATAATTGCTAGTTGTTATAATTGTATAGTCTTAAATTTAGAAGAGACTTTGGAGGTCATCTAGTACAAACCTCATTTGAAGTATAAATACTTTCAGGAATATCTCCAACAAATATTAATTTGACTTAAGTTTTTGAAGTTTCCCCAAGGTAGTTCATTTCATTAGTAGATGCCTCTAAATTTTAGTCAATTTTTTCTTATTTTGAGTTGAAATTTAACTTATACACACTCTGCCTAGTGTTGCCCTGTGAGGTTCAGGAGAACATACCTACTAGAAAAGTTACTATACTTTAACTTAGCAGATATGTCTACTGTAAATTTTCTCTTCTTTGGGGAAACATCCTTAGTTGCTTCAAGCAATTGTCTTTTGGTACACTTTCATCTCTCCTTGCTGACCTGATAACTCACCCCTAGACTTACTGTTCAGTCATTTCAGTCATGTCCATCTCTTTGCTGTTTCTTTCTTGAAAAGATACTGGAGTGATTTTCCATCTCCTTCTCCAGCTCATTTTACAGATGAGAAAACAGGCAAATAGGGTTAAGTGATTGTCCAGAGTCATGCAGCTAATAAGTGTGTGAGGATAGATTTGAACTCAGGAAAATGAGTCTTCCTTACTTCAGGCCCAGCACTCTTATTTACCATGACCCCTAGCCACATTCCGGTGTATCAGTGTACCTCCCAATGTGATTGCCAACAAGAATGCAACGTTCTTTATGCGCTCTGAGCAAAACACAGTGTCTTTGAACTATTGTCTGTCTTAAAAGAGATTACCATTGCATTAGCTTTTATTTTGCTTCCCTATCACATGCTCATCTAAGTTCCTCTTGAGCTTTCCATCTTCTGCAGCTCCCAAGGGCTTTTGCCCACAAACTATTCCCCCAATCTTAAAAGTTTTCAAGTGATTTAAAAACCAAACTCACAGGAACATTTTATCATAAGATTTAAATTTGTAAGGTATCTTAAGGACCATTTAGTCCAATCCCATTTGTTTTTGTTTTTGTTTTTTTTTTAAGAACAGGAAAGTGATTTGCCCAAGGTCACATGAGTAGTGACGCAATTAATATGGTGATTATCATTACTGTTATGGTTAATTTTCTCCTAAACAATTTAACCTAAGGAAAAGACAGTGGCTGGATCGGTGATTTCACTAGTGTGGGGAACTTCCATATGAGAAACGTCTCTCTACTAATCCATCTTTTATGCAATTTGTAATCCTATAAAGTTCCCTAGAGTACTGAGAGGTTAATAGCTGGTCCAGGGTGGCATTATGTATGAGAGGCAGCACTTAATGCATGCAAGTTTTCCGGCCAGTTCTCTATCCACTATCCAACACAGTCCCTCTAACCTAGAAAAAGATCTTATTTTCTTACTCATTATATACTGTGACCATATTGTTCCTTGTCAGAGCAGCTTCCAACATACATTTCCTTTCATCATTGTAAATCTCTATTAGGGGCATTCTACTTCACTTCATATACCTTTTGTCAAAGCAGATAGGAACCTTATTTATTCTGAATCATAATTAAATTGTAAAGTTTCCCTGGGAAAAAATTAAGCAGATATATTTATGATTTATCAACTGGTTACTTGGTGGTTTCTTTGTTCATTACACCATGATGGCTGATTTTTGATAAGTCACAATCTGAGTTTGTTCACAATTTATACTTGGAAGTAATCACTGTATTAGGGATGTTATTCATCTTTAACAGAAACCCTTTTATCCTATTGGATTGTGTGCTCATTTATGCACATGTGCTCTTATGTGTGAATGCACACACACACACACACACACACACACACATTGAAAAATTGAAACAGGGCTGTTTTTTTATTATCTTTTGTTGATGATCGTTCTTTAGTAAAACCTGAGCCAAATTCTACAAAAAGCCAGCCACATCTCTTATTCTAGGTTTGCATGAGGAAGGTATAGTAACAAGGCTTTGTAGTACAGCATTCATTTTACTTTAGGCAATTCAATGGGGAAAATGTCACTAACAATGTGGATAGGATTTTTATAGGTTGTTTTCTTAGTGTAATTAAAGCCAAGGTTTATTCACTAGAAATAATAAGGCTGCAACTAATGCTGTTGGCTTTCCTCCCTGGTGACTGATAGGTGTTGGCACTAAAAGCTTCATTCTCCTGGCCTCCCTCTTGGCTATGGCATAACTGTCCTCTGCAGCTATACAATTACAGCCAAAGAGAACAGAAGAGATCGTAAGCCCTCTAAATGTTTTGTCTTGGCTTGTGCATGCTGACCAGTAGTCATGCTCAATAGGTTTCAAACATGCCAAATACCGTAAATAATTGTACATGGACACTGGTAGTTGGCATTAACTGTATGCACCATGATACACAGTGAAGGGTTAAAAAAAAAACAATATAAATGTCAAAACATTGGTAGTGGTGCCCAATGCTTCAATCCCTTCTCATTTCAAAAACAGAAAGGCATCACTCAGGCTTGCCTAATACAATTCATTTCAGCTCAACAAGCACATTTTAAGTAAACACCATGTGTTAAACACTGAACTGGAAACGTAAAGACAAAGATATAATGGCATTTGTCCTCAAGGGGCTTCTGTTCTACATAAATAAATGAATACAAAATATAGTAAATATAGAAAATAAATTAAAACTGATTTGGGAAGGGTTAAGTGCAGGTACTAACTAGGCAATAGTAGATACATCTCCATAAAGAGAGCTAAGGATTCCAGGAAGAGGAGGGGAAGATTTGGAAGGGGAGAGGGGGGAAGCAGCAATATTATGAATTAACTTTGGGATGTGTTGGTATATTTGAGATAATTTTACCAGGATATACAGATTGAATTAGAGAGAAGACAGGTGGAAATATATGACTAGTTAAGCATGGTGGAGAAGGAGGAAGGGGAAGGAGAGAAAGAAAAGGAAAATGATCATTATAATCAGAGATACAGATAAGATTACCAAGGTGTAAAGAGAAGAGAGTGGGATAGTGAGAGAAATGAGAACAAAATAAACCAGAGGAAGAAAATGTGAAGTAATCAGAAGGGTGGGAGGAAAACGGAGGAAAACGGAGAGTGAGTTAGCATGTATCATGTGTCAACAGAGGACAGGAAGGAATATTAAGCAAGCTCTATATAATCTCCTTTTTTTCTCTCTGAGGAGAACTTTGTGTTAGGTGGGGAGAAGGCAGGATAGAGAAGTTCTGAGGGAACTGATAAAGGTAATTGAAAGGAAGGGAAGAGGCAACAAGAGGTAGGGATAAAAGCACTGGATTCAAGGTCATAGTACCATTGAATCATAGATTTAGGGCTGGAAGGGAAGTTAGAAGACACTGTTCAACTTCCTGATTTTACAAATAAAGTCAAGGCACAGAGAGATTAAGTGACTTGCCCAGAGTAATACAGCTATCAAATATCTGAGATAGAATTTCATTCTAGTTCCTCCTAAGTCTTTGAGCTGAGTACTAAAGGAAGCCAAACTGGTATGTTGGGTACAACAAAGGGGTAGAGGGGAGAAGGCAGAAAATTCCATATTTAGGGAAGAGTCATTCCAAAGGCACAGAGACAGGAGGTAAAGAATAATATACAAGAACCTGCCAGACATAGACCAGGAGCAGGAGAATGTGGCTGAATCACAGAAGAAAGTAAATTATAAAAAGACTTGAAAGATAGGAAAAGGCTAAATTATGAAAATTCTAATAAAGTACCAACTTCCTGTTGTTTCACTGAGGGGAAGGTGACATGGTCACACTTAGACTTTAAAAAAGAGTCACCTAACTTACCTAGGCTGGTTATCTTATGGTTCCCCTTCCATTTGTAAATTCTTTATCAAGAATATGTTGGTAAATCTTTAACAACTAGCTTTCCAAACATTTTCTCTATCACTGTCACAAGTTTAGACAGTCAATAAAATAGTATATCAAACCCTGATTTATAGCATTTGTGAATTTCCAAGGTACAAATGTTCACACTGAAAACGTAACCATCTGTACAGCTGGCTTGAGCTGGCTCCATCCCAGCCCTGTTACTGAAGAAAGAAAAAGAAAATGAACATAGTAGTTTCCTTCCCTTAAACTCTGACCAACCCTCAAAGTAAATATTCTAGCAAGTACAGTTGTGTAATTCTTGCTATTCACTGATTTTTTTTTAATCTGTTTGCCATGCTCTACCACAAGCACCTAACCAATTATGTTTTTATAGGAGACAAAGAAAGTCATGTGTACCAAGTGCTGAAAGTACAAATGTAAACAAGAAAATTCTTGTCTGCCCTCAAGTAATTTACATTCTACTGAGAGAAAACAACCTAGGGACCTGGAAAGACAGTTTGTACATGGTATTTGGAGCCATGATGACTTGACTCTGAGACCTGGCCCCCAACAAGAGACAATAGCTGACCTATCATAGGTGATGATTCATAAGTAAAGTCGGAGTTAGAGAAGTGGAGGAGTTAAAGGTGATGGTCTGAGGTTAGTTGGCATGCTACTGAGTGGGCCTGTGAAATGATGCACAGGCTGAAGACTAACATGGTAGTGAGTGCATATTTGTTGTTAAAGACCATGCCATCAGAGAAATAATGACATGACTTGCACTTGACTTTGTTTTGAGTGAGGGAGGGCTGTGCATGTCACCAGCCTCACTTCTCCTCCGGAGCCATCTGGATCCAGTGACCAGATATTCATCAAGATGACCAGGACGCAGTGGGAGACCTTTGCCCCTTTTAGGCCAAAGGACTTACTTAATGTTTATTTAAATGAATCAATGAATGAATAACAAATTTCCTAAATTTATATAATTTTGATTAACAATGGAAAACGCTAAGACATGGTGATTTCTATGACAATTGTAAGTCCAAGTTCTCAACCTTTTTTAATTAAATTTATTTCTTTTTTTGTTTTTAGTTTTCAACATTCACTTCGATAATATTTTGAGTTCCAAATTTGCTCCTCATCTCTCCCCTCCGCATACCCCAAGACAACATGTAATTTGATATAGGCTCTACAAATACATTCATATTAAGCCTATTTTCACATTAATCATGTAGTAAAGAAGAATTAGAATCAATGGGAGAAACCATGAGAAAGAAGAAACAAATGAGAGAGAGAGAGAGAGAGAGAGAGAGAGAGAGAGAGAGAGAGAGAGAGAGAGAGAGAGAGAGAGCATGCAAATAATATGCTTAGATCTGCATTCAGACTCCATAGTTCTTTTTCTGGATGTGGACAGCATTTTCCATCGTGGGTATTTTGGAGTTGTCTTAGATCTTTGCATTGCTAAGAAGAGATGTCTATCAAAATTAGTCATCACTCAGTGTGTCTATTCTCCTGGTACAATGTTCTCCTGGTTCTGCTCACTTCATTCAGCATCAGTTCATATATCTTTCTAGGTTTTTCTGCCTTCCCATTCAGTTCTCCCAGAGGTCAGCCATATCTATTTTTTTCTAAAATGTTATTCATTTATTTAACATCTTTCTTGTTTATTTTGTGGTTAAATTGATCTAGTTATGACAGGGGGAAGTTTAGTTCCCTGACTAGTATAGCTTTGCTGCCTATTTATTCCTGTAAATCCTTTAATTTCTCCTCTAAGAATCTGGATACTATAGCTCTTGGTGCATGTATGTTTAGTAATAATATTATTTCCTTGTATATGGTAACATTTAGCAGGATACAGTTTTCTTCTTATCTTTTTAAATTAGATCTATTTTTGCTTTTGCTTTCTCTGAGATCAGGACTGCCACCCCAGTTTTTGTGTATTTATACTTCAGGCTGAGCATAATAGATTCTACTCCAGACTGTTACTTTTACTCTGGGTGTATCCCTCTGTTTCAAATGTGTTTCTTCTAAAGAACATACTGTAGGGTTATGGTTTTTTTAATGCATTCTACTATTCACTTGTGTTTTATGAAAGAGTTCATCCCATTCATATTCACAGTAATGATTACTGCATCTTTCTCTCCATCCTCTGCCCTCCCATTTATGTTTCTCTTTCTCCTTTCTCCCTTTGCCTCTTCACTAATGTTTTGCTATGAAACAAAATTTTGGGTTTTTTTTTTGTTTGAGATTGCCTCCCTCAATCTGCCCTCCCTTTTTTCAGTCCCTTTCCTTTTCTTTTCCTTTTTCCTTATTACTATTTTCCTGCCTTCTACTCACCCCTTGCTTTTTTCCTCCCTTTCCCAATCCTACTGTCTATAGGGCAAGTTAGATTTCTATACCTGAGTATGTTCTTCCCTCCTTGAGCCAAATCCAATGAAAGTAAATTTCAAACAATGCTCATCACCCTCCCTTCTTTCCCTCTACTGTAATATGTATTTATGCCTCTTCTTATGAGGTAAATTACCCTTTTCTGCCTCCTCCTTTCTTCTTTTCTCATTACAATACCTTTTCACGACTTAATTAGGTTTTTCTTAAATTTTTTAATATCATTTATTTATTTTCAGTTTTCAACATTCATTCCCACAATATTTTAAATTCCAAATTTCTCCTATCTCTTGCCTCCCCCACCAAAGGATATCATGCACCCTAATCACCACTTTCCCCAATCTGCCCTCCCTTCTATCGTGTCTCTCTTCTTCCATCACCCTCCCGTCTATTTTTCCGTTCAGCAAAGTATATTTCTATAACTCACTGGCTCATTTCTCAGTTGAAAGTAAAAACAATTTTTAACATTCCTTTTTAAAACTTTGAGTTCCACATTCTCTCCTTTCCTCCCTACCGCCCGCACTGAGACATCATGTAATTAAATGTAGGACATGCATGTGCAGCCGTGCAAAAACTTTCAATAGCAATAACGTTGTGAAAGACTAACCATATTTCCCTCTATCTCATCCCGTCCTCCATTTATTTATATTCTCTCCCTTGACTGTCCCCCCAAAATAGAGTTTGCGTCTGATTATCACTTCCCTCAAACTGCGGTCCCTTCTATTATCCTCCCTCTCCTATACTCTCACTCCATCCTGCCTTCAGGATAAAATAGACTTCTACACCCAGTGGAATGCGCTTCATTTCCTCCTTAAGCCAATCCAAAGAGAGCAAGGTTCACTTGTTCCCTCTCACTTTCCCCCTCTTTCCCTCCACTGTAAAAGCTCTTTCTCGTCTCTCTTTTTGTGAGATGATTTAATACATTCTACCACTCCCTTTCTCTTTCTCTGAGTAGATTCCTCTCAACACTGAATTTTATTTCTTAGGTATCCTCCTCCCTTCATGTTCACTTCACCTTGTGCCCTCTATCTACATATACATACACACACACATATGCACATATACATATGTATGTACATATATACCCACAAAGATATACATATATACATGTACATACGCATGTATATACACATACATGCATATACATATATAATATACTCATACACATATGCACATGTATGTATATCGAAATATATACGTGCATGTGTGTAGGTGTATGTGTGTGTGTGTGTGTACATACACATATTCCCTTTAAGTACCATAATACATAGAAAGGTCTCATGAGTTACAAATATCACCTTTCCATGTAGGAATGTAAACAGTTAAACTTCAATGAGTCTCTTATGGCTTCTCTTTCCTGTTTACCTTTTCATATTTCTCTTGATTCTTATATTTGAAAGTCAAATTGTCTATTCAGCACCGGTCTTTTTTTTAATTTATTTTTAACAGTTTGTAACAAAAGCAATTCAAACTTTTGGTCAGGGGATACTTCTTTTCAAAGCATTTACAATATGGACCACAAAAGATGTTTTTTTTTTTTTTTACCAAGTGAGACACAAATAATATTTATGTTGCTAACTTCACAAGTTCTTGACTTAATTTTCTCCACAGTATTACTAAGAATTAAAGGACCCTAACTTATTGTTGTTGATCTAAAGTCCTATGCCTAATAGCTTAATTTTAGACAACCTCGGATGTCCCCTATCAATAATCTATAATTGAATAGATCTGGTATTAAACTTACCAATCTGTTGACTATAGGAAATTGCCACCAAGAGTAGGGACATTGCAGGGATAAAATATCTCCCCAACTTCATGTCAATTCCATGCAGGATTAGATTATCCACTTGTATTCAGTCAGGCTTAAAGTCTGTCAGGTGTCAGTGGGGAAATTCAGTCAGGAGAATCCCACCTCAGCCCAGGCTGAATAGCCACTATCCCTCCCTTCCCTTGAGATCACCTTATGCAGTTCATACCAGCATCTCACCAGCTTACTAGCATCATGGATTGGAGGGTCAGATCGCCTTTCTTGCTACCCATACCTGGAGCTAGACTCAGAAGAACAGAAACTTAATAGTCCCATAGCACCTAAATATATAGCAAGTTCCAATAATCAGGTTTCAAATGTGATCATAGTTTCACTTTGGCTGAGGAACATCTTTTGAGGCAAGTCTTAAGTGACTTACATGCCTTTCTATACATATTCTAGTTCTTGATTAAATGGCAATGATAAAATCAAATTTACCATTAAAACCTTGACTTTTCCATCACTGCCAAATTTTACCCTAGGTTACCTTCCTCTAGGAAATTTAGACTGAAATTCTTTTCTCCAAACCAAAGATGTCATTCATTTATTCTCAATAATTAATTCAGTCTATTGTTTTAATACTAATTGCTTTTACCTCACTCTGTAACATGTCCAATTTTTCTCCCCATCACTCCCCTCCTCTGCTTCCTAATTCCTTGCTTTCTGATTACTCCTTCTCTCATTGTACCCTCCTCTTCATAACACCCCACCCCTCTCTTATCCCCATCTTCTCTCTTTCCTTGAAGGGCAAGATAAATTTCCATACCCCATTCCCCATAGTTCTTATTTACTGATTATATGCAATAAAAATTCTCAACATTCCTTACTAATACTTTGAATTCCAACTTCTCTCCCTCCTCCACCCCTCCCCAGTCCCACTGAGAAGGGAAGCAAGTCAATACAGACTAAATATGTGTTCTTTTGCAAAAGACTTACATAATAATTATGTTGTGTAATACTAATTATATTGCCCTCTGTCCTACCCTATACCCCCTTATTTTTCCCACCTGCAATGGACCTTGTCCCTTCTTGAAAGTGTTTGTTTCTAGTGACTCCCTTCTTCCATTTCCCTCCCTTGTAACATTCCCCTCACCCCACTTATCACCTTCTCTCCTACTTTCCTGTGGTGTGATATAAATTTTCATATGAAATAGGGGAGTAGCTTTATTTTTTCCCCTTTATCTTTCTCCCTTATCTCCTCTACTGAATAAGATTTTTCTTATCTCTTTTATGAGTTATAGCCTGCCCTGTTCCATTACTCCCTTTCTCTTCCCAGAATTTTCCTCCTTCACCCCTTAATTTTTATTTTATTTTATTTTGTGTGTGTGTATATCATCTCTTCTGATATAACACACCCTGTACTCTCTCTCTATCTATGTATATGTGTGTGTGCGCACGCACGTGTGTGTGTGTGTGTGTGTGTACAATCTCTCCAACTACCCAAATACTGAGAAAAGATTCAAGAGTTAAAAATGTTTTCTTTCTATGTAATAATGTAAACAGTTCAGCTTTACAGAGTCTTTTATGATTTTTCTTTTCTGTTTACCTTTTCATGCTTCTCTTAATTCTTGTCTTGGGAAGTCAAATTTTTAAATACATATCTGGTCTTTTCCTCAACATGAATTCTTGAAAGTTATCTATATCACTGAATGACCATTTTTTTCCTTGAAGTATTATATTCAGGTTTGCTGGGTAGGTGATTTTTAGTTTCAATCCCAGTTCCTTTGACTTCTGAAATATCCTATTCCAAGCCATTTGGTCCCTTAATGTTGAAGCTGCCACATCCTGTGTTGTCCCATGTTATCCACAGTACTCAAATTGTTTCTTTCTAGCTGCTTGCAGTATTTTCTCCTTGACCTGGGAGCTCTGAAATTTGACCACAATGTTCCTAAGAGTTTCTCTCTTTGGGTTTCTTTCAGGATGTGATTGGTAAATTCTTTCAATATCCATTTTGCCCTCTGATTCTATAACATCAGGGCAGTTTTCCTTGATAATTTCATGGAAGACAATGTCTAGGCTCTTTTTTTTGATCATGGTTTTCAGGTAGTCCAATAATTTTTAAATTATTTCTCCTGGATCTATTTTCCAGGTCAATTGTTTTTCCAATGAGTTGTTTCACATTATCTTCTATTTTTTTTTTTCAAATTTTTGGTTTTGTTTACTAACTGCTTGGTTTTACTCATAGTCATTCATTTCCCTGAATTCAATTCTCTCTTTCAATGAATTATTTTGTTCAGTGAGCTTTTGAACCTTCTCCTACATTTGGGTAATTCTGCTTTTTAAAACCTCCTTCTCCTCATTGGCTTTTTGGACCTCTTTTTCCAACTGAGTTAGCCTCTTTTTAAAGTTGTTATTTTCCTCAGCATTTTTTTGGTTCTACCTTAGTAAGCTGCTAACTTGTTTTTTAAGGCCTTCTATTGCCTGTGCCCAATTTAAGCTTTTAAATTACCTCTCCTGAATCCATTTGCCAGGTCTATTGTTTTTCCAGTGACATACTTCAGATTATCTTCTATTTTTTTCATTCTTTTGGTTTTGTTTTACAATTTCTTGATTTCTCATAAAGTCATTAGCTTCCATTTGCTCCATTCTAATTTTGAAGCAATTATTTTCATCAGTGAGCTTTTGAACTTTCTTTTCCACTTGGCTAATTCTGCTTTTTAAAGCATTCTCCTCTTCATTGGCTTTTTGGATCTCCTTTTCCATTTGGGTTAGTCTGTTTGTAAAGGTTTTATTTTCTTCAGCATATTTTTGGGTCTTCTTTAGCAAGCTGTTGACTCATTTTTCGTGATTTTCTTACATTGCTCTCATTTCTCTTCTCAATTTTTCCTCTGCTTCTCTTAATTGATTTTCAGAATCCTTTTTGAGGTCTTCCATGGCCTAACACCATTTTATATTTTTTCTCAGAGGCTTTGGATGTAGAAAGATTCTCAGGTTGTATACTTTGATCTTCCTCCAGTTGTATGCTTTGATCTTCCTCATTGTAAGAAAATATCTTTTCACCAAGAAAGTAGCCTACTATAGTCTTATCCCTTTCATTTCGTTCATTTTCCCAGCCAATTACTTGATTTTTCAGCTCTTTTTAAGTGAATGGTGTACTGCCCCAGTTTTCAGGGTTTTTGTGTAGCTATTTTCAGAGCTATCTCCAAGGACCTGGAATTTCTCAGTTCCTCCAAAGTGCTATGATTAAAGGGGAAGTGTTTATTCCTCTCTTGGTCTGCATTCTGGTCTGTGAGTTACCATAGGCACTCTTCTCTGCCCTGGAACTGCAAGTAAGATTCCCTCTCCACAGCCATCACCAGCTCTGCCATGCCAGCATTCCTCCTCACCCCAGGGCCTCCACCAAGAACTCCAACCCAGAGCAGCTACTAGATTCCCCCATTAAGAACTCCAGCAGTAGCCACCACTGTGGCAGTGGCTGCTGCCAACTCCGGACCTTAGGTTGAAGCCACACTATGTTCTTCTCTCACCAAGGTGAGAGAGCTTTCCCACTGACCTTTGGAGCTGTCTTTGGCATTTGTGGGTTAAGAAGTCTTGAAACTGCTACAGCTGCCAATGAATCAGCACCCTGAGGCCTGCTCTAGTCCAGTCTGTGCTTATATGGCACATGCTGGCTGCTCTTCACCCTGAGCCTGATGCAATAAACCCTTCCTGTCAGTGTTCCAGATTGTCCTGGACTGCAAATCTGTTTCATTCTTATATGCTGGGTCTTCTGCTGCTGTAAAATTTGTTCAGTCGTTTTTCACAGGTATTTTGAGGGGTTTGGGAGTAGACCTCAGGCAGGTTCCTGCTTCTACACTTCCATCAACTCAGTTTTTTATCATTACATCAAAGTCAACTTATATTTATACCCTCTGCATATGTATATCCCTTTTAAATGTCATAATAAAGATATAATTCTCAAGTGTTGTATCATTTTCCCACATAGGGATGTGAACACTTTGCCCTTATTGAATAAGATATTTATTTTTATTACCTTTTAACCTTTTCATGTCTCTCTTGAGTCTTGAATTTAAAGATCACATTTTCTATTAAGCTCTGGTCTTAACATCAGGAAGCTTTCAAAGTCCTCTATTTCACTGAATGTCTCTCTCCTTTCCTGAAAGACTATGCTCAAATTTGCTGAGTAGTTGACCCTTAGTTGTAATCTAAGCTTCTTTACCTTGTGAAATATCATATACTGAGCCCTCTGTTCTTTTAATGTAGAAGCTGTAAGATCCTTGCTATGGCTCAGTATTTGATTTTTTTTTTTTCCTGGCTACTTGCAATATTTTCTCTGTGATCTGGTAATTCTGGAATTTGGCTGCCATATTCCTGGGTGTTTTGAATTTGGGATCTCTTTCAGGAGGTGATAGGTGGATTTTTTTTTCTATAACTGTTTTACCTTCTGGTTCTAGGATCTTACCACAGTTTTCCTTGATGATTTCTTGAAAGATCCTGTCCAGGCTCCTTTTTTGATCATGGTTTTCAGCAGGACCAGTAATTTTTAAGTTGTCTATCCTGAATCTATGTTCCTGGTCAGTTGCTTTTACAATGAGATTTTTTTTACATTTTCTTCTATTTTTTTAAATTCTTAATATCTGGAAGAGTCATTAGCTCCCAGTTCTAATTTTTAATGACTATTTTATTCAGTTAGCTTTTGTACCTTCTTTTCCATTTAGTCAATTCTACTTTTTAAGGAATTGTTTTCTTTAATGTACATTTGTTTTTCATTTTACCAATTGCATTTTTAAAGGAATTGTTCAATTTTTCTTCTACCTGTTTTATTTGACTTTTAAAATCCTTTCTGATCTTTTCCAAGAAGTCTTTTTGTGCTTGAGACCACTTCATATTCCCCTTAGAGGTTTCAAATGTCTATATAGTGACAATACTGTCCTACCGTTAATTAGAATTTTGATTTTCCTGTCACCATAATAATTCTCTTTTTTTCTTTTTCTTTTTATTAATATAAATTTATTTATTTGACGTTTTACATTCATTTTCACAGAATTTGGAGTTCCAAATTTTCTCCCCATTTATCCCCTCCCCCCACCCCAATACACCGAGCATTCTAATTTTCCCTATCACCAATCTACCCTCTCTTCTATCCTCCCTCCCTTCTCTTGTCCCCATCTTCTCTTTTGTCCTGTAGGGCCAGATGACTTTCTATTCCCCATTAACTGTATTTCTTATTTCCTAGTGGCAACAACAATACTCAACAGTTGTTCCTAAAACTTTGAGTTCCAAATTCTCCCCATCTCTCCCTCCCCACCCATTCCCTTTGGGAAGGCAGGCAATTCAATATAGGCCATATCTGTGTAGTTTTGCAAATGACTTCCATAATAGTCATGATGTGTAAGACTAACTGTATTTCCCTCCATCATGTCCTGCTCCTCATTGTTTCTATTCTGTCTTTTGATCCTGTCCCTCCCTGAGTGTTGACTTCAAATTGCTCCCTCCTCCCATTGCCCTCCTTCCCATCATCCCCCCCCCCCCCGCTTATCTCCTTCTCGCCTACTTTCCTGTATTGTAAGATAGGTTTTCATACCAAAAAGTGTGTGCATTTTATTCCTTCCATTAGTCAAATGTGATGAGGGTAAACTTCTTGTTTTTTTCTCAGCTCTCCTCTTTTTCCCTCCACTAAAAATTCTCCTGCTTGCCTCTTGAATGAGAGATAATTTGCCTCATTCCATTTCACCCTCTCTCCTCCCACTACATTTCTCTCTCACCATTTACCTTAATTTCTTTTAAAATATGGTCCCATCCTATTCAATTCACTCTGTGCTCTCTGGTCTCTGTATATGTGTGCATGTGTGTATGTGCGTGCATGCACACATGTACGTGTGTGTGTGTGTGTGTGTATGGTCCTACCAACTACCCAGATACTGAAAAGTTTTAAGAGTTACAAATATTGTCTTTCCATGTAGGAATGTAAACAGTTCACTTTTGGTAAGTCCCTTTTGATATCTCTTTGCTGTTTATTTTTTCATGCTTCTTCTCATTCTTGTGTTTGAAAGTCAAATTTTCTTTTCAGCTCTGGTCTTTTCATCAAAAATGCATGAAAGTCCTCTGTTTCATTGAAAGACCATATTTTCCCCTGAAGTATTATACTCAGTTTTGCTGGATAGGTGATTCTTGGTTTGAGTCCTAGTTCCTTTGACTTCTGGAATATCCTATTCCACGCCCTTTGATCCCTTAATGTAGAAGCTGCTAGATCTTGAGTTATCCTGATTTTATTTCCACAATACTGGAATTGTTTTTTTCTAGCTGCTTGCAATATTTTCTCCTTGACCTGGGAATTCTGGAATTTGGCCACAATGTTCCCAGTTTCTCTTTTTGGATCTCTTTCAAGTGGTGAGCGGTGGATTCCTTCAATACTTATTTTGCCCTCTGGTTCTAGAATATCAGGGCAGTTTTCCTTGATAATTTCATGAAAGATGATGTCTAGGCTCTTTTTTTGATCATGGCTTTCAGGTAGTCCCATAATTTTTAAATTGTCTCTGCTGGATCTATTTTCCAGGTCAGTTGTGTTTACAATGAGCTATTTCACATTATCTTCCATTTTATCATTCTTTTGGTTTTTTTTGGTGATTTCTTGGTTTCTCAGAAAGTCATTAGCCTCCATCTGTTCCGTTCTAATCTTGAGAGAACTATTTTCTTCAGTGAGCATTTGAACCTCTTTTTCCATTTGGCTAGTTCTGTTTTTGAAAGCATTCTTCTCCTCATTGTCTTTTTGAACCTCTTTTGCCAATTGAGTGAGCCTATTTTTCAAGGTGTTATTTTCTTCAGCATTTTTTTTGGGTCTCCTTTAGCAGGGTATTGACCCATTTTTCATGTTTTTCTTGCATCTCTCTCATTTCTCTTCCCAGTTTTTCCTCCACCTGTCTAACTTGATTTTCAAAATCCTTTTTGAGCTCTTCCATGTCCTGAGCCCATTGGATATCTATTTCGGATGTTTGGAGTACAGAGGCCTTGGCTTCTATGTCTTTCCCTGAAAGGAGGAAACATCATCTGTTCCCCAAGAAAGTAGCCTTCTATGGTGTTATTTTTCTTCCCTTTTCTGGGCATTTTCCCAGCCAGTTACTTGACTTCTGAGATTCCTCTCCACCCCCGCCTAGATCTGCCCAGCTAGTGCTTGGGATCTGAGATTCAAATGCTGCTCCCTAGCCTCAGGGCTTTCAACAGCAGGGGTGGCTGCTATTCAATGTGAGCTTAAGTTCTGGTGCTGGGATGGGGGCAGGGCTGCCTCCCAGGCTCAGTTCCCTCAGGGCGTTTATGAGGAAACCTTCAGTAATGGATCTGAGGTCCTGTCTGCTCCGGGAGTTCCAGGCCACCACTACCTCTGCTGCTACCTCTCGAGGGGGCCTGAGTTATGGAGATACCCTGCTCCCCTCTCGGCCAGCCTAGAAGTCTCTCTCACTGACCTGTAGCGCCTGTGGGTGGAGGGACCTTCGAGGCCGCCGGAGATTCCGTCCCTGAAGCCTGCTTGTATCTGCTCCTCGGGAGCCGCATGGCCAGGGCAGCGCAGGGGTGGGCTCTGCGTCTGGTGCACGAGGGACCTTTGGTGGCGGTCTTTCAGGGCTCTCTGGAACGGAAATCTCCTCCACTGCGTTGCTACGCAGCTTGCACTGCTCCAGAATTTGTGGGGAATTCTTCTCACAGAAAATTCATGGGCTGTGGGTTCAGAGCTAGCATACGTGAGTCTTTCTACTCCACCATCTTGGCTCCTCCCCCCCACCATAATAATTCTCTATGTTCATTGTTTTACTTTGTTGCTTTTTGCTCATGTTGTTTGCCTTTTTCCTGACTTTTAAAATTAATCTCTCCTTCTGGGTCACAGAGGGCATGGTCTCAAACTTCTTATGCTGAGTGCTAGGGGCCTGGTTATTGGTTTTCTGTGCTGTGGCTTCAGCTACTGGCAGCTGGAAGCTGTATGATCTGGTATCTTACTTGGCACTGAACTGGACCTGGTGGTGGTGACTGGTGTTTGCCAAAGCCAGATGGGTTGTCTGTGTTTCCCTGGGATTACACTGAAGCTCATGGGATGGGGAGTGATGGTAGGGGTTGTCTTGCCACTGGAGGTTGCCTCCTTAATAGAGGGTATGCTAGAACATGGGTAAGTTCAACCTCTGGTGGACACCAGTCCACTGATGCATGTAGTGATTCTCTGTCCTGGCATCTTCCAGTTCCTTTGGAAGTGCCAAGGCACAAGGCAAACACATTCTGGTGTTTGAGCCTGCTGGCTTTACCACCCTGGGGCTCAGGATCTCCCTTTGGTTTGCTGAGGTTTGCCACTGGCTTGTTAGGGTGCCTCCCATCCTGTACTTGTCCCTTTCAGACACATCAAGAAGGACCTTTCCCATTAATGTCCCTAGCCTCTCTATCACCCCATCTTTTTGCTGTTTTCACTATTCCAGGATTTTTCCTGAGGTGATATTTTTTGGGATTTTCAAGGTCATTAAGGGAGGGTGAGAGAGACATATTACTTACTCTGCCATCTGACCTCAGAAGTCAAAATAGGTGACTTTCAAACATTCCTCTTGTGGGACAAGATCTCCAGAAGCATCCCCTGCCACTGTTACTGCTGCTGCCAATTCAGTCACTCTCAAAATCTGCTCCTAAGTCTGTGACTGAGCTCCTTTCTCACTCAGGTGAACAGATCCTTCCTGCTGACTTTCTAAGTTGTCTTTGGCATCTATGGGCTGAAAAGTCTGGAAATTGCAACTGCTATCAGTGATTCAGCCCTTCAAGGCCTGCTCCACCTTTGTAGGACCAGGTCAACTTTCCTTTACATTTCTTTCCTTTCAATATTTGCTATTTCCTTAATCATCTCTTTCTCTTTAAACTACCATATTCTCACTCTCTTTCTCTGTCTCTCTGTCTCTGTCTCTCTTTATATATATATATATATATATATATATATATATACATACACATATATACACATTATTATTATTAAACAAAATTTTCCATTATATAGTTGAAATATTTAGAATTTCAAATTAACTGGATTTAAACCCAGCTATTTATAGTTTCACTAAAAATACAGCCAAAATTAAATATAATCCTAAACTTTTAATATTTTTTAATTTCATAATTACAAAGTTATTATGGTAGCTCATTTACTTGCTTAAAAATCAAAGTATGAATGTAACTATTTTCTTTTTTTGTTTTTATGAAATAGGTTCATGAGAAGATATGTATACATCACCAAGTATTGAAGTTGATAACACCAGCATGAGAGGCACAATTCCAACTGGTAAGAGAACAATAGCAGATAGAGGTTTTGTTCTTTCCATATGTTTCTCAGTTTGTTAAACCAAAAATCCATTAGCACTTACTCAATGTGCGGCTGTAAACTAATGAACATAGTTTACCTGTATAGATTGGAGTACTTGTATTAATTCTTAATCATGTCAAGGCATTCGTACTTTTCGTTGGTTCACCATTTATTTTAAAATGTATGTTGTAGATTTTCCAGTGTCCTAAGTGATCAAGGAGGCAGTCACTAAATAAAACCAACTTTGAGTTCCCTAGGATTATGGGAAGAAAATGTCAAACGTTATACTAAAAGCTCAAGCTAGGCGTTAGTTTTGATCTCTTCTCCCACCAATAAATTTACTATGATCAAACAAACATTCTAAATCACCTGAGTTGAACTATGCTTCCTTTTCTTGTAACTGTTGCTGTTGTTTTGTCTATTGGTCACGTCCAAATCTTCATGATCCCATTTGAGGGCAAAGATACTGGTGCGATTTGCTATTCTTTCTCTATTTTATACCTAAGGAAACTGAGACAAACAGGGTTAAATGTTGTTCGGAGTGACAGAACTAGTAAGTGTTTGAGATTGGATTTGAACTCATGTGCTACTGAGTCTAGGGCTAGCACTCTATGCCCCACACCACCTAGCTGGCACCTTCCAAAAAACAGCTCCCAGTATTCGCAGGCAGTCTCTCAACTAAGTACTAACTAGTACCAAACTGCCTAAGCTAGACAATATCAGGCACATTCTGGGGAGTGTGGCTGTAGATGTCTTCTCTAATAATAGCTATTAATTTCCAAAATACCTTTATCTTTTATCTACAATACAATCACCACTATTGTAGAAATGAGGAAATATATTCATTTGAGTATCATAGGCAAGATTAGACACAAATCTCCTAGTTACTCTGTTTCTCTTATAATAAATGAATGGATAGAAAAATAAACTAATAAAATAAAACATTTATTAAGAGCTTATTATTTATCAAATCCTTTTCTAGGATGCAAGTAATGGAAATCAAAACAATTCCTTCCCTCAAGGAGACTATAGCCTAATAGGAGAAGATGATGCATATTAGAGAGATATTTTGATTTTGGAAGTTACAGGGATAGGAAAGGCATGCATGAGATATTTTATTAATATGTGCTTCCTCATAGTGGTAGCTTATTTTGATTGCTATTTTTAGAACTAGAGATGCAGAAGGAGGATGGGGAAGAGTCAGTCATTATGTGTATGGTTCAGGATAGATATACTAGTGAAAAGCACAGGGCTCAATGTAGGGAACTAGAATTTGAGGTTGGAATATGAACATGGAAGCAATATAAGAAGATGACTGCAGTGGATTGTATGTGGTATCATACCATTAACTAGCCAAAAGCAGGAGCTAAAAAGCTTCATCTGAGGTAGACTCTGAAACATAACAACATGGCACAAAAATAGCTAGAGAGATGATGAACTACCTTTGTTACAGTAGGTGATAAAATAATGAACTGTGATCTAATTGCCCCGCCCAAAACAAGGGAGGGCAATAGAAAACATAAAAGGAGGAATGATACAGATAAATCTTAAGCTGAATAATATTTAGCTACTTGATACAAAAGTTTTTAATGATGTTTTCTGTATTTTGAATTAATTTCTGATATTTTGAGTGAAATTGCAATTAAGATTCTATATTTAGTATTGGAGGAGACGTAGAGATCATCCTCACCCAACCTTCCATTTTACAGATGAAGAAGTGGGGGCCCAAATAAATTAAATTGCTTACTGAGGGACATTTCATGTATTAAGTGGAAGAGATAGGACACAAACGCAAATCTTTTGACTCCAAAGCCAGAAATTTTCCTACTGCACCATGAGAGGTAATGTGGTCCAGTGAGAAGAGAGTGGTGGAAAGACACTGAACATGGAATTAGGAAACCTAAGTTTGATTTTTCTCTCTAACATTATGTAACCTTTTGCCGATCATCAATATTTTCTGCTTCTTAGTTTCCTATGTAAATTGGAAATAATACTAGACACACTTTCTATCTCATGGGATCATTGTGATGAAAACTACTTATAAATCTTATTTCTCAATGTAAAAAATATGTTATTATTAGTTCCTCAGCAAATATGTAGCAAGCAACCACTGTGTGTCCCACATTGTATAATCATTCTCACTTTGAGATGATTCTCCATAAACAATCATAAGCAGGCAGCATGCAGGTGCTCAGGTTTTTTTAATCTTTAAGAAAAGAAAAAGACTTGCAAATAGACAGCATCTTATTGTAGTTTGTTTCTGGCAGAACAAGACTAAAATCCAAGTCCATAGGATCATAGGATGATGGATTAACAAAAGGAAGAAAGCTTAGCGGTCATCTACTTCAACAATTCATTTTTATAGATGAAGAAACTGTGTCAAAGAGAGTGTGGTTGACTTACCCAAAGTGACACAAATAATAAATAACATAGTGAAGATTTAAAGTCAGGTCATCTGATTCTAGCACTCTATTTATAACACTATTTTGCCTCTCAAAGCAAATTTCCTTTTACACTCCCAAAACACAAAATCAATATGCATCAATACCTGGAATGCAACCTAGAGTTAATTGTTTAACATAGTATGTAGCAAGTATATGTGTGCCATTGTGTTCAATGCTGACTGTATATAATTTAAGAATTATCCTCCATTACCTATTAATGCACTTGCTATTTTCCATCTCACTTCATCTTTTTTCATAGTTCCCATCCTTAAAATCTTAATTAAATGTAGAGCTATTAAGAAGTCTTATAATTCCAAAAGTGCCCCAAATTCTTGCATCAATTGACTAATCTTATTTTTGCTTTAGATAAAAAGAATAGTCATTCTACTCGTTTCCTAGATTTTTCTTCCCTCATCTGTCCACATATCTTTTAACTGAGACACTCATAGAATTTTCCCATTTCTTATATTATTTTCTTCAGGTTCATTGCATCACCTTTCATTGGCATGTCTATAGTATAGTGTCCCATAGCAAAGCCCAAATGTATCTTAATGCCCAACAGAATTAAATGAGTTGTAAATGCTATTTTTTTTCATTTCATAGAGCTAACAAAGCAAATTGTAGTAGTTTGGTGAAAAGTTAAATCCTCTTTGAATCAGTGATAAAGGTTTACTCTGTAGGCAGTTTCATGGATTTTTCAACTGTGCTAAAATAGTTCCATACGTTTACATATGCTATTTTATTAATAACTATCTTACCATCTGTGGAAAAGTAGCTCTACACAGATGTTCAGGAATAACCTTTTTTTTGCGAGTAAATATTGCAAACAGCATAGGTTGCAGGGCTTCTTAAACTTTTTCCACTCATGACTTCTCTTTGCCTGATAAATCTTTACATGACTGTGGGTATATTGGTCTATAAAGTAGACATACAAATCAAACATTCATTAATAATAAATCATAAAGAAATTTATTTTAAAACAATTATTTGGTATACATATTATTTTACTATTTATTAAAGATGAAAGCAAATTTGCTTACTTAATGAGTTGGATGTGCTTATTTATTTTCAAGTAAGTATTTTTTCAGTAGCAAACATCTCAAAACGTTGTTTTTCTTTATTTGAAGATTTTGAAAGTAATTCAAAATATTCCTTTGGTTTATTGCAGTGCACTGTACACTAAGTATAAAAATGTCATTTTAGTCTGAGTGGTTTCATGTTCTCTGCAGTCAAAACTTCATTACAAATTAAGCAAAGAGTTTTTTCCACACTATCTTCATTATTAGAAGCAAATCCATACTGCAACAATGATTCTACATATTTTCTTTTTCTTGTCAGTTTAGGTGTACTACAGTGCAACCTGGTAATAGAAGCTCTGCCACATAACTGAAAAAAAAATTGTTCTAAAGTATAAAGAAATATTGTTAATAATTTCTCAAATAAATACTAGCTTTAGTTTATGAAATTACATTTGTCCTTAATTTTTAAATATTGATATCCACATTTATATACACATGCAACAGTGATGTAAGAGAAAGATTATTAAAGGAGTTTTGTCTTACTTGCTGCAATTAAATGTATTTTTTTTCTGTAATAGAAGATAACAGAAATTTTAAAAATCAAACATTCTAACACAGTACAATCCAGAGATATAATAATTTGGTACAGACTGAGGAATGATGGTAGGAAAATATTGTCTTTATTTTTGATAATTAAACTATTGCTTCATGATTTGAATCCAGACTATAACACCTTTAGAGTTGTTATGAGACTTTATGAGACAATGTGTGTGAAGTCCTTTTCAGACATTAAAATGTTATATGAATGTCAATAATTATTCTTATATTCTAGACACTCTGCTATGTGCTAGGGATATAAAATCAGTAATGAAATAGCACTGGCTTTTAAAGAACTTATCTATGTTTTGGATGTATATAAACTAATTCTTCATCCAGACTTTTCTACATCAATAGCGTCACTTTCTTATTTACAGGTTCAAAATCTTGAATTAGTCTTTGTCTCCTTCCTTTTCTTCAACTTTCATATCTAATTAACTGACAAGTCTTCTTGAGGCCATTATCATAACATTTCTGACTTCGTACCTTTCTCTTCACTCTTTTAACCCTTCCATTTTACTTCCTTAATCAAAAATATTTAATACCTTATATTAGAGACTCTATGGTAAAATCAAACTCCTTATAGTATTTTTCAAAAACCTCTATAATATAGATTTCACCTACTTTTTCCAGTTTTATTTCATATTATTCATTCATATAGTGTTTTTCATATTCAAAATGTACTAATCTCTGTTCTTTAAACATGAGTTTCCATCTTCCATCTTTTCAGAGGTCACTTCCTATGTCTGAAAATCATTACATTTCATTTTTTTACGTCCCTAGCTTCTTTTCAAACTCAACCTAGGTGTTACTTCCTAAATAAATCTTTCCTTAACACATTCGTTTCTAGTTCTTTTGACATTTTACATATATTTTATGTTTAGAGATATACATGTATCCTATAATCCTCATTATAGTGAAAGTTTCTTGATATCAGGGTCCATTCTGTTTTTATCTTTGTATGTCTAATGTCTTTCATGGTATCTTATAAACAATTGTTACATAATAAAATGTTTTAATTGCATTTTATTGGATTAAATGAACCAGTTTGCTGCATAGATAATAATTGGAATAGAGATTTCATTATAATCTAATTATAAGAGATTATGTTAATAAAATTATTTGAAGATATAAAGTTTCTCCTAAAGACTGCTTTGGTAGCTGCATCTCAATTTCTTTTTTTTCTTATGATGAAATATTCTATAATTTGTTTTTTTATCTAAATTTTTTTAGGATTCAGTTATTTAGTCTCCAGTTGATTTTAGTGCTTTTCTAATACTTCTTTATTTAATACATTTTATAGCAAATATTGTTAATGTATTTTTGCATAATGGGTTAATGTATTTTTGCTTAAGGGAAGATATTTGCCATCCATTAATAGGCTTATGTGACCTGTTTAAGTCACATAAAAGCCTGAGTCACATGAGTCTAAGTCACACGGAACAGGAAGGGGTGGAGCTAGAGCAGAGCTGAGAGGAATTTACTCAGAGACCAGTCAAAGCTGCGAAAGGCACCTGGCCAGTGTGAGTGTCAGAGCTTCTTTGTGATTTGTTTAAGAGAACTGGTTTGTGGGAAGCCTAACAGAGGGAAGGCTTGGGGATGGTGTTGCCCTCTGTATTGTTATTGTGTATAGATTTCTTTGTTACTATGATGGACTTGGCTTTTTGGTGTTGGGATTTGGCTTTCTGGTGTTTAAATAAATGTTTTGGTTCTGTCATCTACATGGAGAATCTATTGTATTTCACGATTCAGAATTACACCAGCATATTCATGGTTGCCATAGGCACTACGTAAATCCTGTTGGCACCACATGGCATCATAAACAATCTATGAAGCATGTAATATTTCTGCTTTTCTGCATTTGTTTGAATTATATCTAAAACAGGAGCCAACAAACTATGACTCATAGACCTTTCTTGCCTGGAAGCTTTACAAAAGCAATCATCAGACTTAATCAGGTCTACGGGATATAATTTGCAGACACCTGTTTTCTAGTAAAGGTGTCATACATGGCTGGAAAATGTATATATTCCTCTCTATTTCTATTTCAGTAATTGTCAAAGGTTTACCATATCTGCTTTTTTTTTTTCTAAAATTCTATTCAGGTTCTTCTTTCTTACTTTATTTTAGTTAAACTTAGGGCTGATAAGGATATAGCAATATTCCTCCATCATTATAGCTTTATTGTTTATATCTCTTTGTAATTCATTTGATTTTTTTCTTTTAAATACTAGTAGTTATGCAATTGGATACAAATACATTAAGTACTGAAATCAATTCATTGTCTATTATCATTCAACTAGATGTATAAAAAACAAGTTTCCTTTCATCTACTTTAATTAATTGTGAGGTTATTTTGGTCTGAAATTCAAATTTCTTTGCCTGTTTTCATTTTCTTTGGCTAAGGAATAATGCATTTTGACCCAGCCCCTTATTTTGATTCTATGTGAATCTCTATGCTTCAAATGTGTTTCTTGTCAAAATAATTTTTTCCCTTGTGTAAAGAGAGTAAATTTTGTTGGGTAAATTATTCTTGGTAGCAGATCTTTATCTTTTGCCTTTTGGAATATGTCATTCCATGTTCTCAGTATCTTTAAAGTGATAGTAGATAAAACATGTGTGGAACTGATTATGCTTTTTGAATAATTGAATGATTCCTTTCTGACTGCTTGTAGTATTTAAAAAAATTGAAGAAGGAAGAAGTGAAAAGAACCACACAACCATTTATATACTAATAACACTGTATACACAAAGAACTTTGGAAGCTGTAAAACTATGAAATAATGCAATGAACATTCATCATTTCAGTGGACAGATAATGAAATATGCTATTCATTATAGAGATATGACAGAACATGAGAGAATTAGGGTTCAAAATAAAAAAGACATATAGATACATATTTGTATACAGTCAGTGAGGGCATTTGTTTTGCATTGAGTTGGGAGGCAGGAGGGAGAGAATATGGTTTGATTTGGTTTGTTTTTAATGAGAGGAGGGTGTGAAGTGTTACAGATGTGAAATATTTTATGCAATTTTAAATGAGGTCACTGTATTATTAGTTTTATTCAACTCTTTTACTTTGTTACTAGAAATCCACTTGGAAGTGTTAGCAATGTGTAAATATTTGTAACATAAAACCAAGACATATTAACAAAACATTTAAAACAATTTAAGTACTTACTATGGGCAAGGTGATTACACCACTAACAAGTAGCTTATATTTTACTTGCAAGGGGTATGGAGTGGAGCAAAATATGTACCTAGATAAGTAAATACAAAATATATATAAAATCAATAAAAAATTATTTGCAAGGATGGAGAATACCAAAATTAGTATTATCAAGAAAGACTCATGTGAGGAATGGAATCTGAGTTGAGTTTTAAATGGAGATTGGGAGACCCAGTTAGGGAGGCAAAGAAGGGGAAAATTGCATGCATGAAGGACAGGCTTTGCAAAGGCATCGATATGAGAAATAACAAGAGGAATAGCAAGGAGATCAGACTGGCTATAATTTAATATTTAAGAAATGAAAGTGTGAAATCATTCTGGATAAAAAAATTGAAATTAGATAGTGAAGAACTTTTAATGAAATAGGACTTTCCATTTCATTTTGAGACCATAAAGAGCCAAAAGAAGGTTCTTTATTGAATGGAAGTGACATCATCAGACCCATAATTTCAGAAAATCAATTTGGCAGCTTTGTGGAAAATGGATAAGGAAGGAGTTTGGAGGAATGGAGGTAAGGGGGAATAATTAGGAAGCTATTTTAAAACTCCAAACAAGAGGTGATGACATGATAAGGGTTGTACCTATGTGGATGAAGAAAAGAAAATGAGTAGAAGACATGTTGCAGAGGGAAAATGATTGTCAAGATGGCAACTGATTGTATTTGAGAGGGTTAAGATAGAGGAAGGAGTCAAAGATGATTCTGATTTTATAAACCTTGGTAACCAGAAAGATGGTGGTGCCCTTGGTAAAAGCAGGAAAATCAAGAAGAGGAATGATTTCTGGGAAGAGATAATGAGTTCTGATTTCGATATGCTAAATTTGAAATGCTAAAGAGGCATCTACACATAGATAAAATATATTTCTAGGTAGTTGATATAAAACTGGTTCTCAAGAAAACAATGAGTGGTAGATCTATGAAGTTAGGAATCATTTACTTCAGAGATTTCAAATATGTAGCCCCTGATCTACATGCACCTACAGGATTCCTGAACTTTGATCTAAACAAATCAAAATGGAGTCCTTTTCTGATTTTAATGTGTGGATGTACTATTTTTTACAATGAGACATATGAATGGTAGTTTTCTAAATCAATACACAAACCGAGTGATCTTATATATGGTTTAGTGACTTTCATTTTTGCTCATTTCATCAGCAGTTTGACACTACTGATCTAATCATTAAACCCATGGAAGCTAATGAGAAGCCCAAAAAAGAGTAACTTTTTATTGTTGTCATTCAGTTATGCCTACTCTACATGACCCCATAGATCTTGGTTTTTGCAAAGATAATGGAGTGATTTGCCATTTTCTTTTCTAGTGTGCCGTCAATTTATAGATGACAAAATAAAGCAAATAAGTTTTAAGTGATTTGATCAGGGTCACAGAGTAGAAAGTGTCTGAGGTTGGATTTGAATTCAGATCTTTCTGACTCCAAGGTAGGTGCTCTGCCTACTGCATCACTTAGTTGCCCCTGCTTTTTAGCAAGCACCTAAGAAAAATACCAGGTGAAAAACAACTCTATAGGCATTCAGGAACATTTCTATTAATAGGAAAAATCATGAAAATGTCAATAATTGGGTCACACAGCCTTCATTCTTTGCTTAATGAATTTAAGATCTTTACTTTTTATTTTTTGATGCTTATCATTTTTTTATTTTGACAACACTCTTTCCCTCATATTCCTTTGATTCCATATTTCCAAAATGAACTTTATGTATACTCTTTTTTATTTTAATTTTTTTATTAATTTCTTTGTTTTCAGCTTTCCATGATCATTTCCATAAGTCTTTTTCCCCCTTCCTCCTCCCTCCCTCCCTCCCTCCCTCCCTGAAATGGCATGCAATCTTATATGGCTTCTATACATGCCTTCATATTAAGCACATAAAGCACATTATCATAATAGTCATGTTGAATAGAGGAATTAAAATGAATGAGGCAAACCATGAGAAAAAAACAAAACATAACAGAAGAGAAAATATTCTGCTTCATTCTCCATTCCTCTTCCATAGTTCTTTCTCTGAATGTGGATGGCATTTTGTCTCAAGAGTCCTTTGGGAATGTTCCAGGTCCCTCCATTGCTATGAAGGGTGAAGTCTACCAGAAAAATTTCTCACACACTGTGGTTGTTACTGTGTACAGTGTTCTCCTAGTTCTGCTCATTTCACTCAGCATCAGTTCATGTAAGTGTTTCCAGGTTTTTCTGAAGTTTTTCTGATCATCATTTTTTTATAGTACAATGGTATTCCATTATATTCATGTACCACAATTTGTTCAGTCATTCCCCAATTCATGGACATCCTCTCAATTTCCACTTGTTGGCTACCATAAAGAGAGCTGCTATAAATACTTTTGTACATACGAGACCCTTTCCTATTTTTATGATCTCTTTGGGGTACAGTCCTAGAAGTGATATTGCTGGGTCAAAGGGTATGGATATTTTTGTAGACCTTTGGGCACAGTTCCAAATTGCTCTCCAGAATGGCTGGATTAGCTCACAGCTCCACCAACAATGAATTACTATTCCAGCTCTCCCATATTTTCTCCAGCATTTGTCATCTTACTGTTTGTCATGTTTGCCAACCTGATTGGTGGAATGTGGTACCCCCCGGTTGTTTTGATTTACATTTCTCTAACTGATAGTGATTTAGAATACCTTTTCATATGACTAAAGATAGGTTTAATTTCCTCCTTGTTGGAGGTGAGTTCACCTTTTCATTTTTGATATTGTAATTTGGTTTTCTTCTTTTTTTAAATCAAATTGACCAAAAGTTTGTCAATTTCATTGAATGTTTCATAAAACTAACTCTTAGCTTTATTTATTAATCAATAGTTTTCTTAATTTCAGTTTTGTTACTCTCTCCTTCAGTTTTCAGTATTTTTAATTTGGTTTTTACTTGGTGATTTTCAATTTGTTCTTTTTCTGACTTTTTCAGCTGCATTCCCAATTCATTGATCTCCTCTTTCTCTATTTTATTCATGAAGGTGTTCAATATATAAAACTTCCCCTAAGAACTGCTTTCTCAGCATTCCATAAGTTTTAGTAGGTTGTCTTACTATTGTCATTCTCTTGAATGAAGTTATTGATAGTTTCTATGATTTGTTATTTAACCCACTTATTCTTTATGATTAGATTATTTAGTTTCCACTTAATTTTTAATCTATCTTTTCACAGCCTTTTATTATATATAATTTGTATTGAATTATGATCTGAGATGGATGCATTGACTATCTTGCCTTTCTGCACTGGATTGTGAAGTTTTATGCCCTGGTACACAGTCAATTTTCATATATGTGTATGTACCACTGAGAAAAAGGTATATGCTTTTATATCCCCATTCAGTTTTCACCACAGAGCTATCATGTCTGCTTTATCCAGAGTTCTATTCACCTCATTAACTTTTTTCTTGTATGTTTTGAGGTTAGGTTTATCAAATTCAGAGAAGAGGAAGTTGAGGTCGTCCACCAGTATAGTTTTGCTGTCTATTTCTTCCTGTAACTACTTTAACTTCTCTTTTAAGAATTTGGATGCTACACCACTTGGTGCATATATGTTTAGTAATGATATTGCTTCATTGTCTATGGTGCCTTCTGGCAGGATATAGTTTCCTTCCTTATCTCTTTTGATTAGATCTATTTCTACTTTTGCTTTGTCTGAGATTAGGGCTCTGTCATATGGTTCTTATGCTGAGAACTTGAAGCTTTGTGTGCTGTGACCTCTGGTTCTTTCAACTAGAAGCTAGAATACTGCAGGTTACATGGTACTGACCTTACTTACTCTGCCAAGACAGAGACCAGGTGAAGTCTTTCTGAGTTTCCCAGGAGTTACCCTGGAGCTCTCTTCATTGAGGTGTGGGGGTGGGGTGATCTGGCCACAGGAGGTCTCCTCTCATAAGCTATGGAACAGGTTGGCTCAGCAGTTGATGTTCCCCAGTTTATGCTAGTGTCTTCCCAATTCCCCTAGCTTATAAGGCATGCCTGAGGTCCTGGTGCTCAGGATCTCCTTCTGGTTTGCTGAGGTGGGTTTGTCTTGGACTGCTCCAGTACTGCAGTTGTTCCATTCAGCCATAGCAAGCAGGTCTCTCCTTAGCAATTTCCATGGCCTCTCAGGCTAAGAGACTGTTTACCCCTTTGGGTGATTTCACTTTTCCATAATTTTTCCAGGGGAAATATTCTCTGGGTTTTTCAAGGTCAACAAGGGAAGGAGGAGAGCACTTAATGATCATTTCTTTATCTTGGCTCCTGAAAGGTCCAGTAAGCAACTTGCAGGCATTTAATCCCTGGGCTGATAGTCTCAGGAGTGGCTCCTGCTGCTGTCAGGGATCCTGTGCTTCTCTCTCACTCAGTTTTGGTGGACTCCCTTACTGACCAGATGTGTTTGAGAATCTTCACTGCTACTTCTGCTTTGGTCTGCCCAGGCAGTTTCTACTTGCCAAGAGTTTTACTTGTTAATAATCTCCAAGTTGTATACCCAAGTGTAGTGTGTAAGGAAATGATCTAAATGTTCTCAGGGAAAATTATTTTTTCATAAAAGTGGGCATTTAAACCTAATAACCATGTAATTTATAAGACAGATTGAATAATACCTGTGTGTTATTTTAGTGTTAATGCTGTCTTGAATGAAATGGAAAGATACTCCAGAATTATCTAAATGACAAGTCTTTTTGGAAAGATACTGCAGAGTTCTTCAAATGACAAGTCTTTTGGGGGGAAAAATCTTCTGAAATTTATTTTTTATTAAATCCAAAAGCATAGATAAAAATTCAAACTGATAGATATTTTTACATTGGTTTGATTTTTAAAACTTCTTATTACCTTTCTCTTTCTTTATGGATGATAGCATTAAAAATTGTCCATGTATCTTTCCTTATTTGAGGGATAGGGGAACAGAAGGTGAGGAAGATCTTTATTTAAAGGTTCTTTTAGACACTGAAATTTTAGAAATCGATCCCTTCATGGACAGGGTCTGGAGAAAAGGGAAATAAACTCATAAGCAACTTTCTTGTATTGATTTCATAGATTTTTCAGACAAAATTAACCAGATTTTCTCAATTATAAGTGACTCACTTCAGTGGATGAATTCAACAAACTTCACAGTTATGGGTGCCAGGGGAATTTTGTTAATCAATCACTAAGCATTTATTAACAGCTTACTCTGTGTAAAGCACTGTGGATGAGCAATACAAAGATAAAAATGAAATAATCTCTATTCTCAAAGGTTTTGAATTCTAACAGAGAAAGGAGTGTTAGCATATAATAATATTAGCTGGCATTGATGTAGTGCATGCTGTGCACCAGGAACTTCATAAATATTATCTCATTTTATCCTTGAAACAACCCTGAATGATAGGTGCCATTATTATTCTAATTTTTCAGTTGAGGAAACTAAGGCAATTAAAGTTTAAGTGTCCGACTCAATGTCATACTGGAACCGAGGCCAGATTAGAACTCAGGTATTCCTGATTCTAGACATAGAGCTTTATATAAGGGAAGGTGATTCTAGGCACAGGGTTGTATATAAAGAAATCTGAGGGAGGGTGATGAACTAATAGTTTGGGGAGAAGGAAATACTTCTTGAAGAAATTGACCCTTGAACTGACCTTTGAGAAAAACTAGGGAATCTTAAGAGGAAAGGTGAGGAAAGCATGTGTTCTAGGGGGGATAGCTAATGCCAAGGCATGAAGATGCATAATGGAGTGTCCTTGGATGAGGAAAGATGAGGTATAATACATAATGAAACCAGAAACATAGGTTTGAGCCAGCTTTTAGAGACAATAGGAAGCTTTGGGAATTTATTGAGTGAGATAATATCATGGTCAGACCTGTTTTAGGAAAACCATTTTGATAATCATACATACAATGCAATACAGAGGAGAAAGACAAGAGTATCTGATTCCTGCTTCTAGTGAGATGGAGAAGTAATTTTGTGCCTGGCAACTCCACTCTCCTTTGACGGTTATCTGAATACAACTATTCCTATCTGTTCCTCTGATTTTAGAGCTCATCTAAGGCAAATTATTTGATTCTCAAGTTTAATTTGCTTCCCTGACCACTATTATTGTTATTATTATTTTGAACTTAAATGCTAAAATTTAAGCACAGAATAAGAAAAGCAAAGAAGCATTATAAACTGAAATAAGAAAAAGAAAGAAAAGCATCGCCAGGTGTGGAAAAAAATGTGAGAAGTTTCAAAATATACAGTAATAAATTTCCATTTCAAGAAAGTCCATATGATAAATACTGTGCATTTTGTTCAGATATATCCATCTTTACTTTCTTGTAAGTTTTCTTTGGTTCTTGGCTGTGCACTTTTTACTTTGTTCTTTTTTTCCCCCTTTCTATCCTCCATCCCACCAAGACGGTTACAATTAAGTATGGATATAGATAGATAGATAGATAGATAGATAGATAGATACACACAGATACATACATATACACTTACATATACATACACATATTTAGATACCTATAATCATACTTATATATGGACATATACATTCATGTGCATCTATGTAAAGGCTGTACTATACATATTTATACTCTCTCTGAGGGTTGATAACCTCTTCTTTCAGAAGTTCCAGTCTTTCCATATTTTTCTAAGTGTACCAACACATGATTTCCTATACCACAGCAATATTTCAACCTTATACTTTCCAGTTATTTTAAATAGTCTTAAGACAATATTGATTAATATGGCTGACATTTAAATAGCAGCTGTTTTTCTCTTTCGATTAAATCTGTTTTAGTTTCACCTTTGTCTGTTCTTTATGTTTCTGCATAGCTCAAATTTCTTGTCCCTCCTGATTCCCCTACTTTGCTTCTACCCACTACCTTGACCTCCTCCTACTCAACCTAGAGCCCCCCTGCATAGATACCTCCCTGATCTCCGTTTCCCCTTGCCCTCTTGTTTTTGAGTTTAGAAGACTTTTCATAGCCTTCCAAATTTATATTGTTCCCTCCTTATCCCATTCCCATTAATCTAGAGACCTTCTATACCCCCATCCTATTCCCTTACTCTTTCATTTCTTTATAAATTTAGAAGACTTTTATTCCCTTCTAAATGTATATGTTGTTTTCTCTTTAACACAGATCTAAAAATCCCTCCCCCTCTCCATCCCTTTAGCCTTTTATTATTTTCTGAATTTAAAACTTTTATACCCTTCTGGAGATATATGTATTGTTCTTTCTTTAACACTTGAGGGTAGGGTTGCAGAATTATAAGCCCTCCTCTCCCAACTACTTAATCTGTTTCAGTTTTTTCCTCTCTCATCTGAGTGTAAATGATAATTACTTTTTTACTTTTTGCTAGATGGTATTACTTTTTAGAATCACAACGTACTCAGCTCTGCCCCTGTCTTTCATCTGAACTACTCAATGGCTAATTACAACCTTAGGAACATGATTTATATTTCCTCATATAAAAAGTCTGTCCTTATTCAGTTCCTTGTAATTAGTCTTTGATGTTTATCTTATATTTCTCTTGGAGCTTGTATGTCAAACTATGTATTAAGTTTAAGTATTTTTGCAAAAAAAAAAAAATCCTGAAATTCTGACAATTCTTTGAATGTCTTTTTTTTTTCATTCACGATTATGCTTAATTTGGCTGGGCATGAAGTTTTTTGGCCACAACCCCAGTACTTTTGCTTTTTGATATGTAATGTTCCAAGACCTGCAGTCTCTTAGTGTAGCCACTGCTAGGACTTGTGTTATTCTAATTGTGGGTCTGCAATATTTGAAATGTTTTCTTTTTTTCTTTTTTCTCATAATATGGTCTCCTTAAGATGGGGACTTCAGAACTTAGCTATCATGTTCCTGTAGGTTTTCCTCACAGGACCTCTTTCATGTGATGATCACTGTATTTTTTTTCTGTTTCTATTTATTTTTATCTCATTCTCACACTTCAGGATACTTTCTTCAATTATTTCTTATATTATTGTATCAAGATTCTTTTTTTTAATTGTAGCATTCAGGTAGTCCAATTATTCTTATGTTTTCTCATGTTCATCTCTTCTCTAAATCAGTTGTTTATCTTTTTTTCTTTTTCTTTATTTTTTTATTTAGTTAAATTAATTTATTAAACTTTTTTACATTCATTTTCATGAAATTTGGGGTTCCAAATTTTCTCCCCATTTCTCCCCTCTCCCCACCCCAATACACCGAGCATTCTAATTTCCCCTATCACCAATCTGCCCTCTCTTCTATCCTCCCTACCTTCTCTTGTCCCCATCTTCTCTTTTGTCCTGTAGGGCCAGATGACTTTCTATTCCTCATTACCTGTATTTCTTATTTCCTAGTAGCAAGAACAATACTCAACAATTGTTCCTAAAACTTTGAGTTCCAAATTCTCCCCATCCCTCCCTCCCCACCCATTCCCTTTGGGAAGGCAGGCAATTCAATATAGGCCACATCTGTGTAGTTTTGCAAATGACTTCCATAAGAGTCATGTTGTGTAAGACTAACTATATTTCCCTCCATCCTATCCTGTCCCCCATTGCTTCTATTCTCTCTTTTGATCCTGTCCCTCTCCAAGAGTGTTGATTTCAAATTGCTCCCTCCTCCCATTGCCCCTCCACCTTGCTTATCCCCTTCTCCCCCACTTTCCTGTATTGTAAGATAGAGTTTCATACCTAAATGAGTGTGCATTTTATTCCTTCCTTTAGTCAAATGTGATGAGAGTAAACTTCATGTTTTTCTCTCAGCTCCCTTCCTTTTCCCTCCACTAAAAAGTCTCCTGCCTGCCTCTTCTATGAGAAACAATTTGCCCCATTCCATTTCTCCCTCTCTCCTCCCAATACATTTCCCTCTCACCACTTAACTTCATGTTTTTAAGATATGATCCCATCCTATTCAATTCAATCTGTTATCTCTGTCTTTGTGTGTGCATGCATGTGTGTATGTGTGCGTGCATGTAATCCCACCAACTACCCAGATACTGAAAAGTTTCAAGAGTTACAAATATTGCCTTTCCATGTAGGAATGTAAACAGTTCAACTTTAGTAAGTCCCTTATGACTTCTCTTTGCTGTTTACCTTTTCATGCTTCTTTTCATTCTTGTGTTTGAAAGTCAAATTTTCTTTTCAGCTCTGGTCTTTTAAACAAGAATGCTTGAAAGTCCTCTATTTCATTGAAAGACCATTATTTCCCCTGAAGTATTATACTCAGTTTTGCTGGGTAGGTGATTCTTGGTTTGAGTCCTAGTTCCTATGACTTCTGGAATATCTTTTCCACACCCTTCTATCCCTTAATATAGAAGCTGCTAGATCTTGTTTTATTCTGATTGTATTTCCACAATACTGAAATTGTTTCTAGCTGCTTGCAATATTTTCTCCTTGACCTGGGAATTCTGGAATTTGGCCACAATGTTCCTAGGAGTTTCTCTTTTTGAATCTCTTTCAGGTGATGATTGGTGGATTCCTTGAATATTTATTTTGCCTTCTGGTTCTAGAATATCAGGGCAGTTTTCCTTGATAATTTCATGAAAGATGATGTCTAGGCTCTTTTTTTGATCATGGCTTTCAGGTAGTCCCATAATTTTTAAATTGTTTCTCCTGGATCTATTTTCCAGGTCAGCTGTTTTTCCCATGAGATATTTCACATTCTTTTCCATTTTTTCATTCTTTTGCTTTTCTTTGGTGATTTCTTGGTTTCTCAGAAAGTCATTAGCCTCCATCTGTTCCATTCTAATTTTGAGAGAACTATATTCTTCAGTGAGCTTTTGAACCTCTTTTTCCATTTGGCTAATTCTGCTTTTGAAAGCATTCTTCTCCTCATTGGCTTTTTGAACCTCTTTTGCCAATTGAGTGAGCCTATTTTTCAAGGTGTTATTTTCTTCAGCATTTTTTTGGGTCTCCTTTAGCAAGATGTTGCCCTGCTTTTCATGCTTTTCTTGTATCTCTCTCATTTCTCTTCCCAATTTTTCCTCCACTGCTCTAACTTAATTTTCAAAATCCATTTTGAGCTCTTTCATGGCCTGAGCCCATTGAATATTTATTTTGGATGTTTGGGATATGGAAGCCTTTACTTCTATGACTTTCCCTGATGGTCAGCATTGTTCTTCCTCATCAGAAAGGATGGGAAGAGAGATCTGTTCACCAAGAAAGTAAGGTTCTATGGTCTTACTTTTTTTCCCCTTTTTTGGGCAATTTCCCAACCAGTTACTTGACTTTTGGGTCCTTTGTCAAGAGTAGGTTATACTCTGGGAATCTGTGAGATCTCAGTTCCTCCAAGGTGGCACAATCAAGCATGTTCTGGTCTGGACACAGAGAGGGATTTTTGTGCACAGAATCTTAGCAGATACCTCTCCACAGCCACTTGACCTTCAGTTCCACAAAGTCAGCACTTGGGGCTGATTTTCAGATAAGCTGGATGGGCAGGGCTACCATTCAGTTTGAGACAAAGACCAGCTCAGCCAGGGCCTCCACCCAGGGCTGAGATAAGACTCAGCTCTTCAATGCCCCCAGGGGTTTTTACGCTCCAACAATGGGACTTCCGTATGGGCTGCTGTCCTGGCTCTGTGGCTGCTGCCTGCTATAGGAACTATGGGAAGGCCCTTCTCCCTTTCTGGCTCCCTGATAAAACTCTGTTACTGACTTTTGGTGCCTGTGGGCCGAGGGAATCTGAAGACCCGCTACTATGACTGGAGATTCTGCCTCCGAGAGTCTTGCACTGTGGCAAGGCTGAGGTGGACTCCATTCTCGGCTCTGTGACTGGTGCAACCGACATTCCCATGGGCCTTTCAGGTCACCGTGGGCTGGAAATCTCCTCCACTCTGTTGTTCTCCACTTCTGCTGCTCCAGAATTTGTTGAGAGTCCCTCTCTACAGGTATTTTATGGGCTATGGGGGGACCCTGTGTAAGTGTGTCTTTCTAGTCCATCATCTTGGCTCCGCCCACCATCAGTTGTTTTTCTTATGAGACATTTTGTTTCTCTTCTATTTTTTTCATTCTTCATATTTTGTTTAATTATCTCTTGTTCTCATAATTTTGCTGGCTTCCCCTTGCCCAATTCTAATTTTTAAGGAGTTGTTTTTTTCTTAAGATTCTGGATCTCCTTTTCCAATTGGTTAACTTTCTTTTCATAACCTTCTTGTTTTTCTTGAATTGTTTTTCATTTCTTTTAATTTTTTTCCTCAATCTCTCTCATTTGATTTTTAAAGTACTTTTTAAGTTCTTCTATGAATTCTTTTGGGGAAAGTTACCATTTCATGTCACTCTTTGGTGTAGGAGAGGCTTTCTTTTTGCTTCAGTGTTCTCCTCTGAAGGTGAATCCCAGTGTTCTCTATTCCTATAGTAATTTTCTATGGTTGAGTTTTTTCTCCTTTGTCCACTCATTGAAAAAAAAAGTAACAGCAACTTGTAATTACCTCTAGTCCTGGGGTCCTTCTTGCCTCAGGTTCTTCTTTATTTCTCCCCTCTGACTTGGAACTGAAACCAAGAACCCCACCTGCACTTAGGTGCCCACAGTCAGTGGAGTCCCTACCCCACTTCTTCTGCACTCATCAGACTTGTTCTGATTCCTTCGCATCCAGGGACACTTCTCAGCAACACAGCTGATCATGGTGTCCTTTGTCAGCTGAAGTTCCTTCGATCTTCCCCTGCTCAAGTCCACACATTGGCCAGGAAGTGAAAGTTCCTGGTCAAGGCTACCTCCCAACCCAGCTGGCCCCAGGGCTTGTAGCTTGCTGTTTCGGCAGAAATAACCTGGAAGTATTTATACATCAGAGGGACGTAACCTCAGTCCTGGGATTTTTCTTCCATTCTTCTCTACTTATCCCTAGAGGACTACTGAATGTATATACTTGCTGAAAGTGAACCAATAAATGAGGGAACTGAAGTTCATTCTTCCATGTTGTGAAACTCTTATTCTTTCAAGACACAAATATACTCTGCATGACAAGTAACTAACATACAGGTTATTTGGGGACATCCGTTTAAGTTCATATATTAAATAGGATTTAATGTTGCCAAATGAGGCACCAATCACACCTTGCTCTGTTCACTTCCTGCTAATCCAGGATACCTCCCCTGACCCCCAAGCTGGACCTTATCAGATAAGGACCTCAGGATGTACAGAACACAGTTTCACTTGCCTGAGAAAGTCAGGTTAACAGATTTTAGACTGGAATGTACATTTTTATTTTGTTGAATATTGTCTTAAATATAGAAATAGGTATGCTTTAGTGACCATGCTCAAACATGCTGATTTGAATGAAGTATGCTTATAAATTAGCTCCCCTGGAGCTTTCCATTATTTTGTGTCTCCCCTTTTAACCCATCAATAATGTAACAATGCAAGCATAATTCTTCAAGCGTTTTTGTTTCATTTTTAAGAAATCATGCTATTCAAACTCTTAGATTTGTTTTTCAGGTCTTCCTCAGTAGCATCTTTGTATGGGACTTAGTGATTGCTCACATTATAAATTCTAGTCTTCAATTCCAGAGTTTGGCAGAAATATTTTATTTTCTCTTTAAGCTGCTTCCTGTTTTTCTTGGATTAAAATATCTGAAATATCTGATCTGTAACTGTTGTTTTTCTGGGAACATCTTACTTCAGAAGCATCACCTTCCTCCTTTTCTTACATTAAGAATCCTAAAATGTCTGATCTGTAGGTATTGTCTTTTCTGGGAACATCTGACTTGAACAGCAGATCTAGCCCTCCAGCCATCGGGTTCATAGCTGACGGCACTGTGGAAGTGACTGTCTGACAAGAGTTCACACAATGTGACTTGAGTCAGTATTTACCTTTTGGCAATGATGATTGCAAGGATGAGAGGTAACATCAGAGACTGGTCTGTAGGGCCATCTCATCTGCATACTCATTTCCTTGTTATCTTCCATGTTCTCTGGCTTCATCTCTTAGCATTCAAGATGGGACATCACCTGGACTAACTCATCCATTACACTTAGCTCAAAGCAGTTGTTAAAGGTTTCAGACCAATGACTCATAACCCACATAAGAAGAAGACTAAGCTTAGATGAAGCTTTAGTATCCAACACTTTTTCCCCTACAAAGTGAACCTTTGAAGAGTCACCATGAGAGCTAAGTTTGACACTCAAATCTGTCCCTCTCTGTGATTGTCACTTTCACTTTCTCTTTTGTTCCCAATATCTTGACATCAGAGTTAGATATAATCTTCCTTCTGTATTAATTTCCCCATTCTTTATTCTTTTCATAGTTTTCCACTGTCATCTTTTTGGCATTTAAAATCCTTCACAAACCATATCATCCAACTTATCTTTCCAGCTTTATTGCATACTACTCATATTTAAGAACTCATCAGTCCAGGCAAACTGGCCTTCTTTGTGTCCTTCAAATATGACCATCCATCAACCATACTTTTGCATTGATGGTTCTCCACCCCTATAATGCACTCCTTCCTCACCTCTACATCTTAGAGTTCCCAAATCCCTTGAAAATTCAGCTCAGTTTCCAACTTCCATAGGAAGCCTTCTCTTATCTCCTGAACTATTAATGCTTCTCACCACAAAAGAATCTTGGGTATATTTTACATACATTTATTCATGTACATTTTATATCTTCTTACAGAGTATAAAGACATGGATTATTTCATTTTCTCCTTTTAATTCCCGTACCTAATAATTCTTGCCATAGAGGAAGCAATCATTAAATATTTGCTGATTAATCATCCCCTTCCTCATGTCTTGGCCCAGATGCCCTGGACTACTTACTACCAGGGATTTCAGTCCTTAAAGGGAAGTACATTGAGGGAAGGAGGAAGAAGCTGGATTTCATGCCTCTGCTATCTCCTCAGCCTCCACAGATTTTTCCAGCCAGAGTCTTCTCAGCGTTGAACCTCATTTTTCCTCTCCAATACTTCTTACAACAGCTCTTTTAGCTGGCAAGTCTCTAGCCCTTATTACTGCACATTCCAGTTCAGTGGAGTGCTGCTCCAGCATTCAACTTTATTCATCTTTCATCTCCCCTACTACTAATGCTGCCCAACTCTGAAAAGAATGTAGGGAAAGACAGGGAAATTAAAACCTACTAGATTGTCAGTCAACAAGTATTTATGATGTTTTATAGCAGTCATCCAAAATGGTTTCCACCAGAAAATGGTCACTCTGGGAAAAGAGATACCAGGTTGTACTTTCTTACTATGCCCCTAATGATCATAATCAGGAGTCTTACACTGAGGATTTAGCCCCTAGTTTGAACAGCACTGGCATAGCAAGTGGAGAGCTGGCCTCAGTCTTAGGAAAACCTAGTTTCAAATGCCATCTCTGATACATATTAACTGCAGTTCTGGGACAGTCACTTAATGACACAGCTGGTTGACACAGTGGATAGGGCCCTGGAAGCAGGAAGCCCTGAGTTCAAATGCAGTCTCAGATGCTCACCAGTCCCTAGGCAAGGCATTTAACTTCTATCACATAGTAAATACTATATGAATGTTAATTATCATCATCTTCATACTGGTTAAGAGAGTTCTTCATCAGGAGTTCCTAATACTGATGAAATCAGAGATCTGGAAAGGAGAGAAAATAGAACTATATAAGAGTATTATATGTAAATAAGACACTTTCTATCAGCCAGAAAGACTGCTATTTTACATATGAAGATTACAAACTTCTTAGTCAAGAGTTTACCTTAAACAGTAATAATGCATCCTCAAATATGGATAACTGCAGAGGATATCTGGCCATCTACCAGTAAGGAAACCGGCAACTTCTGCTGTTTTATAACCAGTGGAAAAGGAATATCTGTCAGACTTGTAAACTTTTTAATTAACTAAGGTCATGGTAAATATTCCTTACCTGCTCTGGCAGAGTTAGCCATGCCTGTTCAACTTCCAGAGATATTTCTTCTCAGATCAGAGATTCTCATAGACAATGAGAGTGCCTGTGTTGGTTCCATATTAGTTACCATGTTGTATGTCTCCTTACAAGGCTAGGAATTTTTTATTTTTAGAAATTCTGATACTGCCATGTGGATAGATATAACTGTATGTTATCAGTAATTTGGATAGGTAAATGAGAACATTGTGAATGACAAAGTGAATGGAATTGGTTTTAGAACACCATGGCTTTAGCTATGACTTTTGATAACGAGTCCTCTGTTTCATGAATACATTTTGGGAATACATCATTATTTGAAAATGAAACTAGGATTTATTTTTAAAATAAATATCTCTTAAGTTACATAGAAACTCTGCATGGAACTACCAGTACACACACACACACATACACACACACACACACACACACACACACACACACAACCACCACCACTAACACCACCACCACTACCAATAACAGCAACAACATTGGCATTTCCTCATATTCATTTCACTATTTTTACTCAGTCTATATGTGGGTTCACATTTGGTACCATTAAAAAATTCATAGTTCATATTATTGCGTTGTACCAATATTTTCCACATAATATTCCTGTCATATGGTAAGGACAGCTGAACTGTGATGACCCTGGGTTTCCTGCCCAGAGAGTGATTGTCTGGTTTTGATATGCTGAGTGACTTCCAGTGACCCTAAATTTTATTATTTATTCTAACATTTATGATGAATGATGGTATGTAGACACCAGAAAGGAAAATTATCTAGAGGAGAATGTCTAGCATTCTTACTGATGTGGAAAGTTAGACAGTTCTATCATTTTCCAGACTTCCTCTTTTGTGGTACACTTGATGGCCCATCACGATTTCCAACTGTCTCCAAATGGCTTGGTTGTTAGAGTTTTTAAGACTCTCAGGGCATGCATAATTTGATAATATGTTGTCAAGTGGCTGGATCATTTGCTGAAACCATATTGTTAGGTATTAGATGGATCTGGATACATTTTACAATCTGGTCATAATGAAATTATGCTCTTTTCTGGGAAATATGAGGTCACACTAGGGACTTTTCCAGTTTGGATTACTGAGAACCTAGTAAATATTCAGAATATCCCTTGTTGATTATTTATAAAATCCTAGTGTTGAGCTGGAAGGGACCTCAGAAACCATTCATATCAACTCCCTCATTTTATAGATGAGGAAACTGAAGTATGGAGAGAGGGTAAATGACTTGACCAAGGTCACACAGGTCACAAATCCCAAAAATGAGATTTGGCCATGGGTCTTCTGACTCCAAACCCAGTTTGTAAATGATCCTAGAGCTTCTCTTTTCATTTTTTTTCTACTTTAAAGTTCTCTAACTTCAGTGTTTTTAGATGCCTCTAAATTCTTTATTGCTTTGATGATGATGTTTTTATTCTGACACTTGGATGGAGTAATTTGATTCAGTAAGCGTTTATTAAATGACTTGTTAACTAAATTACAGGCACTGACTCAACATATAATTCAAAGTTTCTGAACATTGCTGGAACAGTTCTCATAACCATACTGGATGTGTTGATTTATAAATTCATGTTATTGAAAATAAGCTGGGCCCTTATTGCTACATATACATGAGATCACGGTATCTCAGATTAGAAGTGACCCAGAGACAATCTAGTAGTCTGTACTTTAGAAAGCCTTAATATACTCAATACATATTTGTCCTATCTTTAGTTGAATCCATCATAAGTAAAGGGAAATCAACTAACTTCTAAAGAAATCTATTCTACTTTGGAGAAGCTTTCATTGTTAGGAAGTTTCACCTTACATCATGACCAAATCTCCCATTTCATAACTTTGGTTACTGCCACACTGGTGCCAAATAGAGTAAGTCTAATTCCTCTTCTATATGGAAATCCTTCCACTTCTTGAAGACAACTTTAATTTTCCACAAAACCATATCTTCTTCAGGCTAAACATCCTAAATTTCCTGTGTGGTACACTCTTCAGGTATTATACTCCCAGTTGTCATCCTTTGGAAATGATCTAAATCAATGCTCTTCCCAAAGTGTGGAGCAAAATCAAGACTTTCACTCAATGTTTCAGATGTGGTCTGATCAGAGTAGAATAGGGCATGATCATTATCTCCTTTATGGATACTACAATGTTCTTAATGTAGCCCAATATCAAATTAGTTACGTTTTCTTTGGAATTTTTTTGTTTCTGTTTTTTTTTTCCTGTCTGTCCATAAATGCTTTACTTTGTGGGGATTCTCTATTTTTTCTCTTATAGATTCTGCTGTAATTGCTTTCATCTGATGTATATGGTTCTTGAGGTTTCAAACATAAAAGTGTTTGGATAAATGAACATATCCATTGTCTTTTGCTCCTGTGACCTGGAAGTCCTATTAATAATTTTTAAACAACTAAATACTATAACATTTACTTATTCATCATCTTTCTTAATCTACCAATAAACTTTGACACTACTGAGCATCATTTCTTGTTGGCGAATATCTCTTATCTTATTTCTGTGACACTTTTGACTCCTAGATCTTCCCTTACCTATTAAATTATTCCTTCTCAGTCGCATTTTCTAGAGAATATTCCATTCCCCTTGCCAAAGAATAGGCTTCCTCCAAAGATCTATATTAATCTTTCAATCCTCTTTCTTTCTTTTGTATAAATTTGTTTAACTTTTTACATTCATTTTCACAAAATTTTGGTTTCCAAATTTTCTCTCCATTTGTCCCCTCCCCCCACCCCAATACACCGAGCATTCTAATTTTCCCTATCACCAGTCTGCCCTCTCTTCTATCATCCCTGCCTTCCCTTGTCCCCATCTTATCTTTTGCCCTGTAGGGCCAGGCAACTTTCAATTCCTCATTACCTGTATTTCTTAGTAGCAAGAACAAAGCTCAACAGTTGTTCCTAAAACTCTGAGTTCCAACTTCTCCCCATCCCTCCTTCCCCACCCATTCCCTTTGGGAAGACAGGCAATTCAATATAGGCCATGTCTGTGTAGTTTTGCAAATGACTTCCATAATAGTCGTGTTGTGAAAGACTAACTATATTTCCCTCCATCCTATCCTGCCCCTCATTGCTTCTATTTTCTCTTTTGATCCTGTCCCTCCCCAAGAGTGTTGATTTCAAATTGCTCCCTCCTCCCGTTGCCCTCTTTTCCATCATCCCCCCCACCCTGCTTATCCCCTTCTCCCCCACTTTCCTGTATTGTAAGATAAGTTTTCATAGCAAAATAAGTGTTCATTTTATTCCTTCCTTTAGTTGAATGTGATGAGAGTAAACTTCTTGTTTTTCTCTCAGCTCCCTTCCTTTTCCCTCCACTAAAGAGTCTCCTGCCTGCCTCTTCTATGAGAGATAATTTGCCCCATTCCATTTCTCCCTCTCTCCTCCCAATACATTTCTCTCTCACCACTTAATTTTTTAAGATATGATCCCATCCTATTCAATTCACTCTGTGCTCTCTCTATCTCTGCGCATGCGTGTGTGTGTGTGTGTGTGTGTGTGTGTGTGTGTGTGTGTGTAATCCCACCAACTACCCAGATACTGAAAAATTTCAAGAGGTACAAATATTGTCTTTCCATGCAAGAATGTAAACAGTTCAACTTTAGTAAGTCCCTTATGAATTCTCTTTGCTGTTTACCTTTTCATGCTTCTTTTCATTCTTATGCTTGAAAGTCAAATTTTCTTTTCAGCTCTGGTCTTTTCAACAAGAATGCTTGAAAGTCCTCTGTTTCATTGAAAGACCATTATTTCCCCTGAAGTATTGCACTCAGTTTTGCTGAGTAGGTGACTCTTGGTTTTAGTCCTAGTTCCTTTGCTTCTGTAATATCCTATTCCACACCCTTCAATCCCTTAATGTAGGAGCTGCTAGGGCTTGTGTTATCCTGATTTGATTTCCACAATACTGGAATTGTTTCTTTCTAGCTGCTTCCAATATTTTCTCCTTGACCTGGGAATTCTGGAATTTGACCACAATGTTCCTAGGAGTTTCTCTTTTTGGATCTCTTTCAGGTGGTGATTGGTGGATTTCTTCAATACTTATTTTACCCTCTGGTTCTAGAATATCAGGGCAGTTTTCCTTGAAAATTTCATGAAAGATGATGTCTAGGCTCTTTTTTTGATCATGGCTTTCAGGTAGTCCCATAATTTTTAAGTTGTGTCTCCTGGATCTATTTTCCAGGTCAGTTGTTTTTCCAATGAGATATTTTCACATTATCTTCCATTTTTTCATTCTTTTGGGGTTTTTTTTTGGTGATTTCTTGGTTTCTCAGAAAGTCATTAGCCTCCATCTGTTCCATTCTAATTTTGAAAGAACTATTTTCTTCAGTGAGCTTTTGAACGTCCTTTCCCATTTGGCTAATTCTGCTTTTGAAAGCATTCTTCTCCTCATTGGCTTTTTGAACCTCTTTTGCCAGTTGAGTTAGCCTATTTTTCAAGGTGTTATTTTCTTCAGCATTTTTTTGGGTCTCCTTTAGCATGGTGTTGACTTGCTTTTCATGCTTTTCTTGCATCTCTCTCATTTCTCTTCCCAGTTTTTCCTCCACCTCTCTAACTTGATTTTCAAAATCCTTTTTGAGATTTTCCATGGCCTGAGCCCACTGAATATTTATTTTGGATGTTTGGGATACAGAAGCCTTGACTTCTGTGTCTTTCCCTCATGGTAAGAATTGTTCTTCCTCATCAGAAAGGATGGGAAGAGATATCTGTTCCCCAAGAAAGTAACCTTCTATGGTCTTATTTTTTTTCCCTTTTCTGGGCATTTTCCCAGCCAGTCACTTGACTTCTGAGATTCCTTTCCACACCCACCTCGCCTCCAGATCCTCCCAGCTAGTGCTTTGGGTCTAAGATTCAAATGCTGCTTCTCAGCCTCAGGGCTTTCAACTAGGGCAGGGCTGCTATTCAGTGTGAGATTAAATTCAGGTGCTCAGGTGGGGGCAGGGCTGCTATTCAGTGTGAGATTAAGTTCAGCTGCTTGGGTGGGAGCAGGGCCGCCACACGGGGCTCAGTTCCCTCAGGGGGTTTATGTAGAGACCTTCAATAATGGATCTGAGCTCCTGTCTGCTTTGGGAGCTCCTGTCCACTGCTGCCCCGCCTTCTGCCTCCCAAGGGGGCCTGAGTTATGGAGACACTCTGCTCCCCTCTTGGCCAACCATAAAGATTCTCTCACTACCCTTTGCACCTGTGGGTGGAGACACCTGTGTGGCTGCTGGGGATTCTGTCCCTGAAGCCTGCTCAGATCTGCTCCTCTCGGCACCATGTGACCAATGCAAGGATGGGCTCTGCTCCGGTCCAGTGCATGACATACCTTTGGTGTCAGTTTTTCAGGTCTCTCTGGAACAGAAATCTCCTCCACTCCATTGTTGTGTGGCTTCCACTGCTCCAGAATTTGTTGGAAGTTCTTCTTTACAGGTATTTTATGGACTGTGGATTCAGAACTAGCATATGTGAATCTTTCTACTCCACCATCTTGGCTCCTCCCTCAATCCTCTTTCAAAATTCCTTCACAATTTCATTTATTCCCATGTGTCTCTGTGCAGATAACTCTGTGCATGACAGCTATACACACATATATATTTATATCATATGTCAATAGATGTATGAAGTCATGAATTTACTTCCTCTAATATTGCAAGTTACAATTTATTATTTTCTTCTTATTTTCTGTCATTTTTATCTTTCCTCATTAAACTTCTCTCACTGTAGAAACAAATGGATAAAACAAGCACTAATTTTATGTGATCTGAGTCCAAATTTTGTGAAAATCTTACCTATTTAAGCATGTTTTAAAAACTTGTTTTAACTTCATCTACTCAGTAAATTGTATTTATACAATCAAAATTTAGTATTATAACTCTAAGAGATTTTGAATAATTATCTTAACCTCATTCTAGTTTAAGCCATTTTTATTTCTTGTCAGATTACTAGTTTTCTCCAACTGATTTCCCAGTCTTTAACCTTTCCCTTTCACGAGTCAGCTAGTAGTACAGTTCACTTCAATGTACTTACTTGCTAAGCATGAGGTTCTTCTACTCCTCTAAACACTGGGAATATAAATACACTTGTAAAGCTGTCCCTCACATTTTGGCACTTACATTCTGTTGGGAATAGATTAATCTTTTAAAAACAAAGTTCTTAAAATGTCACTCTCCTTTTCAAATAATCCCACTAATTTCTCATTGTCATATCTGTGGCTAACTATCAGAATATAAATTCCTTGATGGTAGAGGATGTTTTATTTTTCTTCATATAACCAATAACTAAAAAATGGTGGGTGCTTAACAAATGTTTAGTAGATATGTGCTTTATATCTACATGTGAAGACTGCAATCCCTGCAAGTATTTCTTGACTACTTTTTCATTCTCTGGGATTCAGTTTCCTAATCTGTAAAATGTATATGGCAGTACTTTAGAGAAAAATGAGAAAGACATTTTCTAAACCTAAGACAATATTTAAAAATCACTTAATATTAGTCATGGTTCCCCAAAATTGAGTCCCAATATAATTTTTCAGCTTTTCCCACTACTATTTTGAAACTGTGTAGGTCATATGTATTCACATGCAAGGACAAACTTTTGCACATAGTAGATATTCAACAAATGTCTTTGGGTAAAAATGAATAAGAAATAAATGAATAAAGGATAGGAAACCCCTTCCAAAAAGCATTTAAAATAAAACATTTTCTTAATTCTTATTGGTTAAATGTATTTGGGGAGGGCAGATTTGGAAAATGGTCTTCTTATTTCAGTTTTCCTGCTAGTCAACTTTGCAATCATGGTTGACACTTTACCACTTGAGGCCTCAGGTTTCTCATCTATCCTTGGTGATAACAATGATTCTTTCAAACTTTAAAATTTTATGACTGTTTCATGGCCTTTCGTAAGTCTTGTGGGTACATGGTTTCATGATATGATTAATTTATGTGCTCTCTTTCACTTATCTGAATAGCCCAGCGTTCAATAAAACTACACTGATTTGTATTTTATGTCTACTCAAAGCAAAACTTAGAGTTAAACCTGAATCTTTTTAAATTCTATGTTCTTAGCTGGTTCTGAATCTTTTCTAGTTTCTAGTGTTTTCTTGTTTTCAAAAATGAATTTCTATTTAATTTATAAAGCTAGTCATAAAATTTACATTGACTAGGCAGTCAGCTGTGTGTCTATTCTATCACAGAAGTTTTATAGGAATTTTCATTAGTATACAGTGGATATTGACACAACATATGGTAGCTATTGATCATGAAAGGAGATGATAAAGCTTACTCATACATATCTTCCTAATACATTACACAAACCATATTTTCTGTAAACAAATCTGTTATAGGTATATTGAGAGCAGGTTAGCACATTGAAGGATGTGAAATGGCGTCTTTTAATTAATAAGAGTAATTTATTATTAACCTCCCAAGACTTTCAAAGCTTTAAAATCCTTAATTTATTGAGGAGTTGTGTGTAATAAACAGACTTGTGTGTCCACATATGTACATTTAATATCGTGTACCATTCTGAGAAATTTTTGCTGGACTATATGAGTATCCTTAATTGCCACTGTTTGGATGGGTGTCTTCCAAACAATTGTCTCCTAGCCGGCTAAACTTTTATTATTAAAGGTCCTTTCTTTGTAAAAATAATACACTGTAATAATTTCTTCATGAGAGAGAAGACAGATTACATTGTCACCAAATATAGTCATTGTAAATAAGCTGTAATTCTCAATGAAATTTAGTTATCAAGCTTTTGGAATGAATCTCCCATTGATTAGGCAGCCAGCTGTCTGTCTATTCCTTCAGATATCGCTTAAAGCATTTGCTTGATAAAATGGCATGGGTCCATACTCTAAAGCTTTCTAGCTAAGAAGCTCCTGTCAGAAATTGTTTCTGTTGACATAGTGCCAGTCTTCATCATTACCATATCATAATGAAGTGTAGTTGTGGGCTTCATTAGGATTAGTCAGATGTAAAGGTGCTGTACATAAATGTGCAAAAAAAAAATTACTTGTATTTGTTCACACACACACACATCAATGAACCAGATTTGCCTTTGTGTGCTCATGAAAATGAAGTGGAACTTGATTGCCCTACTGGAAAAAAAAATTAGATTTTTGCCTGAGATAGAATATTGATTATTATTTAAAACTCAGTTCATTTTTTGGCCTAGGTCAGAAGAGCTTACCAATATTTCATTCTTTCATTTGTAGAGACATTAAATGGAATTGAAAACATAAAGTCAACAAAGATTTTTTTTTTCACTAATAGTCAAAACACATCAAAAAGACAATTGTTTTTTAAATGAAAGTCTTAAAATTAAATGCCAAAGAAATTCTCTTGGAACGTGTTTATATTTGAAAGATAACTTTTATAAAAACTTTGTGAATGTGTATGCAGGCATTTAATCATTGTGAATTTGAACAATAATCATACCCAGACCTATAGAAGTCAAATAATCCACCAGCCTGTTTTTTTCAGGTAAGAAAACTGAAGCCCAGAGAAATTATGCCCCAAATCACAGAGTTTCTAATAAGAGAGCATGGATTGAAATATGGAAATCCAATGGACTTTCCTCTAAGCTGTGCTGCCCCCAACACCTTATGCATCCTAAGTAGAGCAATAGCAAACTTCAAAGGAAAGGAATATACTTAGCTGAAAACCATAAGCAAATAGCACCATCCTATTCTTCCTCAAGCTTGTTGATCATTTTGGTGAAAATTTTCAAGAAACATTTATTAATTATTTATTATATATTTATCATTACTGAGTATGCAAAGAAAAGCCAAAACAGTACTCGTCCTCAGGGAACTCACAGTCTAATTGTGGAGACATGAAAGCAACTATGTACTGAAAAGATATATGTATGTATGTATATATATGTATGTATATGTGTATATGTGTGTATATGTATGTATGTGTATATATGTATATATGTATATGTATACATATATAATATATATTAGATCATATTGTGTCATATTATATTGTATTATATTATATCATGTTATAGTATCATCAGAGAGAGTCTTTGTAAGAAGGTGCTGACAAAGGGATCTTGAAAGGCTTCTCGCCAAAGATCTAGCTTCTACTTTTAAATGTAGACTTGAAGGAAGTCGGTTTCTCTGACTGTAAAAGGAGCATAATGATGTCATCTATGTCCCATAGTTGTTGTGTGGATCACATTATATATAGAGGTATATGTGTGTATATGTATATGTGTGTATGTATATACATATATAAACACATGTACATGCACACATATGTAAATGTGCACATTCATATATAGTTGTGTGTATGTGTACATGTATGTGTGTGCATGTACGTGTATATATGGGTACATACGAATTTGTGTGTATAGCTTCATACAGCTCCTGTCATGTACTAAGCGCTATACAAATACTAGCTGCTTTCATTATTTATTATTATGGGAGATGGAGAGTTGTAACAGCAAGACCATTGTCACTGGGTGATAGAATATTTGTATTGTAGTAAGTTATAAGAAGACCAGAAATACAGGTAGAAGAAGAGCTTTACAAGCCAAAGGAAGAATGCTATATTTGACCCTGGAAATATGAGGGATCCGCTAAAGTTTATTGAAAAAAAAGAGTGACATGATTGGACCTCTGCTTTAGGAAGAGCACTGTGTGGTTAGATATTCTACTTGGAAGATTATGGAATCAAATAACATAACCTGGCACGTGTGTAACTAACTATTAATTCACTTAGGTTTGTTTTAATTGGATACAATGATAATATAAAGATTTAATGTTACTTCAGATTGAGACAATACCAAAACATAAGATTCATATTCCTAAACATGTATTTGAAGCCAGCAGTATGAAAAATCTGGTACTTTTTCCATTATTATCTATGCACCTTTTTTCCTGTTTCTTTGTATTATTTCCTCCTTTTTCCTTCCATTATTCATTTAAACAGATTTCCTCTTTCATAGAAATCCATTACTGTGTAGAAAGAACCATTCTTTTCAGTTGAGGTTCTTTAAAGTACAAACTTTGGAAGGTTTATGTTTACCGATTCTGCAACTATTCTTTGTGGGGTTTTTTTTTAACTGAACATCCTTAGACATTAATTTCATTGATAATATATTTATAGTTTATATTTAACAAGAACAACTTTCTCAACTATCCTTCCCCAAACATTTGCATGTTATTTTGCATTTCATTCCCTTTCTTAGTCATTTTATGCATATGCAAGGCCACAGAGGGATTTTGGGCCATGTCTAACTCATGTCAGATAATTTGGAGAATGACAGTGTTCACTCCTTTCATTTTGAACCATATTACCCAGATCATTTATTCATCTTCCCAAGACTCCTTTTCAGCTGTTGGACTTTCATGGGATAGCAGCTGCATTTTAAAAGGTCATGCTTGTGATACCACTCCCCATATGAAACTACAAACCCTCGCTTCAACACTTAGACTTTTCATATCATTCTCTCCAAACAAACACTAGGTAACTATTGCCTTTATACTATGATTTTCATTATATATGGACTGGCAATCTAATATCTAGATCATCATGGATAGTAGTATGGAATTGATTGTTTCTTCCCTGATATCTAGCATCATCTCATTGGTCTGTGTGGTTTAGTAATGATTGAAATTAATCCAGATCCTTGCCTCTACAAAAACATGTATAAACACACACACATACATACACACATACACACACACACACAAGTGATGGATATCAGCCACCTGCCTTTGGTACTTGGAGTTTCCACAGATATATCTATCTATATGACATCAAAATACATTCCAGAGGATAAAAAGGTGACTTGGTGAGACAGGTACACATATACTGATTATAAATTTAGCTTACACTTTGGTTGCTGGAAAATGACTGCCACGAAACTGAAACTGACACTGCCCTATTCCCTGAAACTGTCCATAGAAGAAGCTATACAATCCTTAATGTCTCTACCAATTCTTTTAATTTTATAACATTTGCATGGAAAAAATAACTATTAGAAAGGTTATATATTTCATTGGAAAAGTATACTACTGAGTCTTACAGCATTAAAAAAGACAAAAATCTATGGAAGATTTGGATATCCTACGTTTTAGAACACCCACTTCCTCCTTCCCCCAAAAAACAAAGCAATATGGGGAAAAGAGAAATGGAACTCAGAAAAAGTCTGTTTATAGTTTATTTCAAGCTCCTAGTGAGACAGATCAGGAATCGTCTTATCATCTGAGATATTGGGTAATATGCTCCCAAATACCCATCCTGAACATTATTTTGATTTATATTTCTTTAGACTCAGCTTCAATTTCGAGCACCATTTTATGTCATTTTATGTTGTTATAAAAGTGAATTGGCTATTTTGTCCTGACCTTGGATTTTTGTTGCACTTGGGAAGGGTTTTGTGTGTGTGTGCATGTGCACATATGGATGTGTGAGCACATGCATGAGAATGAGCATGTGATTATATATGGGGAACTGTGCAAAGAAGGAGGCAGGTGGTGGTTTGAGAAGGTTGAAAATAACAAATGGAACTATAACTACAAATTATAGCCCATACATCCTTGTGCTCTCTCTGATGCTAGCCTCTCCCTGCAGCTAAATCGAACTATTTTCTGACACACCAATATATCCATCTTTCACAAACTATGAAATTGTAACATAAGCATCACCCTGTCACTCGATGCTCAAAAAGCTGCAGAGGTGCCTGGTCTCTTATACAATACAAATTCCCATCTGGCATGTAAAGCTTTTCATCACTGAATTCCAGTCTATCTGTTCAGGCTCACATATCTTTGTTTCATCTACTGTGTGATCAAAAAGAAAAAATAATAATAACTCATTTTCTTTTCCTCACACAAAACTTTACATTTCTCATTTCCATGCCATTGCCCATGGTTTCTGCTATACTTTGAGTATGCTACATTCTCACTACTACCTCTTAGAATCTCAAACTTCTTTCAAAACTCTGTGGAAGTCATACCCTCTATAGAAAGTCTATGCTGATTTCTAGTACCCTTTCCCCTGAGAATTATATTGTATGTACTCTGTAGAGAGTATACATGTATTTATCTGTGTCCATGTTGTTTCCCCTCAGTAAAATGTAAGATGCTAAAGGGCAGGGAATATTTTTTTTGTCTAGCACCTAGCAGGCCCTTGACAAATGCATATTGAAGAGGTAATTCTGAGTTCAGCTGAATGAATTTAATTGAATCCATTCAGTTTGGTCTATCACTCTACTACTCAAAAGTCTTCTGTGACTCTCAATTACCTCATGACGTTTAAACTCTTACAAGTTGTTGTTTTTTAATGATTTCCAGTTTGGCACCACCTTACCTTTCTATTATGCTTAATGCTTCCATGCACTCTTCAGGCAAATTGAACTATTTTTTTGACATACCAATACATGCACATAATTATCTCTACTCTGTGTTTTTACTCTGTTTTCTGTGCTCATGGGACTATAAATTTAGAGCTTGAAAAGACTTTAGGGGTCATCTAGTAAATCCCCTAATATTCCTTTCTTCTCCTCTTTGTCTGTTGAATTCTTAACCATCCTTTAGAGCCTAATTTAAACAATACCTCCTCCTTGAAGCCTTCCTCGATCTCATTAGTCACTAATGGCTTTCTCTACTAGATCTCACAGCATCACTTTCTAATAAACTTTGTGACCTAATACTGTATACTATTACTATTTGTAATTTTGATTTATCCCTCTCCTCCATTGTAAACTTCTTGTGCATATGGACTATGTCCCATCTTGACTTGATATCAACCTTAGAGACATGAATCACCATAGCCTACACACAGATACTTATTAAGTGTCTACTAAATTGAAGGCATAGTTAAACCTATTTATTGAACTATTACTAAATACTGTACAGACAAAAAAAATCTTCCAGTACCACTCAAGGAATTTACAATCTCCTTATGTTAAGTAGAAAAAAGTTTTCATTGCCAAGGATGACAGCATTCAAAAAATTCTTAATTTGTATTTGTTTAGGACGTCTGACATATGGCATATATTGTGAACTAATAGTGAAAGGGCTATTCAATGTTCATCAGTTAAAAGTAGGTTTTCCAGCTCCTAACTGCATCTGCCTAATTTTCCCAACAGAATTTCTCCTTACCTCCTAAAAATCTGAACAATATTGAGAAAAATTGATAATTATAGTTTTCTTTATAATTTGCCTTGTAAAGTATTCTCATTGAAATGCACTTTGTAGTATCCTGCCTGGATTGCTAATTTTTTTTTCAAAGAGAATGCTATAACTGAGTTGTGTTATTAATCAAAATTTATGCCTCCTAGCAATTCTTTCCATGAGTAGCTGAGAAAGTAGTAATGGCACAAGAGAAAGGGGAACTATTCATGTTAAATCTGTATATACTGTGTCTCTTTCTTCCCTTCATGGGAGAAGTAATTTCTTCCCAGAACATATGAATGCATTAAATCCCTCCTGGCACAGTGACAAGATTGAAGATTTGAGATGGTATTATATAATTTAATATCATTAAATTACCATTAGGTTTCACCTGTGTGCTTTCTGACATTTTGGTCTCTTTTGAAAAGGAACCTTTCTTTTTTCTCTTTGATAGATGCCCCTTGAGAGTATGTGAAAGAAAAAAGAACCTATGAAAGTAAGATGGCTGCACCACTCTTCAAATAGGGGTGGGGGATGAGGGTGTGTTTGTGAATTCATGTATTTGTTTCTGTTTGTGTATGTGTGTTTGTGTCTGTGTGTCTGTGTGTAAGAGAGACAGACAGAGACAGACAAGAGAGGAGAGGAGAGAGAGACAGAGGCAGAGAGAGAGGGAGAGAGAGAGAGAGAGAGAGAGAGAGAGAGAGAGAGAGAGAGAGAGAGAAAGGAGGGGAGAGAGTGTGAGATAGAGCACAAAAACATGACAAAGCTCTTCCTCAAGTACCTTTACATGAATATATTTTTGAGAGCCAGCACTTAGGGGCATATCCTCTGGGAAATAAATCTATGGAGGGGGCACAAGCACTCATTAATTAAATTGTATTTTAATAGCAATGATTTCATAATTGCATATATCTTCCAAAGATAAAATGTTTCTTAAGAGGCTCAAGATCTTAAAAGCAAATTGAAGGAAGAGCAATGGAGTTCAGGGAGATTGTAGAGAGTAGATTTTAAAAAAAGATCGAAATGCATTTCAATGAAATCACCAAGAGGATCAGAGTTATTCATAAACACATTTAAAATTATTCTAATCAAAATGATGTGCATATTTCAAATGTTATATATTGTTGTTCAATTACATCTGATTTTTCACGAACCCTTATGGGGTTTTCTTAGCAATGAAAGGAAAGTGTTTTGCTATTTCCTTCTCCCCATCTTACAGATGAGGCAAACAGGATTATGTGACTTGCTAGGATCACTCAGCTAGTAACTGTCTACAGACAAGTTTGAACTCAAGTATTCTGACTCTAGGGCTTAACCTATAACCACTGTGCCACCTAACCACCCAAAATATTGCACATACTTTTATAAATATTTCCTAATTTATAAATGTATGAATTTCAAATATCCTTTACCTATAAATGACCAGCCTATGGCATTAATGGGATTTTTTAAGGCATTCCTGAAATGACTGTCAGTTAGTAACAGAATTACATACAGCATGGGCCTATTGGGGATGAGGAGGAAACAGATGTGTAAGATGATGTAAGCTGTGTATGTATTTTGGGAAAGTATATTTTGTAGTGTCTAGAGAAAGAAGAGGAAAGATTTAGTAGACAAATACTGTATACCATAAGATGGCCCAAGGGGAATAGAAAGCTTTCAAGAATGATGCCTGGGGGTGAGGGGGAACCAAGATGGCAGAGTAAAAGCAAGGACTTCCTACAGCTCTCCCCTCAAACACAGCCACATATCAGTAAAAAAAAAATATATATATATATATATTATTCTCAACAAATTCTGGTGCTGCGGAACCCACAGAATAATAGAGTGAAGCAAGTCTCCAGCCCAAGACAGCCTGGAAAGTCAATGGGAAACATCTATCTTGTTGGGCTGGAAGCAGAGTGCCATGCAGGCACAGATGGAGGAACATAGATGGCCTCAGGGGAACTGAATCACTGGCAACCCTAAAATGCCAAAGAACAAACAGTGGAAAAACTCTGTTGGACTTGTGTGGAAGAGTTGAATATTCCTGTCCCGGCCCTGGAGTGGAAGAATGGGTGGAGGAGCCCATGTGGAAGCCGCAACAGCAGCAGAGTAAGTGATATTGGCTGTTTCAGGAGCTCTAGACCCACAGATTGTGGGGGAAGGGAATTGAGCGGCTGACAGTACATCTCTTCACCTTCAAAAGTCAAAGAATTTGTGGGGGAAATGAGCACAAACAGGGAAAATAATTGGACTATGGAATCTTACTTTGATGAGAAGGAAGATCAAAACATACTACGAGAAGAAGACAACAAACGCAAAGCTTCTACATCCAAAACCTCCAAGAGAAATATGAATTGATCTCAGGCCAGTGAAGAATTCAAAAAGGGATTTCGAAAATCAAGTGAGAGGAGTAGAGGAAAAATTGGGAAGAGAAATTAGAGCAATGCAAAAAAATCATGAAAAATGAGTCAACTGCTTGCTAAAAGGGACCCAGAAAAGGCTGCAGAAAACAATACCTTAAACAATAGACTAACTCAAATGGCAAAAGAGATCCAAAAAGCCAACGAGGAGAAGAATGACTTAAAAAGCCAAATTGGCCAAATGGAAAAAAGGTCCAAAAGCTCAGTGAAAAAACTAATTCCTTAAAAATTAGAATGGAGCAGATGGAAACTAATGACTTTAAGAGAAATCAGGAAATTATAAAACAAAACCAAAAAATGAAAAAAGAAGACAATGTGAAATATATCATTGGAAAAACAACTGACCTGGAAAGTACATCCAGGAGAGACAATTTAAAAATTATTGGACTACCTGAAACTCATATTCACAAAAAGAGTGTAGACATCATCTTTCAAGAAGTTATGAAGGAAAGTTATCCTGATATTCTAGAACAAGAGGGTAAAATAGATATTGAAAGAATCCACCAATCAATTTCTGAAAAGAAATCTCAAAAAGAAAACTCCTTGGAATGTTGTAACCAAATTCCAGAGCTCTCAGGTCAAGAAGAAAATATTGCAAGCAGCCAGAAAAAAAAACAATTCGAGTATTGTGGAAACACAATCAGGATAACACAAGATGCAGCATCTTCTACATTATGGGATTGAAAGACTTGGAATATGATATTCCAGAGCTAGAATTAAAACTAAGAATCACCTACCCAGCAAAACTGAGTATAATACTTTGGGGGGAAAATGGTCCTTCAATGAAATAGAGGACTTTCAAGCATTCCTATGAAAAGACCAGAACTGAATAGCAAATTTGACTTAAAAATACAAGAATCAGGAGAAACATGGAAAGGTGAACAGGAAAAAGAAATTATAAGGGACTTACTAAAGTGGAATTGTTTACATTCCTGGAGAGATAATATTTGTACCTCGAGATTTTTTTCAATATTAGGGTAGTTGGAGGGACTATATAAATATAGTTTACATATATGTGTATATATATATATATATATATATATATATATAGTTTATATATATAAATATACATAGAGGGCACAAGGTGAATTGAATATGAAAAGATGATATCTAAAAACATGAAATTAAGGGAGAAAAGAAGATATTGGGAGAAGTAGAATGGGGTAAATTATTTCTCACAGAAAAAAGGAAAAACAAATTTTTTTTCAATGGAGGGAAAGAGTCTTGGGGGAGGTGAGAGGGAAAGAGTGAACCTTACTCTCATCACAATTGGCTGAAGGAGGGAATAACAAGCCCACTCAATTTGGCATGAAAATCTATCTTACCCCTTTCGGTCCGAGCTGTAGCGAGGGGCTGTGTGCAGGCGGCAGCTGCTTCCCCAGCTTTCGGCCTCTCCCACCCGGCTTGCTTTCTCCAGCTCCAACACCTTCCCCCTCGGTAACCATGACGGAGCAGGCCATCTCCTTGCCAAGGACTTCCTGGCCGGTGGCATGGCGGCTGCTATCTCCAAGACATTGATTGCCCCCATCGAGAGAGTCAAGCTGCTGCTGCAGGCCCAGCATGCAAGTAAACACATTGCTGCAGATAAGCAGCACGAAGGCATTGTGGATTGTATAGTCCGAATTCCGAAGGAACAAGGGGTACTTCCCTTCTGGTGGGGTAACTTAGCAAATGTCATCAGATATTTCCCCACCCAGGCCCTTAACTTTGCCTTTAAGGATAAGTATAAGCAGGTGTTTTTGGGAGGAGTGGACAAGCACACACAGTTTTGGAGGTATTTTGCTGGCAATCTTGCCTCTGGTGGTGCAGCTGGAGACACTTCTCTCTGCTTTGTCTATCCCTTGGATTTTGCGAGAACCTGCTTGGCAGCTGATGTTGGGAAATCTGGCATGGAGAGGGAATTCAAAGGCCTGGGAGACTGCCTTGTGAAAATCACCAAGTCTGATGGAATCCGTGGCTTGTATCAAGGTTTCAATGTCTCAGTACATGGTATCATTATCTATAGAGCAGCCTGCTTTGGCATCTATGATACAGTGAAAGGTATGCTCCCAGATCCAAAGAACACTCATATTGTGATAAGCTGGATGATTGCACAAACAGTGACTGCTGTAGCAGGTGTGGTCTCTTATCCCTTTGATACAGTAAGGTGGCGAATGATGATGCAGTCTGGGCGCAAAGGAGCTGATATCATGTACACTGGGACCATTGACTGCTGGAAGAAGATTGCTAAAGATGAGGGTGGCAAAGCTTTCTTCAAGGGTGCCTGATACAATGTTCTTGGAGGCATGGGTGGAGCTTTCGTGCTTGTCCTGTACGATGAATTGAAGAAAGTAATCTAAGTACATCCTAACTAAGGTTAGGATGAATATAGATCATGTAGAATACTTAACCATACTTAGCATTTTGGACCCTTGACCTTCAAGAAATTCCTGTTGTCTTTTTATCCAGGTCAGATCATGTTTTGGAGGGGAGCCAGAAAAAGCTCTTAGAAAAAGGGACTCATTTATTGTGATCCATTATTCACACAGTGGAACTGATGATGATTCGGTATATTGATTATTGGTTTTTGGGAAAATAACAGTTTCTGTGGGTCCAAGGAGGCAGATCAACTTAGACCATCTAGTTTAAATGCTCTTTTGTAGGACCATAAATTTGTGTTTAAGTATTTATTTAAAAAAATCATGTCTCCCATTTGTACTTAAGCACTATATATACTATTTTGCACAGCTGACTATTTGGCAGTTATGATGATCCATGTTGGGCATTCTGCTGTTAAACAATAAATACACAGAAGACTCTAAAAAAAAAAAAAAAAGAAAAGAAAATCTATCTTACCCTACAGGAAAGTAGCGGCGGGAAAGTAGTGGGGGAAGGGGGAAGTAGAGATGGGAAAAATGATAGAAGAGAGGGCAAATGGAAGTAGGGAATAAATAGAAATAAACACTTTTGAGTAGGGACAGGGTCAAAAGAGAATAGAATAAGTGGGTGATGATAGAATGGAGAGAAATATAGTTAGTCTTTCACAACATAACTGTTATGGAAGTGTTTTGCAAGACTATACATATATAACCTATATTGAACTGCTTGCCTTCTCAGTGGAGGTTGGTGGGGAGGAAGAGAGAGAAATTGGAACTCAAAGTCCTAAGAAAACATGTTAAAAATTGTTTGTAACATGCAACTGGGAAATAAGACATACAGGCAATGGGTTACAGAAATCTATCTTGCCCTACAAGAAAATAGAGGGGAAAGGATAAGAGAAAGGAGGGGTGTGATAGAAGGGAGGGCAGCCTGGGAGAAGATAATCAGAATGCGTGCTGTGTTGGGGTAGCTGGAGGGAGAAATGGGAGAAATTTTGGAATTCAAAATCTAGTCAAACTGAATGCTGAAAACTACTAATTAATTTTAAAAATTATAAGAAATGATATTCTGAAGACCTAAATGGGAATGGTTTTGATCAGAAGAAATAGAGAAAGCTCTCTAAAGAAACTTACATGAATATGCCCACAAAATTCATCGACAAACTTAGATCTCTAAAAAGAAATAATATCTAGAAGATGAAAACAAGGACAGATAGCAGTGAATGAATTTTTTAAATGGTGCAATTAAAAACTAAAGCTGAAAAAATGTCTGCCAAAAACAACAAAATGGGATTTTTCATCTATATTGGGAGTAAGAAGAGGATCAGAGAAGTTAAAGGACTTCTACCTATGGCAGACTGAATGATTGTATATATTTTATTGCTGTCTTTCAAAGTTAATGATTTTTAAACCAAAAGGAAACAACAGCAAAAAAAATAACATTTAAAGGGAATTAAAATGTAAATGAGATTTTAAGAAATTATGTACTTGTTCTCAGTAACTTGATCCTGTTGAACTTGTATCCTAATGTACAGGGGAAAAATCAGTAAAGCTATTTTCAAGTATTTGAAAGAAGAAATATCACATGAAAGAGGGAATCAGCTTGTTCAGCTTGGTCCCAGAGGCAAAAGTAGAATTGCTTAGAGATAGAAAGCCTTAAGGTAGAAAAAATCTCCTAATATTTTGAGCTATCCTAATATGGAGCCAGGTTTTCTCATAAAATAATAAATGCCCTTTCTTAGAACATTTTCAAGAAAAACCTAGATGACCACTTGTTTTCAGAAGAGTAGAAAAGATTTCTGTCCATATGTGCTTACCCTCAAAAGTCTCTGATTTCGTTTCCAGCTCTGAGTTTCACTAATTATGTGATTTAGTATGTCAGCACAGCTGCTTGATATGTCTATAAACAACTATTTGTCAATACACTGTATAATTTTAAAAGTCTCCTGGGGCAAAATCAACCTTAGAATTTTCTTTCTGTACTCCTTCCTTAGGCTATTGATAGTACCTTTTCCCATTATTCCAATGGCTCTTGCCATTCTTCCTTCTCCTCAAATATATGAAGAATTCAGTCTAATTTGTAAAAATAAGAGCCATTTCCCAATTGCTATTAAATGGTCAAAGAAAATGAATGGCAATATTCAGAAGAAATCACAACTATCAATAGTCATATGAAAAAATGTTCTGAATCACTAATAATTAGAGAAATTCAAATTTAAAAACTCTGAGGTATCACCTTATACATATTAGATCAGCTAACATGGCAGAAAGAAAAATGACAAATACTGAAGAGGATGTGAAAAAAAATATGTACTTTGATACACAGTGGAAATGTGAACTGGTTCATCTGTCCTGTAGAGTAATTTGGAACTATACCCAAAATGTCAGAAAATTGTGCATATACTTTTACTCAAAAATGCTACTATTTGGTCCATATCCCAAAGAGATCTAAGGACTTATATGTACAAAAATATTTAGAGTAGTTCTTTGTTTTGTGGTGACAAAGAATTAGAAACAAGGAGATGCTAATCAATGACTAAGCAAGTGGTGTTACAGGATTGTGATGGTGTATACTATTGTGCCTTAAAAATGACAAAGGGGATGGTTTCAGAAAAAACCTGGAATTGCATATATGAACTGAAGCAAAGTGAAGTAAGCAGAACCAGGAGAACATTGCTGCTTATAAAAGCAACATTGTAATGATACTCATCTGTGAAAACTTAGCTAGTCTGATTAATACAAGAGTCCATTACAGTTCCAAAGGTATCATGATAAAAGAGGCTATTCACTTCCAGAGAGAAAACTAATGTACTTTAAATACAGATTGAATTTATTTTTCTTGCTTTTTTTACGTGACTAGTATGGACATATGTTTTGTATGATTTCAGTACATAGTGGCTATCATATTGCTTGCCTTCTCAATAGGCAGGGGAGATCCTGGAGGGAGGCAGAGAAATAAATGACAAGTAGGCAGGTTGAGACTTGCTGGTTTTCATCTTCACCATTTTCAGTTTCATGAGATTGTTCAATCTGACAGTTCATGGGTTAGACTATTATTGCAAATGACTTTTATGAAGATGACTATTTTATCCTTAAACTATGAGTGACCCACTTCTTTTCTTCTTTATGTGTGGGTTTTGTATAACCTACCCAGAGATCTTCAGTTTATATCTCAGAACAAAAACTGTCTTATGTGTCACAGGAAGAATTGAAGTGTGCCTTCAGTACTAAGTAGCAACAAGAAATGTCGTCATGGAGTGGCAAAGAGCCACTGAGCAAAGGAAAAGCATTTCTGAAGAGGTATGCCTATTTTCTAAGTGAAAGCTACTTTAGATGAAAATTTTATTTGTTACTCAGAATAGTTGCAAAGTCAATTTTCTCCCCTTCTATTTCTCCCTTCTCTACTTCACCATGACCCAAAGCATACTGGAAGTTATTTCTCTCACTTTGTCATTTATAATTCAGTCTTTAAGAGGAAACTTGCACAAGTGGTTAAATATCTGGCTTGAAGCCAGTTAAGTGACAACATCTGATGCAGACAGGCCATGTAACCCTGGACAAGTTATTTATGGCATCACTGCTTTAGGCAACTGTCTAAACCTACAAGTTACCAAAGACAGTGCTGACCAGGGCTAGTGGAAGGAGTTTCTGCAACCAGCGAAACCACAAGTTCAGTCCCTTCACAGTAGATGGGAATACCTTAGAGTATCTTAGCAAGGAATGATAATAATAACTAGATTAGATTTTTATAGCATCACTGAGCAAGCCCCTGAATGTTTATTGATATAAGATGTTTTTGAATTAAGCATTAGTACATGCTTTTTCACAAACAAATTTAAAGGGAAAAGAAATTTTAAAATGTAGGCCCTGAAAATGCTACACAAAAAGTATGTCACAGGTTTTGAAAGAATAATAGATAAGTAAAAGATTAAAAAAAAAACTGTGATGTTGGGAAGTTCATTGGTCATGCTATTGTCAGTGAAGTTTGTATTCCAAAATTCTACTGAGAAAGCTGAAAAAGCAGAGAAGATCCCTTGTCATGTTCTAGCAGATAGCTAAATGGAATTTTTTAATAGGTTGGTTCATATAAAATTAATCCATATTTCTTTAACTTGCCCCAAAGCAAAAATGTACCTCTGAAGTGTTTATGATTATCTATCATCACTCATTTCTGTGATGCTCAAATACAAAAGCCTATTTAAACCTATGGTGAATCCTTGGACTTCAGTGTTTTTCCTTAAAATGTTACATCACATAGCATGGTGGAGGGTACCGTATTTCGATTCACAGTGCATAACTTTGAATCCTGACTTTACTACTTACATCTTATATGACTTCATAAAAGTCAGTTAATATCTATGAGTTTCAGTTTCCTTACATAAAAATGTAGTGGTTATGAAGGGGAACTGAGCCGGGAAATGAACACAGTCCATTATAGTTTTAAATCTACAATCCTTTTTTTCTATTTATTTGTTCATTTCCTTCCTATATCTACATAAAGAAAAAATATGCATTCAGATAGTTAAAATTTCCATAGAAAAAATCTGAATTTGAATTCCTAATCCTGTCTTCCCTACCTATCTATCCTTAAATTTCAGTATTTGATTCATGGTCTACATACTGATTGATTTTTCCTTTTATTTCTGAGTTTGTCATGAAGTAAAAGTGACTGAAGTAATGCATCTAAGACCCTTGTTTTTACCAATTTCAGCTTTACTGCCTTTATAGAACTTGTCCTGCTTCTCTTTTTTTCTGATTTTCCTCATTTTTAGAAACATCTATCTATGGGGAAAATAATATAAATAGATACAATTCTCCATGGTAGAAATTTCCATGTATTCAAAATGATGTGGCTCAGTTATATCCCTCTAAATTCTACACTAACATTCTCTTTGCTATAAAACCATCCCAGCTTATCTTGGTCTGTGGCCCCTCTCCCATTCCCATTCTAGATGACAGCTTCCCTTAGTCACTTGAATATCCCTTCACTTAAGGAGTATGATATTTGTGGTAGCACAGTACTCTCTTATACAACATGAATATCTATTTATGTGAAATTCATTAGTTCACCTTCCCCAATAATTCAGTTCATCATTAGTTACTCCTCTCCTATCACAGACATTCACTTCTTTCTCCATAAAAGTTCTCTTCAATGTGACCCACCACTCCCTCCTGCTGTTGGGTTGAGGCTCAATACCTTCTTTATGGTTACACTGGAAAAATACTAGGGGAATGGCAGGAAGAATGAGGTACATTATTTATCTTCTCCAGGAATTCTTTAGGAATTTGCTAGTAAAATGTTTAATTTCATGTTCACTTCATACCTCTGGGTGAAATCTATATCTGGTTCACCTTGTTATTTCAAAATCTATAGTATTATGTCATAAGTTTCCTAAGAAGTTCTATATAGGTACTGTCTACACTAAAGAGATATAACAATTGTCAAACATTTTATGATATTTTAATTTATTAGTCATTTAACTTAGCTTTCTATGTGATTCATGGCTTCTCATGCTCCAAAAGTTTCATCACTCTCATGATGAGCCTTTCTATACTTGGACTATTCCTGAGAAAATAGAGTATTACCAGTACTGTACTTGAGTTCTTTCCACAGAGTAGAACATTGCCCCAGATTGCATTCCACTTGGTAGAGCCTCCAAAAGTTGAACCTATCTCCAAGCCATGTGAATAGAATGTGATATATTACCAAGCATGGAATGATGGAAGTAAAGTCTTGTTCACTTGCGTGAACCCCTACCTATTACAAGGACATGGGGTAAATTATAGTTCTCCTTCAGGGGTGCTTAAGGGACCATGTAACCTGGTACAGGAAGAGTGTGAAAAACAACAGGGTGAAAATCAAGAAACATCAGCCTCGTTAAGAACTCAGACTTGCAGCTGAATGAAAGAGGAAGTAGGTATAATACAATATATTCCTTGTGCATAACCACAGAATGGTAAGAAAGGCATTTACCTTACTTACTGCTACAGAATCAGCCTGCTCTTCTTTCTGAGATTTTTCAAGGAACAAGTAAGCACAGTGGTTACAGAGGCAAGATGGCAGTTAATGTAAGAGCAGCTCACGCTACTTCTTTTTCTCATTTCAATCTCTCTAACACTTTCAACAAATGCCTTTAGCTAACCTGATGCTCTGCTACCACACCCCTCTTCCTCGCACACATTATATGTTAACCATTTAAATGCAAGCTGACTTACAAAAAGTTTTATGGTAAAACACTTGGCAAGCATTTAGTATCCCAAAATGATGAAATAAAAGGGATTCCCAGTTTATAGAGGGTATTATCTTCCAAGTTAATAATGTGTTTAATGTTAAGAGTTTTGAAAAGGAAAACTAAATAATTAAATTATATTAACAAAAGCAAGTCTTTTGTAAAGTACTTATTTTTAGACATGTATCATGCAGGGAAACTTCATGCCACAAAGTTTATAAGTCATCATTGGAGTATCATCATTATCCTGTGCAAAATATGTTATTCCTCTTTTTCTTATTTTAGGAAAATATTGAACTGATGTGTAGGAAAATAGAAATTGATGATGGTTGAGGATAAAGTACAATGTGAGTAGGCCTGAAAACAATGAAATAGTTCTTCTATCTTTCCTATGTTCCCATTGGTTCACTATTCAAAGAGATGTCTGTCTTTTTAGAGGATCTGACAAAAACATTTTGTAACCATAGTCATGGTCCTCTCTGGTAAATGTTTTTATCTTCTGTCGAACTCATTTTTCTCTAAGATCCCTTCCAGCTTTAATATCTGTTAACATACAGCTCTAAGTCTGAATAGTTTTGCTCCAGGGGCATATGTTCGCTTACTAAGATTCAGAGAACTAGAAGGAAGTGTAGATGGACTTGAGGCAAAAATGATAAAACAAAGAAACTGGGAAACACAAAGAGCAACTTGGAAGTTGGAAGGCATTGTTACTGTCATCATCTTCATCATCATCTTTGTTGTTACTGTTTGGAGCTGAACTTGTTCTTTAAAATTTTAGGGGGGAAAATGTTTGTTAAATAAACTATAAGAGGGATATAATTATGTAAAATTCAGGCAATCCAAGAGGTGCCTCTGGTACCTAAAGAGGAGTTCTTAGGCCTTAAGGAAAGCAATAAGCAATGATTCACACTAATTTGTGTAGAGCTTAAGACACAGAGTTGTTCAATAATGTTAGCAGCATTTGAGTGAATGGAAGTCAAAAACAATTACCATCCATGGTAAATGGTAAAATGTTAATAAGCAAGAGGAGGCTAATTTTCGCAAACAGAGACACTTCTAGAGTTATTTGCTTCCAATACATCTCAAGAAATAAGTGGCTAGAATAGTAAGTGGAAGAATATTTTATGCTTCATCAAAACGAATAAATCAATGCAATAAATTGTTCTTTTATTCTTGTGTTATTTTTACATTCATTTTTCTTCTGTTGTTATAGAAGTAGATATTTTAATAAAATATCGTTAAGTTTACAATATAATATGTAAAATAGTAGTCAGTGACCAGTGCATACAGAAAAGTGTTTATATCTGCCAAAGGGGCAGCATTCTTCAGAGAAGAAAGCAAAAAAACAACACCTGCATAAACACTGAAGTTTCAAATCTAATGAAATAACTATTTTATTTTATATCTGTCTTTATGTTTATCCATCTATCTATCTATCTATCTATCTATCTATCTATCTATCTATCTATCTATCTGTATGTATGTATGTATTTTCCTACCTACCTATTTCCACGTAGGAAAGATGAATCAGTTTTGTTTGTTTTGTCTTATTTTTAAGTCGGATCAGTTTGTATCACCATTTCCTTAAAAAAAAATGATTTTATGCAGCTATCTCTCTAAGTTATATGTATTCATGTTGCTGCATATGTGTATATACACACACATAAGTGCATATAAATACACATATATCTTTAAAACTAATGAATAAACTGAGGAAAATTTTTTTTAAGTTTTGCTATCAGTGGCATGATCAATAAACATAAAGTGCTCTTGAGTAAATAGAGTATTTCAGTTGATTTGATTTTAGTTTCATCAAAGATTTTCTCCCTTGTACATTTTTTCATGACAAAGTTCCCATAAAGATTTCTTGGGCTATTTTAATCTCCTTTGTTATTCTGAAAGGTTGAAGTTAGATTAATTTCTTTTAGACTTTTGTTCCTTCTTTTTCCTTTACTGGCAGTCCTAAAAGATACAACTGTCATCCAAAACATCCCTATACAAGACTGGCAATCTCCAGATCCAAAGTTCTGTTTCAAAAAGGATATGTACCATGTGAAAAGAGACACTAAAGGTATCAGATATTGCTCAGTAGTCCATAATTTCTATCTATGTCATTTCAATAAGACTCTTTTGAAAAATGTGCTAATTTATATAAGAGTATGTTACCATTCTTTATTTTAATGCACATGACAGAAATGTGAGCAAATTTTCTTATCTTAAAAAATTTTTCTTATCTTTAAAAAATCTTGATTAAAACCTGAGATATCACTTTGAAACCTTACATATTTACTCTTTCATTAGTTTACCTTGTCATCCATTTTCAGGAGGCAGTATCTCAGACATATTCCATGATGTATGTACACTGCAAGATATTTTTATATTCTTTTGCTTTTCTAGAGTTTACATTTTGAGCTAAAGAATACACCATCACTTGCAAAGGAAATATATTGAAATTTAGCAGGAAAAAAATGAGATGGTCCTCCAAGGATCTTGCTACTTGGGAACATTTTCATGAGTGCTCAGAAAAATGAATCATGTGTAGTCCTTCATAGTGTATGTTTCAGCTATGGGTATTTTTTAAGCTACTTGGGAAACAAGTCTTTTCATTATGCTTTTTACATACAAAGTGATGTCAATGATCATTTACTAAGTGCTTATATGTCAGGTACTGTACTAAGCACTAATGATAGAAAGAAACATGAAAATGGCCCCTGCCATCAAGGAGTAGTTTATATTTTAAATACTGACATAAATCTCCAAATTCTAAATTTTAGTAGATGATAATTCTACTATTTGTACATGCTAGTAAAAGAAACAGATATAAAATTATAGAAAGTAACAATATTGATCAGATAAGCATTTATTGAATAGTTTCTGTGTACACAATATGATTTTTAGTTCCTTTTTGCTAATTTTCCCACTGATTTACACAAGAATTCCTTCTACTTCATTAACTTTGTTACATTTTATGTTTATTTCTACTGCATACTCCATTAAGCCTTTCACAGATCATAACTACATTTATGCCCAGTCTTTCAGTATTATCCTTCTTCTGGAGATCTTGGTGAGGGATGGACCTGGGATTGTCATTTCATTCTTCATAGGTAGAAAAGCCTAAAACACAAAGTAAGGCACTTGACTAGAATCATCCAGCAAATAATGAAAGAAATTCAAGAGACATCTTCATTCTTTGTTCCAGCAACTAAAAAACTCATCATCATATCCAGCTCTAGGCTAACATTAGTCATTGGAAAGAGAAACCTTGTTTTTAAAGATATTGGCTTAGAATTTTAGAGTTTAGAGCATTATTCCATTTCCCTTCCACCCCCAGCCTCTCACCACCATTTGATATAAGCTCTTGCTTTTCTTATCTGGTCCTTCACACTTGACTTCTGTAGTGCTAAGTACCCCTTAGAAACTCTATTTGATAAGTTTCTTAAATAAAGAATTTTCTTTTATTTATAGTGACATTACTGAGCTCAGTTAATATGTCTCCTTAGGTTGATATGATGTGGGAATGGTGAACTACCAGTTCATAATAAAGAAATCAAATGGCGCTTATTCTAAAGTTAAAAGTTGCATTTACAGAACATTGAAACTTTTAATAGTAAGTCAATTCTTGGGCCTATTTTCCTCCAAAGCCTTTGTTCTGGCAATAATAATAGCTGGTGAAATGTATACAGCATTTTAATATTTATAATGCTTTTACGTCTATTATCTGATTTGCTCCTCACAATAATTCTGAGCCAAGTGCTGTTATTATCTCCATTTTAAAGATGGGGAAACTTAGTCTCAGAAAGGTTCAAAGACTTGCCTTGGATCACCTATCTACTAATGATTTGAACAAAGGGCCTGTTCTCTCAACGTCAAGCATTTGTTCCACTATGCTATCAATTTTTTGATACATCTCCTTTGCTGTCCTGCCCCAAAGCATAATGTATACTACAAAAAAGCATACTAATAGTCAGTCCTCAATGGACTCATGAGGTAGAAAAAGAGAATAAGAGATTAGAAGTGAGAAAGAAAAAAGGAGGAGAGGAAAATAAAGGCATGAAAGAAATCATCAAGTAAGAAGCTTACAGGACCAAGAGAGAAAGCATAAGATAATGTCTGAATTAAGGGTGTTTACAAAGCATTTTGCATATATTATCTCATCTTATCCTGATAACAACTCTAAGGGATAGATGCTCCTATTATCCTAATTTTATAGAATGAGAAACTGATTTGCACAGGCTCACACAGCTAGTAAGTGTTTGGTAGAAGATTTGAACTCAGGTCTTCCTGACTCTAGGTCCAGCACCCTACCCAGTGCACTACCTATCTGTGGTTATGGTAAAGTTAAACTTCATAAAACGTAGGAGTTAAAGAATCTGAAATGCATGTGGGATGAGTTCAACCTTTTCTTTTTCATTCTATATAAGGAATGGTCCCTTCCTGACTTTCTCACTTTAGAAACATCCAGTGTGGAGGTAGGAGAAACCTGATCCAATCCCCTCATTTTACAGAGGAATAAACTAAGATGTGTTTTTCCTTCATTCAAAGAAGATCACACCATCAAGATAATGGCATAACTTGTAGTTGACTTTGATTTGAGGGAGGGAGGACTGTGCAAGGTCACCAACCTCACTTTCTTCTGCTGAGCCATCTGGGTCCTGTGGCCTGATATTCATCAGGACAGCTGGAGAATGACAATTGGAAAACCCTGGTTTTAAAACCCCACACCTGCTACTCACTAGCTATGTTTACTACTGTCAAGTTGTATAAAGTTGGAATCTTAATATATGTATTACTGACTCAATAGGATTGTTATGATATAGGATCATCAAATGTGATGTTTTCATGTAGAGTGCCAATGCAGATTATAACCCATCTTGATTAATCCCAGAGAACTGCCATAAACAATAGGGAGGTTAAGTGATTTTCTTAGTCATATATATCAAGGTAATACTTGAACTCAGTTCTTGATTTCAAGCCAAGTATTCCATCCACAAATGCCACTGTGTTCTCTTACTAATAATAGTAATTAAAATTTATATAAACTAAGATGTAGAGATTAAGTGAATTACCCAAAATTAGACATAATGAATAGCAGATTCGGTTTTCAAACCCAGATCCTCCAGATCCAAATCAGTACTCTTCCAGCTATCTCACAATTAACTTTCATTTCTTTTTAATCACTGCCATGTGTGGACCACTTTGTGATTTCTGTCGTAGTTAAGTGTTTGCATATTTTATATTTTTAAAAGGCTTCTTGCAGGTGGAAACTGTCATTTTCATATCTGTATGCTTAGCATTTAGCACAGTGCCTGGCACATAATAGTCAATAGCATATATTGAATTATACTGGATTGAATTCTGAATAAATTGAATAAAATTGAATTAAATTCATATTCTAGTAGTCAGTCATTAAAAATATTTTTGACCTGTGGTGTGTCAGGCACTGAGCTAAGCACAAGGGATACAAAGAAAGTTTAAAAACTGACTCTTCTCTCAAAAAGCTCAATCTAAAGGGGGACACAGCAATATGCAAATAACTACATAGAAACAAGCCATATGCAGCATAAATTGGAATTAACAGAGGGATGGCATTAACGGAGAAAGGAAAGGCTTCCTGTAGAAGGAAGAACTTTAGCTGAGAACCAGAGCTTGAGAAAAGGGAATATTCCAAGCATGTGGAACAACCAGTGAAAATATACAAATTCCAAAGATGTGAATGGATAGTCTTGTTCAAGGAAAAGAAGCTAGTGTCACTGAACTGCAGAGTATAAAGGCAGATATAAAGTATAAAAAAATTGGAGAGGTAGAGGTTGAAGTTTTTTAAAGGGCTTTATATGCTAAACAGAACATTGTATACTTCATCCTGAGAGTTTGGGACCAACTAAAATTTACTAAGTAAGGGAATGACATAGGTCAGGACTTCAATTCAGGAATATTCCTTTAACCATTAAATAATGAATGTCCTGGAAAGGGAAGAGATTTTTGGGAAGGAGACCAAACCACCTATATGACTTTAAGAGAAATAGGAATATGGAGGGATTGCATTGTAGCAATAGTCAAGGTGAAGGAATAAAAGTGGATACTATAGGAGAAAACTTAAAAGAAGTATCCTCTGTGGTTAAAGATGTACTTCTTCTGGGCTATGAATAATGAAAAAACCCTAAAAGGCATGGTTGCTACCTTCAAGGGGTTTATAATCTAGTTGGAGTGTGAGGAATTAATATAGAAGAGAAAAAACAATTTTTTTAATGTAAAACCAATTACAAGGGTGTAGTGTGTTTCCATTTTCCATGAATTTCCCCTATAAAAGCACATTAGCACCTGTTCTGCAGCTTGTTGAACAATGAGTACTTTAGGGACAAAAGAGTGGAGTGGTTCTGGGTTCTATATCTTTCTAACTCCCATACCATGCTCTGACCAACTGAGTATACAATTAAGTGGTACTTCCCTTCTCCAATGGCTAAAAAACTTAAACCTCCTACTCCCTTAATTCCTGTGTTTCGAATTGGCTCCTACTGAGGCAGAGACCTTTTTCCCTTGATGCCTTTCCTAACATATTTATTTATATTTAGATCAGTCCTATCCATTCCCTGTCCCTATCCTTTTATTTCCTCCCTCTATGCTCCCTGGAACCTTCACTCCATCAGGATTGTTCCTAGAATCATTTATTCCTCCCTATCTTATTATGCTCATGGAAACATTGAGTGAGGCTGAGAATTTACACCTTCTACCAAAATTAAGACATTCATAAAAGTCAGGGAGAGCACTACTGCATCATTCAATCAATCAAAAGTGTAAAACAGGTGTGAACAAATTCTTAATCAATTGAGAGCAACACAAGCAAATAGCCTGTGATTGGTTAAATAAATCATATGCACCTCAGGCCCATAAAAAGCATAACAATTCCATTCATCATTTTGAATTCCTCTAGCAGACCAGTAAAGTGGTGGTTAAATTCAGTGTTCAAGGACTCCTGCGAGAAAATTGCTCCAACAAGGAAGGAGGAGTGAATTTCTCTCACTCTCCTCCCATTGACCAAATATTGACCTTGTGAAACTTGAAAGATGAGATGATCCAAAGTTCCCATAAAAGCAGAAAGCGGCAAAAAAGCATGGGGAGCTAAAGAGACACATATTAAAGGGCAAACTAGATATCTACATCATGCAAAGGCAAATTCAGGATTCCATAAGAATACTGACCCTTGGAGCTCGGCAGAGAGCAGTATCTAAGGGGATTTCTCAGAACTTGATGAATGCAGCAACCATGAGTTTACCATTTGGCCATGCGTGCTCTCTAAGTTGAAGCCCACTGTCTTCCAGGTAGCTGGTGCATACAAAGGAAGATGCCCCCCTGGTTTCAGGAGATATTCCCATAAGTTGCCTTTGCCATATCTTCTCAATAATTCCCATTTGGAAAAGCTAGTGGAATCATATTGGTTGATTGACAATGTAGTGCACACCAGATGGAGACTCATGAGAGGCTATATTAGAAACTTCAGTCTCTCAGGGATCATCACTAGAACCCTGAGGGATTAGTAATCATGGCACCCTGAGAAATCAACTTTCCAGTGAAAGTGTCAGTTGGAGGAGTAAATCTAGAGGATGTTAACACTGATTTTCTCTCTTCCAGTGCTGATTGCTCAATCTCTCATACTTATGCTGCTCTCTGACATGATAGGTTAGGAGTACTTGATATATTTCTCGAACCAATACCGCTTCTATATCATCCTTCTACCACCAATCACTCATCAGTCAATTCTACTTTGAGGTACACTCCATCTATATCACCTTATCTGTAATGTACCTGCTATTATCTACCAGTATATCAATTTCTTTTCTATTTTCTATTGTAATACCTGTGGGGCTACTACAGGTTGAGGAGAAGTTGGATTCCTCAGGACCAAAGTGATGGAGTTCTATAATCCTGGCCCAGAGGCAGCAGTTTTTCTGCTTAGTGACACAGGCCAGATTGGAAGCCCAGATGTTGGAATGGTCGTGGCTGTATAAACAGCAATCTTTAAGAGAGGACTAAATATATTGGCTCACTGTGGCAAAGCTCAGAATATCCCATGATGATTACAGATTTCTCTGTCACATTAGGTGGGGCCTTGAAGTCAGTGGAGTGAGATCTATTTAACATAGTTGGAAAGTAGGGCAATCATTAAAGATTTATGAGAAAGGAAGACGTGTCATAAAAACACTCTGAAAACAATATGAAAAGCAGATTAAAAGAGTCAATAACTAAAGTGAAGGAATCTGTTGCAAAATCTAGACAAGAGGCATTAAGGTACTAGGCTGTGATTGTCACAGTAGAAAAGAAAAAAGGACAGAACGTTAAATGCCAGAGAAAAGTAAGAAACATCTCTTTGATAGCTCTTTCTCCATCTACTTTCCTGATACGGCAGAATTGGTGATTTAGTCTGAAAAAAAAAGTTGGTTTAATAGGTCCTTCCAAGTGGAACTTTTCACCTGGAATTTTATAAGCAATGCTCTCTTCTCCTATGGTCTACCCTTAGCATCTCTCTTTTCTTTATCTACTACTTTTGTAGAGAGCAGAATTCCTACGCTGAAATCTGAAAGTGATAATTAAATAATTTTGCGTAATATTTTAGTACTTCAATTTTATCCAAGGATCCCAAATTAAGAACAAATTTCAAAACTACGATTTTTTCATTGAGCAAATCGCAGCCCAATGTGACAATTGTGTGTCATTGTTGATCTCCCTCCCTCACCATCCTCCCAAAAAGATTAAAATTAAATCCCTTACATTAGTTTTCTATCAGTGGAACTGTGATTAATCCTTGGTACGTTTGGCTTATAATAAATTGAAAATGTAGTCAAGCTGAAGTTAAAATTTCTTTTATCTGAAATGTTCTATTATGGAAATTAAACTAAATTGAACATAAACATTAGGTTCCCTGTGTCTTAAAAGTACAATCAATATGCTCAAAGTGTGTCTCATAACAACTTTTTTTCCTATTTTGCCTCCAATATTAACACAAATGTGCAGGAGAATGGAGAAAGAACGCAGGTCCAAGAGCATTCAAACGGTTCTTTATTAGTTCTGAAACTATGATCCCATTTAATAAATGGGGGAAATTTTTACATATGTGTGTGTGCGTTTGTGTGTATAGAAATTGTCAGCAAATCAATCCTGGTTAATTTGTAAAATAATAGCTGCCCTTCAGAATGGTGGTAATGAGACTCACATCATATTGATGCCTTCTATTGATACATAATGGATTGGAGTAAATACATTCAATACTGTACAATACAATACTGAATGATAAATACATTCAAGACTGATTGGAGGAAAACATTGCAATATTCTAAAAAAATTTGCTATTGCTTTAGAATGAACTGATACTGAAATTCTATAGAATTCTATAGGATGTTAACTCAAGAGGCTACTAGGTGGTTCAATGAATAAAGCACCAACCCTGGAGTCAGGCAGTCCGGAGTTCAAATCCAGTCACTTGACACATACTAGTTGTGTGACCTTGGGCAGATCACTTAACCTCAGTAGCCTTGCCTTCCCCCTCCAAAAACAAAACAAAACAAAACAAAAACAAACAAAAAACATTAGCTTAAATGATACTAATAATGTTTAAAGTCAGAGTAAGATCTGAACAACCCAAAAATTTCAACAAAATTTAAGAATTTTGAAATACATTGTATTTGTTCTATTACTATTTTGTTTTGAATTTATAACACTAGATTATTCCATTTCATCTTTATTTTGCAGACTAACTTCTGGTATGGAAATTTCTCACAGATTATCCAAAAGTGATCTGTAATTCATAGTCTCATAGAATTCTATGGGACACCGTGAAGTTGTGACTTCCCATGGTCACATAACTAGTATGTTTCAGAAGCAACTCTTGAACTCTAAGTTCAGCCCCTTAGTCAACTACTGCTAGCCTGTTTCTCAGGTCATTTTATGCCTGACTAAAAAAAAAGTAAATGAAACATTAATTCCTTCTGACGTTAAGCTGTAGAACAGAGGGAGTTCTATATACCAAAGAAACAATATGTCCAATTAAAAAAAAATTCCAGCACTTGAAGGCTTCAGGACTTCATTATCACATATACACAGGTGCAGATAGCAAGTCATATACAATTTAGACAACTTTCTTCTTGGCCATGAACAAAATAATTCATCACCTTATGGCCAGTCTTATGGTGATGTTACTCTTGAAACCTGTTTAGGCTGGTCCTCAGAGGAGAGATGCATAGCCTGAGGATGTGATTTGTATTTCAAGCCTGCCCAGGTTGATATTGCTTGTCCTATTTTGAAAACTGTTGGCATAGACTTTGAGAATCAGGAGTTGTGGTTAAGTAGGACATACATCATCCAATAGTACTGAACATAAAGTCTTGGATAAGATGTGTTTGGGCACTTTTCTACTTTAGCCTTTTTATTTTGGAGGGATAGTATGAGGATAGGGTGAAAAGAAGCAGGTTTAATTAATGTACATTTCAAATGATCACAACTAACTGAAGCCATTTAAAATAATTGAACTCTCATTTATGGATAATGCCACATCTGTAAAAGTCACTGTGTTAGAAGCAGAACCTTTTGAAAACCTTAGAAAATACATTGCAAAAGAGAGTTATGCACAGGGTATATGAAATGAATTGGTCCTTTCCATTTCTAACTTCAGTGATTCTATTCCAATCCTATATAATAATTGTTAAGCTATAGCTTCTTTCATGTTCATATAATAACCCAATGCAGTTACCCGTAGTTTTTTTTCTATCATCTCATCTCTTCAAAATCCATCCTTTTTCCCTGGCATCATTCCTTTCACTGCTCTAGCACACATGCATATGCAAAGACACAAGCTTTTCATAAAGGAAAAAAACAAAATTGAAATGAACATCAAGAATAGACTTCCTAGGAGAAAATATCGGAGAAAGCAGTCATTTGAGGACTGACTTAGGAGGTCTCATGGTATACAAGCAAGAAAGGGAGGTCCATTCATATTGCTTTGATGATAATAGAAATTTTATGAACCAATTTTATATATATATATGTATATAGATAGATATATAGATATAGATATATATTCAAAAGCCTCAGGTCTTTGTATTTTTTTTAAACCAGGAGTATGTAGATCTACCTCATTCTCCCAAACAGACAGTCTCTGAATCATTGCTGTAGTGTAGCAACTGTTCCCACTCCCTACTCCCACTTTGATGTCTACTGAGCATGCAGAAGTATTAGTAACGAAGTACTTTTGTTTTCACTGAGTTCTACTCTGCTGTTAGGTAACAGAGAAGGGGAAGGAGCACTTTCCATCTCTACGGTTCATTCTTAAAGGTTTATCTTTGAAAGTATCAGCATGCCCTTTCTCCACAAATGGAAGAAGATGATTTTGACAATTTTGGACTGACTATGTCAAGTCTCCTAGAAATGTCCTGTGCTTTTAGTTAAAAAAATTGATGTATGAAATAGTTATTAATATCCAGCAACTTTATAGGTTATTCATTAAATTTTCATGGAAGGGTAAAAGTATGGAAAAAGACCTGAATTTCAGTCCTGGCTCCAGTACTATCTCACTATGTGAACATGGGGTAGAGCCAATCATGGAAGCACACTGGAGGACTGCTGCTATGAATGATTTTAAGGGTCTTAATTGCATAGCATAATGAACTCTTTACTTATTCAGCAATGATCCTTGTTCAATAAAGCATAACACTCATAGCAAACCTAAGAGGTAAAGCATAGCATAGCAACATCTTTAAGCAAAACACATCATCTGATACACGCAGGCAACTCTGCTTCTGCTTCTTGTCTCAACTCACAGGAACTGTTTCACTGCAAACTCATCCTGCTTCTTGCCCGACAGCAGGCTTCGGAGACTGCTGCCCATAGCTTCTGTTTCTAGGAAAAAGAAAGCTTAACAGGGCTATAACAATATTTATACACATTACCAGCGCCATCATTTCAATTGATTCATAAAGTTCAATAGACAGGATTTCTTTCTGAGAAATTTTAGAACAACAGAATTTCTGTCTCAGAAATCAACACAAACCAACAGACAGAACTTCTGTCTGAGAACTCAACACAGACCAACAGGCAAGATTTCTATCTGAGGAATTAACACAAATCAAGAGAAGGACTCCAAATATCACAAGCATTCTTTCTGTTAGGCCTCCCCACAAGTAAGTTCCCATAATCCTCTCATGCTCGCTTCTCTCTCAGTTCTGCTTCTGACTTCTCTACTATGTCTCGAAATGATACTATATATATATATATATATATGTAATATATGTATATATATATGTATGTGTTTACATATATAATGCTGGTTATATGTGTATATACATATATAAATATTATGTATGTATATATTTACATAAATATATATACTGTTTATATGTGTGTATATATATATACACGGTTTCCAATCAAAGACTCTTGATTGATTCAATTAAAGGCATTTGATTAGCTAAAACTCAGTCAAGAACAGCAGCCAAAAGATCCTACTTTTCTGTTACACCTGGGCAACTGTCTTGATTTTGCTGAGCCTCAGTTTCTGAATCACAAAATGGGGCAAAGGATGTTGATGTTTTTATTGTTTGGTTCATATGACTGTTATGGGGAAAGCACTTCATAAACATTCATTTATAAATATAATGAGGGAAAATTTTTGTAAATATTAATTTATCATCATCATTATTATTACAGAAAAAAATCATTTTCATCTTGTGTAATGTAGCTCAGAAATTATCACTATCTTGGTGTCATTATTTAAATTTGATTTAATTAATTTAAATTAAGGCTATTTAAACATTTAGTTAAAGTATTATTTAAAGTTCCACAGACCATCCCAAAAGTATGTAACAATTTTTTGTAGATGAATGGAATTATTAAAATACAAGCTCATCTTCTGTAGTCTAACTGAAAATACCCTTGATATACTTCCAGGAGCAGATAGGGTATATCCTTTAACCTATTCCTATATCATCTTGATTTCTTTTATTGGATTCTTTGCTAGAAGACTCAAGAATCTACCCTAAATGATTGTAGCAGCAAAGTGTGTCTGAGTAGGTTTACTTAGCTTAAAATGATGTGTATAGCAAGGCTACATGTTGATAGTACTGGTATTTGTCCTAGCACTGGTTAGTGTGCCAGCCTCCTCTTGTTTTCCTTTCCAGCATGGATTCAGAGCCTGTAGCAGTGGTTGCTTTGGGCTTGTAGAGTGTGGAAGAACTGCCAGGTGTAAGGAGGAACCCTGCCCTATGTGGGTACAGCTTTGTACACTGAAATTCTACCAAATACCATATACTAGTCTAAATCCTTCCATTATACATTAATCAAACTTACAGGCTACTATCTGTCACCAGCTCTCAACTTCCATTTCCTTGTAATCTCAACTTCTTTAGAAACTAGAGACTTTTCTCTTGAAATCCTTTTTAAAAAAGTTTTATTGGTAAGTTTTTATTTTGTTACATTAATTTACAGATTACTCCCACTACATAAGAGGTCTCTCATAGCAAAATAAAACAATTAAGAAAAAACTATTAATGGCTACCTCATGTAAAAGTACATGCAGTGTTTTGTTTATGCAGCATGTATCCTAACTCTGTATCAAGATAATAGTAAATGACAGAAGTCTATTTTCTCTCTATCCTATTTCCCACTGCACTAGAAAAGAGAAAAAACATATTTTTTTTATAAAAAATAATCAGACAAAACGAATTCCATCAATGGTTACATGAAAAATTATATGTCCTTCTACAACCTAAATTCATCCTCTCTCTCTCCCTCTCTCCCACTCTCTCTCTATCTCTGTCTCTCTCTCTCCCTTTCTCTCTCTATCTCTCTCTCCCTCTCTCTCTATCTCTCTCTCCCTCTCTCTCTCCCTCCCTCCTTCTCTCTCCCTCTCTCTCTCCTCTCTTCTCTTTCTCTCTCCCCCTCCCTCCCTCCCTCTCTCTCTCTGTCTCTGTCTCACTGTCTCTCTGTCTCTCTCTCCCTCCCTCCCTCTCTCTCTATCTGTCTCTGTCTGTGTGTGTGTGTGTCTCTCTCTCTCTCTGCCCCCCCTCAATGATAGCTTGTTTTAAGATTGGTCCTCTGTAATTATGAATAATCCTCATATGGATCATAGCTCTTATACCTTTCAAAGGGTTTTGTTGTGTTTTTGTTATTAAGGTTGTTGTTCTTATTCTTATTGTATTTTTCTCCTGCCCATTTCATTCTTCATCAGTTTAAGTGCATTTATATAATTGATGTCATTTTATAAAATATTCTGTTTCTGATCATTTCACTTTGCATCACTTTCTATGTCTTCCCAATATTACTCCCTGTTCATATAGCACAACTTATTCAACCATTCCTCAGTTGTTTCAGTTTTGTTTTGCTTTTTGCTGAGGTGGGAGTAGGTACGAAAGCTCACAACATAAAAGTAACTGCTGTGAGTATTTTTGTACAGACCTTTTCATCTTTGTTTGGTCTCACTTGGGTATAGACCTAATCTAAATTACTTTCCAGAATGATTTTACACAGTTCCACCAACAGTACAGAGGTGTGCCTATTTTTTCATGGTGCCTTCAAGATTTCCCATACTTCTTTTTTGTCATTTTTGCCGCTGTGATGGATGGGAGCTAGAATCTTAGAACTGCTTTAATTTGCATTTCTCTAATTTGTAGTAATTTGGGATTTTTTTCATATAACTAAAGATAGCCTGAATTTCTTCCCTTAAGACTGACTATTCAGATCCTTAGACAACTTATAGTGTTGCCAAATAGTTATTTTCCTTAAAAATTTGAATAAATTGAATACGTTGGGAATAAGACCTTTAACAGGAAACTTGCTACAAAGATTATTTCCCAATTAATTCCCTTTTAATATTATCTATATTAAATTTGTGCAAAAACTTTAAAATTTCTATAATTAAAATTTTTCATTTTATCTTTTGAGATGCTCCCTATTTCTTGTTCAGGAAAAGACTTTTATCTATAGTAATAGGTAATTTTCCCTTTTTACTCTAATTTGCTAATGGTTTAACATTTTATATCTAGATCAATATGTGTTTGGAGCTCACCTTTGTCTAATATGTAAGGTATTTGTTTAAATTTAATTTCTTCCATACTGTTTTTCAATTTTCCCAGCAGTTTTTGTCAAATAATGAGTTGTTATTCCAATAGCTGGGTTTCTGTGTTAATGGAATACCAAGGGATTAAATATATTTATTTCTGAATTCTGTTCCACTGATTGATTTTAATTTTTTAAACCAGTAGCAAATATTCCATGAGATAAAGAAATTCTTAAATATGTCGGAGTTTGTTGGGTTTTGTTTTGGTAGAATCACATAACAATGGCATCCATGAATACCAAAGAATTAATAATGCTTTGCCATGACATTATCATCATCATCATCACCTGTATGATTTTTCTTTATATAGATGAACACATTAAGCAAACATTGAAATCTTATACAAATCTGTGTGTGTGTGTGTGTGTGTGTGTGTGTTTTCCCATTGGGGAAGGATCTGAACCTTTGACATAATTACTTTAGAAAATTCTAAATGTTGCAAACTCTTTCCATCAGTTCAGATCAATGGCATCTTTACAAAAAAAAAAAGGAAGAGTACTTGTTGTAGAGTCAGAGGACCTGGGCTCAGATTCAAAATGTTCTACCTTTGTGAACATGAGCAAGTCACTTAACCAACATCCCTGGGTTTCAATAATCTTCACATATAAAATGAGGGGTTTAGTAGTACAGATTATGTACTTGATGTCTGATAAGGCATTAGATTTGGAATCAAAGACATATTGTTTTAAATACTGCTTACCTTAATTACTATCTATACAACACTGGGAAAATCATTTAATCTCTCTGAGCCTCAGTTTCATAATTTCTAATATAGGATATTGAAATCAGTGTCTTCCAAATTTTCTTCTCCCTCTAAATCTATGATTGTAAGATGTATATCAATGGTCCTTTTCAGCTCTCACACTATAATCTTATGATTGGCGTGTACTACATAATTTATAATTTTAGATAGTTTCTTGGGACACTGAGACATCAATCATAGACACAAAGTTAACATGCATAACATATGGAATTTAACCATAAAAGCTAGTCTCCTATCCAAATTTGCCTAAGCCAAAATTGCTTTCAAGACTGTAGATAAGTGTGCTATAAATATTCATTATATTAAATATTATTTCCATCATCAAAATCATCATCATCACCATCATCATCATCATTTGCATTTATATAGTGCTTTAAGTTTTACAAAATACCTCACAAATGATATCTCATTTTCATTTTTTCAATGCAGTGTAAACAATCATAAAAAAGAATATTAATGAATAAAATATTGGATATTTTTGCCCCAAAATTATTCCTCAAGTAGACAGGAGAAGAGAAATGAGATTCTCCTGACTCCTATTGCTTTTTTTGTTCCTGATTAATCTAACACTCTCACATATATAGTGATAATATAATTGATCCTGAATGGCATTGTTTCACAAATGGGTGGTGTTGCCCTCAGTGTCTGGAAAATCTGAACTCAAGTCTTGCTGACAAGTATAGGCAATGTTATCCTGGGCTAGTCATTTAAGCTCTGGATGCCCTAGTCAACTCTCTAAGACTGTAAGTTGCAGAATAGATGCCAACATACTTTGGTAGAAAGAGTTTCTTATGGAGAGTTCCCTATAAAGATGAAATCTCCATGGTAGTTTAAAATGGACCAATTATGGCTCAAATGAAGTAGTAGCCTTTATAAAAGAATGAATACACACATGGATTATTTTTAAAATACACACCAAAACTCCCATGTAGGTATCAATTCATGTAGACTGCCTAAATTAATACCGACTTGATAAGCAGTAGATCATATCAGAATAAGACTGTTTACTTAGCCATCATTCTGAGACCTCAAACCATTGATTAGGTTTCATGTTGTGAGCCAGGTATTCTAGTACACCATGAGGGAGTAATTTCATTGGCTAAATCCATGGTCATCAGGTCCATGTTCTCAACAACCTTCTGAACTAGATCTGAAAATGGCAAAATATAAAGCCATACTAAGACCCTCTCAGTTTACTTCCTCTGAAACATAAACAACATTATACTTTCTATCAGCTGAAGGGTGAAGGCAGACAAGGTCTTTAATGGCTCACATGGTTATTATTCTCCTTGTGCTTTTCTTAAACTCTTCTTGCAATGATTGCTCAAAGAATACTTTCAAAGCATTTTCTGATGCTGTGATAGAAGATAAAAACTAAATGGGTAGGTGTTTTGTTTATTGTTCTGTGAAATTACATTATTAAGAAGAGAATCATTTTAAATAAGGAAAAAGCATTCATGGCTGTAACTGGTTTCAACCTGTTACCTTTTTATGATTAAGGAATATTTTGTTCAGTGTTGCGAAATCTTGGAAAGTTATGCTGTAGACTCTTCAAAGTTCTTGCTGCTTCACTGGGAGGCATTTCTTTGTATGGCACATTTACAAAAGGCTCCCACGATTTATGTCTCGTGGTGATATTGTTAGGAGTAAGAAAGATCAAGACTGAGAATCAGTGATCTGAGGATCTGTTATGGACATATTTATTGGGCTTCTTAGACTCAATTAATACAGACTGTTCTATAAATATCATTGTTTCATTAATCAGGAGGAGTTGCATATGCCTTCACAACGACCATCATGTATACTAAAAGTATCTTAATAAGGATAGACCTTGTGGCCAAGGATAGAAATTGTGGTACGCTGGATTAAGAGGTAGACGGTGTCAGGAAGACTTGGGGTTTAAATCCCAGCTCTCCCTCTGTGACCACAAACATATTACTTAGACCTCTCTGAGCCTCAGTCTCTTTATCTGCAGAAAAAGAGGGAGATAAAATTTGCTACAGTACTTACCTCAGAATTGGTATGAGTCTCAGAAAAGAAAAATGTATGCAAAATAACATTGCAAACTGCAAAGAGATATATAAATGTAAATTGGTATTTGTTCTCTTTCCCCATTAATATCATCTGTACTTGGGGGCCTTCTCCACATAGGATTCCTTAAGGTTTCATACACTTGTCAAATGAGAACAGAATCACTGGAAGAGAGAAGAGTGAGTTCTCTCTTGTATCCTACATCACTTTGAAAGCTAGGAAAGCAAATATCAAATATCTGAGATGGGGAAATGATAAGAAGAAACTAGAATAGAGAAGGTGGGTTGCCTCAAGTGGGTTTCTAAAATTGGCAGTTATGGGTAGGAGTCACTGATACACGAGTAAGCATGTAGAGAATTTATACTCCCTTCCCCCTATTCCCACATTAAACTGATGAAATCATATCACAAGTATGAATCTTATCCCAGAAAAAAACATTAACATTTATAAACAGGCAACAATCATAATGCAATGGCCATTGTATATAATGATTTTACTCATTCATAATCAGTGATATTTTGAATTATTTTTCTAAGAAAAATGATAGATTTTTTCAGATGTGTCAAAGATCTCCCTTTTCCTTTCCACCTTCTCCTTTAGTAGGATAATGAATTTCATCTTACCTGACAAAACATAATACAGGTTTTGGTAAAAAAAATTACAGTTGACTAGATATATGAGATCAACCCTGTAATTGCAAACCTCATATTTATCTTGGGTTTTCAAGTGATATATTTTTTAAATAACCTATCTAGTACTTTATCCTTCAGACAAATAGAAAAATGTTAGTTTCCCCCCATATATTGAACATTTTTTCCTGTCCTCTGTTAGTGTCAGAGTTAGGTAACAGATCATAGTTATAAGCATAGAGGATGCTAAATGAGGCCACAGCAACTTATATGAGTCACAGTATTTATTTCATCAACTACCACATTCTTGCCTTGTTTGTATATGAAGTATTTTCTTCATATTATGAATGTGACAAATTTGTTAGATGGATAGGTATACATCCCTCCATCTGAATATATATACAACCATGCTTAATGATTTATGTTTATGTTTTCATACACCAAGATTCACATATATTTATATTGCTTAGATTCCTTAGTTGTCATTTTTACAGCTCACCTTAGGAGCCACTTACTAAGGCAAACTTTTCTAAATCCCCAGCTTTTAAATTTAGAATGCTAGAGTTGGAATCAGGAATATGTGAGTCAAAATCCAGCCTAGATAGTTATTGTATGATACTGGGGAAGTCATTTAACCTTGCTATACCTCAGTTTCTTCTTCTGTAAAAATGGGAATAATACTGGGACCTACCTGTGTTGGGTTGTGAGGAGAGAGGGAGACAACATTTATAAAGTACTTAGCAAACCACACAGTTCTGTATAAATAATAGCTGTTGCTGTTGTTAACTTTGTAATATTATTTTACTACCATCACTGCCACCACTTGTACAGTGGAAGCCCCTTAAAGGCAAGGACTGTGTAACTCTTGTTCCTGGATATCTGGGGACCTGCACAGTTGAAATCAGCGACTGTTTAATTTTTGTCTTTGTATCTCCAGCTACTAAGAGAGTAGTTGTTACATATCAGATGCTTAAACGTTTGTTTGTTTCCTTGTTTGATAGATAGTAGCTTCCTAATAGAGGTTAGTTAAATTGAATTATATGGAACTGAATGTTTCTGTGTAAATGAGCTTGGTATATGTGTATGTGTGTGTGTGTATGTATACACACAGTTATACACATATAGGTATATATGTTAACATAGTTCTTTTATTATATGTGTAAAATACCTTGTGTAACAGCTAACCTTCACAGCAAAAAAAAAAAGTTTTAAGCAGACGATTTTCATCGATACAACTGAAAATTGCTCATGTTCAGTTTCAAAACAAATGATGCTATCCCTTCTAAAGCATAGACAATTACAGTTGCAGATAAATCTCTTCTTGAAATGAAAATAGAGTTAAAGTGGATCTCAAAAAGCAGCAAACTAAATAGCCATTTTGAAAGGAAAGTAATTTGCCTGCATTCTGCAAGAACAAAAACTGAAGACAGACTAAAAAATATTCTTTAAAGAAGTTCAGTTTTTACTTCACCTGGACAGATTTCATGTTGTGAAAATGTATTTGATTAGAATAGGTCAGTGACAGGTGGCACATTGAATGGTACAGCCAAACTGCTGCCTAGGTGTGGACTGGGGATGCTGCTTGGCTTCCAAGAAGTAGACTGATTCAGGTTCCTCTGAATACCTTACGGCATGTCTTGCTTTTGATTGAACTGATACCAAAAAAAAAAAATGAAATGGCAATGAACACCCTGAAGGGAGACACATATATTGTCTTCCATAAATAGTCATAACTTGGCAGTGTCTAAGATAGTACCAAAAGACAAAAACCTCAGCAAGATAAATAACATTATCTATAATGAGCAGGTTTAAGCTAGGAATGTATAAGATCTGGAATTCTGCTGGCTGGGGAACACTGTACCTCCCCCATAACCACCGGGGTTATCTTTTGATACCAAAGAAAGAGGCCATGGAGCACTAGATTAATTACAGGTAGTAGTTTTCATCAATCATTATGAATACTTATAAAACAGGGGCAATCTTTGATCTGGAACAGGGCCCAGACGGTTCTGTGGATCCCAGTTTAAGAAACCCCTCCCCGCCAAAAAATAAATATGTGACAAATATAGAAAATAATGAAAGCAGGAGGAACTAGAGAGTGCATCGTTCCTGATTGGTAGAATTTTGTGTGTGTGTTTTGTGCTTAGTAATGATCTTGGAATTTAAGCCAATGTTATACCTAAACACAATTTTGTGTATCAGTCATGTCCCAGCCATATACACATCACAGTGTTCTTGTTTTGGCTTTCATAGGTGATGATAGCAGAATTTATCTAAGTGTCTAAGTTATGAATTTAAACAGGCCACCCTTCGTAGAGTTTAAGTGTTATGGCTTTTCACTTATTATTGTGTTTTATGGCCTTTTTCCAAGCAGCACTCCACAGAATCTTAGGATAAAAGAGCCAATAAAGAGGTTTCAGTCTGAAAAGGGGTTTTTATTTGTTTGTTTCTAGTTGAATTTAGTTAAAATATCTTAAAAAAGTAAGGAAATGACAGGAATTAGTCTATGATCACTAGTCATTATATTTGATAATTCATGAAGAATAGAATTCCTTGATGAAATGCAAAAGAAATAATGACTAGTTTTTCAAAAGGTAAAAAGAATGTAAATCAAGTCTGATGAGCATAACAAGGATAATAGAATCTAAAGGTTGGAAGAATCCTTAAAGGCCACCTAGTCCAACCCTTTCCTCTTCATGAATCCTGTCTACAATATGCAATGTGAGTAGTCATCTAGACCCTGTTTGAAGACTTCCAATGACTTGTCAGACAGCTCACTTCATTTTTGGATGAAAAATTCCCCCCCAGATGGAGCTAAATTTGCCTTAATTTCTGGAAAGATCCTAGAACAAATCATCCAACAATAAATTTTCTATTGCCTAGGAATACAGGAAAGTATTGGCTTGTATCTAGCATAGATTTGTCAAGGGTAAATCATGCCAAACCAGCCTGATTTCCATTCAGTAAAGTGGCAAGCTTTATTGAAGAGGACTGGGGAGTAGGCAATGTGGATACAACAGATGGTAAAGAAAGTCAGGTTTAGGTTTATGCCTGTAGCCTTCTAAGTATTGCCTAAAATTTGGGAAAGTTCCAGACATACTGGCACTAGGCACTAGATGGTTTGTCTGTTGAAATATATGCCAGGGAATGGTGCAGTTAATGTGTCTGCTTTTAATACTAATAAATCTACCATTATACTTAATGAATTATATTTAGCATGATAGCAAGGGGGGAAATGGATGCCTTGATCAGGACTTTATATTTTTTTGTAATAGTAAAAGCAAATGATTCCATATTCCTAGGACTCAGATTCATATCTCAGCTTTGCTACTTCTTTATTTTTTATTTACTTTTAGTTTTCAACATACATTTCCACAAGATTTTGAGCTCCTTTCTCCCCATCCCTCCCTTTCATGCATCCCAAGACATCATGCATTCCCCCAATCTTCCCTCCCTTCTATCACACCCCTCCCTTCTCTTATCCACATCCCCTCTATTTTCTTGTATGGCAAGATAGATTTCTATACCCCATTTCCTGTCTATCTCATTTCCCAATTGAATGTAAAAACAATTTTTAATATTTGTTTTTAAAACTTTGAGTTCCAGTTTCTCTCCCTTCCTTCCTCCTCACCCATCCCCACTGAAAAGGCAAGCAATTCAATATGGTTATACATGTATAGCTATGCAAAACACTTTCATAACAATCATATTGTAAAAGACTATATTTCCCTCTATCCACTCCTGCTCATTTATTCTATTCTCTCTTTTGACCTTATCTCCCCTCAAATGTGTTTACTTCTAACTACCCCCTTCTCTCATTTGTCCCCCCTTCTATCATTCCCTCCCATCCTGCTTATCCTCTTCTCCCCTACTTTCCTGTAGTATAAGATAAATCTTCATAGCAAATTGAATGTGCATGTTATTCCCTCCTTAAGACAAACGTGATGAGAGTAAAGGTCACTTTTTCCTCTCACCTCTTCCCTCTTCCCCTCCATTGAAAAAGCTTTTTCTTGCCTCTTTTATATGAGAGATAATTTGCCCCATTTTATTTCTCCCTGTCCTACCAATATATTCCTCTTTTACCACTTAATTTTATTTTTTATATATCACCCCTTCCTATTCAACTCACCCTGTGCCTTTTATCTATATGTATATAATCCCTCCAACTTCCAAAATACTGAGAAAAGTCTCAAGAGTTACAAATATGATCTTTTCATGTAGGAATGTAAACTGTTCAAGTTTGGTATGTCCCTTATGATTTCTATTTCCTGTTTATCTCTTCATTCTTCTCTTGATTCTTGTGTTTGAAAGTCAAATTTTGGTTCATTTCTAGTCTTTGCACCAAGAATGTTTGAAAGTCCTTTATTTCATTGAGTGACCATTTTCCCCCTGAAATATTATACTCATTTTTGATGCGTAGGTGATGCTTGGTTTTAATCCTAGCTCCTTTGACCTTTGTAATATCATATTCCAAGCCCTGTGATCCCTTAATGTAGAAGTTGCTAGATCTTGTGTTGTCCTGATTGTATTTCCATCATATTTGAATTGTTTCTCTCCTGCTGCTTACAGTATTTTCTACTTGACCTAGGAGGTCTGGAATTTGAATACAATACTCCTAGCAGTTTTCCTTGTGGGATCTCTTTCAGGAGGCAATTGGTAAATTCTTTCAATATTTATTTTACCCTCTGGCTCTAGAATATGAGGGCAGTTTTCCTTGATAATTTCTTGAAAAATGATGCTTAGGACATTTTTTTTGATAATGGCTTTCAGGTAGTCCCATAATTTTTAAATCATCTCTCCTGGATCTATTTCCCAGGTCAGTTGTTTTTCTAATGAGATATTTCACATTGTCATCTATTTTTTCATTCATTTGGTTTTATTTTATAATTTCTTGATTTTTCATAACGTCATTAACTTTCATCTGCTCCAGTCTAATCTTTAAGGAATTATTTGCTTCAGTGAGCTTTTGGACCTCCTTTTCCATCTGGAAAAGTCTGCTTTTTAGGGCATTCTTTTCCTTATTGGCTTTTTGGAAGTCATTTGAGATAGTCTATTTTTAAAGTGTTATTTTATTCATCACATTTTTGTATTTCCTTTAGCAAGCAGTTGACTCGTTTTTTCTTGATTTTCTTGCATCACTCTCATTTCACTTCCCAATGTTTTCTCTGATTCTTTTTCTGTTTGTTTTTTCTTTGTTCATTTCCCCATTTACTTGACTTTTGAGCTCTTTGTCAAGGTAGTTCTCTGTTTCTGGGGAGGGGCAGTGTACTGTCAGTCCCTGGATCCTCCCATAATCTGTGGACCTAGAGCTCCAGAAACAGTGGCTGCAACTGCCCCTGCTGCTGCTGCCGTGGCTGCCACAAATTATTCCGCTCCCTCCCCCCTCTGCTACCCTGGGGCTGGGGCCAGAACACTCTACTCTCTCACACAGATCCCATGGTTTTGTTTTGTCTTCCCCACTGACCTCCAATTTGTTCCTAATGTTTTGGAGTTGTGAAGTTTGGAAACAACCGTAGGTGCAAGAGCTTTAGTCCCCCTAAGACTTGCCTATGTCCCCTCTGTGTCAGGGTGGCCCACACTGGATTGTGCTCTGCTCCCAGCATGGTGCAATAGACACTTCCTGGTAACCTTCTAGACTTTTTTAAGCTGGAGATTTTCTTCACTCCATCATTCTGTGGATTCTGCAGCTCCATAATTTGTTTAGAGGTTTTTTTCCAGGTATTTGGCTGAGTTTGTGGGGAGCACTCTAGAAAGTCCATGCTGTTATTCCACCATATTGGTTGTGCCCCCCAGCTCTGCTACTTCTTACATGTGTGACTGAGGGCATTCTTTGTGGTTTGCTAGTTTAAACTTCAAAACAGGAAAAGAAAATCTGAGAGTTCAACATTTTAGCACTAGATAGGTTTTGAGAATTCACATTTAGTGTCAATTCTTTGAATTCATTTAACTTGTTTTATCATCCTCACTGTGTTATTATGAGGAAATAAATCTATAAATCTTAAAGTGTTATATAAATTTTGTGGTATTTTCTTAACTTTCCGTCCTTTTTTTTCTCTCTGCCTCCTTATATTTTCTCCCTCCCCTTCATCTATTCACTTTCTCCTTTCTTCTTTCCCTCCATTCTCTCTGTTTTCCTTTCTTCATTGCTTCTTCCCTTGCTTCCCACTTAATTCACTAAAATTTGTAAAATCATGCAGGGCCCTCCAAAACATCCATCATTCATATGGATTCTTACTCTTTGAGTTAAATCATATCATTCCAAATATAACCAAATGCAATATCTTCTAGGGAATGTTTCCCATCTTGTTTATGTCCATATGAATACTATGAGAGAATTCATCAAATATCTTATTTTTATATACATATCATTCTGTTTATGTTATTACCCTAATCTATCAATCTAATAGCACTATAAAATAAAGATTACATAGTAAAAACAAAGTAATCTGGTATGACTTGTCCTTCATGAAACCATTTTGGCTCTAAATTATGACCTCTTCCTTTTCAAGCCATTTTAAAATGATCATTTTAATATTAAAATATATACTAGAATTCGTTTCCAAGGATAGAAGCACTGTTCTCTGACCTATTATTTGAAAAATCCACCCTCCTCTGTCAAAAACCAAAAAATATGATATTTACCCTACTTCAGTATTGCATTATTTCCTTGTGAAACATGATTTTTCAAATGTCAGTAGTAATTCAGATATGGTATTCACCAGATATTTATTTTTACTTTTGCTAACCAATCACTGGTAGGTCAACCTAAACAAAAAGTTAGAATCCTTTGAGAAAAATGATGGAAGATATGCCTGTAGTATACTGGTCCATTTGATTGCCATCACCTTATGAACCACAATGAATTTTGACATTTAAGACTGAATTTTTTGGTGTTAATAGTAATATTAATATTCCTTGTGTGTTCATAATGGTAAATGTTAAAAATGCTAGGAATTTTAGAGAAGTGTTTAACTATAATTTTTGGCCAAATTCTTTTTCTCTTGGACTTTACTGATTTACTATATAATTTCTGAGTGTGTAAAGGGTTGAGTTTTATTTCCTTCTGTTTCAGTGTTTGATATTTTCTCCCTCCTTTAAAATGTTAACTTTTCTAAAATAGAAAATATCAGTTATAAAATTAAAGAATATATGTACCTGCTTACATTTGCTTTACAATTAGTTGACCACCTTTTACTTGTCGTCCTAATTTAAAGTTATGGTATGACCTGCCATCATATCATAATATATCCTCTTTAATTTGTAGCAGATTAATGGCTAAAACAGAAGATACAAGTAATGTATTCTGATGATAAATCTTTCAAAAACATTTTAAGAAGAATTTCAGCAATTTCATTTTTCCATGTGGAATGTAAAGAGTCTTAAAAACATATTAACTGGTGTTTCAAGTAGGTTTCAAGGATCAACTTATTTTCTACAAGGGGCTGTTTGTTTTTATCCAAAGCACTGAAAATAGTTTAGTTTTTTTGACTCAATATTTTATATTAGTAATATTGATATTAACACCAAATCAGAAACTACCCAAGTGTGGTTTCATTTCACAGAATTTTTAAAAAATATTATTAAATTTTATTTTAATTTATAAAAATTTATTTTCTCTCCTTTATACTGCCTCCCTTCAATAGAAAGAGAATAAAAGGAAAACAAACCACTATAACAAATATTCAATCAAGCAAAATGAATTTGTGCATTGACTTTGTTCAAAAATATGTGTCTAGTATTACATCTTAAGCCCATCAGCTAGATAGTATAGATTATCACAGGTCGTCTGGAATCATGGTTAATTACTCAGAATTCTTAAGTCTTTCAAAGTTGTTTGCTATTACAATATCATTGTTATTGCTTTAAATTCTTCTCCTGATTCTGTTCATTTCATTCTGCAACAATTCATATGAGGTTTTTATAGGTTTCTCTGAAACTATCCCTTTGATCCTTTCTTACAGTATCATATAATTCCATTATATTCAAATATTATAATTTGTTCAGCCATCCTCAAATTTATTGTCACCTACTTGGTTTTCAGTTCTTGGCTACTTTTAAAGGAGAAAGTATGAATATTTTTGTTGAAAAGATTCCTTTTCCTCTTTCTTTAATCTCTTTATGAATCAGGTGTAGTAATGAATGACATCACTGAAGGCAAAGATATGCTTATTTTAGTGACTTGGGACAAAGTTTGAAATTTAAGCACTCAACTTTATTAGTTAGTGCCCTTTTTTTGACAGTTATTTTAATAGATAGGGTTAAATCAAATTTTGAGAGTTTGATTAGACATTCAGACTGAAAGCTTATTTTTTTTTTGTTCTTTATGGATGGAATGTAATGAGAAGTGATAGTGAGTTTGAGGTGGATTTTTCTGTTCCTTTATTTTCAGATGTCCCTGATTGAAATAAAGTGAATGGAAGTATGTGGTGACAGAGGTATATATCTGACAGATGCCTTAGAAATAGCAATTATCTGACAATCAATCAACTACCTAGTATATATTAAATATTTACTATATGCTAGATATGTTGCTGAAGATACAAATGCAATGAATAAACCAATGCTTACTCCCTAGGATGTTACATGCGAACAGGGAGACAAAAAGTACATATGGATAAGAATATACAGAATAAATGCAAATAAAAAGTAATCAAATACAAGACAATTTGAAAGAAAGAGCACTGGCATTTGAGAGGATGAGGAATGACTTCATTTGAGGTGCATCTTGATGGGAAAGAAGGATTCTATGAGGTAGAGATGAGAAAGGACTGAATTCCAGGCTGAGGAGGCAATGCAAATGCTCACAGGAGGCAGAAAGGCTTGTGTGAAGAAGAATTTGAGTTTGACTGGATCACAAATTCTAGTACGAAATGTGGAATGGGAAGAAATATACAATGAGCTGCAAAAAATAACTTTGGGTAAGGTTTTGAAAAAAACCTAAATACTAGACCAAAAGAAAGTTAATATTTTATCCTTGAGGCAATATGGAATTAATTCAGTAAGAATGTGAAGTGGTCAAATCTGCATTTAAAATCACTTAGGTAACGGGACAGAAGATGGACTGGAGTGAGGAGAGAGCTGAGGCAGAAAGAATAATCAAAAGGGCATTGCAGCAGTCTAAATGAGATAAGTCGTGCCTGGATTTGGGTGATAAGTGTGAATGGAAAAGCGGGGGCAGGGGAGATCAGATGCAAGAGAACAAGTGGAGGTAGAAGTGGTAGGCTTTGATGTCAAACAGGATATGTGGAATGGAAAAAAATGAGGAATTCAGGATGGTGGTAAGGTTATGTGACTGGGATAGTAGAAGAGTAGTTAGTACCTCCAAAAGAAATAGAAAAGTTTAAAATAAGGGAGAGTTTTGGAAGGAAAGATAATGCATTCTGTTCTGGGCAAGTTGGGACATCTATTAGAAATGCCAAGTAGACAGCTGATAAATTGAGTGTGAAGCTTGAAGAGAAGAATTAGAGCTAGATATATGAGTGAGTCATTTGCAGAAAGACGATAGGACCTGAGGAGGTCACTAAGGGACAGATTATGCTATGCTGAAATTAAATTGGAGAAATTTTCTTTTACCTCATTGAAAGTAGATAGAATGAAGGAGAGAATAACAAATTCTACTCTACTTCTTGGCATCAGATTCAGAATATTTTTCTTAAGCCCCTTGTTTGAATGAAATGTAGAGAATGCCCCTATCCTGTTCTCTAACCATGCCATGTGGGCCAGTTGTGGATACCTCATCAAGAAACCAAAGAGTGGCTTTTCTCCTAGATACAACAGCTGTTGACACGAGTACTATAAACTTCTCTTATTACTGTTGTTCAGTCATTCCAGTCATGTCCAAACCTTTCTTGACAAAGATATAACAGTGATTTGCCATTTCTTCCTCTAGTAGATTTTGTCAGTTAATCGGAGTTAAGTGATTTGTCCAGGGCCACACAGCTAAGAAAGTGTCAGACTGGTTTCGAACTCAGGTTTTGCTAACTCTAGGCTCAGTGCTCTATCCACTCACCCTTCAGCTGCCTCTTATTGTATTATGTTCCCAATAAATATTTGCCATATGAAGAGAGGAAGTGGGGACAGAGAGTAAAAGAAAGAAATTATTAGCAGTCCCAAATTTAAAAATGGATTATGTTCCAAGAGGTTTTTTAGGAGCTGTTTTTCGGTTTACTTTCCCATAGAAACGATCTAAGTAGTGTGTGTAACCACAAGCCAGCCCAATGAAGTGGATGTAATCCCAAGTGAACTTCGATATATTGCTAAATCTGTACGTCACATTATGGTGCCCGTCACGGGTCCTTCATACCTCTCCTCTTGGGCAACTCTTATTAATAGATATTAGGTAAGCAGATCATAGTGTACCTGAAGAACAATACAAAATAATATTTCAACTAGATATAGTTGTAATTTATGATCTTCATTCTTTAGGAAAATATGTTCTTAGTTTCCATTTAGCAATGCCAGAAATCATCTCCCCACAGGGTGACTACATAGCAGAAGGCTGTACTTGGGAAAAAAGAGGAAAGGAAGAAGCGGAAAAAGAAAGGGCAGGGGTAACACTTCTAAGGCAGCAGTAAATTTGAAACAACAAACCATATTTATTTGTTTATGAGAATTCACCTCTCTCAAGGACAATCATTTCCTAGGTCATCTGAATTGGAAAACTTTTGTTCCCTTGAGAAATATGGGGATGGGGGAGGGATAGTTGGAGGTATTAGAGGGTTAAATCATGAGCTCTGTATTTTGGAAAATTTTTGTTAAGCAAATTTCTGTTACCATAAGTAAAAGTAATAAAATTGCACCAAATTCTGTGATATTAAACTCTTGCACTGGAGAGACTAGGAAATTAAAAATGGTTATAAGACTTCATTCCACCACAACAACATATTTGACTTTGGCAAAGACATCTATCTTTGAGCTTATTGGCCACAGTATGCAGTCACACATATATATGTGTATGCACAAATATATGTATGCACACATATATCTACATATACTCATATATACACACAGAATATACATGCATGTATGCATGAATATTTATGCATGAATTCATAAATGTACATATAAATATATGTATATGCAAATATATATGCAATGTTATTGGTCACTAGTTTCAGTTATGTCAAATTTTTCCTTTGAGCGTTTTTGGGGCAAAGATAATGCAATGACTTGAGATTTCCTTCTCCGGCTTATTTTACAGTTTATAAACTGAGGCAAACAGGGTTAAGTGACTTACCCAGGGTCACACAGCTATTAAGTATCTGAGGCCAGGTTTGAAATCAGTTCTTCATGATTCCCGGGCCAGCACTCTATTCATAATACTATCTGGCTGTCCCAAATATATGCATGTACGAATGCATTGCATATGCTAGATCCATGTGCATAGACACTATGTAGATGTGTGCTCATAACTATACACACATATATTCATGGACTCCTTTGAGCTTATTAATCACAAAATCATATAATCTTACATATACTAATAAGCATATACATGCATATATGCATATATGCATGTGTGTATGAACATGCATTGCATATATTTATGTCCTTTTGTGTGTGCAAGGTAGAGCAATATGCACACATGAATATACGTTTATTTTATCATAGATACATTCATATGTATGTGGGTGTTTATATATGTGGAATTTACACATGTTATATATACATAAATATATTACATATTATATTAGTATATATTAAATTATAATATACTCTATGTTATATATCAGAGTCTATTAATATTATAATATTCTAATCTAATGAGAAAGCTAAAAAGGAGTGGGTGGAAGGAAGGGAACTTCAGGGGATTTGGGACTCGAGGCCACCTTGTTCTGTGGAGTTCACAACAATCAGAGGACACAAGGACAGTGATGAATAAGCTGGAAAGTTCAAACCCTGTCCTTGTCCAGACCTCCCATCAGAAGGGAGAGCAAGCTGAGGGGGTTGAGAGGTAAGTATACACCAGTGCAGGAGTCAGGAGGAGCTGAGTTCAAATCTCACCTCAGACACTTGACACTCCCTAGCTGCGTGACCTTGGACAAGTCACTTAACCCCAACCACCTCATCCTGGGTCATATCCAGTCATGCTAATTAATATCTGGTCACTAGATTCAGATGGCTCTGGAGGAGAAGTGAGGCTGGTGACCTGCACAGTCTTCCCTCACTCAAAAACCAAAATCAAGTGCAAATCTCGTCATTATTTCAAACACACAATTTCTGATAATCAGCTTATCCTGAGAGGGGCATCTTGTTCCTTAGAGCTCAAAGTAAGCAGCTAGAAACTGGAGGGAAAGGAAGATAAGGCATAAGCCTGGGCACTCAAGGGGTTTATAATGGAGAAAAGTAGATCTACATATTAGAGGACTTAGATAGCAATAAATGTAACAGGAAATAGTACCTTTTAAAGATGAAACATCCGCAATAAAGCAATGAAATCATAAGTCTACTCTCATTCTGCCCTTCATATATAGGCTTAACTTGTGTTTGTCAACAGATACAACCGACATTTTGCACAAGTCAAACCTCAGAGTTGAAAATAAACTCAGGGATAAAAGCCTACTATATGTGAAGTACTGTGCTACACGTTGGAAATACAAAGACCAAAATTGCCTTTAAGAAGCTTACTTTCCATCAAAGAGACAATGTATGCATATACAAGTAGGCACAGAATATGCACAAAATAAAACACATTATAAACTGATGGTAGGGTCCAAAAAGGCTTCGTGTAGATGGTGAAGCTTGAGCTAAATCTTGAAAGAAGGAAACCATACTGTATAATTTGTTCACTCATTTCTCATGATAGAAAGACTGACTGATATGTAGAACAAGAAACATAGTTTTGGATATGGCCAATGTGGGAATTTTTTTCGCTTGATTATGCTTATATGATATAGAGTTCTCGTTATTCCTTCCTTCCTTCCTTCCTTCCTTCCTTCCTTCCTTCCTTCCTTCCTTCCTTCCTTCCTTCCTTCCTTCCTTTTTTTCTTCCTTTCTTCTCTTTTAGCTGGGGAAGGGAATGAGAAAAAGTATACTGATAATTGAAAAAAAGTTGAAATTTTTTAAGTGTATTAAAGAAAAATAAGTAAGGATTCTATGAGGAAAGAAGGAATACATTCTAGGTATTAAGGACAGCTAAGTAGCCATAGTGCTAAGATTTTATATACTAATAACACTAACATAAGTTATAATAATATAGATAGCCTTATATTGTCACTTTCCTGCACAAAATTGGTTTTTGTAAAATTCTAAAGGCTGGTCTGTTCCTGAGAGAGACCAATGAAAGAGGAAATTACAATACATATAATATTATCCTGAAATTCTAATAATCTTTAACCCTCTTCTTTTTCTTTCTTTGGTTATTGCCAAATGCTCTCTGTACTGTTTCCCTTGGTGACCTCCTCATGAACAGAGCTTAAAACCATATCTAGAAAATAATTAACTTTCCCTGCCTCCTTATACTTCCTTTTCTTTTTGCCTTGACTCTCTAATTATTAAATTGTATTTTGCTTTCCTATTTCAGCTTCACTGTTCCTCTCTTTAATTCCCTTTATTTTTTTTTTATTTTTTCCTCTCCTATTTTGAATTTTCAAGTCCCACTCTCCCCTTTCTTGGTTTTCAACTTTTCAGAGTATACAATAGTACAAGATCCAGAATGTCCCTGGCTGGGGAACCCTGTAACTCCCCCATAGTCATAGGATGTTCTTTTGGTACCAAAGGAAGAGGCCACAGAGCTCTTTATTGATGATAGGTAACAGTTTAATAAATCATAAATCCATAAAAGGAACATTAAAAGCTCTCTAGGAGAAAACATTGACATATTTATTTGGGTGGAGGTGGGGGGGAGGGGAGTAGGAAGAATTCTATTTTTCAGCAAACTCAAATTGAACTTAGAAGTCTTTTGATTAACTCCAGTGGGTGCCAGAGATTTGAGTGCACGTATATCCATACATAAGGTGATTATAATTCATTTGGTGTTTGGATTTTTTATACTTTGCAGATTTCATGTGTCTCTGGAAAAAAATAATTAATGCTTCACAGAATGTATTATCTCTTCAAGATAATATAATTTAAAATCCATTTTAAGACATAGTAAGGTGATGACAGGGATGAAAAAATAGTAGACATTTAAAATGTACAGAGAAAGGTTTTATTTATTTTTACTTCAAAGAATTTCTTAGGAAACAAAAATCACAGCATATAGTTGCATATTTATTAGAATTTAGTTGATTTTAAGGAAATATTCTGGATCAGCATTCTGATGTAGAAAAGATATTAGATTTTGTTTGTCTGAACAAATGAATGAATGAAAAAGCATTAATAAGTGATAATTGTGTACACTGTTTTAAGTGCTGCAGAATCAAACATGAACAAAAGTTCCTTCTCTCAAGAATCTGATATTCTAATAGGAGAAGAGGTTTCATGTAGGGTAGTGGTGCGAAAATATTTTTCTTCTGAAAAGTTCCAGGGATAGTAAATTTAGTCATAAAATAATTGATGGCCATGTACTTTTCCAAAATAGTGTTAATTTGTTTAATATTTCCAGAACAAGTGATATAAGGGAAAGAATGTGAATGTGGATGGCCAGGGAGCAACAGTGTGGTATATTTAGATGTGGCTAGACATGGTGACATCTGCTTTGTTCTTAAGGTCGAAACCACCAACTGCTACTTGCTTCTTTAAGAAAAAATCATTTATTTTTAACGTTCTTTTCTTAAGTTATAAATTCTGTCCTCACCCCTCCCATACCACTGAGAAGGCAAATAAAATTGTATCAATTATAAATGTGAAATCTTGCAAAACATATTTCCATATTAGTAGAATATCATGTTTTAATTTACATTTAGAGTTCATTAGTTCTTTCTTGGGGGAGGTGGGGGAGGAAGAGGTATACATAAGATTTTTTCGTCATGAGTCCTTAGAAATTATCTTATATCAACAGACTAGCCAAGTCTTTCACAGTTGATCATTATTACAATGTTGTTGTTACTGTGTATAATTATCTCCCAAGTTCTTTCCACTTCACTTTGCCTCAGTTCACATAGATTTTTCTTTTCTATCTTTTTTCTAAATCCTACCATCATTTCTTACAGCAAAGTAGCTATCACCACAATCACATGCCACAACTTGTTCAGCCATTCACTAACTACTGGATATTCTTCCAGTTCCTCTCCCAACATGAAAAAAGCTGCTATATTTTTGTGTATATAGATCCTTTATCTCTTTATTTGATTATTTTAGGGTACAGACCTGGTTGTGACATTGATGGGTCAAGGGGTATGCACAGTTTTATAGCCCTTTGGGCATAGTTTCAAAATGGTCTCCAGAATGGTTGAAGCATTTTACAACTCTACCGACAGTTCACTAGAGGACCTATTTTCCCTCATCCCCTCTAGCACTTGTCATTTCTGTTAGGTGTAACATGGCAAATTAGAATTGTCTTAATTTTGTATATCTCTAAATAATAATAATTTAGAGTATTTTTATATATAGATCTCTCATTTCTTCTTTTGAAAACTGCCTGTTTATATCTTTTTGACCACTTATTAATTGGGGAATGGCTCTTATTTTTATAAAGTTGACTCAGGTCCTTTATATTTGATGGAAGAGGCCTTTATCAGAGAAACCTGCTATAAATTTTTTGATATTACTTCATTGTTTATGGTACCTTTTATCAAAATGTAGTTTCCCTGATAATTTTTAATAATTAATTTGTTGGGGGGTGGAGCCAAGATGGTGGAGTAGAAGGACGCACGTTTACGAGCTCTGAAACCAAAGCCCATAGAATTAATGTAAAAAGAGACCCCCATAACTTCTGGGTCAATACAAGGTGTGCAGAAACGGAGTGGAAGAGATTTCCGTGCCAGAGAGCCCTGAAGAGCCGTCCCCGGGGTCCATCGCACCCTGGAAAGCGGACCCCACCCCAACGCTGCCCTGGCTGTGGCCCCAGAGAAGCTGACCTGAGCAGGCTTCAGACATGGAAGCTCCGGCAAACGGGAAAGTCCCTCCGCCCACAGAAGATACAGGTCAGTGAGAAAGAAGGCTGGGCTAGGGGAGGGGAGCGGAGCGTCTCCGTGACTCAGGCCCCCCTCAGGAGGAAGCAGCGGTGGCAGAGACAGGGGCAGGAAGCGGTGGAGGCAGAGGGGTGGCCGGCGGCTTAGGCGGCAGTGGCCTGGGACTCAGCAATCCCCGAGCTGCAGGCAGGATCTTCATTACAGAAGGTATCTGCATGAACGGCCTGAGGGGGCTGAGCCTGGGAGACGGCCCTGCCCCCACCCCGCTCCATTACTGAAGGCCTCTGCATAAAGCCCCTGAGGGAACTGAGCCTGGGAGGCGGCCCTGCCACCACCCCAGTGCCAGAACTAAAGCTTGCCGTGCAAAGCACATTTGAATCTCAGAGGCCAAGCACTAGCTGGGCGGATCCAGGCGGGGGTGGAAAGGAATCTCAGAAGTCAAGTAACTGGCTGGGAAAATGCCTAGAAAAGGGAAGAAAAATAAGACTTTAGAGAGTTTTTTCAAACAAATGCAAATGATCCCGACCTTCGGATCTGATGACGAGGATGTATTCTTGCCATCAGGGAAAGACGTGGAGGGCGGGGCCTCAGTACCCCAGATACCCCAGGGGGGTGGCGGGTGGGCTCAGGCCTTGGAAGAGCTCAAAAAGGATTTTGAAAAGCAAGTTAGACAGGTGGAGGAAAAACTGGGAAGAGAAATGACAGAGATGCAAGAAAAGTATGAAAAACGGGTCAATACCTTGGTAAAGGAGACCCAAAAAAATGCTGAGGAAATTAACACCTTGAAAAATAGGCTCACTCAATTGGCAAAAGAAGTTCAAAAAGCCAATGAGGAGAAGAATGCTTTCAAAAGCAGAATGAGCCAAATGGAAAAAGAGGCTCAAAAGCTCACTGAATTTAATAGTTCTCTCAAAATTAGAATGGAACAAATGGAGTCTAATGACTTTATGAGAAACCAAGAAATCACCAAACAAAACCAAAAGAATGAAAAAATGGAAGAGAATGTGAAATATCTCATGGGAAAAACAACTGACCTGGAAAATAGATCCAGGAGAGACAATTTAAAAATTATGGGACTACCTGAAACTCATGATCAAAAAAAGAGCCTAGACATCATCTTCCATGAAATTATCAAGGAAAACTGCCCTGACATTCTAGAACCAGAGGGCAAAATAAATATTGAAAGAATCCATCGAGCACCACCTGAAAGAGATCCAAAAAGAGAAACTCCTAGGAACATTGTGGCCAAATTCCAGAACTCCCAGCTCAAGGAAAAAATCTTGCAAGCAGCTAGAAAGAAACAATTCCAGTACTGTGGAAATACAATCAGGATAACTCAAGATCTAGCAGCTTCTACATTAAGGGATCTAAGGGCGTGGAATAGGATATTCCAGAAGTCAAAGGAACTAGGACTCAAACCAAGAATCACCTACCCAGCTAAACTGAGTATAATACTTCAGGGGAAAATATGGTCTTTCAATGAAACAGAGGACTTTCAATCATTCTTAATGAAAAAACCAGAGCTGAAAAGAAAATTTGACTTTCAAACACAAGAATGAGAAGAAGCATGAAAAAGGAAACAGCAAAGAGAAGTCTTAAGGGACTTACCAGAAGTGAACTGTTTATATTCATACAGGGAAAGACAATATTTCTAACTCTTAAAACCTTTCAGTATCTGGGTAGTTGGTGGGACCACACATACACATGTACACGCATGCACACACATACACACATGCACACACATACAGAGATAGAGAGCACAGGTTGAACTGAATAGGATGGGACCATACCTTTAAAGAAATTAAGGTAAATGGTGAGAGAGAAATGTAGTGGGAGGAAAGAGGGGGAAATGGAAGGGGGTAACTATATGTCATTTAAGAGGCAGGTAGGAGTTTTTTTTTTAGTGAAGGGAAAAAGGAGAGCTGAGAAAAAAAAAACAACAAAAAACAAGAAGTTTACCCTCATCACATATGACTAAACGAAGGAGTGAAATGCACACTCATTTTGGTATGAAAACCTATCTTACAGTATAAGAAAGTGGGGGAGAAGGAGATATTGCAAGGGGGGGGATGATGGAAGGGAGGGCAAAGGGAGGAGGGAGCAATTTGAAGTCAACACTTGGGGAGGGACAGGATCAAAAGACAGAAGAGAAACAATGAGGGGCAGGGTAGGATGGAGGGTAATTCAGTTAGTCTTACACAAGACGACTATCAGGGAGGTCATTTGCAAAACTACACAGATAGGGTCTATATTGAATTGCCTGCCATCCCAAAGGGAATGGGTGGGGAGGGAGGGATGGGGAGAATTTGGAACTCAAAGTTTTAGGAACAACTGTTAATATTGTTGTTGCAACTAGGAAAGAAGACATACAGTTAAGGAGGAATAGAAAGTCATCTGGCCCTTCAGGAGAAAAGAGAAGATGGAGACAAGAGAAGGGAGGGATGACAGAAGAGAGGGCAGATTGGAGATAGGGAAAATTGGATTGCTTGGGGTATTGGGGTGGGGGGAGGGGATAAAAGGGGAGAAAATTTGGAACCCAAAAATTTGTGAAAATGAATGTAAAAAGTTAAATAAATAAATAAATTTAATTAAAAAAATAATTAATTTGTTTTCAGTTTTTGACAATCACTTCCATAAGTTTGAAATTTTTCTCCCCCTTCCTCCATCCTCCCTTCCCACAATGGCATGCAATCTTATATGGGTTTTACGCATACATTCTTATTAAACACATTTTCACACTAGTCATGTTGTACAGAAGAATTAAAATGAATGGGAGACACCATGGGAAGCAATCAGAATAAAACAAAACAACAAAATAGAAAACAGTCTGCATCTGAGTTCCAATTCTGTAGTTCTTTCTCTAGATGTGGATTTGGCATCGAGTCCTTTGGAATTGTTTTAGGTTCTACCATTGCAGTGAAGGGCTGAGTCAATTAGAAACAGTTCTCGCACACTGGCTCTTACTGTGTCCATTACTGTATAACGTTCTCCTGGTTCCTCTCATTTCCCTCAGCATCAGTTCATATAAGTCTCTCCAGGTTTTTCTGAAGTCCCTCTTCATCATTCCTTACAGCACAATAGTATTTCATTACATTCGTAGACCACAACTTGTTCAGCCATTCCCCAACTGATGGACACCCCCTCAATTTTCAGTTCTTGGCCGCCACAAAAAAAGTTGTGATAAATATTTTTTACATGTGGATCCTTTCCCATGTTTATGATCTGTTTGGGATACAAGTCTAGAAGCAGTATTGCTGAGTCAAAGAATGTGCACATTTTTATAGCACTTTAGGCAAGCTTCCAAATAGCTCTCCAGAATGGTTGGGTGATCATTTCTTTTAATTAGCTAAACTTTCTGCCTTTCCTTTGAGATTACGATTGCTGTTCGTGTCCTTTCTGTTTTAGTTGACGCATAATAAGTGCTGTGCCGGTCCTTTCTTTTAATGCTGTGTGCGTCTTTCTGTTTCAGGTATGTCTCTTGTAAGCAACTTATTGTTGAATTCTGGTTTCTAATCCATTATCTATCCACGTCTCTTTCATGAATGAGCTTCCATTTCATGAATGACCTCTGCCCATTCACATTAACAGTTATGACTATTGTCCATCTTATTTTCTTGCCTCTCTCTGTCTCTCTCTCCTGTCCCTCCTCTAAAATCTGTTTTGCATTTCACCACTAACTCTCTTAATCTGCCCTCCCTTTTATAAACCTCCCCATCTCTTATCCCCTTCCCCTTCTATTTCCCTACTGGGTAAAATAGATTTCTATAGCCAACTTTGCACCAGTTCTCATGAGAGTGAGCATTGTTTGCCAGTACCACACCACATTTCATTTTTTTTTTAGATCATCCCAAAATAATTGACTCATATGCATGACCTCTATGTAGACCCTTCCTGTCTGCCCTAAAAATGATAAAATACTTAGGAATTATATGCATATTCCCACAAGGGAGTGTAAAGAATTCATTGAGTCTCTTTTGATTATACCTTGTGTTTACCTTTTTATACTTATCTTGAGTCTTGTCTTTAATTGTAAAATTTTGTATTTAGCTCTGATATTTTCATCAGGAATTCTTTAAAGTCCTCTATATCATTAGATATTTATTTTTCCCTGGAAGGATTTTACTCAGTTTTGCTGAGTAGGTTTTTCTTTGTTGTAATCCTAGCATTTTTGCCTTATGGAATATCATATTCTGCTCCTTTAGCATGGAAGCAGTTAAATCTTATGTGATTCTGACTGTGCCTCCATGATATTTGAATGGTTTCTTTGTCACTGCTTGTAACATGTTTTTCCTTTATATGGAAGCTCTAGAATTTGACTATCATAGTCCTGAGAGTTTTCTTTTTAAAAAATAGTATTTTTCCAAATTACATTTCAAAACAATTTTTATCATTCATTTTTACAAGATTTTGAGTTCCAAATATTTCTCGTTACCTGCCCTTCTCTCCCCTCTTCCAAAAATGGTAGGCAAAATTATAAGTTATACATGCACTATCATATAAAACATGATTTCATATTAGTCATAGTTGTGACGAGGAGACAGATCAAAAGAAAAAAGGAGAAAACATTATAAAATAAAAGAATAAAATATGCTTTAATCTGCATTCATAACTCATGAGTTATTTATTTGTATATCAATAGCATTTTCCTTCATGAGTCCTTTGGACTTGTCTTAGATCATTGTGTTGCTAAGAAGAGCTGAGTCATTCATAGTTGATCATCACAAGATGTTGCTGGGACTGTGTACAATATTTTACTATTTCTGCTCATTTCACTTTGTATCAGTGCATATAAGTTTTCCAGGTTTTTCTGAAATCCACCTGCTCTTCCTTGCACAATAGTATTTCATTATTTTCATATACTACAACTTCTTCAGCCATTCCCCAATTAATGGGCATCCCCTCAATTTCCAATATTTTACCACCATAAAAACGGCTGCTATAAATATTTTTGCACAGGTAGGTCCTTGTCCCTTTTTATTATCTCTTTGGAATACAGAACTGGTAGTGGTATTACTGGATCAAAAGGTATGTATGTACAGTTTATTTTTCCTTTGGGCATAGTTCAAATTGTTCTCAAGAATGGTTGGATCAGTTCACAAATCTACCAACAATGAATCAGTGTCCTAATTTTCCCATGCCCTCTCCAAAACTGATCACTTTCCTTTTTTTTGTCATATTAGCCAATCTGATGAGTGTGATGTGGTATCTTTGAGTTGTTTTAATTTCTCTAATTGCATTTCTCTATTCAAAAGTGATTTAGAGCACTTCTTCATATGCCTATACATAGTTTCGATTTCATCATCTAAAACACCCTTTTCATATCCTTTGACCATTTATCAATTGGGGAATGACTTGTATTTTTGTATATTTGAGAAATGAGATCTTTATAAGAGACAGTTGTTGTAAAGATTGTTTCCCAATTTTCTGTTTTCTTTCTGATTTTTGTTGCATTGGTTTTGTTTGTGCAAAAGCTTTTTTTTTTTAATTTTAACATACTCAAAATGATCAATTTTACATTTTGTTATTTCCTCTATCTCTTGTTTGGTCATCATTTCTTCCTTTACCTATAGATTTGACATGCTCCTTGTTTTTCTAATTTGTGGATGGTTATCACCCTTTATATTTAAATTATGCACCAGTTTTTTTTAACTTATGTTGGTGAATAGTGTAAGATGTTGGTTTATGCCTAATTTGTGTCCTGTTGCTTTCCAGTTTTCTTTTCCAGCAGTTCCTATCAAATAGGGAGTCTTTCAAATACCTGGTTACTATGGTCATTGATTACTGTGTCTTGTGTGCCTAATCTATTCCACTGATCTGCCACTCTATTTCTTAGTATCATGTAGTTTTGATTATTACTGCTTTATAATATTGTTTCAGATCTGATATTATTAGGTCACCTTCCTTTGTGTTTTTCATTCTTTCAGATGAATTTTGTTGTTATTTTTTTGAACTCTATCAAATAGATTTGGTTTGATTGGTATGGCACTGAATAAGTGAATTAAGTAGAATTGTCATTTTTATTATATTGACTCAACACACTCATGAGTAATTAACAAGTACAAGTCATGTCATAATCTCAATGTCATGGCCCTCTTCAAGAATGAAGGACAGACAAAACCTGTGAGGGAGTAGCCTCTCCTCTCCTCTCTTCTCTTCTCCTCTTCTCTCCTTTTCTCTCTTCTCCTCTGGTACTCTACCTAGGGGAAGGTATACCTTTTGGGTTTCCTGACTACATTTTTTGCTCAAAGAATAAGCATTGAGAACTTTGGAGTTCATAGATTGGACACCAGGTCCCCACCCACTTATCACAGAGTGAATGTAATTACTAAATAATAACTTTCTCTGTTACAGAGGAAACCTGATGATCTTCCCCTCCAAGTTTGATTTTTTTGGTAAGTTTTTTTTTGCTTTTATTAAAGGAGCTTTTATTAAAAGGAGCCATCCTTCAAGTAACTCTTTAAAGAGGTCTGTCCTGGGCCATCTCCAATTGTCCTGATGAATATCAGGCCACTGGATCCAGATGGCTCTGGAAGACAAAGTGAGGCTGGTGACATTGCACAGCCCTTCCTTACTCAAATCAAATCAAAACTCCTCTCCTCTTCTTCTGGTACTCTACCAAGGGGAAGGTACACTTCCATGGCCAAAATTGCCTTTTCTCCTTTGCCTTTACTGGCTATATTTCTTGCTCAAAGAACAAGCCTTAAGCCCAATTCACTCTGGAGTTCATTGATTGGAAATCAGGTCCCCACACACCTAGTACAGAGTGAATGTAATTACTAAATAATAGCTGTCTCTCTTTTACTCAGGAATCCCTAGAGTCTTCCCCTCTAAGTTTGATTTTTTGGTATTTTTTAAACTTTATTTAAAAAGTGGCAATCCCTTGAGTAAGTACTTAAAGAGGTCTATTCATTGAATGGGTGTATCTCATTCAAAATGAGAATCTGATAAGACCTTATCCTAAAATGACCCTAAAATTGCATCCTGGGCCATCTCCAGTTGTCGTGATGAATATCAGGCCACTGGACCTACATGGCTCTGGAGAAGAAAGTGAAGCTGATGACCTTGCACAGCCCTCCCTCACTCAAATTGAAGTCAAGAGCAAGTCATGTCATCGTCTCGATGTCATGATCCTCTTCGAGAATGAAGGAAAAACAAACACAAAATAATTTTGAGAAGGAAATGGCAAACTACTCCAGTATCTTTGCCAAGATAACCCCAAAATGGTTTAGACATTATTGAAAAAACAACAATTGTCTAAGTATTTTCACCCTGTTCTATAATTGTGTGGCTGTTTTTTTGTTTGTTTACTCTTGAACTCAGGTCCTTTCTCTTAGGATTGTATCTGGGATTAGGAAATACCGACTCAGATACTTATCTTTCTCATCCTTTAAGTAGCCTCTTGTTTAGGGAGGTAGCACCAGAAACAGACACAGGTAGAGTGGATAAGCAGTACCTGGCTAAGATTTTATTAAAAAATCCCCTCCCATTAACTGAACATTTTAAAAAATCACTATTAAAGTCAATGTAATTTTAATTTGTGAAACCATCATATGATGTCCTATTGTAATGACAACTCCTCAAAGAGAAGGATTGCTTCTTTTATATCTTTGACTATCATAATATGCCTCACATAGTAAGAGCATAATAAATGTATTTTTTAGAAATTTGAATTAAACACAATATTCAAAAATGCACATATAAGCATTCTAGCATAAGAGCTAGAAGGGATATTGTAGATATCTAGTGCAATTTCTTTTTAAATATGAGAAAATTTAGACCCAGAGAATTTGCAAATAGTCACATAATAAGTTATAAAGCTCAAACTGGAGCCTATATCCTCTTATTTGAAAATTCAAGATTCTTTCATAGTACTACCTACTGTTATCATATATCTGTTACAAATAAAGCAGCACCACTTCTCTGTTGGTATTTGACACAGATCCATTAGTACTTGGTTCTAACTCCAGAATTCTGATTGAGTTTTGACCCCACAGATAGAGTCTACACACTGTAGGGACCGTTATTTAAATTTAGACCTAGCTTTTCATGGTCTTTGCAACATTTTATGACTCTATATTTAATAAACATTCATCTATCATCTACTGAGTATGGAGACCTTTGTTATATTCTGTAAGAGATATACAATTTATATAAGGGCAAGTCCATGCCTTTAAGATGTTCATAGTCTAATGAGAAAATAAAACACAGATAAAAACATAAATACAAATAATATGAATTATTATATGACACATGAATTAAAGAATTCAAAACAAAAATATTTTATGAGGTCCAAAGGGGAGATAATTAGTATCCAAAAGAATCACATAAAGGCTTGATGGAGGAATTTTTGAATATTTGAGTTAGTCCTTAAAGAGTGGATTGGATTTCAGTGGTTTAGTTGTGAGTATCATTGTGATTGATTGAACAAGTGACAGTTTGAGTTTTTAGTTTTAATGTGAGTAATATTTAGTGAAAAAATAGGATCATATATACATTCATATGATATGTATATGCAAAATAAGCTACCATCTATGTGTGTTTTAAGGTTTGCAAAATATCTCACCTATCTTTTCTTATTTTATCCAAAACCTCTATCTATTTTATCTGTAACTCAACTAGTGTCTAGTATCTATAGTTAGTTACTATAGAAATTATTCTTATTCTACAGATAGGGAAGCAGGCTCAAATAAATTAAAAGATTTACTCATAGTCACATAACTTGTATGGCAGACCTACAGTATGATCAGTACTACCTAAGTAATTCTGTATCAGAAGATATGTGGGAAGGTGTGTACCAGCACTGGAAAGAGGGAGAAAAGGACATGAATGGTTTATATTCTGCTAGGGCAGAAGAAGTACCCAAATTGATGTGATACATATCCTTTTATGTGTTAAAGTAAAGGGACAGCATGATATAGTTTTTTAAAAGTTTAATTTATAGTCAGAGGACCTTATTTCATATCCTAATTCTGCTACTTACTACCCATGTAATCTTGGAAAGGACATCTAACCTCTCTAGGGCTAACTACTTAGTCTTTAGAATGAAAGTATTAGACTACAGAGATTCCAAGATTCTTTCCAGTACTAAACCTATGATCCTATATGACATTTTGTGGGGGAAGTGAAGCATAAGAAATGCTTTTCCTTCTAAGTTGAAAAAAATATATAAATGTAAATTCAGAGGTTTTCACTTCCTTTTGTTTTGAACTTTGAGTGTATAATAGTATTAGGATTTAAGATCTGACCAGCTTCAGACATGCCACAGAGGTATCCAAATGGCTTAGATTTTGTGGAAGGTTTAAAATAACAAAATTACAGAATTTAAGAAAATAGACCTCAATGGTCTCTAGGTTCATTCTGTATCTTTCTAAAAAGGACTTATTTCTACAATCTACCTAATAAACTGTCTATGAAGACTTTGGTTGACAATTTAGAACTATAACCAAGGGTCTATAAAAATGTGCTTGCCCTTTGACCCAACATTATCACTTCTAGGGTTGTATCTGAAAGAGATCATAAAAATGGGAAAAGGTCCCACATGTACAAAAATATTTATAGCAGCTCTTTTTGTGCTGGCCAAGAACTGAAAATTGAGGGAATGCCCATCAACTGGGGAATGACTGAACAAGTTGTGGTATATGAATGTAATGGAATACTATTGTGTTATAAGAAATGACAAACAGACCAGAAATATCTGGACTTATATTATCTGATGCTGAGCGAAATGAGCAGAACCAGGAGAACATTTTACACAATAAAAGTCACAGTGTGTGAGGACTGTTTCTCATAGACTTATCCCTCCACAACAATTCAAGGACCTAAAACATTTCCAAGGGACTCTTGAGAAAAAATGCCATCCACATCCAGAGAAAGAACTATGGAATTGGAATGCAGAATCAAGTAGACTATTTTCTCTTGTGTTATGTTTTGGTTTTCCTCATGGTTTCTCCTATTCATTTTAATTCTTTTATGCAACATGACTAATGTGAAAATGTGTTTAATAAGAATGTATGTGTAGAACCCATATAATTGGGGAGGGAGGGGGAGAAAATGTGAAACTTATGGAAGTAATTGTTGAAAACTAAAAACAAATTAAAGAGAGTCACACACACACACACACACACACACACACACACACACACTCACTTGGCTTGAAGAATTCCACTACAGAAGAACCCATGTCCTTCTTAGGCATCCAGTTCTACTATCATAGTTGCCAGGAGGTTTATGCTGAATTCAAGCCTAAAATTACTACTTTGCAATTTCTAACAGTTGTTCTTAGCTCTGAACTATTAGACCCAGCAGAATAAATCTAATCCCTCCTCCTTGTGACAGTCCTTCTTATAGACTTGTTAGCTAAACATGAAGCATTTAATTCAGTAAATAGGGTTTTGCCTTAAGAATAGACTTTAAAAGAACAGATCTTTGGCATATATCGCTCTTATTGGTATGGAATGTGTTTTTGTGGTTTACAAAGATATTGCCTCCCCTGATCATATTCAAAGTCTGTCATACTAAAGAGAGGAAAAGAAAAAAAAAAACACATGAAAAGATGAGGGCCCTGAATTGAAAATGTCCTACTAACCTCCTTCTGAGATTCAGCTCTGAGAATTCAAAGCAAGGCTGCCTCAGCTCATCCTCATACAGGTTCAAACCAAGGGGGAAAGAGTCTGTAAGGTAATAGAGAAGTTTCCTCCTTCCTCCCACCTCCAACAATTAAGTACTGTGAAACCCTACACTTGTGTTATTTGCAGAACATTCCTGTTCAAAAGATTTAAATTGCTGCCTAGTAATTGACTTTTCATGATTTGTCAGAAAGAAAATGATTGGAATTTTAAGAGTAATTTACCAGAATCTGACTATTGTAATGCTAAATAGGAAGAAACAAAATTTTTCTGGCTTAAAGCCTCCAGATAAGAATCCTGCTATAGTCCAGATTTTCGGCATGATTTTCTTTATAGGGATCACTTTGGTAAGCAATGAGCCCCAGGCAACTGCAAAGACTAATGGACTCAGGAGCTCATAAATGCCCAGGCTTTAAAAGTTATAGGAAATCTAGAGGGACTGCAAAGGATTTTATTTATTTTATGTTTTTATAGATTTCATGGTTTTCCAGAGATTTACATAAAAATAGCTGATATATATAAGAAATGTTTGCTATGTGAACTATATATGTATGCTATGTAGAAATGATATATGCAAATAGAATATATGAAAGCATAAATTATATATAAATATGCATGTGCATATATACACATAGAGATAAGTAAAATATCTGAGCTCTGGATGACCTCTGAGGTCTCTTGCAGCTCTAAATGGATGAAATACATATTTTAAGTGTAGCACATGCCCTGAGGCAATTACTGCCACCTGCACAGGCAAGCCTAGTTCCCAGAACACAGATACTATTTTGGTTACTGCTGAGGGGTTGAGAAGAATCTTTTTTAGTGCTATAACTCACAAGTCCTCACTAGAGAATCTTTTTCCATTGCTTATTTGTCAAGAGTCTATTTTATCAGCTAGTTTTAAGAAACTTTCAGAAGTGAGTATTTGTTCTAGGAGAACAGTAAGAACAGGTGGCATAAAACATCCCTCCAAAAGTCCCTTCCTCTAATACATAACATAATCCACAGGAAAATGGGTTCAAGCTTAGAGACAACATCTGGCAAAGGGGCAACACAACTCCTAATTGCTAGAAATATTATTCTCCCATTTTGGGGGTATTCAAGAATTTGACCTTAGATATGATTAGCATCTTTGCCGGACTCATTGTAAAGCTGAGAAAGTGACCACTGTTCTTAGCTCTTGATATAAATCCTAGATGTAGTCGCTACTGTCTTGAGGAACAATGCTATATATTTATCAAGATGTTAAGTCCAAAACCCTTCATACCTTTTGAAGTATCCAAGTTTCTTCTCTGACAAAAGCTATGGCTGAAGATTTTCTCTTCCTTCTCCCCATCCCAAACAATTCTTATAAGGAAATTTAGCTATAATTAATCTTTTTTTGTTTGCCATTCTCTGGTATCTGAATCTCTTTTTGTCCTCTTAACTAGCTTACCTGTTTCATTTGTATAGACCTCACAGGGCCTCATCAAGTTTTTTCAACCAACTCAAACACTGTGCAACATGATTTGCAATTCATCCAGTGGCTTATCAGAGCATTGAACTTTACCAAGACCCTTTCCCTCTTAGTTGGGATGTCTGTAATTGACTTGAATTAATCCAGCTATGTCCCTACTTAGTTTGGGCAGCCGGGAAACAACTATCACAAAAAAAGTGAATTGGGGTTATTTGATTGACTTAATCATCTCATTTTTATACGAAGTTTATATGTCATCTCGTTTGATCCTTACAACCCTGAGAGATAGGTCCTATAAATATTATTAACTTCATTAAATAGATTTTGAGTTTTAGAAAGGTCAAGTAATTTGCTCTTTGTCCAGTGCCTGGAACATAATAGGCACTTACTAAATACTGGTTACAAAACTAGTCAGTAAAAACGACAAGATTCAAATCCAAATCTTCCCCTTTTACACTGTAAGTCCAGAATTATTTTGCTTATGCAATTTTGCTTTTCTATGCATCATCCATTTGCTTCTTAAAACTTGCCTATGTAGTAGATAAATCCAGAATTACGATCTCCATTTTACAATATGTCTAAAACTTCTTGGCAAGATTTGCTATAAATTATAAACTTCTTGATGGTACCATGTCCTGTTTCATTACCTAGTACTATGTGATGCTCATTGTTTTATAGGACTTTTTGAACCAGATTGCTCTCATTAATATAATAATTCACATTGATGAAACTCTTGTTGCTTATACAGATCAGTGCCTTCTCTGGTAATTATGGTCTTACAGAGTTACCTGGGTTACTGAGAAATTCAGTGACTTACTCAGGGTCACATGGTCTGCACCTGTTATGGATTTGTATCCAGGTTTTATGGGCAGGCTATCTGGGGGCAGCTTTCTATCTGTTACTCTACATATGTTAATTATTAATGGTAGGGGTGACGATGATGTCGATAATAATACCAGATACCATCTGCCATGTGGCAGGTACTAAGCTAAGGGATTTTCAAATATTATTTCACTTGTTCTTCACAACAACCCTGGGAAGTAGGTGCTGTGTCCCCACTTTATAGATGAGGAAACTGAGGCAAACAGAAGTTAAGTAACTTGCTCAGAGTAACACAGGATTTGAGCCCAGGTCTTCCTGACTCCAGGGCCAGCACTCTATTTGCAACAAAGCTCCCCCAAACCTAATCCTGTATATCAGTAAACATTGATAAATGTTTAATTTAATTCAATACCCCCCTTTTCTGGTAAGCAATCTGATCTGAGGGAACAAGTCATAAGATTTAGATATAGAAGAGAACACAGATATAAACTACTGAATCAACTACATTTTAAGCGGGGCAGCTAGGTGGTACTGTGGCTATAGCACCAGTGCAGGAGCCAGGAGGACCTAAGTTTAAATGTCACCTCAGACACTTGATACTCACTAGCTGTGTGACCTTGGGCAAGTCACTTAATTGCCTCATCCTAGGTCATCTCCAGTCATCCTGATGAGTATCTGGTCACTGGATTCAGATGACTCTGGAGGAGAAGTGAGGCTGGTGACCTGCACAGCCCTCCCTCACTCAAAACAAAGTCAAGTGCAAGTCATGTCATTATTTCTCTGATGGCATGGTCTTCTTTGGCAACAAAGGATGAACACACACATTTTAAGGATGAGGAAAATAAAGTCAAGAAAAATGAAGTGGCTTGCTCAGAGAACCAGAACTAGCAATTAGCAAAATGCAGATTCAAACTAAAGTCCTCTGATGCTAAATTCACAGTTTGAACTAGTCTATTTTTTCTTCTTTTGGTTAACACTCTTCTATTAATGACTCTTCCCAGTCTCATTTCAATCTGAAAAAGGAATTCAAACAAACTTTAGATATAGTCAACCTAATTTCAAAAGTCTGTAATAAGGAATGCTTTTTTTTTTTTTCAAAATCCCTCTTCCATGGCCTGAGACCAATTCATATTTTTCTTGAAGACTTTAGGTGTAGGAGCTTTGACTGTGGTGTGTTTTGTGTTGTGTGTTCTTCTGAGTGTGTGTTTTGATCTTTCTTGTCACCATAACTTTCTATCATCAGAGTTTTTGTTATCCCCCATAATTTTGCTTATTTTACCAGACTATTGCCTGACTTTTAACTGTTTGTTAAATTTGAACTCTGCTTCCAGGGTAGAGGGTGCATTGTCCCAAGCTTCAGGGGTTTTATGCAGCTGTTTTCAAAGATACTTCTAGAGATCTGTAAGTTTTCAGTTCTTTCATGGTAGTATGATCTAAAGAGAGGTGTTTGCTGCTCTCCTGGCCTGTGCTTTGCTCTGTGAGTGACCATATGCACTCTTTTCTGCCCTGGAACCATGAACAGGGTAACTGCTCCACTGTGGCTGCTAGCTCTACTGTGCTAGTGCTTCTCCTCACACCAGGACTTCCACCCAGTACTTGACCTGGATCTGAGTACGGTCAAAGGAACAGAGGCCTGACTCATTGCTAGCAAAAAGATCTTTGTAATCTTTTTCTGACCATTTGTTCAACCCCCCTACCTTCTGTGGGCTGAGAGCTCCAGAAAAAGCTTCTGCAGTCATTCTCAAGGTCTGTTCCAGGTTTGCTGTGTGCAGGGCTGTGCTGATATGGCCTGGTCTGGACTGAACTTCACTCTCATCCAAGTAAGACCAGCCTTTCCTGATGACCTTCTGGGTTGCCTTTGGCATCTGTGAACTGAAAAATCTGGAAACTACCACTGCTCTCTGTGATTCAGTCACCCCAAGGCCTACTTGAGATTTGCTGGGGAAGGGTCTGTGCTGTGACTTACACTGGACTGAGCTCTTCTCTCACCCTGATACAACAGACATTTCCTGCCAAACTTTCAGGTTATGGGCTGGAAATTTGTTTCACTCCATCTTTTTATGAGTTCTGTTGTTTCAGAATTTGTTTAGAGTAATTTTTAAAGGTTATTTGGAGAGTTTTGGCAAGTTCTTGCCTTTACTCCTCCAACTCAGCTCCACCTCTGTATCCTCCCCTCTTAGCACAGTGCTTGGCACATAGCAAGTAATCAGGAAATGCTTGTTTTGTTTTTTTTTTCCACTCATTCATCTATTGATTCATTTACTCAAAGTTTTTTTTTTTTTAATCCACTGTAAAATTCAAATGGGGGAAAAAAAACAGAATGTTATTTCATTCTTCAGAATCTAATTTGGTTTATATTCCCAAAAGGAATCCAAGTTATGTGAGACACTAACCTATAGCAAACTGGCAAATAAATCTTCCATCTTCAAAGGATAATGAATGTCAGAACTTGACATGACCTTAGAAACCATCCAATCTTCTCATAATAGACAGCAGAGTATTTATTAAATGCTTAAAATATGGAATGTTAAAATGCTACTAACAACAATTATAATATAAGATAGGGTTTCTTCCCTTGAGCTTGGTGGAGGAGAAAAACAAAGAAAAAAAGAAGTTGTTGTGCTTTTAGAAGTAGATTTTGCACATAAATCCAGTGTCCTACAGAGCCTTGGATGGTACAAAACATCTGCAAATATTTTTTGAAAGTAACAACACCTCACCACCACAAACCTTTATTATAGTTTCCAAGTTTGTTTGAATAAGCATATACTCAGAAGACAACTAGACATGGAGTCAGAAGACCTTGTTTCAAGTCTTGAGTCTGCCGTATTGTCTTGAGCAAATTATTTAACTTCTCTGAGCCTTAGTTTCTCAACCTGTAAGATAAAGAAGCTGGACTAAGTTGACATTTTTGTTAAGATTTCCAATAAATAACCTTTAAGAGGTTCAAAATAAGGATGCCCGTCCTAAGCCAACTCTTTACTCTGGCATGTTTCTATGTCTTCCCTTCTGTCTATATTTTCCTCCTCCTTATTCTTAGCCATCTATGTATAAAAAGGCCTAAGTAAGGTAACAGTTTCTACAAGGTCAAGGATGATGCAAACTCTGGCTATCTACTAACGCTAAGAAGATATTGATAATGACAAGATAACAGGTCCAGCCTGGAGAGTGTTTTGGGGTTTTTCTAACTCTATATCTACAGAGTTTTATAATGTGTGCTGTTGATAGCAATACCATGATACTTTGAATAATTTATGGAAGTGGAGCATTATAATGAAATTGTGTTTCGTTGAAAAAAGAAACAACCAGCTTTCTCTTCATTTCCTCCACCTTTCCCTTCATTTTGGTTCATTTCACACTTTCACATTTATTGTGTTATCTGCTGCAAATTAACTGAAACCCAAAGGAAAATTTGCATGTGTTGGCAGCAAGTGCTATTTATTTTCTCATCTTTGGCATGCAATGCCTGTAATAGCCTCTCATCTGCTGTAAGAGAGATCTTGATACAGTAGACAAAGTATGAAATTGGGAATTAAGATTCCTCAATTCCATTATTGGTACTAATTCTTAATTCATTCAATTTAATTTAACAAACAATTATTAAGAGACTGCTATCTGGTATCAGGTGCTATGTTAGGTGGGATACAAAAAAAAAAAAATATGACACAGACCTTGTCTTCAAGAAGCTTATGACATAATATCCATTCAAACATATTTATTAAATACTATTCATGTGACTGTGTTCAAAGTGTCATCTAAATCCAGGGGAGATAGGAAAGTTTAGGAAAGCCAGAACCCCTGACTTCATAGAACTTTCATTTTAGCAGGGAGATAAGACATAAATAGAGCTTAATATTGATTCCTGTATGTTCAAGGCATTAACGTGGTACAAAAAACATTATGAACTAATAAATTAATCTTAGACAGGAGTTTAATATACTGATAAAATATCCAGTAAGAGATGTTCAACAGGTAGATAAAGATGGAAGACTAGAGGTCAGGAAAGAGATTAGGCATGTACTCATATGTAAACATGCATGGACAGCTGGATGGTGTAGTTGACTGAGTCAAAAAGACATGAGTTCAAATACAGCCTCATACTCTTACTGTGTGACCATGAACAAGTCACTTATCCTAGTTTGCCTCAGTTTCCTCATCTGTAAAGTAAGCCAGAGAAGGAAATGGAAAGCTACTTCATTATCTGCTAAGAAAACCCTAAATGGGGTCATGAAGAGTTGAACATGACTGAAACAACTCAATAATGGCACATATTTAGGTACACAAAATATGGATAAATAAACGTATGCATATACTAGACATGGAGTCAGAAGATCTTGTTTCAAGTCTTGAGTCTGCCACTTACTACATTGAGCAAATTATTTAACTTCTTTGAGCCTTAGTTTCTCAATCTGTAAAATAAAGATGCTGAACTGTGTGAATATGTGTTTATATATTACATTATATAAAATATATTATTATATTATATTAATATGTTATATATATTAATACCGAATATATATGTATATACTCGGTGTTAATATCAGGCTAATTTTTCAAGACATGAAAGTGGTAGGAGGAAAGACAATGGTTGATGCTCCAACATAGTATGTAAAAAAGAGTGGTCAGACAGGAAAAAAAAAACAGGAAAGAACAGAGAGATCAAAATATTGAGGAAGTAGAGGCAGTAAATATAAGCTACTTTTTCAGAAACTTTATCCTGTCTCTTGAGTTATAGTCACTAGTTACCAACTGTGCTTTGGACACTTGCTGGATGTCCTGTAGCCATCTCAAAATCAACATATCAAAATATAGCTCATTATTTCCCCCCCAACCCTTCCAATCTTCCTTATTACTGTTGAGAGTAGCACCACTCACACACTCACCTTGTTTCATCCTCAACTCCGTACTCCCATTCATGCTATATATTCAATATTTCTCTCCTCTCACTCTGTCATAACACCAATTCATGACCTCTGTGTCTCTTACCTTAACTGTTGCCATGGCAGTATTGATTCAACTACTACTCCTAAAATCATGATGAGAGGTAGAAAAGAAAGGATACAGTTGTGGGATCAGGAGCATGACTGGAGAGCTGCATTATGATGACTCAGGTATGGATAGAAATGGTAGTATTAATTTGATTACTATTTGCATAGCTAGAGGTGAAAAGGTGGGGGAAGACTGGACAAAGACATGGTACCCAAGTGGTATGACATGCAATTGATTAGAGAGCAGTAATATGGCATGTCTGGAGAACTCTTGACAGTTAGGAGGCAGAGTTCCAGTATGGGAGCTAGAGAGCTGGAGGGTAAGGGTAATAGCAAGCTAAATGAGGTCAAACCAAGGCCAGAGGAAGCATGGATGTAGTATACTAGTTCAGTGTAGCCTGTCCACAAACAACTCTTCTCTTTAACTTAATCCTGGTATTGTATACCTGCCTCTTCTATCATTTATGCATTTTTCAAGCCATGTTGGCAGTGATGCCATGCTAGAAATATCTCAGTAATGGTGGTATCTCCTAAGTTGATCTCACCTAGACACTCAGGTGACCCTTCCACAGATGTGCCTTTAACCCTTTTATAAATCAAAAAATTATAAAAGATACTTCATTTACTATAAGTTTCTAAGAAATAAAGTATATAAAAAGTAGAAATGGTGATTAAAATTTGCATTATAAGACCTTTTTTACAAAAAAAAGCATTTCTACTAGTACTTGTCCTATGAATTAGTCTACTTCCTTCTTTAATTTGCTTCTTGTTTAATTTTGGAATGTCTGCTATATGAGAACTGAAGAATTTATTTTCACTCTTTTCTCATTCCCAAAATTTAGGCAGTTCAATGCTATAAGAACATCTCCTTTTGTAGCATGCTAACAGAGGGCAGAAAATTGTAAGACTCTACTTCCTTTTCAAGGAATATGCCTTTATCGTTGGCATTATCTTTATCTTCTTCCAGTGAATTCATTTGGAAATCCCAAAAGGCATATTTTCTTTAATATTTCTTTTCACTAAAATACAAGTAGTCTTTGGGGTCACTTACTCATGCTCTGAATGGAGTGTAATCTTTGCATTTTTGCCTGTTTCTGTAACTTTTCATAACTTCAAAGAGATGAATCCAGTTCTATAGTTGGAAATGAAGAGAATGTAGTGAAAATCAGCCCATTCACCTTTGCTGAACAAGTGTAAATAGTATTTAGAAAGGTCAATATATAATGTTCCTTTTTTTTTCCTTTAGCAAGGCATGAACCTAATTTTTAAAAACCTTTGCTTAAGTGGAAGTTGGAGATTAGCAGTTTATTTTTTTGTGAATTACATATATTGAAAAGGTTCATAATTATCCACCTTCTCTGTGAAGTTCTTGGATTAACCTAAGATGGGTACAACCACTACAACCCCTAAACTTCTTGATTTAACATAGTAAGAGAAGAGGGGAACAAAAACCCTTTTCACCATTCATACCCTTTTTAATTTTAAGAGTCAACTTTCAGTTATCTATGATAATGTTTAATTCCTAGTAGATTTCTTACTGTATCAAGACACACTAATTGATGGGTGCTACATTGTCATATCAATAGTTGGTATATACTTGGCAGTATATAGTAAGTTCAGTTAATCTAATGTAAGGTCAATATGATGTATGTGTCATGTATCCTACTGTCAGGGATTCTGCGTTGAAACTGATGTAAATATGACAGAGCTATCAGGAATGAACTATATATATATATATATATAACTATATATGTAACTATATGTAACTACATATATAACTATATATAGTTACATATAGTTACATATATATATATGTTCTTTCATCAGGAATTGTTTGAGGGGAACTGATGTCTTTATTTCCTGTTAGAAATTAACTTGCTTTGGGTTACAGACTATATAATTATTTTTTTCAAATAGCAAATATATATATATATTATATATATATATATATATATATATATGTACACACACACACAAAACCCAGTAATTGATGAATGATGTTAGGCATATAGTAAGATATTCAGTAGACACTTCTAAAATTTAGTTGATCTTCTGCTGTTTAATAATGATAGGTAGCATTTATACCTTTAGACCTTTTTCTACAATTTAAAAAAATTCCCAAATATACTTCAGAGATATCATTGACAAAAAGCCTACATATATGCTAAAAGACTTTAGCAACACTTCTTTGTAATAGCAAAGAAATGGAAACAAAATAGACACCCACTGATTGGAGGATGGATAAAGTAATTGTGACACATTAATATAAGGGAATATGACTGTGTTGTAAGAAATGATGAACATAATGGGTACAGGTCACTATGGAAAGATTTACATAAAGCATTATGAAGTGAAGTAATCAAAGCCAAGAAAACAATACACATAATTACTACAACAATGTAAATTGACAGAACAAGCAAGATCATCAAAACTAAACTTGAACATTTTGAAAACCAAGCCTAGCCACAAAGAGGAAATAGAATAAAAAATCTCTCCCTGCTCTTGCAGAGGTCGTGGTCTACAGGTGGGTAACATTTCTATACTCCCATCATTTTTTTTTTCAATGTATTAATAGATTTTGGTGGTTTACTTTTTAAATTTCTTTTAAAAAATCATTGTTATAAGGGCAGACTTTTTGGAAGAGGGAAGATTAATAGATTTTGGTGGTTTACTTTTTTTTTTTTTTTTTTTTATTTTTTATTTATTTATTTAGCTTTTTACATTCATTTTCACAAATTTTTGGGTTCCAAATTTTCTCCCCTTTTCTCCCCTCCCCCCACCCCAATACCCCAAGCAATCTAATTTTCCCTATCTCCAATCTGTCCTCTCTTCTGTCATCCCTCCCTTCCCTTGTCTCCATCTTCTCTTTTCTCCTGTAGGTCCAGATGACTTTCTATTCCTCATTAACTGTATGTCTTCTTTCCTAGTTGCAACAACAATACTAAACAATTGTTCCTAAAACTTTGAGTTCCAAATTCTCCCCATCCCTCCCTCCCCACCCATTCCCTTTGGTACGGCAGACAATTCATTATAGGCCATATCTGTGTAGCTTTGCAAATGACCTTCCTGATAGTCGTGTTGTGTAAGACTAACTGAATTGCCATCCCTCCTAACCTGCCCCTCATTGTTTCTCTTCTGTCCTTTGATCCTGTCCCTCCCCAAGTGTTGACTTTCAATTATTCCCTCCTCCCTTTGCCCTCCCTTCCATCATCCCCCCCCCAATATCTCCTTCTCCCCCGCTTTCTTATACTGTAAGATAGGTTTTCATACCAAAATGAGTGTGCATTTCACTCCTTCGTTTAGTCAAATGTGATGAGGGTAAACTTCTTGTTTTTTTTTTTTTTTTTCTCAACTCTCCTCTTTTTCCCTCTACTAAGAAAAACTCCTACCTGCCTCTTAAATGACATATAGTTACCCCCTTCCATTTCCCCTTCTTTTCTCCCACTACATTTCTCTCTCACCATTTACCTTAATTTCTTTTAAGGTATGGTCCCATGCTATTCAGTTCAACCTGTGCTCTCTATCTCTGTATGTGTGTGCATGTGTGTATGTGTGTACATGTGTATGTGTGGTCCCACCAACTACCCAGATACTGAAAGGTTTTAAGAGTTAGAAATATTGTCTTTCCCTGTATGAATATAAACAGTTCACTTCTGGTAAGTCCCTTAAGACTTCTCTTTGCTGTTTACTTTTTCATGCTTCTTCTCATTCTTGTGTTTGAAAGTCAAATTTTCTTTTCAGCTCTGGTCTTTTCATTAAGAATGATTGAAAGTCCTCTGTTTCATTGAAAGACCATATTTTCCCTTGAAGTATTACACTCAGTTTAGCTGGGTAGGTGATTCTTGGTTTGAGTCCAAGTTCCTTTGCCTTCTGGAATATCCTATTCCACGCCCTTCGATCCCTTAATGTAGAAGCTGCTAGATCTTGAGTTATCCTGATTGTATTTCCACAGTACTGGAATTGTTTCTTTCTAGCTGCTTGCAAGATTTTGTCCTTGAGCTGGGAGTTCTGGAATTTGGCCACAATGTTCCTAGGAGTTTCTCTTTTTGGATCTCTTTCAGGTGGTGATCGATGGATTCTTTCAATACTTATTTTGCCCTCTGGTCCTAGAATGTCAGGGCAGTTTTCCTTGATAATTTCATGCAAGACGATGTCTAGGCTCTTTTTTTGATCATGGCTTTCAGGTAGTCCCATAATTTTTAAGTTGTCTCTCCTTGATCTATTTTCCAGGTCAGTTGTTTTTCCCATGAGATATTTCACATTCTCTTCCATTTTATCGTTCTTTTGGTTTTGTTTGGTGATTTCTTGGTTTCTCATAAAGTCATTAGACTCCATCTGTTCCATTCTAATTTTGAGAGAACTATTAAATTCAGTGAGCTTTTGAACCTCTTTTTCCATTTGGCTCATTCTGCTTTTGAAAGCATTCTTCTCCTCATTGGCTTTTTGAACCTCTTTTGCCAATTGAGTGAGCCTATTTTTCAAGGTGTTAATTTCCTCAGCATTTTTTTGGGACTCCTTTACCAAGATATTGACCTTTTTTTCATACTCTACTTGCATCTTTGTCATTTCTCTTCCCAGTTTTTCCTCCACCTGTCTAACTTGCTTTTCAAAATCCTTTTTAAGCTCTTCCAAGGCCTGAGCCCACCCAACATCCCCCTGGGGTGTCTGGGGTGCTGAGGCCCCGCCCTCCACATCTTTCCCTGATGGGAAAAATACGTTGTCGTCCTCCCCATCAGATCCGAAGGTCGGGATCATTTGCATTTGTTGGAAAAAACTCTCTAAAGTCTTATTTTTCTTCCCCTTTCTAGGCATTTTCCCAGCCAGTTACTTGACTTCTGAGATTCCTTTCCACCTCCGCCTGGATCCGCCCAGCTAGTCCTTGGCCTCTGAGATTCAAATGCGCTTTCCCGCGGCAAGCTTTAGATCTGGCGCAGGGTGGGGGCAGGGCCGCCTCCTAAGTTGGGCCCTTAGGGGCTTTCTGAAGAGACTTTCAGGAACGGAGCGGTGTGTGGGGGCGGGGTGGGGGGCCCCGCCTGCTGTGCTCAGCTCCCTTGGGGTTTTATTCAGAGGCGTTCAGCAGTAGGGCAGGGCGGGGGGCAGGGCCGTCTCCCCTGCTCGGCTTCCTCAGGTTGGAAAGACCTTCAGTATTGAAGATCCTACCTGCTGCTGGGGGATTCCTGAGTCCCGGGCCGTTGCCGCCTCAGCCGCCCGCCCACGCCTCTGCCTCCGCCGCTTCCTGCCCCCGTCTCTGCCGCCGCCGCTTCCTCCCGAGGGGGGCCCGCTCCCCTCCCCTAGCGCAGGCTTCTTACTGACCTTTAGCTTCTGTGGGCAGAGGGACTTTCCCGGCTGCCGGAGATTCTCCCGGAGCTTTCCTCTCTGAAGTCTGCTCAGGTCAGCTTCTCTGGGTCGCGGCCAGGGGTGGGGGTGGGGTCCGCTTTCTAGTGTGCGATGGACCCCGGGGACGGCTCTCCAGGGTTCAGTGGAACGGAAATCTCTTCCCCTATGTTTGTGCACCCCCTGCAGAGATTCAGAATTTATGGGGATCTCCGTTTACCTCAATTCCATGGGTTGTGGGCTCGGAGCTCGTGAATGTGCGTGCTTCTACTCCGCCATCTTGGCTCCGCCCCCGGTGGTTTACTTTTTAAATTTCTTTTAAAAAATCATTGTTATAAGGGCAGACTTTTTGGAAGAGGGAAGGGGAGAAATAGAGGGAGTAATATAAGTAATACAAAAAACAACAGATATTGATAAAAAAATCAGTTTTGAAAAAGTAAAGGATAGTATTACATGCTTAAAATCCCTGATGTTGAAGAAACTGATTGGTGCATTGGTATCTCTTCATCTCAATAGTCTGAGCTATGTTGGGCTAAATTGGATCAAGTATCTTCATTGTCTAGCACCAGTGTGATGAGCCCCGGGAGTGGAGGGCCACCAGGCTGACTAAGGAGGAGCTACCTCCTTTGAGAGGAAGCATGGTCTAACCTCTCATGCTGACTAGGGGGCAGAGAAGTTGAATAGCTCCTATGCTTCCAGTTTGGATGAAATAAACCTAATCTCAAAAGAAAAATAAAATTAATCACACACAGAAAAAATACATTAACTATAATGAAATTTGTGATGGACTCTAGAAAATATATTGATACTCACCCCTTTCATTCCTTCCTTCTATTCCAAGACCATATGAGAGAGAATACAACAAAACAAATGCTACATGACCTGCCCATTGCTCATAACATTTCAATTCAACTGTTATTTATTAACCACCAAATCCATGTGTAATAGAGAAGCAACAGGGTGTAGTTAATAAAGAGTAAGCAAAAATTGAGTTCAAATCTTATCTGTCACATATACTAGGATCTGTGACCCTGAAACAATAACAACCTCTCAGTGCCAAAAAGACACTAACACTGTCAGTTAAGAGTAGCTGATCTACTTTGTTTGAGGGAGTTTCTTTACCACTGAAATATCACATCCAAATGAAAACAAACCCAAAGTAACATTAAGAGGAATATATTTACCATAGACATGATTGCCATGACAATCCAGCAAGTTAACTCTTTCTTGATTTTCCAGGCATAGTTTTGGTCAGAAAGATTGTGGGATATCTGGCTCAATTCTTTGAATTTGAATTGACAATAAGAAAGTCAACAGACCACCTCTGAGGTCTTCATATGAGCTTGAGTCCTTATGACCAGATATGATCCTTTGGTCAAAATAGACCTAGTGAAGCTCAGTTTCATCATGAACCAAACTGGTCATTTGATGGTATGAACAAATGGCTGAGGGACCTAGGTACTGAAAGCTTGTGTCTCTGCTTAGAAATGTAAGTTTTGAGTCACTCTCAATATTTCTTTAACATTTGGATAAAAAGGGCAAATTCTCCTTGTTAAAACAGGTCCTTCCAATAATTTCTATAGGCAGTCTCTAATCAATGCCAAGGTCCTTCACAAAAATGAAAGAATTTAAGAGTTGGAAGTTTTCTAGTCCAACCTGTACAAAGCATGAGAGAGCAAACATGTGGGTGTCCAGTTTCTGCTTGGTGATCTTCAAGGATGGGAAGTGAGGGGGAATGTATCCACCACATCTCAAGGCAGCTAATTCCCCTTTGGGCAGCTCTAATTGTTAGGATTATTTCTGACTAATATCAGACCTAAATGTGCCTCTTTCCAACTTCTACCTATTGCTCTAGGATATATCTTAAGAGGAAATATAATCCTTCTGCACATGACAGTTGTTAGGGCTAGGTACCAGACTCATGCTGGCATCTTATGCTTTCAGGTTCAATGTTGAAACAAATGAAGCACTCATAGATCATTCTACAGTTAAGGAAATGAGGTTTACTTAGCCATAGCATAGAAAAAAAATTCTATAAGTGCTGCCTCAGAGTATTCCCGTAATTTTGTTGAAACAGATAATTTCTTTAGATACCTAACAAGCTTCCCCCACCCCCAACATACTGCATATGTCTCTTTATTGAACTTTTCCACTCTTACTACCTTATTCTGATCCCCATAGCAACAGATTAAGAGAACAGAGGTGTCTAACTGTGACAGAGAGCACAGTGATTGTAGCTCTTCTATAACGTTCAGAACTAACTCCCCAGGATGCTGGGAACCAGAAATGATTTAGTGCTTGTCTGGATCTCCCAGGGTCACTGCTGTTCCTGACCCAGAACTTGTGGGGTCCTAGAAACATAACAAGTCAAAAATACTCTCTCATACTCAAATCTGGGTCAGGCATCAAATGCAAATAGAAGACACAATTATAATCTTCATTTTCTTTCTTGTTCTGACCTATGTCATTCTGTACATATTTCTTAACTTCACTGGTCATTAGGTTGCTTTCTTATTAAAACAGAAAATCACCTATTGCATGGTGACATAGTGGATATAGTACTGGACTTGGAGTCAGGAAGACTGAAGTTCAAATCCTGTTTCAGACACTTCCTAGCTGGGTAACATTGGGCAAATCAGTTCATCCCTGTCTGCCTCAGTTTCCTCAATTGTAAATGGACATAATGACATCTTACTCCTAGTGTTGTTATTAGAATCAAATGAGATATAAGCAAAGCTCTTACCTTAGTGCCTAACACATAGTAGGTGCTTCATAAATGCTTATTTCTTCCCTTCCTTCTCTCCATCTTTCCCTCCTTCCTTCCCTCCTTCCTGGTTTCCTTTCTAATCCTTCTTTCCTTCCTATCAGGGGAGAGCATGGAAAGTACTAATAATTTCTCATTTCTTGAATGGAAAACTGTTCCCTTCTCAGTAGGAAAAGTCAATTTATCTCACTAGAAAACAAGTTGATTCCAATAAAAAATAGGTACTTATCATGGAGATCACAGAATTATAGAATTTAAGGACTCAAAAACTCTTAGAAATTATTGAGCATCCCCACCCTTACTCGTTCTATAGATATGGAGGCAGACTTCTGCACAGTTTAAAGGATTTCTCTAATTGCTAATCAAGGCTAATGGCAGAGGTGGGGCTAAAAACCAGACATTCTAACTCTAATATTGTTTTTTTACAATAGTACACAACACTGCGTGTCTACCAAATAACATACCAGAGAAGATTCACATAAAATGATAAAACAGTTCTACCCACTTCACTCCATGCCCCCCCCTAAAAATCCAAATTTTAAAAGAATTGCTTTTCATCACCATAAAATATTTATTTTGTGTTCACAAGGTACAGAATCATTGAAGGTAAGGTCAAATAAGCTAGCAATACTTTTTTCTCTCTCCTCTTTCCCCTCCCAGATGGTAGTAAAGAAGGTAAGAAGTGGAACCCACTTTAATTCATACATATTCTTAAAATTACCCTCATTTCCAAGGATGTAATTTCTTCTTCCTACAATGAGTCATCTTCTATAACAAAGAATAAAAAAAAAAGAAATGGAACAAAGTTCAACAAAACTAATCAGCATAGCAGATTATTATAGCATATGCAGTGTTCCATATGTATACATATCTATACATGTACATATCTCCACCTCTGCAAGGAAGGAAGGGGGCATATTTTCTTATTTCTTCTCTAGGGCTAAGCTTGTATCTCATTACTAACATCATATGCAAAGTGCCCAAGATGGTCACTGGCCTTTCATAGAATCTTGAAGATTAATTGGACAAGATTATAAAGGCATCTGTATTCCTCAAATAGCTTGCAAACCTATTTTAAGATTTAAAAAGCATTTTTAAAATTGACTTCTTAAAATATTTTTACCTGAGCACTGGATATGATTTTAGAGTCTTGTCAAAATTTTTAAGTCTTTGGTTCTTTTCCAGCGACAGATCTCATCCCTATTTTCTTTCTTGTTTTTCCTTTCTACAGTTCTTCTTTTTTCTCTGCCTTTCATTTTTTTTTCTTTCTCTATTCCTCTCCTTTCTTCTTTCCTTCTTGGGTCTACCTATTTCACCCAGGCTGGAAGTACAAAGACAGGCTACCCATGAGCCTTTCTCATTCTAATTACCATGGAAGTTTTCTGTCCCTCCTTACTTTGTCACCTCTTGCTTCTGGGGGTTCAATATATTAATTTTGCTGTTGTTACTGCTGTTCAGTCATGGCAGTCATGTTAGGTATGTCCAACTCTTTGTGACCCTCTTGTGATTTTCTATGGAAAAAAAACAAAAACTAGAGTGATTTGCCATTAACCTCCTCTAATATATTTTTACATCACTTAACCCCAGTTGTCTCATCCTGGGCCATCTCCAGTCATCCTGAGGAATATCAGGTCACTGGATTCAGTTGGCTCTGGAGGAGAAGTGAGACCTCCCTCACTCAAAACAAAGTCAAGTGCAAGTCATGTCATTATTTCTCTGATGACATGGCCTTGTTCAGCTATGTAGGACGAGCACACACACACAGGTAAGGAAACTGAGGCAAACTGGGATAAGTGATTTACCAAAGGTCAAACAGTTAGAAAGTGTCTGAAGCAATATTTGAACTCAGGAAGATGAGTCTTCCTGATTACAGGCCTGGCACTTTATCAACTGCTCCACCTAGCTGACTCTATTCATTTTATAGACACTTTATTGGCTTAGCCTATTTTAACCCAGAACCACTGAGATTAAGAGATCGGTCAGGTATGGGATCACTGGGAGCTAGAATAATAAATGTGAGCCACCATATCCAGTCATCTCCACTTTTTTAAAGCCACTCCTACCATTAAACTATATTGCAGTTTATTTGCTGCACTGAAATATGCAGTGTATTTTCAGTGTCTGTCACATTCCATTACTTTTGTGCTTCAAAAGATCTATGATTCTGTCAGCATGAATACTCTCTTCATTGAAGCATATTACAATTTCTTTATGTCTCATCAGATAGTCTTCATGAGTTGCTGTTGCACAAAAAATAAGCAAATTCTGTGGATAACTAGATGATGAACTTATTTTCATTAAAATAGATGGATAATATAGCCTATCACAAAGTCTATATTAGAAAACTTTTCAACTCCTGAAGACCATTCTGCATTGGCAGTCCACTAGCATAGTCATTGAGAAAGCAATTAAGGATTAGTCCATAAACACATAGGAAGCACCAAACATGGTGCTTATCACTTAGGGTACAAAAAGAGGCAAAAGATAATACTTGTCCTCAAGGAGCCCACAATCTAATGTGAGAAACAAGAAATAACTATATAAAATGAGGCTGATACAGGATAAATAAAAATAATTAATAGAGAGGAGGCACTAAAATTAAGAAGGGTTGAGAAAGGCTTCTTGGAGAAGACAGGATTTTAGTGGGAACTTAAAGAAAATCAGGGAAGGCATTAGGCAGAGATAAAGGAGATAGAATATTTCAGGCATAGGAGACAGTCAGAGAAAATGTCCCATACAAAACACCCTTGAAGCAGGAAGTAGGACATATGTAAAGGTGAAATAAAATAATTGAGACTGAAAATTTCATTCTTAGAATCATTAAATGTTAGAGCTAGGAGGCAAGTTCAGGATCATAGCACTGTTTTCCCCTCTGAAAAAAAAAAAAAACAGTAAGAAGGCCAATTTGGTTGAATCATTGAGTGCATGACAGGTAGTAATCCATCATTGCCTTTGCTTTTAACTAGTCTCTGTTTGAATATTTTTTACTAACATTCCCTCACATTTTAGGGAAAATACATCCTATCGTCATTCAACATTTATTTAATGATATGTTAATATTCCTCAGTATTTGGAAAGAGAATATTTGCTATCCTCTTTACAAGTATATATTTGTATGTATGTGTGAGTGAGTATGTGAGTAAGGGAAATGTGAGCATTTTTTAAAAAAAAACTGCTACTTCCCTTCCCTATCCCAGAATTTATCAAAAGGAAAAATATAATTGTGTTTCAAACAATTTATCTTCATATTTTAGGGTCTAGTCCATCTCCAGCTATTTAAATGACTCAGACCTTTTTTATCTGCATAACTGAAATGGCAAATTAGCAAATAAAACCTGTAGCTATTATCAGGAGAAAGGGGAAGTTAAGCAAAATGTAAGCAAATAAATCTGGCAGTTTCCTAGTCTTTCCCTTCTCCCCCAGTACATTTTTGGCTGTCCCTTCTCCAAAGTACCAAGTTTCAATGTATCCTCACCGTCTCACGCAGCTATTTCTAAAACCCTAGGAGTTATTCAGGAGTCTTTAGTTTCATTAAGTCCCCATACCCAAACAATTTCTAAGCCTTATTAATTCTCTCCCTTCAATGTAGCTCTCCTATACTCATCCCCACTCATCCAGTCTCAACTGTATTTGTCCCCCTCTCTCCTGGACTGAGCAAATAGCTCAATTTTCTTCCTATTCTCTGTCCCTGGTCTCTTTTCTCTTCTATTCATCCTCCAAATAGCTAATAAAATGATCTTACTGGGTCATAGGGCTGATCTTAACATTTATACTGTTCAAAATCTTCTGTGACTCCTATTTGCTGTTATAAAACACAAACCCTTCAGCCTAATGCTTAGGAATCCTCCTAATTCTATGAATTTGCATTTTCCATTCATGAATCTTTCACCTCCTTTGTCTCAGAGTCCTTGACTTCCTTCAAGTTTGAATTCAGGTAATAATTTATCTGTGAAGCCTTCAGGCTCTACTGGCTTCCCTACCACTCCCTCCACCCCACTACCTTTCACACTTTTCAATTTATTGTCTTTATTTGTCTTTGTGTTGTCTTCCCTGTTAGAACACAAAAACACCTGGAGGGAAGAGTTTGTTTCATTTCCGTCTTTTTATCCTTAATAGCTAGCACAGGGCCTTAAACACTGGAGATCCCTCTAAAAACTGTTTCTTCCAGTGGATTTGTGGCTGAACCTACTACCTGTTTAAATGAGTGCAGAGATATCATTGTAAAAATAAGAAGGGAAACAGTCCTTATCTAAGTAAAACTCCCAAGGGAATGCACATAGGTAATCATGGTATATATACATCTAATCTGAAGAATTTCTTTGAGATCCAGTTGAAAGAAATGATTCAGCAAGGTAAAATTAGATTTGTCCTTCAGGAGACACAGAATAATGAAACTGACAAATGTTTAAATAAGAGTTTTTCAGCTCAAGAGTTGATAAAATGGACTAAGTTTGCTTTCCTAAGAACTCCAAGCTTTCAAATAGCACATATTGTGATAATATAACTTACATATTTAATGTTAAATATATTTTTGTTCCTTCTCTTTGGCCTTTAGAAATATGTTAATATCATTAAATATTGCTAAATCGATTTCCTCTTGACCAAAATAGAATTTGACCCTGCAATCAAACAATCAGTGACCATTCATGAAGTTCTTACTACGTCCCGGTCAATGCGCAAGGTTCTGGAAATATAAAGACTAAAATAAAATAGCCCCTTTTATTGAGTTGATGCACTCTCAGAAGTGAACTCCCAAATTTATACCCCTAGTCTGTTCTCTTATTGAACTTCTAATATCCCATGGTATGTTCAATAATCATGATAACAATAGTTTCCATTTGTTTGTTACTATTGTATGTTATTTCATTGAATCCTCCTCACAACAGTCATCTGAGAGACAGATAGCATTATACTCATTTTTCAGATGAGGAAACTGAGACTTAGGTAAGCTGACTTCCTGAAAAGTCATATAGCTAACAAGTATCTCAGGGAAGGTTCACGTCAAAGCCTTTCTGATCTCAAGGCGAGCATTACATCCACTAGGTCGTGATGAATCTTCTACTTTTATGTTAAACTGAACTGAATTAAACTGAAAGTTTGTGGGTAAGTTCACTTTGCTTGGTAGTATACTCTTGAGGGATACGTATATAAACGGTGAGGTTGACATATGCATTGCCAGAGGTAGCTCAGCGTTTGGGAGGCTTTGAAGGAAAGTGTAGGAGAGAAGAGCAACGCATTAGGCTGCCTACGAAACTTAACTTTTTGTCGTTTTTATTTTGTTGCTTTTTAGTTTTCGGCATTCATTTCCATAAGATTTTAAGTTCCAAATTTTCTCCCCATCTCTCCTCTCCCCACACCCTAAGACAGCGTGTAATTTGACATCGGCAAAACATATACATTATACATTCACATTAAACGTATTTTCTCATTACACATGTTGTAAAGAAAATTAGAACCAATGGGGGAAACCACAAGAAAGAAGAAACAACAAAAGAGAGAGAAAATAGTCAGCTTCTATCTGCATTCAGACTACACAGTTCTTTCTCTGAATGTGGACAGCATTTTCCATCATGAGTCCCTTGGAGTTGTGTTGGATAGGCATGGTGATATTGCAGTACTCTCTGTGCATTTGCCAATTTCTGTCATTTCAAAGCAGTTGTGTCACAATATTTATCAGGGTTCATTATTACCTCAATGGTAGCAAAGCTTCCAGGTGCACTGAACCCTTAAAAAATCCCAAATCCCCCAAGCATTTTTAGTGGGTGTTTTACACTCTTCTGATGATCTTGTACACTACTTATCCCAGTGGGTTTTTTTTAAATTGTTTTAAAATTTATTTGTTTTAAGTTTTCAGCATTCATTTCCACAAAATTTTGAGTTCCAAATTTTCTCCCATTTCTCCACTCCCCCACCCCAATACACCAAGCATTCTAATTACCCCTATCACCCATCTGCCCTCCCTTCTAACATCCCTCCCTTTCCTTATCCCCATCTTCTTTTGTCCTGTACAGCAAGACAAAATTTTTATACCCCATTGCCTATATTTCTTATTTTCTAGTTTAATGCAGGAACAATACTCAACAGTTATTCCCAAAATTTTGAGGTTCAACTTTTCTTCCTCCCTCCCTCCCCACCCATCCCCATTAGGAAGGCAAGTAATTCAATATAGGCCATATCTGTGCGGTTTTGCAAATGACTTACATAACAGTTGTAATATAGACTATTATATGCTATATTAATAATATAATTATGAATTATATATTATAACATGGACCGTTATATAATATATCGCTTATTATTGATAATAATATAATTATTAATTATTATATATGATATAATATATTATATTATATACTATAATAATAGACTAACTGTATTTCCCTCCATCCTATCCTGCCCCCCATTGTTTCTATTCTGTCTTTTGATCCTGTCCCTCCCCAAAGTGTTGACTTCAAATTGCTCCCTCCTCCCATTGCCCTCCCTTCCATTATCCCCCCCACCCTGCTTATCCTCTTCTCCCTCACTTTCCTGTAATGTAGGATAGGTTTTCATACCAATATGAATGTGCATGTTATTCCTTCCTTTAGTTGAATGTGATGAGGGTAAGCTTAATGTTTTTTTCTCACCTCCCCTCTTTTTCCCTCCACTGAAAAGTCTTTACCTTGCCTCTTTAATGAGAGATAATTTGCCCTATTCCATTTCTCCCTTTCTCCTCCCAATATATTTCTCTCTCACCCTTTAATTTCATTTTTTAAGATATGATCCCATCCTATTCAACTTACCCTGTGCTCTGTGTGTGTATGTGTGTGTGTGTGTGTGTGTGTGTATGTGTGTGTAATCCTATCAACTATCCAGATGCCAAAAAAAGTTTCAAGAGTTACAAATATTGTCTTTCCACGTAGGAATGTAAATAGTTCAACTTTAGTATGCCCCTTATGATTTCTCTTTGCTGTTTACCTTTTCATGCTTCTCTTGATTCTTGTATTTGAAAGTCAATTTTTCTTTTCAGCTCTGGTCTTTTCATCAAGAATGCTTGAAAGTTCTCTATTTTACTGAAAGACCATTTTCCCCCTGAAGTATTATACTGAGTTTTACTGGGTAGGTGATTCTTGGTTTTAATCCTGGTTTCTTTGACTTCTGGAAAATCATATTCCATGCCCTTTGATCCCTTAACGTAGAAGCTGTTAGATTTTGTGTTACCCTGATTTTATTTCCACAATACTTGAATTGTTTCTTTCTAGCTGCTTGCAATATTTTCTCCTTGACCTGGGAATTCTGGAATTTGGCCACAATGTTCCTAGGAGTTTCTCTTTTTGGATCTCTTTCAGGAGGTGATCAGTGGATTGTTTCAATATTTATTTTGCCCCCTGGTTCTAGAATATCAGGGCAGTTTTCCTTGATAATTTCATGAAAGAAGATGTCTAGGCTCTTTCTTTGATCATGGCTTTCAGGTAGTCCCATAATTTTTAAATTGTCTCTCCCTGGATCTATTTTCCAGGTCAGTTGTTTTTCCAATGAGATATTTCACATTCTCTTTCATTTTTTCATTCTTTTGGTTTTGTTTGGTGATTTCTTGGTTTGTCATAAAGTCATTAGTCTCCATCTGTACCATTCTAATTTTGAAAGAACTATTTTCTTCAGTGAGCTTTTGAACCTCCTTTTCCATTTGGCTAATTCTGCTTTTGAAAGCATTCTTCTCCTCATTGGCTTTTTGAACCTCTTTTGTCAATTGAGTTAGCCTATTTTTAAAGGTATTATTTTCTTCAGCATTTTTCTGGGTCTCTTTTAGCAAGGTGTCAACCTGCTTTTCAAGATTTTCTTGCATCTGTCTCATGTGGGAACTGCTGCTGCCTGCCCAATGTGGCCTCTTTGGCTGCTGCCTAAGGCCAGAGCTATGGGAAGGCCCTTCTCCCTTCCTGGCCAGCTGATAAAACCCTGTCACTGACCTTTGGCTCCTGTGGGTTAAGGAATCTGTGAACCACTGTTACTGCTGCTTCTGTGACTGGAGATTCCAGCCCCAAGGGTGCTGCTCAGCCAAGGCTGGGCTGGGCTCTGCTCTACCTCCTTTGCAACAGATGTTTCCTGCTGGCCTTTCAGGTGACCCTGGGCTGGAAATCTCTTCCACTCTGTTGTGCTCCACTTCTTCTGCTCCAAAATTTGTTGAGAGTGCCTTTCTACAGGTATTTTATGGGCTGTGTGGGGAGAGCCAGCATATGTGTGTCTTTCTACTCTGCCATCTTGGCTCCGCCCTATTCCAGTGGTTTTGATAAGGATTTGAGCAAAGCTCATTAAAAATGACTTTTTTTTCCAGTCATTAGTGCCCTAACTTTTGTTTTATGCTCAACTGGAAGCAGTTTTTAAATGATAATAATATCAATTGACTTCATTTTGTTTTGTTTTGTTTTAGAAAACCTACTTTTCTTGATGTTCTTTCACCTTCAGGAGACCTCTGTACTACTGTAAAGGAATCAACCTTTCCACCTTCCACATCTTTCTGAAAGCCTTTGTTTCCTTAGAATTTATTAGGCTGCCATTAGCAGTACAGCAATAATTTGTCAGTCACTGGAATTGTTTTTCATTTTAGGTGCACTTTCCTTTAAATTATGTGCCATGTACTCCTCTGTTTAGTAATATGGGCCTTCTGACTGTTCCAGGAACAAGAACCACCATCTCTCAACTTTGGACATTTTTCCTGGCTCTCCCTCATGCCTGGAATGCTCTCCTTCCTCATTCTTCTTCCCAACTTTCCTGCCTACCTTTAAGTCCCAACCAAAATGCCACCATTTTTTATGTGTATGAAAGACTAACTATACTTCCCTCTATTCTGTCCTGCCCTCCATTTCTCCCTTCTCCCCTCCCTGTCCTCCCCCATTGAGAAGGTAAGCAATTCGATAAAGATTATATAATCATGTAAAACACTTCCATAATAGTTATGTTGTCAGAGACTAAATGTATTTCCCTCTATCCTGTCCCACCCTCCATTTATTCTATTCTCTTCTTTGACCTGTCCCTCTACCAAAGTGTTTCCTTCAGATTATCCTTTCCCCCAATCTACCTCCCTTCTATTATCCCCCTCTCTTATCCCCTTCCTCCCTGCTTTCCTATAGGATAAGATAAACTTCCATACCCAATTGAGTGTGTATGTTATTCCCTTCTGAAGTCAAATCTGATGAAAGGAAGGCTCACTTATTCCCTCTCATCTTTCCCTTCTTCCCCTGCATTGTAAAAGCTCTTTCTTGCCTCTTTTATGTGAAATGATTTTCTACATTCTACCTCTCCCTTTCTCTTTCTCCTAGTACATTCTCCTCTCAACAATTTTCTTTTTCACATCATCCTTTCATACTTCATATTCAACTCACCCTGTGCTCTCTCTCTCTATATATATATATATATGAATATAAACAGTTCAACTTTAATAACTCTCTTATGGTTTCTCTTTTCCATTTACCTTTTCATGCTCCTTTTGATTCTTGTATTTGCAATTCATATTTTCTATTGAGCTCTAGTCTTTTCATCAAGAATGCTTAGAAGTCCTCTATTTCATTTTCTCCCTGAAGTATGACACTCAGTTTTGTTGGGTAGGTGATTTTTGGTTTTCATTCTAGCTCCTTTGACCTCCAGAATATTATATTCTAAGCCCTGTGATCCCTTAGTGTAGAAGCTAATAAGATAATCTTGTGTTATCCTGATTGTGTTTCCACAATACTCAAATTATTTTTTTCTGGTGGCTTATAATATTTTCTCTTTGATCTAGTAACTATGGAATTTGGCCACAATATGCCTAGGAGTTTTCCTCTTGGTATCTTTTTCAGGAAGTGATCAGAGAATTCTTTCCATTTCTATTTTACCCTCTGGTTCTAGAATGTCAGGGAAGTTTTCCTTGATAATTTCTTGAAAGATGATGTCTATGCTTTTTTTTTATTATGGCTTCCAAGTAGTCCAATAATTTCTAAATTCTGTCTCCTGGATTCATTTCCAGATCAGTTGTTTTTCCAATGAGATACTTCACATTGTTTTCTATTTTTTTCATTCATTTGATTTTGTTTTAAAATTCCTTAATTCCTCATAAATCACTAGCTTCCATCTGCTCCTCTCTCATTTTGAAGAAATTATTTTCTTCAGTGAGGTTTTGGACCTCTATTTCCATTTGGTCAATTCTTCTTTTTAAGGCATTCTCCTCATTGGCTTTTTGGACTTCTTTTACCATTAGATTAGTCTAATTTTTAAGGTGTTGTTTTCTTCAGCATTTGGGGGGGTTTCCTTTAGCGAACTGTTGATCCGTTTCTCATTATTTTCTTGCATCACTCTCATTTCTCTTCCCAATTCTTCCTCTACTTCTCTTACTTGATTTTCAGAATCCTTTTTGAGCTCTTCCATGACCTGAGACCAATTCATATTTTTCTTGGAGGTTTGGATTCAGGATCTTTGGCTTTGTTGTCTTCTTTTGGCTGTATGTTTTGATCTTCCTTGTCACCAGTTACATAAGAAAATACCTCTTCACCGAGAAAGTAAGAATCTAGTCTGTTTCTTTTTTCCCATTTACACCTTTTCACCACTTGACTTTTGAGTTTTTTGTTATGTGGAGGGTTCCAGAAGCAGCCTCTGATTCAGCAGTGACTACTGCTGCATTGGAGTTAGGGCTGGGGTGGGGCTGGGACTAGGTTGGGTCTGAGGTCAGGGTTGGGGCCAGACCAAACTCCATTCTCAGTCAGATGAGAGACCTTTCCCACTGACCTTCTAAGCTATCTTTGGTGTTTGTTGATTGAAAAATCTGGAGACCACAGCAACTGCCAGCATTTTAGTCCCATAACACCTCCTCTAGCTCTGCCCATGCCAGTATGGCTCATGCTGAACTATGCTTTACTCCTAGCCTTGTGTGATAAACCCTTCCTGTTTATTTTCCAAATTGTCTTGAGCTGTCATTTTGTGGCTTCTGCTTCTCTAAAATTTGCATTTTACAGGTTTTATGAGGGGGTTAGAGGGAGAGCTCTAGCAAGACCCTTCTTCTACTCTGCCATCTTGACTTTGCTCAAACTTATTTTACATAGCTGTTCTGCTAATTTCATTATTATATGCCAGTGCAACCTGGACAATATTACAGCACCATGTCAGGAAATTGAATCACTTCCATTTGAATTGTCTTAGGAAGATTCTGAAAATCACTGGTGAGATAAAATTCTGGATATTAAGTTCATTTCTCAAACTGAACTGCCAGGAATTCAAACCCTGTTGCAGAAAGCACAACTCTGATAGTCTGGCCACATTGTTTAAATGCCCAACATACATTTGCCTAAAAGACTTTTTTATAGAGAACTTTCACACACGGCAAGCTCTTATACTGTGATTAAAAGAAGTATTGAAAGGACACTCTCAAGGTCTTTCTGAAGAACTTTGTATTTGATTGTGAGACAGGGGAGACTCTTGTACAGGACTGTCCAACATGGCATGGCATGCCTTCATCAAAGAACATGTTCTGTCCTATGAACACAGCAGAACTTCAGTAGCTCAGAAAAACATGAGGTGCACAAATTTAGACATCTCCATTCAAAATGTTGATATAAACTATTTGTGCCCAGGATACTCATATTGGTCTCATCAGCCAGGGTTGGACACACTGTATATTGACCCCAACATAGTGATGTCATTTTGGTTGTCTTCAACTGTGAAGTACAACCATCAACCAACTGAAAGTAAACATTCCTTATCTGTATAATGTATATAATGTTTAAAGATTATTTTAAAGGAAGCATTTGATTAATTTTTGAAATGCTACATAAATGATTTATTTGATGCAGTGAGGGAGGGAAGAGGCATAATCTTACCTTCTCTCTTAGTTTCTTATCCATACCATGCTGCTTCTCTTAATAAATATTTATTGATTGACCTATGCCTTAGCAATTTCATTTTGACATGAGATAATAATGTTGGTACTATTTAGCCTCACATGGTTCTTCTGAGCGAAAGAAAGGGACACTTTGTAAACTTTAAAGTATATGTCTGAGTTTTTTGAACATAAATATGTAGTAACTGGTTGACTGGTAGGGGGTTATCTAGATGCATCAATTTACTCCATATACTCTTTTTTTAATGCTAAGATAATTAGATTCCCATTTACCACATAGTGTTTTTAGGTTCCTCTTCACAAAAGTATAGCTTTAAAAGTCATTTATATCATTAATATTTATCACAATCTCATTCTCAGATTAAGTATTCCTAAAATTGTTCAGGACCATGACACAAATTTTTATTTACCTTATACATCTGCCTTTTCTTCCACCTCTGTGCATGCATTTATTCAATTTTTCCATATATCTACATTCGTCGACATAGCTAACTCCATTCAAAGACATAGTTTACAGCTTTTTCCCACATTTCCATTCTACGTGACTCTTGTTACAACCACATGAATATTAACCTTCTCTAGGTCTTCTTTATATGTCTTTTAAATATCTGAACTGGTTAATAGCACTCCTGTGCCAACTACATTATCTCTTAGACTATTCTCCCTCTTCTTTCATTGGAGTCAATTGTTTTTGTATAGAAAATATATTTTTTTCCCAAAGATTTTCCTCCTTTTGGAGGTAACTTCATTAGAGTTTTGGCCCATGGGGTCCTACCTGTTATTGCTCTAAACTCAGAAATCTGATCACCTCAAATCTAGGGAACACAAATCACCTAGATTGTTTTCTTTCTTATTAATCATGAATTTTAAAATAGTGTGTATGTATCCTCCCATTTTTTCCTCATTGCTATTTCGGCAATCATTTCCTTCATATTGCCAAAGGCTAAGGTTTAGTATGAGTCCCTTTTTTTATTTTCTACAAATTCTGAGGAAAAAAAATGAAATTATCATTAGCAATTTGTCAGCTGCACTCCTTTCAGCAAAACAAGAGTTCCAGCAATGTCTAGACAGGTAAAGTCATTGATACCAGCTCTGGGCATTTCCTCTGGCTATCTCTCATGTCTGGAATACTCTCCCTCCTCTACTTTAACTATTCATCTCCCTTACTTCCTTTAAATTGCAACTAAAATGCAATTTATTATGGGAAGCCTTCCCCAACTCATCTTAATTTTAGAGCCTTCCCTCTATTAATGATTTCTTATTTATATAATATACAACTTACTTTCTATATGTATGTTTGCATGTTGTCTATGAGATTAGACAACATGCAAATACATACATACAAAGCAGTCTATATATAGAAAAAATAAGAAATTATTAACGAAAGGCATTCTAATTAAGAGGGGGTAGAAAAGGCTTCCTATAAAATATAAGATTTTGATTGGGTCTTAAAAATAGCTGTGGAAATCAATTGGAATTGATTTCTTATTGTAATTGAGGAGGAAGAATATTCCAGACATGGTGGACAGCCAGGGAAAATTCCTGGAATCAAAAGATGGGATGTATTTTTCATGGAACAGCTAGGATAGGCCGATGTCACTGAATCAAAGAGTATTCATCAAGAAGTAAAGTATAAGAAGACTGGAATGGTAGGAAGGAGTTATGTTATGAAAGGTTTTGATTGCCAAAAAGAATATTTTTATATTTGATCTTGGAGGTGATAGAGAGTTGCTAGACTTTGAGCAGAATAACGGCACAGTTTGACCTGCCCATTGGGAGAATCACTCTAGTGGTTAAATAGAGAATGGATTGGAGAGGAGAGAGACTTGGGGCAGTACAAGTAAGGAGGATTTGAGTGAGTATAAAATAGATTTTTGTTATTCTTCTTAGAATTAAGAATTAATCTAAGAACTTAAGAATTCTTCTTAGTTTCCCAGGATCCATAGCCATAATAATCTCTTGTTCCAAGGTATTAGATATGAGTTCTCACAATTATGATTCAAAACAACTTCACCACACTTATGCAGCATAATATAATGATAAATAATATAAACATTTGTGCTTAAAATTGCAGGTCTCCACTGTGCCTGCACAGTGAGCTATAGGGATGAAGTAACATAAAATTGGAGGCTATTGCTGGCAAAATGCTTTCTTTGTCTGTTGCTCTGTAAAGCAGGTGGGCACTGGTCAGTGAATGGGGAACCCTTAGGATTGAATGAGCAAGCTGGAATGCTGTGTGTACCTTGATTGCCCTCCATTAGGACTTGGGGCAGAGAGGATATGTGTTTGCTTCAACTAGCCCCCATTGAGGTTTGAGGGGATTTAAGTGAGTGCACAAGCTCTGCCTGTCTCAATTGACCCCATCAAGACATAGGGGTAGTTGCTCCCCCACCCCTTCTCTCTGGTCCTTGCACAAAGGATGATTAGGGAGTTGGTGTTCCCATTATCAGCAATTTCCCCTTCTGAGGAGAACAGACTAGAATAAAGTGTGATTATTAATCCCTCTGAAGCTGTATTCCCATTTGGTCAGATCAGGAGCAAACCTGTGCTAGCAGCTCTGCTGTGTACTAGTGTTGTCTGTCTTATAGGAAGACAGACTCACAAGCAAATTATTGCAATTTTCCAGGCATAAGATGACGAGGGCCTCTGCTAGAGTGGTGGATTGTCAGAGGAAAGAAGATGTTTCAGAAACAAAAATCAACAGGTCTTTGCCACAGCTGAGATATTGGGTGTGAGAGATAGTAACAAATCCAGCATGATTCCTAGATTTTGAGCCTGAAGGGCTGGGAAGATTGTGCTGCCAATTACAGGGATAGGGGAAATGGGGCATGAAGCATTTAAGGGGAAAGATAATGAGTTCTGTTTCGCACATATTGAACCTAAGATGTCTACAAGACATCTAATTTGAGATATCTGAAATGCTGTTGTGGAGATGCAAGATTACAGGTCAGCAGAGATTGGGGCAGGATAGGTAGATTTGAGAATAATCAGCATAGAAATGGTAATTAAATCCATGTTTACTGAATAGATTTTTCAAGTAGTATAGAGGGAGAAGAGGGCCCAGGACATAAAGTGTGGTTAGGCAGGCAGGAAGAAAACCAGGAGGGAGTGATATCCATAAAGAGATCTGAGCTGCCACATTGTATCTTCCAGCTATGTTCTCCAAGATTATCACACCTGTTGTCTACCTCTTGCAGTGTGCCAGGAAAAGGCTGGAAGCTGGGGTAGCTTCTTTCTCCTTATCTATCTCAGTTTATTCAAAAGTCTGAGTGAAACTCTCTCAGTGCAAAGGACATGGAAACCCAAGAATTCTTAAAAAATTATATATGAACTCAAATTCTAAACAGCCTCCACAATTACGTTACTTGTTCTCTCAGTAATTAGACTTGTTACTGCTGATATATAATACAAATCACTTTTCCTTAAGCAGAGCAGAGAATAAAGCATTTTTTCAAATCCATTTTAAGGCACTTATTAGCTGCATGATACTGGGCAAGGCATTTAACCTGTGTTTACCTCAGTTTCCTAATTTGTAAAATAGGGGACAATAATAGCATCTACCCCTAGGGTCATTTCAAGGATCAAATGAGGTACTTGTAAAGCACTTAGTACAGAATGTGGCACATGCTAGATGCTATATAAATATAAGTTATCATTATAATTGTTATTGTTTTTATTAGTATTATCCCTTGACTCTGTGTACAACAGATTCAAATAAGAGACCTGCTGCCCATAATTAAATATCTGACTAGATAATGTGCGACTGAAATAATCCCTCTAACTTTTTCAGGCTATAAAGAACTCAATGTAAATAAGTACATGGAAGAAACAGAAGGTTTAAAAGATTATTCTATGCTTCTTTCTCTTAAAGACCTCCCAGATAGTATCCCTCCAAAAGTGTCAGATTTCCTAGAAATAATTCATTCTTGAAAGAATTTGATGGTGACTACAAAAAAGGAGGAAATGGCAAACTACTCCAGTATCTTTGCCAGGAAAACCCCAAATGAGGTCACAGAAAGTCAGAGACGATGAGAAAATTACTGAGTAACAAAGAAATCCTTCCTGAATTCAAAAGAACTTTTCGTCTCCTCCATTTGAAATTTTAGATTGGTTTGAATTTTACTTTAACATGACCATTACCTTTATCTCCATCATTATCATCATCACCATCACTCATCAAACATTTTCACGTTATCATCTAATTTGATTCCCTTAATTCTGAGGTAGACAGGACAGAAATTGTGATCCAAGAACAGATCGTTCTTAACCTTTTTGTGTGTCGTGCATCCTCTTAGAAACCTGCCAAATCCTATGGAACTTCTCTTTATTCATTTAAAAAAAATGTAGAATGATTTTAAATGCATAAAGTAAAGGAAATTAGTTATATTTAAATGCAGTTATCAAAATTATTTATTCATAAGTTCATGTGCCCCAGGTTAAGAAACCCTGGTTTAGAGGCATTATATGGTAGTAGATAAATAGATTCAGTTAATCATCAGAAAGATAAATTCATAGGTCAAATCCCACCCTTAACCTTCAGTGCATGTGTAATTATTGGCAAGATTGATCACAACTTTCTCATGCTCTTAAAAAAACAAGTTTTTAATGTAACATGCACTTAAAAATAACATACAAAAATCTCTTAGAGGGAATTAGAGTGAAGAAGCTCAAATTAGACAATACATGCAAGGTACTTGTAAAACTTGAAATACTACGTAGGTGTCTAGGAGGCTCTATAGATAGAGCTCTAGTCTTGGAGTCAGGAAGACCTGACTTCAAACTTAGTCTCAGTTTTCCTATCTATAAAATGGGGATAATAACAGCACCTATTTCAGAGAGTTGTCATGAGGACCAAATAAGATAAAATGTGTGAAGTGATTTGGAAATCTTTAAGTGCTATATAAATGCTAACATAATAATCCTCATTATCACTTAACATTATTCATGTATCATTATTCATTTATCCCTTATTTTAAAAATGGGGTAACCAAAGCTCAGATTTATGCACTTGTTTAAGGTCACATAGTCCAAGAACAGACAAGATCAGACCTCACATTTCTGTTCTCTTAACTACATCATTATGCCTAAAGAAATTTTTAAAATGCAAAACTAAAAATGCATAAAAGTAGGTGTCCTTATATTCTGGTAAACTCAAAGTAGCAAATTTGTCACAGCTCCTAAAACTGGGTTATCCTATGAACAGTTACTTTTTTATGTGAACATTTGGGAGGAAATCTCCAATGTTCCTTTACTGAGTATTATTGCTTCGTAATATACATTCAGTCACTACATGAATTCAGTATTGAGCAGCTATGCTTAGCAGAAATTCTTTTGAGGTGACACATTGAAATTCCATAATCCCCAAAAGGATGAAGATGACAGAGTACTGCCAAGTTCTCAAGAGTCAGAAGAGGATCACCTGAAAGGTATTTGTATGTTTTCGGTAGGAAGATAGGAAGGAGTTTGTGATGACTAATTACAATGCTGGCCTATAACTGAGAAGAGTGAAGTAGGATTAAGCCTCCCTTGGATTTTATCCCAGATGGGATTAGAATTTAAGTCAAATGCCAATTTCCATAAAATAATATTTCCATAAAATAAAAAAAGATGTCATAAAAAAATTAAAAGTCACAGTTCATCTTATGAAAGCAGTTCCAAGTTCCATTTGTAATTTATCTTTCAAAACAAAAATTTTCTAAATAAGTAAATTTGGAAAAAATGGTCATGATTCTAAATTAAGAGGCATATGATATAATGCAAAACTTTTTAGAGGAAGTAATTTACATATCAGTGTGCGTATATATATACATATATTAAATACATTTATAAACATGCTTGAAACAACAAAGTGAAAACATAAACTGACAAGCGATAATATATTGTCATACTTAAATTTTTATTGCAAGCTTATTTTAATGCTTATTTTCCTGAAACATGGAACAAATATTCTCTGAAAAGCTCTTTTTCCTTCTCCCTCTATTATTTTACTTGGTGATCTCATCAGCACCCATGGATTGAATTATCATCTCCAAGCATCTCTATTGGATTAGATCTATTTATTAGATATATTAGATCTATCTATCCCTTCTCCCCTCTCCTGATTTCCAGTCTTCATTTCTAAATGCCAGTTACATATCTGAAACTAAATCTGTGAATATCTTACACACAACAAGCCCAAAACTGAAATCACATTTTTCTTCAAACCTTCCCCTCTTCCAAACATCCTTATTAATGTTTAGGGAGATGGCTGTGGAGGAGAAGTGAGGCTGGTGACCTACACTGCCCTCCCTCACTCAAAACAAAGTCAAGTGCAAGTCATGTCATCATTTCTCTGATGGCGTGGTCTTCTTCGACATTGAAGGACGAACACAACCACAACAACAGCAACAACAACATATATGCACGTGTACACATACATTATCCACCTCCATATATGTGTATGTGTGTGTACACATATATGTTTGTGAATTTGGATGTGCTATTTTCCATCTAGTCTCACTTAACAGGCCTCTCCTTTCCTTTGTCCATAAGTCCAATTTATATTCCTAGCCAAGTTAAGCAAATGAAGAAAGGAAGTAGATTTGAGATTTCACTTGTAAAGGAAAATTCCTCTGTCAGCGCCTTATTTGCAACTTATGATTTTACTGAATTGCCTGGAACACTGAAAGGTTAAATTCTTGCTGGTGGTGACTCAGATAGAATCTGTAAAAGCATCACTTGAACTCAGTTCCTCTTAGCTTGAAGATGTTCAGTGTTTACTATGCCATGATGATTCTAAATTAAGTGATGGAAACCAAATTGTGTAACAAAAGGAAATAATAATGAGATTGAATGGCAACAAGATGTTTCTTTTAGATTCTTGCTAGAATGTAGCACAACATAGCAGAGACAAAAAAAAAAGTTGTCTCCTTCTGAGTTTTGTATTGGCCTTGCGGGAGTTGTAGTGCCTCCTACAGCTGTTTTATCTGTTGTGCCCATCAAAAGTCCAAAATCCATCACCACTCAACTTAGCCTGATATGGTGCTTTTTAGCCCTGGTTGTTTGAATTATAAAAGCATTTTAGCATGGGGGAAAGAAAGAAGTCAGAAACAGTTTCTAAACTTTGACCTGTCTACAAAGTGAGTACTTGCTTCTTGCATTTCCTGATTCAGGAAAGGGAGTTGTGTTTCCTATCCTTTTATTTTTGTGTTTTGTATTTTTCAACCTTAAATATTAAAATAATTATAATTGGATGTGAACACACACACAAAATACTCAAATTTTTTCCAATGAGATATATATTTTTTAATTTGGAAACCACTGTTACAAGACCACTGGAGATATTTGCTCCAAAAAAAAAAAAGGCATCCTCCTAAGCCCAAGTAAATTAGTAAAGAGAAAGCAGCCTCGGTTACTAGAGACCAATCCAAGCAGTTTTGGTTTCTTTCAACAAAAGGCTAGGCCTCTTTCCATCCTAGTTCCACAGCCTGTTATTTTATAAAGTTAATTGGAAGAATAATCAAATCAATCAGTGACTTTCCTCATCAATCTTCATTACGTTTATGATATTTTCAATGATGGAATAGAAACCATCAGGCCAGAATTAAGGCAATTTGTATTTTATCTTATCAAATGCAAATAAGTTTATATTTAGAAGAACAAGAGTACTTTAAAATTTATGCTACCACAAATAGCCTAGTGTACTTACTTTGGTAACCCCAGAACTCAACTCAGTTATTTGCTTTAAACTAGGAGCTCACCTCAGTTTCTTTGCTTTGATATCAAAACGAAAGACTTAAGCAAAGCACTTCATGCAGCATTAGCTATTAATGTAGGCTGTTATATTATTTTACTTAATCTATACTTCTAAAGAAGTTTATATAACTTCTTTATAAATAAATAAACTTATAAATAACTTATAAATAACTTCAAAAAGTATGAGAGTGATATTTTCAGGGTGAATGAAATTACAGTATTGACAGGACATTTGGGTTTTGAATTTTCTAATATACCTAATATTGAAATTAAATTGATGATGTCTCACAGTAGTTCTTTCATATTTGACTTTGCTTTCTTTATTCTTTGCCATGAGCAAACAATTTGGTCAGCTATGGAAGGTCACAGGGCACATTAGGAGGGATTTGATGGAGGGATTTTACATTTTTAAATTACTTATTTTAAATGATCAGCTGTTAACAACCATGCAGAAATAGACTTCTTGATTTCACAGAACCTTGATATCATAAATATTAATACACTTTCTTACCAGACATTACATATTTTAATAAAATAAGAAAGCCTAAGCTTTTTACTCCAGTGTCAAGAAAGAAGAAATTTGCACACTGCTAATTTGTTGAATGACCTGGCATATTTCATTGCTAGATTGGGTGGGCTTAAGTCTTCTACCTTTGTGATGAAATAAATACCTTCCTTGCCTATGTTCATCTTCCTAAAGACAAATACTATGAAATGATGAGGGGCTTTTGCAGGCAATCCCACTGCTAATTCTGTTTCTTTCTATTAGACATACTGTACTTATTTGGAGAATGAAATGGATTATTCTTTTCACAGAGGGATTTCCTTTCTTAATAACAATCCATCAATATACTGTTGAGTAATAAAAAGGGCTCTAGATATAACACAATAGTAATATTAAATTCTTCTCACCCAAACCCTCTCCTGATACCGTAAAACTTTCGAGGGGCTCAGCAATAAAATGGCAGGGGGTCATGGAAGAAAGAAATCTTTTCATAATTTCTCGTTGTTTTACCTATCTTCTTAACTGAAGAAGTATGCTGGTTGAGACAAGGCTGCAGGTTTCATAATTCTGCCTTTGTTCTTCAGTAGAAAAATAAGCAATAACCCAGGTATGTCTAGAGTTATGGGAGCAGAAAAATGATCAGGCAATTTTTCTAAAATGCTGACTTTCTTTGGTAGTTAGGGGGACATGAAATCCAGTTACACTCCCTTCCAATTGTGAGAAACTACCTTTTTTTTTTCTTACCTTAAAGTGGGAGTCAGGGATAGGGCTAAGTAGACAAGAAAAGTGTTCTTAGTGAAGGAAGAAAAAGAGATCTCACTTTACTGATAAGGGAATCTTTCTGATCTAACAGATAAGGTTTAAGATCATCCAGTTAGGCTCATTATTTAGGAAACCTGGTGCTATTGCATTTTATCATGGAATCCTGTCTATGTCAAACAGGACTTTTATATCTCTCTTAAGTAAAACTTGGGATTTTTTTCATCTGTCTGATAATCAAAGAGATAAAGAGCTAAGCAGAGCTTCTTTTCAGCTTATATGTGCACTGCCAATATCTAATGGATTTGGTGCTTCTCTAGGGAAATGTTAGTTAACTCTGGAGAATATTGACTTTGCGGAGAGTACAATGACAAGAATGACTGGGCAATTACTTCTCCTCTCTCCTGTCTTCAGGAGAAATATTGTGATAAAATGTTTAGCTATCATTAAATGCCAGATATTTACAGGGACATGATGATCTTTTGGAGTTCCGAATAAAAAACAATCACTTTTTGCCTTATTAATCAAGAAGTTCTGCTGCACATTGGGACAGTTTGATCTAGAGGAGTTTAGCCCCCTTCTCTTCCAGTGCTTAACATACAAAAACCAACAAGTATAGCAAACAAACATTAATCAAAACAAGCAGTAAAAAACAGTAGTGAGAAAAGTTATATAGAATAGTTTAAATAATGGAATACACAAGACAAGGGGGATTGTGTGACACAGGGGGAAGACAAAATCTCCATTCTCCCAAGGAGACTATAACCTCACTTAAGAAGTCTGTTCTTACCAAAGGCTAGGGACCATTACTTTTCCCGCAAGTCTCTCAGCTAATCAGGAGTAACACGTCCCTCCATATACACATCCACACAATACAAAATGCTGCTGCTGCTGTTGTGTTAAAGGATCAAATCACAAAATCTCAGAATTGTGAGGTCTAACTTCTACAAAATTTCCTTTGACAACTTCTGAGTCCCTGAAATACTGTTGCATGTTTTCAATCTCATCAACATCCTGTTATGAAGAAGGATAACTTCTTTGGACATATTATTATTTATCAACATCCTACCTAAAATGTGGTGTCTAGAAATACAGACAGTACTTGTGTTGGTCGCCCTTTCTTGAGACAGTCGAGTCACACTAGCATTTTTTAAGTTGTCACATGATATTGCTTTCTCAAATTGAGTTTGGAATCTACAAAACCATTCAGAGATATGTCTCCTACACTGTTGTCTAGCTATCTTTCTACACTCTGTATTCATAACTTGATTATGTGATGGCTCAGGAGGAGAAAGTAAGGCTGGTGCCCTTGGACAGGCCTCCCTCCCTCAAAACAAAGTCAAGTGTAGGCGATGTCATCATTTCTCTGATGTTACGGTCCTCTTTGAAAAAGAAGGACAAACGCAACCTGTGAGTAGAATGAGCCACCTGAATGGGGACCCAGCTAGCCAGGGAACTCAACTCATCCTCTTCCATCTGTCTCCCCTTCGCCTTCTTTCTCCTCTCCACAGGAAAGTAAATTTGGATGACCACACATGCCCAATTAACTTGGGGCTTACTGGCCAGCTTTGCTTTGCTTTACTTTGCTCTTCTGTTCTCTCCTGTCCTGCCCCCTCCTTCCCTGACCTTTCCTGTCCTGGTCTCTCCTGTCTTTTCCTCTCCTGTTCTCTCCTCTCCTGTGCTTTGCCCTCCTGATCTTAAACCTTAAACCTACTGCACTCTGAAGCCCATAAACTGGGTCCCTGCCCAAACTCTACTTAAGAGATATTTCCTGTACCCCCTTGGCTAAAGAGTGATTATCAGTTATAACTGTTTCCCTTCCCTTCCAGCTTGATTTAGTTATTTTCTTTTGCTCACTAAAGGGGCCACTTCCTGACTACTTCTTAAACAGGCTGATTACTTCTTAAACACTGAATGGGTCTTATCTCTCCCTAAGTAAGTACTTGAGAAGGCTCCAAGCCCAAGAGGCCAAGGTCTCCAATTGCATCCTGGACCATCTCTAGTCATCCTGATGAATATCTGATCACTGGATCCAGATGGCCCTGGAGGAGAAGTGAGGCTGGTGACCTGCACAGCCCTCCCCCACTCAAAACAAAGTCAAGTACAAGTCATCATTTCTCTGATGTCATGGTCCTCTTTGAAAACAAAGGACAAACACAACAGCAACAACAAATTGATTGTGTGAACTTTAGCCTAAAACTTAATATATACTCCTTTTAATCTGATGTGAGTCCATCATCTCAGCTGGTCAAGATTTTTTTTTGGAGGGGCTCCTCATTCTGTCATTAAATGTGATAGTGATTACTCCCAGTTTTGTGCCATTGGATAGGAAGATATCTACTACTTTATCTAAGTGTGAGACCTGAGTACACTTCCCTTGCTAGGTCTACAATCTTGAACAAAGCACTTACCTGCTAATAGCTTGTGCACTGTTTTTTTCTTTTTTTTGAGATTTCCAAACTTGATCTGAGAATTACTGCCCTATTGTCATTTTCTTTTAACTCTCCTATTTGTTAACTCTTCAGAGGCCACATGATACAGTAGAAAAAATGCTGGATTTGCAGTTATTTGGCATGTTCAAATCCCTGCTCTACCACTTACAACCTGTGGCCTTGAACAAGTCGCTTAAGTTCTGTGATTTTTGTTTCCTACTCTTTAAATTAAGGGAGTTGTATTAGTTTTATTCTGACATCTCTTCCAATACTAAATCAATGGCCCAGTGCTGTTTGACAAATAATATAGTGGAAATCATTCTCCCGTTACACACACTGGCATTGTTAATGAGAAGAAAGTCAAGCCTTTCCCAGGTGTATTTCTTGGTTATCTGTAGAATGACATAGGTTAAGAAGCAAAAGGAGAACTCAGGGATACTGCCTTAATAGTTGCATCAGTAGCAGTTACCATAGTGATAGCTCACATTTAGGTCATATCTTAAGATTTGCAAAAATAATATACATTATCTAATCTGATGTGTTTCTACTTCTTTTTAATATATTTTTATTCATTCTCTCTTTTTTTGTCTGCCTATCCTCACTTTCTTCCATCAAATACCCAATTCCCTGAATGCAGTCTGTATCCCATCAGTGCTTTTTGACTAACATCAAAGTGAAAATTCAGGCAGATAGAGATGAATCGATTGTCCATTAAAGGTGCCATCCAAGTTAGTTACAGTTTTACAGACTCAGAATTGTAGGTGCATCACCAACTTCTGAATAAGAATACGCATATCATGATTCTTGCAGTACTTAGACATTATTGTAAGGTTATAAAGGATGAAACTGTCTCTTTAGTTAGATAATCTACAAATGAGTTTTCAGTTTGTTAAAAATGCATTTGACTTAAGAGTTCAATAGCAGAGATTTAAACTTTATTTGTTTATAATTGGGAACTTTTAAGAAATTTTGGAAAGGGAAGTCATATGACTATAATAGTACATTATAAAAACATCTGTGTGTATGCATGCATATTATTATTATATTACCTAGAACTGTAATTTCATTGGTGTAAGGAACTCTAAGTGAGGAAATACCTTTTATTAATGCAAATTAGCAATTATTCTGCAACTAATTGTCTTCAGCGGTTGGATGTGGCACTGAAAGGTCAAGATAATGATCAAATGAACAGCAATATGAAGAATGTAATAGAGAAGAAGAGAAACTAGCTTTAAAATAATAAGAATATTACTTCAGTAGTCTGAGTGCAAAGTTTTGAGTCTTGAAATAGACTGTTTTGGCGGTAGGGAAAAAAAAAGAGAAATGTGAAAAACAGTTCAGTGATAGATTCAATAAGATTTAATAGTTACTAGGTTAAGAGAAGCAGGCGTGTTGTCCTTCAGTCATTTTTTTCAGCCATACTCGAGTCTTCGTGACCCCATTTGTGGTTTGTTTGGTTGTCATTTTGTTTTGGTTTTAGTAAAGATACTAGACTGGTTTGCTATTTCTTTTCCAGTTCATTTTACATATGAAGAAACTGAAGCAAAGAAGGTCACACAGCTAGTAAGTCTGAGGCCAGATTTAAAGTCACAAATATAGCCACTGTACCACCTAGCTCCCCTGGTTCTGTTATTTTCAATGGAGGAGACCAGGCAGGGCAGGTATGGCAGAAAAGACATCAATTTTTAACTAACTGAGTTTTTAAAAAGATTTTAAAGGATTAAAGATTTAAAGTAGAAGCAACATATTTAGACTTTTCCCCTAAAAGCTGAAAAATGAATGGAAAGATTAAAAGACTATCCTATTCACTTTTAAAGTTTCAATAGAGCTGTTGCCAAATCTATATCTTCAATTCTGACTTCTCTTCTTAGTCTTAGACTCAAATCTCAGACTACCTATATAAATCTGTATAAGCCTATTAAGCTCAATATGTTCAAACCTGAGGTTATATAATCCATCACTTCATGGGACCTTCAATGAACACAATTTATCAAAGAATCCTATATGATCTTAACATATGATGGATTCAAATGGAATAGTTTAATAGATTTGCTCATGAACATACTTCTAGTTTTGATTTCACCATTGTTGTCAATGGTCCCACCACTTACCTCATTTTCCACATTTTAAATCTTGGATTTAGCAGTAATGTGGTTGATCTTGGAGAGAAGAATTTCAGTTGATCACTAAGGATGGAAATTACAGTAAATGTACACTATAGCTGAAGATAACATTGCTTACTCCTGAATGAAATTTCCACTATAATCTTTCAGTCAATATTATCTCTTTTTAAGATAATAATGTAGTTTATTTTATATTGATTGAAACAATACATCATCCATTCATTTGCTGATGGTTCCTGAGAGTGTGCAAAATGAGCTTGATCTCCATAACAAGAGAATTGCTATGAGATCATGTGTGGAAAGGCTGAGGCATTTATTGATAGAAAAGGATTGGAAGGGGAATGGCAGTAAACATCACAAGTTGTGTGTGGAAGGTTCTGTAGTGTTTGCCATAGACTGCTACAGCATACAACATTGATATTGGGGGTACTAAACAAAGGATGTCAGTACTCAGAACATTCCTATGCAGCTCTACTTGCTTCTAGCCCTTATAGGGAGTGAGTTTGGTGAACCTGCATCTGGAAGTGTCTTGATCAGCAGTTCTGCTTGATTTCAGCTCCTATAACATCATATTTTGCCCAAAACAAGTTGGGCACCTGAAATCTCCTCTCCATACTGATCAACTTAGCTGTTGTTACTCTTGACATCTTCTCAACTCCCTCAATCTCCTCTCTCCTACGATTGGAGGACTGGAGGGTGAAGCAATAAACTCCTCCTAAAGACTTCCTTTGTGCAGGGCTTGCATCTGAACTTGTTAGGTAATTCTCCATTTTCCATCAACAGTTCTGGTTCTGGTTTTTTACCAACTCCACAGAACATCATGCCACTCTGGTTTCCTCCTCCACAATCCCTGTTTTTCAGCCAGCTTCCTATTTTGTGTTATCTTCTCCCATTATAGTTTAAGCTCCTTGAAGTCAGGGATTGTTATTTTTTTTTCTTATTTGATTCTCTAGTGCCTAACTTAATGCCTGGTACATAATTGGCACTTAATAAATGTTTATTAAATTCAATTTATTGAGTTTGCTTGAAGTGTCTAATAACATGTAGTAGAGGAGCTTTGCCTTTGATTCAGAGTATGAACAAGTATGTCTGCTTACTGGAAGGTGAAGAGAAAGTTTTTAATTGGCTGCTGAGCCAGAACTGAATGTTACTGAATAACTGAATATGTATGCAAAAGACTTCAACAGATTTACATAACTTTCCTCTTCTTCCTGCTAGCCAGGAGATATAAGCACAACTTTCTAAGCTCTGGAGGGCCAGTAGCTCTTCACCTCATTTGACCAGCCTCATCTTATGGCCACCTAGGCAAGCCAGTGTTGGGGGTGGGACTCCCTCCCATTTGTCTCCTTTTTTTGCCCCCTTTTGGTACAACATTTTGTGAAAGTTATCTGCCAAACATTCAGAACCTACTTCAAACAGTGCAACTCCAATGTCTTGGAAACATTTTCAAATGCTAAATGTATGTTTGCCTAAAAGACTATTTTACAAAGAACTCACACAAGGCAAATGCTCACCTGGAGGTTAAAAGAAGTGCTACAAGGACACTCTCAAGGTCTCTATAAAGAACTCTGGAGTCAATTATGAGACATGGGAGACACTGGCACAGGAACACCAAGCTTGGTGTGACTTTATCAAGGTAGGTACTGAGCTTTATGAGCAAAGTGGAATTGCAGTAGCTCAAAAGAAATGTGAAATGTGTAAATTTAGAGATATCTCCCTCCCAAATGCTCATACAGACTATTTGTGCTTAATGTATGCTAGTCCCTTCCCTACTTGTATTAGTCTGATCAGCCACAACTGGACACACTGTACATTGACCCCAATATAGTGAGGGCATTTTCATGCTCTTAGACTACAAAGGACAACCATGCTAGATACCTAACGGTTGAGCTCAGGAGGGAGAAAGAGATAACTCATCTTAACTAAAGAGAAAGCTCCCTTATGCAAGGAGTCGATTCTTAGCAGTCTCAGGAGGTAATGAAAATGTTGGGATGCCAGCTTCTCCTCACATACCTACCTGCAAGTGGTTATTTTTTTGCTCTTCAAAGTCTTTAAGGTTTATAAACCATTTTCCACACTAACAGACTATTCAGGTTCTAGTACAAGTATTATGATCCTCCACAAAAATGAAAAAATAGAGATTCAGGTCAAGAAACTTGTTTAGAGGCATGTATCTAATAAGGGGCAGAGTCAAAATTTGAGTCCAAGTTTCTTTACTTCAAGTCCAGTACTCTTTCCACTGCCAAAGGCTGACTGACTTTCTTAAAGTGTATTGTTACATCAATTAATGGACTGCATGATATATACTATAAAATTAAATACAAACTAAATTTCTAAAACATTATTTAAAATTCTCATTCTGCATGGATTTCTGTTAGAAAAGAGAGAATCTGAAGAACATCTATAAATTTCTTTTCACTCATTTATAATCTCTTATTCTTTTAGGACAATATCTGCACAAAATCCTACATAAGTGATGACTAATGCAGGAGGAGAGATGATACCTGTCAGAGTTTATGAATTGCAAATAGTGACAAAGAGAAATGTTTCATGAATAATCAAAATCAAAGTCTTCATTCTTATTCTTTGGTCTAAATGAGTAAAATAACCCCCATCTGCAAATATGGTTTTTTCCTTTAAAATTAGAATAGTTAATTATTTGAGGGAAAATGAATTTTTTTTAAAAATCTTACATTATGCTGCCTAAAATCTCTATCATATAAAGAGTCTCTTTGGAGTAATTTTCATATGAAAATTATGAACTCCAGGAAATAAAACTTTATAATAGAAATGCTCATATATCCCACAAGTCACTGTGCTGTTGAGGCTGATCAGTTACACTTGTATTGTTCCAGAATTCCACTAAATGCTTTATTTTTTCTCTTGTTTTTTTCAGCTTCTATGTAGTTTGTAATTTTCCCCACTTTCCATTATAAATGATATTGTAAAAAAAACTTCCTTTTTCTTTACCACTACCCATATTTTATATATATCCAGATACATTTTATTACTTTCTTCATGGCTGTTTTTTTTAAATTTTATTTATTTTCAGTGTTCTAACAATCAATACCACATAGCTTAGATTTTATTCTTCTCCCTACTCCTTCCTCCCCTCTTCCTTCCCAAGACAGCATATAATTTTCTATAGGTTCTACACATACATTTTTATCAAATACATTTTCACTATAGTCATGCTGTGTAGAAGAATTAAAATGAATGAGAGAAATCATATAACAAACCCAAAACATAATATACCACGACTGTTTTAAAACTGCATTTTCCAATCTTTTCTTCACACAATAAGCATTTGGGACTGACATTTGAAAGGTTTTAATGTTGTACAGAAGTATGTTGGGGCCAGTTCAGACCACCTCTTGAGAGTCAATTGTCAAATTTTTAAATGTTATCATTTATACCTTGAAAACTGACAAATCCTGCAAATGAAGGCTTGAGTGTCTTTTGTTGTTTCCAGTGTTCAGATTTTTAAAAGTGATGGAGAAAATGTTAATGCAAATACAACTTAAAAGTTTGTCATATGTCAGAGTTTTTTGAGCTATTTCTTAAACATTTACCAGTATTCCCTTTCACCTACTGACACTAAAATTTATGAGGATATGAGTTCAAAAAGTATATTAACTCTCTTACAGGTTTGTATTTCCTTTTCGTTTATAGCACAAAATGGTGTAGCTACTTGTTATTTTACTGCTTTTAATTTTTAAAATTTCATGGATCAAAGGTGCATCCTCTAATTAGATTTAATTTTTATTTCTCTATTAATGATTTGGTACTTTTTTTTAATATGGCTATAGATATCTTGGAATTTTTTTCATTTAAAACCTTCCTGTTCCTATACTTATATCATTTATTTATTGGGAAACGACTTTTATGCCTGTAAATTTGAAAGATTTCTTCATATACCTTGGAAATAAGGGCTTTATCAAAGAAAATTACTACAAATATTATTCCAAGTCAACTATTCTAATTTTAGCTATTCAGTATTCTGCAAAAAAAAAACCCCAAAAACTTTTGTAATCAAAATTGTAAAATTTAACCTCTGTCAGTTATTTGGTCATGAACTCTTCTTTATGCATAGATCTTAAAGTTAATATCTTGCTTATTCATCTAAATTGTTCATGATATAACCCTTTATACAGGTGCATGCTACTGTCAACTTATACCAGCTTGAGAGAGAAGATTGTTACATTTTTATTGTGATTATATTTTCCTTGAAAATCATGAAAAACTAAAAATCAAGGCTTGATTTGTTTTATAGAGTGTCTAAGCTTAAGGAATTGATGGAGACAATATTGATAATACAGAGTAAACTTAAACATATATAATACATTTTTGGAGATCTCATTGTTAAACATTTATCAGCATACCCTTGTCTTTACGCCTGAGTTAAACCTCCATTTGGAGCTAATCTTGCTATATAATGTGAGGTATTTATCTAAACCTAATTTCTGCCAGACTGTTTTAAAGTTTTCTCAGCATATTTCTATCAAATGCAGTGTCCCTGGGGGATCTTTTTTGTAGGTTCTCTGAGTTTATTGAACAGTGGTGCATTGTATTAATTTGTTTCTATATGATGTGTACTTAACCCATTCCACTGATCAACCAAAAACCTAATAGTTTTAATAATTCTTGCTTTGTTGTCTGGTGTTAGTGTTGTTTTCTGGTACCAGTAGATCCCCCTTCTCCCAGATATTTTTTCCCTTATTTCTTTTGGGATTCTTGACCTTTTGTCACTCTCTCCATCAGAGCCCAAAAGCCTTTGTCTATATCCTCATGCTGACTTGAATCTAGAAAATTATTAATTTTTTCCCTTTTCATTTTCTTATTATTATTCAATCTGGTGCACTTTTGAAAATCTTTATTGAAGTAGTTGTGGGGGAGAACTGAACTGTTCTTCTTCCTACTCCATTATCTTTGCTAGTCTCCCCTTCTAAGTCTTCATCTTGACCTCAATGAATGCTATCAAGAATCATTGATGTGTCAGTTCAAGAAAACCAGAAAATAGGTTTTCTTGACCATTTAACATGTTATCATTATTACTGATAATATTTCAAGGAACCCATGATTTCATCGGTGTGATTACTTTCCCTGCCAAATCCAGGTAACAAATTCTTTATAACTTGATAGATGGATGATGGTGGTGATGATGACAATGATGATGACAATGGCTAACAATATTGCTTTGAGGTTTGCAAAGAGATTTACACATATTATCTCATTTGATCCTGAAAACAACTCTGTGACATTATTTTTTATAGGGAAAAACAAGTACAGCATGGTACAGCATCTCTGAACTAAGCTAAAATTTTTGTCAGATAAGGCGCATACAGTCTATATGCCACCTTTTAAGTCTGGTAGCACCAATAAAAGATACTTGAGTTACTTTCAAGCACCCAAGATCACCCCCACACCATGATGAAGCATTGGAAGAGAAGTTTACACTAATATGAGGTTTATGAGTCTACTTCCTATTAATTCATTTTAGATGATACTGAAATTTAACCCCTTAGTTTGCCAGTAAAAATTTACTAGAAATGCTCAATGCCTCAGTGAGAAAAAAATATTTTCTTTTACCTTACTTATTTCAACTATATAAATATTTGGAAAAGAAGTGATAGTGACAGAATCAACTGAAACTTGATGCTTAGCAATTTCTTTTTTGGAAATATGATGCCACATCCCACCTCCCCCTGCCAAACTAAGAAAGAAATTAACAACATAAAGACTATTTGGGATGAAACATTCTTCATTTGTCTTGTTGGGGTATTGGACATTGAATATTACATACATTATCACATGCAATTACTATGTTTAATTTTTTCTTCATGATTAGGGAAAGTTCTGTTTTTGGAGATATTGAAAATTTTCTATGGTATTAAAAAAGGCATTCACAAAACTGTTTTGAAAGTTTCTAAGTGTTTGATTCTTTTAGTTCCTTTGGTGTTGCACTGTTAGGAGAGAGAGAGAAACAGAGAGAGACAGACAGACAGAGATAGAGAGAGAAAGAGAGACAGAGAGAGAGAGAGAGAGAGATCCATTAAAAGAGAAGTTATATTAATGGCATTCTCTTTTTGAAGGTCAAGAGTTGGAACAAAGATATATAATCAGAAATAGTAATAAGGATACATAAAACAGGCTAAAAAGATATGAATCTCACCATGTGTATTAAATATAAGTTCACTCACATACATAGATGTGTGGGTTGTGTAAATCCAGAAAGCAAAGAAAAAACCTGCACACCATGAGCAATGTACTAGCACATATGGGAACAGCTTAATTATCTGGTCAAAAATATTGCTGTGCTAGTTGTAGTCTCAGCATGTTCTCTTTACATCGGAGATGTGACATCAGCAGTACAATCAGAGTGGCAGCCCAGGGTGACTTTTTGAGTTGTCTGAAAATTACAGTTTCAACATGTCTTTTGTTTGGAACTTGCTCACTGCAAATGGTATACTGAATTAGAACATTGGTGGTTGCTGGATCTCTTTGAAAAGCATTAAAAAAATTGAGTTTTTTTAGTCACAATGTCACTATGGAATTTGAAAATACACACATATAAAAGCAGAATATAATGCTAGTGAATTGAAACTTGATAAATTATGGACTGAATTCTATTTTAATATTAAGAATCTCTGCTGAGTTCAAAAGACTGGAGGGCTGTGTCTTCTCTCTCTCTCTCTCTCTCTCTCTCTCTCTCTCTCTCTCTCTCTCTCTCTCTCTCTCTCTCTCTCTCTCTCTCTCTCTTCACAAAGACAGATCATGTTCAGTCCTGGGAAAACCTTGTCGCTAAAGAGTGGCATGACACTCCTTTTTCTCACAATCTTTGGCTCATGATTCTATAACTCATCCATTTTTGGATAATTTATCTAAATTATAAAACTTGGCTCATATCTATGATCTCTCCAAAGTGTGGAGGCAAGGGGAAGACATTCAATGTACAATATAAATCAGGTATGCAACAAATATTTATTTCCTACACAAAAGAAATAAATGCACAATATTTACATGCATGCATTGACAGAATAACATCCAACAAGATCAAATGACAAATTATATCAACTGTTACTGTTTCCAGGGAGCTTGACAGATTAAATTTAACTAGACCATAAAGCTGTTTTCAAGATGGTGAATAGGAATTGTTCATGTCTACTATCCTATTAGGCCAAAGCTTGGGCACTTTCTTCTGTCGGTGAACTGCTTGAATACAACAACTTCCCCTGCCTCCCATCATATTCATGGGCTTTTTCAATTCATAAGATCATCATGAGATGGACATATGCATGTCCATTCTGACATGGATGTTCAGTCAACTAAAATATGAGAGTCAATGCTATCTTAAAAATATTGTTGGACAAGATCAAGGGCATCATCATCCTGAGAGCTACCAAATGCAAGCTAGCACACATAGGCAGGTTCAGTTCAGGGAGGCCAGCTTTGTAAGCTCCAATTATTTTATGTTTAGCCCTCTCAGAGGTGAACATTTCCATCAATAAAATAATCAAGAATCATTTATTAAGTACCTATGTGCTAGAAACTATGGTTCATGCTGGGGGCACAAAGACAAAAATGAAACAGTCTTGAGCAAATAGCTTACATTCCATTAAATATAAAATACGTATCAGGTAGTTTGAGAAGGGAGGTAATTGGGCTGAAGGGATAAGGAAAGGATTTATGTAGGAGACAGTGCTTGAGCTTATGCTTAAAGTTAGTAAGGAATTCTGTGGTGAGGAAGGAGAGGATTTGAGGAATAGGGGATGGTCAATAGAAAGATATGGAGATAGAATGCCATGTTTTGACAAAGGAATGCCAATTTTGCCAAGCTGAGGAAAGCAGGAAGGGGAGCAATGTGTAATGAATGAGGCTAGAAAGATTTGCTAAATGTAATGGTCTTTAAAAGTCAATCTGAAGAGCTTATGTTTTATCTTAGAGGCAATGGGGAGTGACTATAGATTAGGCAACACTATGCTTGAAGAAAATTAAATTGACAGCTAGATACATGATGGTTTAGAGTGGGGAGAGGGTTGATTCATGGAGTCATATTGCAAAATCATTAAAATAGTTCAGGCAAGAAGTGATGAAGGCCTAGACTAAGGTGGTGTTAGGGGGGATGTGATATATATATATATATATATGAGCACAGGGATTTAATGTGTTCATGTATAAGACTATGTGTTTGTGTGTGTAAATATTTATACACACATGTCTTTCCAGCTCTATGATTCTTGGATTATATATATATATATATATACATATATATGCACATACATATATACACACGTGTGTACACATATATACATATGTGTGTACATATATACACATATACATGAGTATATACATATAATACATACATACACACACTCAACCCTCAGCTTTTACAGCAGTAATATTTCAAGAAAATGTGTGAAAATACAAAACAGTAATGTTGATACAATAAATGTATGGTAAAGAGAGGGTGACTACTAAAAATTGTAATATTTTAATGGAAATAACTGAAAATGCATTTTTGCGTACAATTTTTATAACAAAACATTAATTCTGATAATAGGCACTTTTCTTAATACAGTAACCATGAAATAACCCATAAAATGCCATACAAAAAATAACATGCAAAATATTTTTTCTTACTAGTAATTCTCTGGAATTATGTGAGTTTTTGTGCCAGTGACTTCAGACAATATTCTATTTTCATAGCTCATAAAATCTACAGAATCATAAATTCTGCACAATAAATAAAATTATTTAAACTAAAATACATTTTTTAACCACAATCTTACTTTCTACTGTGTCAGATGGCTATATGAGAGCATAGTATGTATACTATGCTACTGTAAATCTGTCTATCTTGATTGCCCTCTGAAAACCAAGGGAGAGGTTGTTGGAAATTTAGTCACTGCTGTCAGAAGATGCCAAGAATGGCAAGATCTCAACATCATCTCTGACACTGTTCTTCACAGCTCATAGAAGGCATTGGAGATCATGAAGAACACACCAACATAATTTATCAGTGACCATTGCTTTGTATGCCATTTGAGATCCTTAAGAGTCTAAGAGATGGGAGCAAGGCAGAGGGGAATTGAAATCTAACCTTGAGACTTCAATCAATAATGGGATTGGCAGCCTCAATGCCTCTACTAGTTGGTCAATTAGAGCAACAGCAGTTGCAGACATTCAGCCACAAAATGTATACAACCCCATCATTTTCTCAGAAATCCACATCATTAGCATTGCATATTTGGACTTAGAGCCCAAAAGACTTACACTACATTTTGAGAACCAAAATGCGATACATAATTTAGTTTTAAAGACACATAATAAAAATATGCAATGAATGCGCAAGTTTACTTTAAAATAGTAAGATGTACAAGACCAATGAAATGCCTAGTAAGATACCAACCACTCAAAAAACTTGCATGCATTATGTCTCATTTTTTTCTTTAATGTGCACAGCCATCAATGTGTGTAACTGCATGAGTGAAAATGAGATTACTGATAAAATCATGTGAAAGCTTGAAATAATGAAAATTAAACATATGACTATTGTGGATTGACTCATGTGTGTGTGTGTGTGTATGTGTGTGTGTGTGTGTGTAATATCTAATAATCATAGAGCTGGAAGGGACTGTGTGTGTGTGTGTGTGCACGTGTGTATATCTAAGAATCATAGCACTGAAAGGAACTATAAAATAGTATCAGCTCCTTCCATTCCTTTTAACCACATAAAAAATTGCGTCACAGGATTAAAACCTTTAAAACTAAAAGCAGTCTTTACAGATGATCTGCCCATCCTATTTATGTTACAGATAAAGAATGTGGGACCTAGCAACATTAAACAACTTGCCCAAGGAGTAAGTAGCAGGACTGGGATTGGAATGGTGTCTTCTTATACTAAAAACCATTGTCAATTCTTCTTTACCACTAATCATTAAATGTGTGTGTGTGTGTGTGTGTATCATGGTCATAATGGACCTTAGAGAAGACATATTTCAATGGCTTCTTATTTAAGAGCCATCCAGCCTATGTTTAAAGATCTCTAGTTGGAAAAATATTCCATCTCATTACAAATTTCACTATCGTTGTCATAGTTAGCATCCAATCTCTGGACAGTTGCTGTCTCACCATTGGTTTCCATGAACACCAGTGTCTGACTCACCTTTCTAAAACATAACTTTGACTGTGTCTGTAGATTACCTCTGAAGTCTCTTTCAGATCTAAATCTATAATTCTCTGCTCAAAAATCATCAGTAACTTCTTACTGTTCAGAGGATGAACACAGCCCAGTAGCCATATTCTAAAAATGTCTAAGGACTCAGTGTTAATGAGAAAGAAACAATATCACAAATAAAACAAACTGATTTCCACTAGTGGACATCCTGTGTTGTTTTTTTTTTTTTTTATTTTAGTTGAGGTTTTCTTTGTTACTGTTTTTAAATTCTAAACATTTAGATTACTCCTACTTCACATAAGATCTCTTATAACAACATAAAACAGTTAAGTAAAACTAATATATAAAGACCTTATCTGAAAATGCATTCAATATTTCAAATTTGTAGAACCCCTGTAGCTCTCTATTTTTTTAATTAACAGAAATATCCTTTCCATCCTTTCAACTCATTGAAAAAAATATTTGTTATAATAAATATGCATACTCAAGGAAAAAAATGCCTCAATGTTGTTTGTATGTGTGTTTATGTGTTTTGTATGTTTATAAATTCTAGAGAATACATAATATATATTTCATATATGATATAGTATATTATATATTGTAAAAGTTATATGCATTATATCTACATGTCTCCTATGCTACAAATCCATCACATCTCTAATAAATACCACATTTCGTCATAGGTCCTCTGGAATTGATCGTAGTTCTTACAAAGTTCAAAACTGTTTTTGCATCATTGTTATTATATGAATTGTTTTCCTTGTTCTGCTTAATTCATTTTTCAAACATTTATAAAAGTTCTCAAAATTGTTCTTTTTAAATATATTGATATTTTAAATTGTTTTTGTTCTACTACTTCATTCTATGCCAGTCCACATCTTTCCATGTCTTTTTTTTTTAATTTAACTTTTTACATTCATTTTCACCAAATTTGGGGTTCCAAATTTTCTCCCCTTTTTATCCCCTCCCCCCACCCCAATACACCAAGCAATCTAATTTTCCCTATCTCCAATCTGCCCTCTCTTCTGTCATCCCTCCCTTCTCTTGTCCCCATCTTCTCTTTTCTGCTGTTGGGCCAGATGACTTTCTATTCCTCATTAACTGTATGTCTTCTTTCCTAGTAGCAAACAACAATACTAAACAGTTGCTCCTAAAACTTTGAGTTCCAAATTCTCCCCATCCCCTCCCTCCCCACCCATTCCCTTTGGGAAGGCAGGCAATTCAATATAGGCCCTATCTGTGTAGTTTTGGCAAATGACTTCCATAATAGTCATGTTGTATAAGACTAACTGAATTACCCTCCATCCTATCCTGCCCCTCATTGTTTCTCTTCTGTCTTTTGATCCTGTCCCTCCCCGAGTGTTGACTTCAAATTGCTCCCTCCTCCCTTTTCCCTCCCTTCCATCACCGCCCCCCCCCTTGCTTATCTCCTTCTCCCCCACATTCCTGTACTGTAACATAGGTTTTCATACCAAAATGAGTGTGCATTTTATTCCTTCCTTTAGTCAAATGTGATGAGGGTAAACTAATTGTTTTTTTCTCTCTGTTCTCCTCTTTTTCCCTCCACTAAAAAGTCTCCTGCTTGCCTCTTAAATGACATATAATTTACCCCCATTCCCATTTCACCCTCTTTCCTCCCACTACCTTTCTCTCTCACCATTTACCTTAATTTCTTTTAAAATATGGTCCCATCCTATTCAATTCACTCTGTGCTCTCTGTCTTTGTATGTGCATGCATGTGTGTATGTGTGTGTGCATGCATGCGTGTACATGTGTGTGTGTGATCCCACCAACTACCCAGATACTGAAAAGTTTTAAGAATCACAAATATTGTCTTTCCATGTAGGAATGTAAACAGTTCACTTTTGGTAAGTCCCTTCTGACTTCTCTTTGCGATTTACTTTTTCATGCTTTTTCTCATTCTTGTGTTTGAAGGTCAAATTTTCTTTTCAGGTCTGGTCTTTTCATCAAGAATGCTTGAAAGTCCTCTGTTTCATTGAAAGACCATATTTTTCCCTGAAGTATTATACTCAGTTTTGCTGGATAGGTGATTCTTGGTTTGAGTTCTAGTTCCTTTGACTATCCTATTCCATGGTCTTCAAATATGCTATTCCATGCTCTTCGATCCCTTAATGTAGAAGCTGCTAGATCTTGAGTTATCCTGATTGTATTTCCACAATACGGGAATTGTTTCTTTCTAGCTGCTTGCAAGATTTTCTCCTTGACCTGGGAGTTCTGGAATTTGGCCACAATGTTCCTAGGAGTTTCTTGGATCTCTTTCAGGTGGTGATCGATGGATTCTTTCAATACTTATTTTGCCCTCTGGTTGTAGAATATCAGGGCAGTTTTCCTCGATAATTTCATGGAAGATGATGTCTAGGCTCTTTTTTTGATCATGACTTTCAGGTAGTCCCATAATTTTTAAATTGTCTCTCCTGGATCTATTTTCCAGGTCAGTTGTTTTTCCCATGAGATATTTCACATTCTCTTCCATTTTTTCATTCTTTTGGTTTTGTTTGGTGATTTCTTGGTTTCTCGTAAAGTCATTAGACTCCATCTGTTCCATTCTAATTTTGAGAGAACTATTATCTTCAGTGAGTTTTTGAACCTCTTTTTCCATTTGGCTCATTCTGCTTTTGAAAGCATTCTTCTCCTCATTGGCTTTTTGAACCTCTTTTGCCAATTGAGTGAGCCTATTTTTCAAGGTGTTATTTTCTTCAGCATTTTTTTGGGTCTCCTTTACCAAGGTATTGACCCGTTTTTCATACTTTTCTTGCCATCTCTCTCATTTCTCTTCCCAGTTTTTCCTCCACCTGTCTAACTTGCTTTTCAAAATCCTTTTTGAGCTCTTCCAAGGCCTGAGCCCACCCGACATCCCCCTGGGATGTCTGGGGTACTGCGGCTCCGCCCTCCACGTGTTTCCCTGATGGCAAGAATATTTCGTCAGATCCGGAAGTCAGGATCATTTGCATCTGTTCGAAAAAACTCTCTATAGTCTTATTTTTCTTCCCTATTCTAGGCATTTTCCCAGCCAGCTACTTGACTTCTGAAATTCCTGTCTACCCCCGCCTATATCCGCCCAGCCAGTGCTTGGGGTCTGAGGTTCAAATGGGCTTTCCGCAGCAAACTTTAGTTCAGGTGCTGGGGTGGGGGCAGGGCCGCCTCCCAGGCTCAGCCCCCTCAGGGGCTTTATGCAGAGGCCTTCAGTAATGGGGTAGGGCAGGGCCGTCTCCCTTCCATTTGACTAATTCTGCTTTTGAAAGCATTCTTCTCCTCATTGGCTTTTTGAACCTCTTTTGCCAATTGAGTGAGCCTATTTTTCAAGGTGTTATTTTCTTCAGCATTTTTTTTGGGTCTCCTTTACCAAGGTATTGACCCGTTTTTCATACTTTTCTTGCCATCTCTCTCATTTCTCTTCCCAGTTTTTCCTCCACCTGTCTAACTTGCTTTTTAGAATCCATTTTGAGCTCTTCCATGGCCTGAGCCCACTCAACATCCCTCTGGGGTGTCTGGGATACAGAGGCCCCGCCCTCCACGTCTTTTCCTGATGGCAAGAATATTTCCTCCCCATCAGAACCGAAAGGCGGGAACATTTGCACCTGCTCGATGAAGCTCTCTATAGTCTTGTTTTTCTTCCCTTTTCTGGGCATTTTCCCAGCCAGTTACTTGACTTCTGAGATTCCTGTCCACCCCTGCCTAGATCCGCCCAACTAGTGCTTGGGGTCTGAGATTCAAATGGGCTTTCCTCGCCGCGCTGCTGCTAATCAATGTGAGCTTTAGTTCTGGTGCTGGGGTGGGGGCAGGGCCGCCTCCCAGGCTCAGCCCCCTCAGGGGCTTTATGCAGAGACCTTCAGTAATGAAGATCCTGCCTGCTGCTCGGGAGTCCCGGGGGCCACCGCTGCTGCCTCTGCCCCTGCCTCTGCCTCCGCCGCTTCCTCCCAAGGGGCCTGAGCCACGGAGACACCCCGCTCCCCTCTCGGCCAGCCCAGACGTCTCTCTCACTGACCTGTAGCGTCTGTGGGCGAAGGGACCTTCTCAGCTGCCAGAGGTTCTGTCCCTGAAGCCTGCTCAGATCTGCTCCTCTGGGGCCGCAGCCAGGGCAGCGCTGGGGTGGGGTCCACTTTCTGGGGCGCGACGGACCCTGGGGATGGCTCTCCAGGGCTCTCCAGAACGGAAATCTCTTCCACTGTGTTTCTGCACACCCTGAAGTGATCCAGAACTTGTGGGGAGCTCTTCTTACATTAAATTCATGGGCTGTGGGTTCGGAGCTAGCATATGTGAGTCTTTCTACTCCGCCATCTTGACTCTGCCCTTTCCATGTCTTTTTGAAACTAACAATTTTTCATTTCTTAGAACACAATAGGAATCCCACATATCCATCTTCTATGACTTATTCAGTCATTCTTCAAATAATGGTAATACTCTCAATATTCTTTTTTACCAAGATAAAAAAGCTGCTTTAATTACTTTATTTTTTGCATGCAAGAACATCTCCTATTTCTTTGATCCATTTTGGTTATAAATGGGTTAATGGGCATGACTCCCTGGTTTCAAAATAATTGTGTATGTATTTTTTACTGTTCTGGCCCACAACTCTTCCATTGTAGAAGCCTTGGAGATAGAGCTTCTCAGTTCATATCATGTTCTAGGCAAAAGTACGCTGCAGGTGGTAAGTATTGTCAGCAGTTAAAGTCTCTTCAGTCTCTTTGTCCCCTATCAAGCTTTGAGTTAACCCAACTTCTTTGGGTTCCATTTGCTGACTCCACACTGATTACTTCCATTCTGTGTAAGCTATTCTTTCCAGTAGGGTTCATGGTATTTTCATCATTATCATGTAAGATTAATATTTTATTGTGGTTAGGGAAAGTCCTTTCAATTATTGCTTCCCTTTCAAAAATTCCTTGGGCATCAAGATGGCACAGTGGACAGAGCACTGGACCTGCAGTTTAGAAGGCCTAAGAACAAATCTGACCACAGACCCTTACTACCTGTGTGACTCTGGGCATGTCTCTTGCTTTGTTCTAAAAATAAAAATAGAAAGGTATTAATACTTTATTTTAAGGTCCTTAAATATAATTTAAGCTATCAGAGTAAACATCTAAACATAATGAATAAGATTTTTCCCACCTTAAACGTGTTAGGTACTTTTCAAAATCAAGTGCTTTCATAAAAGCTTTTTTTGTTTACTTTGCTTTAAAATACTACAGACTATGGAGAAAGCCTTAATTGTAAGGGATTCATCTGGTCTTAATATCTCACTGAGACTAAAGTCCAGATTCCATCAGGGCCACAACAGTCTTGCCTCAATGGATCTTTCCATTCTTTTTCATGTTCCTCTTCTTACTGACAGGCAGCTTAAGCTCTATGGAAAGTGAACTCTTCACTATGATCCCTGATCAAACACTGCTTTCCTTTTCAGCTGTAAATCCCACACTTTCCTATGTCTTTGACAACTTTTACCCATTAAAACAACTCTTTGAAGAATCTCCTTTACTGAATGAAATCTTTGAGTAAATTCTTCTCTTATACATTCCTACTTCTGAAGAAATTTAAATTTCTGATGAAATTTACCCCTCTGTAACACTTTGACAAAATTTTATTACATGTTTCATGTACTTCCAAGATTGTGATTAATCCTGTACTTGTGTCTTAATGCATGAACCTTGTCCTAGTCATCGTTTTAACCTTTATAATGGCTATGACAGTGATTTATATGCAGTATATAACTGTTTTCTAAATGAAAAAAAAAATCTAAATTAATCTTTGCCCCTCAGAATAGAAAACACTTTGTTTTTCAACTTATTAGCTTAATTATGTGCCTTCCTTATCCTAGCAAACAGCGTTAAGTGAAGAAATCATCAGATAACTTCTGTATCTATCACAACATTTAGTGTAGGGATTTTCACATAACAGTAAGCATTTGTTGAATGAATGAATGTAGAAAGACTAGGATGGCCTTATGTAGGAGGTTGTGAATGAGCTGAGTTTTGAAGAAAAACCAAAAGATCTAAGAAGTTGTGAATAAGCTGAAGGAAAACTAAAAAATCTAAGAAGATTTAAGGAAGGAATATATACAGCTCCTCCAGTTCCTAAGTTTAAAGCCAAGGGGTATCCTTAGAGTGTGGTATGCACAGAACAGCAATGCCAGTTTGGTTGGGCAATACAGTATCTGAAGTAGGTTATATGACATAGGAATGGAAAGATACATTATGTTGACTTCACTATGCATCTGATGCCCTATCTCCTTTTAGTTCCTGGGAAAAAGATGCCCCTCCTTGGATAAGCTTATCACCTCTAAACTCAATACCAGCTCAAGACTGATTGACTCTGCCTCCCTCAGCCTCCTTCCCCTCTCCTTTGTTTGGCAAGCTGGAGGGCAGAATGCCAAACTCCTCCCAATGCCTTCCTTTATAGAGGGCCACAACTGGACCCTCAGATCATCCTGCTTAGCATCTAGTGTCTTGCCTGGTTTCAATGCCATGGAATAAAATACTCCCAGTGTACCCTTTCCTAGCTTTCCTGCCTCCATTTATGTGTTGTTTTCCACTTTACATTGTAAGTTCATTGAGAGCAAAGACTATCTTTCTTTTCATTATGTCCTTTATGCTTAGCACTGTGTCTGGCATCTCATAGGCATGTAAAAATGTTCATTGGATTTGTAGTCTTCAACGAACTGGATTGATAAAAAGTAGTATAACATGTGACTGGAATGGCAGGATAGAGGTCAGTTGAGAAGGGTTTTAAATGCCAAAGGAGCATGCATTGGATCATAGAGGTAATAGGTAGCCACTGGAATGATGTCATATATGTGCTTTCAGTCTTTTCGGGTTATGTGAAAGACTAGAGGAAAGAGTGATATAGTGAGACCATTAGGAAGAACTTGCATTAATCCAAGTGAATGATGATGATAGTTTTTACTAAGCTGATTGCTTTTTTTTTTTTCTGTGTCAGATCTAAGAGATGTTCAGGAACTAGATGTGTACAGTGAGGAATTGCCGAAGTTGAGACCTTGAGAAACTGTAGGATGGTGACATTTTCAGTAGAAATTTGAAAGAAGCATAATTTTAGCCTAGATGGGATTGCTGAGTTCTGTTATGATGTGTAAATTTGAGATGTTTATAGGATCTGTAATTGAGAAGGAACTGGAAATGAAGAGAGAAGCTGGTGCTGGAGATATCAATAGATAGATAAATAGATAGAACAATCATCTTCTTAGACATGATAATTAAATGAAAATGATAAATTAGGTTACCAGGAGAGATAAGCTGGGTTATACAAGACTAGAGTATGGTAGTATAAACAAATAAAAGGGAAATACCAAGTAAAAATTTGTCTACATCTGTCATTGAGACATCTATGATATGCTAATGGTTCATAAATTGAGGTGGTCCCTCCAACAATCTGCGAGAGGTGGGGAACCTGTGGATTAGAGGCCACATGTGACCTTCTAGATCCTTGGGTGTGGGCTTTTAACTGAGTCCAAGTTTTACAGAACTAATTTTTTAAGGGGATTTGTGCTGTGAAGTTTGGATTCACTTCACATGTGAGGACCTCAAGACCGCAGGTTCCCCACTCCTGCTTTAGATAATCCATCCATGCTTTCTAACCTGATCTTTCCCTTATCCTTGTCTTCCTGCAAATCTTGGAACTGGTATACACCCAATATACATACTCATAGCCTCCGCCTAGTACTCTTGACACAACATGGATAACAAGTGCAAAAAGGCTATTTGTTGGTTAACTATAACGTTTGCTAAAGGACCAACCCACTTCATTTTCTGTGCGTATGTCTCTCTGATCAAATCCTTTCTGTCACTCTCTCAAAAAATTTTTGATTGGTATTCTTCTACAGACCACTCACACTCACATATTCTATTTAGTGATTGATATAACCATCCATCATTGCTCTGCTTTGCAGTTATATATAAAGGGTAAGCAGTTCATATAAATGGCTACAATTAGTGTTACTTTTACGTAGTCAGATCATTTTTAGAGTCATTTTCTTCTCCATTGATTTGCCAGAATCTCCAATTGCTATTTGTTAAAAATGTTCTCTAATAGCATAAATATTTTAATTTAAATTATATATATACATATATAATTTATGTATATGCATGCACATATGTATATGTATGCATGTATGTGTTTACTATATATATTTGTGTCACCAGATACTCTTTAAAAACATGAGTTGACCATTACCATCAGTGAAGTTTTCCACACTTTCCGTTACCGATGCTAATGAAATAACAGATCTCGACATAAAAAGGAAGGGTTTGTGAAGGAAAGCTTAAAATTTTGAAGTTGGATTTTAAAGGGTAGTTTGGAATAGAAAGAAGGAGTGGGAGAGAGATAGAGGGAGAAAGAGAGAAGTGGAAAGGCATAGGCTATGAGTACTCTAAAAAAGAAGTCATTAAAAGTAAATTAGACAAGGGAAGGATCTTGTATAATTGTGATGAGGGAAAATTCTTAATGAAAATAGGGATAGTATTGATAATGAAAGACAAAATGTAAAATTTCAATTTCATAAAATAAAAATTTTTAGAAGTTTTGACTTGTCCACATAAATCTGGATATAAACATACACACACATACAGCCATACACATATACACACATATACCCACATACATACATATGTGTGTATATACACTTTCATAGAAGTGACTGTTGAAGTCATGAACTTGTCAAAGGGCAGAATGTGAGGAGAAAAAAAACTCACCTTCACAGGTTGGTAAGAGAAAAGAGCAAAAGTATTCAGAGAGGGAATGGTTTGAAATGCTGGAAATCGAAGTATCCTGTCTCTGAGGTCCAGGGAGGAAAGAATATAAAGTGAAAGGGAATGGTCAGTAGTGTCACATAGTGTGTAGAGGATAAGGAGGGAAATGGGTAATCACTCCTTGGCAGCAAAGGTTCTCGTTACCTGCTCCTTCTCTTAACCCTCTTTGTAACTGAGAGATCTTTATATGTTATCTAGCTTTGCCCCACTTCACATTTTCCAGTTCAGACTTAACTATCCTGAACATTGCCTGAACAAACCATACGTATTTCTCTCTTTTCTGGACTCTAGGGTTTGAAGAAGCATTATTTGAATGCTGGATTTTCTACCTGCCTGGGAATCCATTAATGCAAATGTTTTCTAGTGGGAGGCCTTGACACAAGTCATATGGTCAACAGTATGGTAAAATTGGGAGTACAGTGAAAATTAACTCTGAATTCCTGACATCATGACATTTTTGAGGCAAAGAGAGGGATGAAGAAAAATCAACATTAGGGAAATTAGTATATAGGGTCATCTGAATTTGGAGATACTAAGATTGTATAAGGTTCTGCGTCCTTCAGTTATAACTGATAATTGGTAATTCAGAATACTCTTTCCATGATTCAGTAATAGTCCTGTAGAGGCAAAAGCCAAATCATCCCATGGTGTACCCTGCCCAAAAGAAATGAATTGCATTTCAGTTGTGGTCCAGGCCCCTTAAAGGACCAAAAAAGAGAGTTTAGAAGTTACTATCAATGCTGGACATCACAATATACAAATAATTTTGTTTAATATAATGGAAAAATCCTTCCCTAATTTCAAAAATACCTCTTATTGCTTGCTGATGCACTAAATATTAAGGGAAATACCTTTTTTTCTCATTTTACTTGATACCAAGAAAGATAAATAAAAAAACAAATTCTGAAGAAATAACAATATGTTCAAGTCATTGATGCTGAAGTATAAGCATCTGCACATTACCAATTATAGTAAATGACACTATTATATCTTTTATTGTTTTCTTTTTTCCCTAAGCTACCTAAAGAATAAGGTTCCAGGACCTTAAGAGGGAAGCAGGCCCACCTCCTGATAGGGATGGGAGGGGAAAAGATAGAACGGATTCTAAAATAATTTCCTTTCCTAATGTTTTCACGGCCTGCATTTATTCACCTTCAAATTTAAGCAGTATACTAAGTTACTTCAAAAGGGCATAATTCAGCATCATTATTTCACAGGACTCCCCTTATTCTGTTTTTTTTTAATATTAAATTTCCTATTTTATTGCGAACTCAACAATCAGTAAAAGATACAAATATTTCAATACACCAAGAACAAGAAGGGAAATTGTAAGAATTATAGTGAAAAGCTTGTAGGTTTAGTTTTTTTTAAGATGCATATAGATATATAGATATAAAATTGAAAATGGTAATAATAAAACTGCTCTACATATTTGTTCCCTTGACTTTTTCCTCTATGCAACAGATTTCCTTGATAAATGTCTAATACCAAACATGCGAATGTCTATATACATATGTACATATATATATATATATATTTGCATATGTACAGAGAGAGAGAGAGACAGAGGCAAAAAAACAAACTACAAATATTTAAGAACAAGAGTCATTCCCCAAGTGATCAGAGGTTATAAAGAGGCTCTTCTCAAAGAAATAGACTCCACTATCTCCTTCTAGATGTACTTATCTACCTCCATCTCTACATCACTTACCATTCTCTCCAATAGTGATAAGTTTTGGTTCTTATTTCCCATCCCACTTGACTGGGAGAAATAAAATTAATCCTTACTTCCTACTGGTTACAATTGTTCTGTTATCATTAATAATCCATCCTTTGAAGATCCTACCACCTAAATTTGCAAAGAAAATATTGTGCTACAGTAGGTAGAAAGCAGTAATTTTACTCAGGAAGATATACGTTCCAATCCCACCATGGACATTTATTAGTTCAGTGGCCTGGCAGGCCACTTAACCTCTCTAGTTCTTGGCTCTGAAACGGGCTTGACCAAAACAAAACTTGCTCTTTGAACCAGAGGCCTACCGTCTCAGAAGTTTCCAATCACATTTTATAGTGCTTCAAGGTTTATAAAATGCTGTAGAATCTTAAAAAATATATCAACTCCAAAAGTCTTCACTACAGCAATCATGCCAACCATTAGAGAGAATAATACTCCCTTAACTGCTTCTTCCCATGCACTATCTCCAGAATTCTAAATCATTTCTCCTGCCACCAGGCTGACTGTATGTTCCCCATAGCCTTAGAAACAATAAAAATAACAGAATAGTATTATTTTCCAACCTTCTATATATGGACCAGCAGGAATCTTGCAGCCTTTCCTCAATCCAGATTTCCATCTTCACTGAGAGATCTATGCCCTGGAATTAAAAAAAGCATTCTGTGCAAAAGCATAGAAAAATCTATTCCCAGAATTTCTCATTCATTGTGAAGAAATCACTTTTGTAAACTGTAAAGCCTATAAACAGAGAAACAGAGATGTGATGCTTATGTCACAGATAATTATATATCCTTATATTTACCATGAGCTGTGTATGACATTATAAAAACATTCACGTACTCTCAAAGTCATTTGTAAAATGCTTTTTGACATAACAATATCAGAAACACAATCTCTTGATCTAAATACATAGTTCTCCTGTAATTAAGAGTTCCTCTGTCCCAGGTCCCAAGAAAAAGACGTATCTAAGTTAGTTTGGTGTTGGTATGAGGCACAAGGAATCCCCAAACACAGTTAGAATCAACAGCTCACAGATTAAGCCAAGCCTCTGTCCATACTTTCTTTAATTTTTTAGCTGCCATTTGGAATACACACAGATATAATGATTCACTTGTTTTGGGGAGCCTATTTAATTAAAATATAGATAGATATGTACATATGTGTGTATTTATGTATGTGTGTCTGTATATTTTTTCCCTTAAAGATCACGTGTTATCCTCTTCAATACTGACCACTCTTCTCTTTTGCCTTTTAACACTCACTAGCAGGAGGCAAAGTCAAAATACTACTTGCTCCCTACCTCTACTTCCATAATACTGCTTTTGTAATATTAAACTATATATTAAGCCTATCTTTTGGACCTCATGCCATCTATATTTGACTTGATCCAAACAAGCAATGTGATATAGCAGGTAGAGTGCTGAACATAGAGTCAAGCAAAACCTGTGTCCAAATCTCATTAGACAGCTGTTCCTAAGCAGGTCTCTTCAACTCTTTGAACCTTGGTTTCTTCATCTGTAAAATTTGATGGGCTTTATGATCTTTTCCAGCTTCAAATTTATAATCCTATAATTTTTAATTATCATTATCATCTGATTCCAGGAATTTTCTTGACTTCCTCAGTGATTTCAGTATCTGCTTTATGATATTCTTCTCTACCCCAGTTTCTTCCATCATTCATTATGACTTCAACTGCTCATTCACCTTTGGCATCCACCTGTCATTCCAAGAAGCTGTAACAGGTACAATGGTCACACCCCAGTAAAACCATCTCAGTAGAGGGGATAAACCAGTTTGAGTGTAAGTGACAGACCTCAAAGCTGTCGGTGAATTAGAGGGACATCTAACCCAAGTATGTGAAGGTTTCCCACAGAGGAATGGGTGAATGAGGATAATTTGTTCCAAAGAGCATTAATGCGATGAAACAACTTGGTCAGACATCAAAGATTCCAAGATCATCCCCAGTTTCCCAGACCATCACCAATATTCTGACTTTTGTCTTGCCACAAGACTTCAATGACTCTGGGGAATAAGGCTGACAACTTTCTGTAACTCTACCTCATTTGAATCTCCTTAATCTCTGTTCCTTTGAGACCTTTCTCTGCCCACTGTTCCTCCTTCGTCCTCAATTGCTTCATTTTTACTAATACATTCCCCTTATGATTACAAACATAGGCTGGTTTTTATCATCCTTAAACCAACAAAAACTTCCCATTGTCTTTTGGTACATTCACCATATATCTTAAAGTTTTTTTTCACCATGAAATTAGAACAGTTTTTATTCACTGTCACAACTTCCTCACCATCCATTTATTCTGAAACCCCAAAGAAATGAATTCTGTTCTCACCACAGTATTGAAACAACTCCTTTGAAGATCATCAGTGACCTCCTAAAGGCCAACTGATGTGATCTATTCTGTCATTGTCCTTCTTGAGTTTGCTGTACCATTTGACATCATTGACCATTCCCTCCTAACTGATAATGTTTTCCTGCACATTTTGGTCATAAAGATTGCTTCAAGTGGTATTCTACTGGACCAAAAATTTTCCTTACTGAATGTTATCACCTGTAAAGTCCTGATATTTATGGTTTAAAATTGTACCCCATTGTATTCCATTCTTCCATTTCATAATCATTAAAGAGTTGGGTTTTTTTGTAATAGTCATTTCGAAATATTTTCCAAGAAAATGGAATTCTTAAAAAATATTTTACTGCATGGCAAAGACTAAAATAAACTTAAGGCTCATTTGGTCAAACTAACCTAGAAATGTGTCTATATACATACATAATTTATAATAAATAAACCTGAGGTGACTGTATTTACAGAATGATTGGAAACAAAATAATGTAGTCCTTTTATATGTAGGTAAGCATTTTTTTTTTCATTTAGAGAGACACAAAATATATTGGTTTAATAGTCCAACTACAATATAATTTCTGATATTACTAAAAGGATAAATTATTTTTCCCTGGAAGCCTAAATAGTGTCATTAGTTTGTGTGCTCACTAGACAAAATAGGGCCATGGAGTTGTTTTATTTTGAGCAGTTCATCACAATGGCAGATTGGCTGATTCTACCACAAATGGCAAGTTTTCTGTTACTTTCTTTTCATGAATCTCAAATAATTCTTTCTATATATAAGTGAGAGCTTCTCCATTTGAAGGGTTGGGAAGTTGGAAAACCTTACAAATTCAAATGGACAGCTCCTAAACTTATTTCTGTTTCTGAAGTTGATTAACCTGGACCAAGTGAAATAAAAAATTTCCAGGAACTTAAAGAATATAAATCCCAATGAACTCTCTTGTGCATTTCTTACATGCATATGAAATATAAGTACACATGTAAATTTTCATATACATATATATATGAAAAATAGGAATATGTAAAAGAAATGCATGTACACATGAATGTATATTTGTATAGTTGGTGTATGTATGTGTATGTCCTTTAACTCAGTCTGAATACCAGTATCCAGTGAACACTCCTTGTCACAAAAAAGGAAAGTAAAAAACCAAAACAATGAGTTAAACATATGTGCACACACACATAAATACATAAACATGCATACACATTAACATGTGCATATATGATAATCTCTCCTAGTAGCCTTCTCTGCTATGATTGAAGAAGATTATTTTATTATTTGTTTTTGAGACTTCCTCTGGCTTTACAATTGCTAAGAATTTGACTTTTATTTGTTTTTCTTCATTTTCATTATTTTTAGTAGTTTTTCTATATTGCTCTTTTGGTTCTGATTATTTTGATCTATATCAGGTATACAAGTTTTCTTATGTTCCTCTAAATTCCTCACGTTTGTCATTTCTTATTAATTCCATTACATACAGATTTCATAGTGGGGGGACAGCGTTTAATAGTTCCCCAATTAGTCAACTCCTGCTTTGTTTCTAGTTCTTTGCTATTACAAAGAATACTTCTGTAAATATTTTGATATAAAATGGACCTTTGCCTCAAGCTCTTACTTTATGTGGTATGTGGTCTATAGTGGTATCCATGGATCCAAAAATAGGACAGTTTAGTAACTTCCTTATTCCAAATTGGTGTCCAGAACAGCTGGACCATGTAATTGTTCCCCAAATAGTGACTCAATGTACTTATCTTCCCACAGCCTTTTCAATAGTAACACTTCCACATGCTGCTATGTGGTATGAGATGAAACCTCCAAATTTTGGTTAGCCATTCTTCTTTTGAAAACTATTCAAATTCTTTGACAACCTGTTGTGTTCATCCTTTGTTGCTAAAGAAGACCATACCATCAGAGAAACGATGACATGACTTGCACTTGACTTTGTTTTGAGTGAGGGAGGGCTGTGCAGGCACCAGCCTCACTTTCTCCTACTGAGCCATCTGAGTCCAGTGACCAGAAAGCTTTTCAATTTGTGTTATACACTTGTGTTGCTTTTCAGCATAACTTTTATTGTTGATATTTGATATATTTTTTTAACTTTTCTACTCTTTCTCTTCTAATTCCATATTCTTGTAGGAATATATAGGAAGTTTTCCAACTTTTGTAGTCAGAATTATCTATCTTATATCTTAACATTCTCCTTCAAGCTGTAGTTGTGGGAGTTGCCTGATCTCACTCCCTTCCAATCTCTTTTCATTTTCATACTGGTTCCTGAGAATCCTGAAAAGATAGTTCCCAGGCAGCATTGTATTTCTTCTATTCATGTAACTGGGGTCATTGCTGTCCGCTCACATGCTGCTGTGGTTTTTACTTACCGAATGTGAGAAGTGAGAAGCAGATTGAGAATCACTAGTCCAGTTGAGGCACTACTCCCTGCCAGATCCTGGGGTACCACGCAGCATGCAACATTACGCAGGAACTCACTTATGCTCAGTCAGGGAAGTGGTGTCCATCTAATAACTGTAACATGTAAACTTGGTTCAGATACCTTGATTTTGTTCAAAATACTAATCCTGGTGAGAAACAGATTGTGACTGTGAGTTCTTGCCTAAATCTTACACATAATAAAAGTTAAAGTGGATGATCAGACTGAGATACCACTTAGGTTACTCAACAGCACGTATCCTCTCACATGCCAAAATCCTCAAAGAAAACAATGACTGGAAAATATTGGTTGGGTAATGCTGCATTATCATAATGACAATTTCCATGAGAATAGTAGTTTACTGTTTTAATATTCAGCAACATAATTATAATTTCCTTAAGTAATGTAGAACAACATAATTATCACTATTTCCATGACAGAGGAAATCTTTTGGGATGAAGGGAAAGGAAAACAAGTAATCACAATAAGAAACCTTTTGTTCTATCACCTTTAAAAAACTGAGGTAAAGAACATTAAATGAATTGCCAAACCCTCATATTTATCTCAAAGTAATAAAGTTAGACAGGTAAAGATGGCCTACTCCTGGTAGTTTTATATGTGCTGAATACAAAACTGTTTTATACATTTTAATCTGGTTGATTTTTAATTTCATTGACTATTCCTCTTTATAGTATGTCAACTTTATGGCATTCTTAATTTCTGATCTACAAATTTCACTTCAAAAAATACATTTTAATATTTAATTCAATTGTTGAACTGAATTAAATATGATTATTTTATAACTAAATTCTTCTTAATTTAATCATAAACTAGATCATAAACTACCCTTTTACTGGCATTATTGCTTAGATTGGTTTGTACTAAAATTTCCTATTTTTCTTTCTCTTTTTTAGGTAAAGTGAGTAAAACTGAATGCAAGTTTCAAGGTTTGTACATTTCACATTATGGAAATCTATAAGCAATTATAAAATGAACATATTAGTAACTGCATAAGTATTTCTTGGGTAAACTATGATACCATAGGATTAAACTGTTAGCTCTGGTTTTGGTCATAGGAAACTAAAGCATAGATTAAATTCATTCCTCAATCTTATAGTGTTAAAAGCTGCAAAACATCTAGGAAGATGAAGTACATAAATACAGGACTTGGTTAATAAGGTATCATTGATGATTTTGGAGACAGCAGTTCAGTAGAATGTTTGGGACAGAAGATTTGCAGAAGATTAAAGAGTGAGTGGATGCTTGTTTAACAGAGCAGGCTATACTCTGTCTCTGTGTGTGTGTGTGTGTGTGTGTGTGTGTGTGTGTGTGTGTGTGTGTGTGTAGAGAGAGAAACAGAGACAGAGAGACAGAAAGTTAAAGGACATCCCTAGGCAAAAATGGAAGATAATAAAAATATTTCTTTTGTCATTTGTTTAACTATTCAGTATCTATCTAGTGAGTAAGTACAAGACACTGTCTTGACTGTTCTCTCAATTAATTGCACTTTTTTTTTTTAAAAAAAAACTTGACCCTTTTCTTAATCAGATATCTAGTGTTTCTACTCGGGCCTGCCTGTTCTGTCTCCAGATTTTTCATTTCTGCTATGTTTTCTTATGAACTTCTGATGAAGTGATGATAATATGAAAACGAATACCAATACATTAATATTTACCTTTCTACTTAGCATAGAATGACTTTTAATATTATTATGTTCTGGACAATTCCTTAACTCAAAGGTGTATCTCTAATGGTGGGAATAACCCAGAAGGAAAAGAGGTTGGACTGAATTACTTCTCACTAAAGGAGAATGTGAAGTTTTTCTTGAAATTGTATAAGAATATCTTGTTTAATATTACCCTGAACATTATTGATTTGAAATAATGGTATTAATATTATAATGACTAATCTCAGTCTTGGGGAATACATAAGGAAACATACATCCTTCCTCTAGGCAGAAAAGTGAAGGGATACAGGAACTGAATGTTCCATATGGTGATACTGTTTCATTCAGTTTTACTCAGCTAATTTTATTTGTTATGATTGAAGTGTCAGTGGTAGGAGAGGGGCAGTATCAAAAAAGGATAACAGGCAAAAAGGAAATTTGAAAAATACTACTAATATCATTACTATGTAATAAATACGCATCATTGTATTGCTTGAGTACCAAGTTTAGTGTTGAATATTCTTGAAACCAATACTTTATCTAAAATTAATTTATTTTTAAGTTTCAACATTCATTTCCTCAAGATTTTGAATTACAAATATTCTTCCCATCTCTCCCCTCACCCACCACAAGAAACATGCATTCTGATTGCCCCTTACCCTAATCTGCCCTCCCTTTTATCAGCCCTCTGCCTTTTCTGAACCCCTTCTTCTCTATTGCCCTTCTTGTAGGGCAAGATAGATTTCTATACCCCATTTCCTGTATGTCTTGTATGTAAAAAAAATTGACATTCATTTTTAAAAATTTGAATTCCAACTTCTCTCCCTTCTTCCTTCGCCACCCACCCCACCCCCCGATAAGGCAAACAGTTTGATATAGACTACACATGTGTAGTCATGCAAAACGCATCCATAAAAGTCATGTTGTGAAAGACTAAGTATATTTTCTGTCAATCTATCCTACCTCTCATTTATTTTATTCTTTCTTTTGACTCTGTCCCTCCTTAAACGTATTTATTTCTAATTACTCCCTCCTCCCATTTACCCTTCTTTCTATCATGCCCACCCTTCCAACTTTCCTGTACAGTATGATATATTTTCATACCCAATTGAATGCACATGTTATTCCCTCCTTAAGCCAAATTTGATGAGAGTAAGGTTCAATTTTTCCCTCTCGCCTTCCCCCTCATCTCCTCCATTGTAAAAGGTATTTCTTGCCTCTTTTAAGTGAGATAATTTACCCCATTCTATTTCTCCCTTTCTCCTCCCAATATATTCCTGTCTTACCCTTTAATTTTATATTTGTTAGATATCATCCCTTCATATTCAACTCACCCTGTGCCCCTCCAACTACCCTGACACTGAGAAAACTCTCAAAGTTTACAAATATGAACTTTCCATCTAGGAATATAAACAATTCAATCTTATTAAGTCCTTTATGATTTCTCTTTGCTGTTTACCTTTTCATGCTTCTCTTGATTTTTGCATTTGAAAGTCAAATTTTCTATTCAGCTCTGGTCTTTTCATCAAGAATGCTTGAAAGTCCTCCATTTTATTAAAGTTCAATTTTTTTTCCGTGAAGTGTTATACTCAGTTTTATTGGGTAGGTAATTATCTTCTTTGACCTCTATCATATTCCAAACCCTCTGATTCCATGGTTTAGAAGCTGCTAAATCTTATGTTATCCTAATTGTGTTTCCAGAATACTTGAATTGTTTTTTCTGGCTGCTTACAATATTTTCTCCTTCACTTGAGAACTCTGGAATTTGGCTACAATATTCCTGGGAGTTTTCCTTTTGGGATCTCTTTCAGGAGATGATAGATGGATTTTTTCCATTTCTATTTTACTCTCTAATTCTAGAAGATCAAGGCAGTTTCCCTTGATAGTTTTTTGAAAGATGATGTCCAGGCTATTTTTGATCATGGCTTTCAGGTAGTCCAATAATTTTTAAATTATCTCTCCTGGATCTTTTTTCCAGATCAATTGTTTTTCCAATGAGATATTTTGCATTGTCTTCTATTTTTCAGTCTTTTTGGTTTTGTTTTATAATTTCTTGCTTTCTCAAAAAGTAATGAACTTCCATTTGCTTCATTCTAATTTTGAAAGAATGACTTTGTTCAGTGAGCTTTTGGACCTCATTTTTCATTTGGTAAATTCTACTTTTTAAGGCATTCCTCTCCTCTTTGGCTTTTTGGATCTTTTGGCTTTTTGCCATTTGAGTTATTCTATTTTTTAAGGTGTTATTTTATTAAGAATTTTTATGTCTCCATTAGCAAATAGTTGACTTGTTTTTCATGATTTTCTTGCATCATTATCATTTCTTTTCCAATTTTTTCCTCTACTTCTCTTACTTTATTTTCAAAATACTTTTTGAGTTCTTCCATGACCTGATACCAATTCATATTTTTCTTGGAGTCTTTGCACATAGGAGCTTTAACTTAGTTGTCTTCCTCTGGTTGTATATTTTGGTCTTCCTTGTCACCAAAGTAAGATTCTATAATCTGATATTTTTTCCTGGTTGTTGCTCATTTAACCAGTCAATTACTTGACTTTTGCGCTCTTTGTCAAGGTAGTTCTCTGTTTCCAGTGTGGTTGGGTGTGGCGTATGGTCAGACACTCTATCCCTGCTACAATCTCTGTGCTTAAAGCTCCAGAAATAGCCAGTGCCACTGCTCTTGCTGCTGCTGTGGCTGATACAGGCCCCTCTGCCCCCTCCAAAGCCCTGGGGCTGGGGCCCAACCACTCTACTCTCTCATACAGGTCTGACAGATTTTTTTCTAACCTTTCAAGTTGTCCTCAACATTTTCAAGAAGGCTGGAAACCACCACAGCTGTCAGTGATTCAGTATCCCCTAGGCCTACTCAGGCCCTGTCTGGGCCAGCATGGCCCATGCTAGACTGTGCTCTGCTCAATGTGATAGATGCTTCTAGTCAACCTTCTATGCTGTCTTGGTCTGGAGATTTGCTTCACTACATCATTCTTTGGGTTCTACAGCTCCAGAATTTTAGAGTTATTTTTACAGGTATTTGGCAAGATTTAGGGGAGAGCTCAAGTAAGTTCCAGCTTTTTCTCTGCCATCTTGGCTCCATGCTCCAACCCAATACTCTTAAATTTCAGTTTCCTTCTCTTTTATTTTCTCAATAATAGTGTTCCTATGTACCTAATAATCTCTTCAATATCAGAGCCATATGCTACTCTGTCCATCTACTGTAAGTGCTGTGATTAATAAACTTCTCTCTTGAGAGGTGGTTATAAGCTCTTTTCAGTCAGGTTTCTCATCCAATAATTAGGAAGCTTTTAAAACAATTTTTTTAGTAATTGTAGCCAGTACTTAAGAAGTTTTACTTGCATCCTGGTTTTAGCAGAGAATAACATCACTCCAACTAACTCCAACTGAGACCAAGTATGTTCTTTGAATTCTTCTCTGAACTGTTTTGTTTTCACTCTTCTACTTTGCCCTCTACTGTTTCCCCTGAGTATTTCATTTTAACTGTCATATAACTTACTGGTCCTTGAGCTTGTCTATGAACTGGCTAAGGTAAATTTCCCTAGTATTCTTCAAATTAAAAAAAAGAGAGACTGAACTGTACTATGATATGGACACGTTTTACCTCTTGCCATACCTCATGATGGCTATCAAAGGCTCAAGAGCTGTGCCACCTTTTCTGCTCTTCCCGTACATTGACACATCATAACCTGGTTTCTTTAAGGTCTTCCTGCTCTGGGATACCATGGCTTGTTGTGATATGCTTAGAGACACTGGGAGAGAGAAAATGGTGTTAATTTTGAAGATATGCACTTCCTAAATGAGAAACGTGAGCTAAAAAGTAGTTAGTGTTTATTGTTAACATAACCAGCAAAGTATATAAGTAAACAGAGAATAGAGACAATGATGGATTTTCTCTTTTACCAACACATAGTTCTTTTTCTCTGTGTGCTTGGGCGTGTGTGTGTGCGTGTGTGTGTGCGTACGTCTGTGCTTGTGTTTCTTTTCTCTCTTGTGTTCTTATAAAGTACAGTATGTTTCTTGTGACCAGGTCACTTGTGTATACATTTTTGGTATGAAAGTTCCCACCCTATGGAATATAACTACCATTAAAGTAGAGTAATAGGAACTATTAGGACCATTGTTGCTTCAATGCTTCAGATTTCAGGGAAGAAAGGAAAAAAGCTTAACTTGATTTTAGAAATATAAGAGAAGTCAGACAAAGATGCCAAATTGATGTTTTCTGAAACTTATTCCCAACACGCCAACTGCCATTAAAAAGAAATATTTGCTAAATGCCATCCTAATTGACTAAACTAAATTAGACATTGACTAATACTAATACTAAATATATACTATATCTAAGGGACAATTATATGTATGAATGACACAAAGATAAAATTAAAAACAGGCTAGGTACTCAAGGACATCACATTCTATTCAGCAATAAACTCCATCCCAGATAAACAAAGACAAGGTAATATGAAGAACAAGAGAACACTAATTACCAGAGTAATCACTGAACTGAATCTTGAAGGATGCAGAGAGACAGACAGAAAAAGGAAATGAATTCTACACATAGAGGACAGCCACACCACTGCCAGGCAAAGGATTTTTATTTTACTTTACTTAATCTCCATTTAACATCTAGTTCAATAGGAATGGAAGTACCTTAAAGAAGATGGAATGTATTTTTATGGAATTCTAAAATTGGAATTTCAAATTCCTTTTCACATGCAAATTATTACATAGTTAATTACTATAATAGTTAATATTATATTTCAGTTATATAAAAGGTGATAGACTTTTTTGTAATCTCATCTCAGACTCATTTTATGTAAAAAAGTATTCCAGATATATTGAGAATTTCAAAAAACTAACTTCAAACACATGGTTGAAACACAACATTTAATTAATTGGGGACTATTTCTATTGCCCAGTCTTACTTAGCTAGAAGCAACAAAGGATAATAACAATAACTTCTATACAGTGCCTGCTCTGTGCCAGGCAGCATGCTAAGACCATTCCAATTACTATCTCGTTCAATCCTTACAACAGCCCTAGGAGGCAGATGCTATTATCTTCATTTTATAAATGAGGAAACTGAGGCAAACAGGAGTTAAGTAAATAGCTTGGCTATTTAGGGTTAGGGTTAGAATCGGATTGGAGGTGTTTGGTTAACCCTAAATCCTAAATGCACTCAGAGTCATAGCAAATATGTGTGTGAGGCCACATTTGACCTCAGGTCTCCCCAACCGCAGGCCTGGTACTCTATCCACTGAGTGCTGGACTTTGATTCAAGAAAAGCAGCACTCAGATCCTCTTTTGGCACTTGCTATCTCTGTGATCATGAGTAAGAAATTTCATATGTCTGCACTTCAATTGCCTCATTTGTAAATTGCAGGTCTATCTGGCCCCTCCCTCTGTTTGGAGGCTCAGTTGAGATAATATATATACACATACACATATACATAGCATGTGTGTGTAATGCTTCCTCAAAATTTAAATGCTCTATGCATGGCAGTTATTCTTAAAGCAAGAATCTTCTGTAATAAAAAATAGTGTCTTTCAAGACTATTTAGTAGGCCATTCTTAAAACTAGACATTTGTGATGGAAAATATTTACAAAGAGAGGGCAATCCCCTTTTCTCTTGAAATATTAAAAGAATATTCAAGGAGAATTACTTTAGCAAAGTAAGAGTCTAGGCTCTAGATTGTTACTTTCTCAAAGTGATACTACTTGAATTGTGAGGAATTATGGGGAGTGGAGAATCTGTGACCTTGAGGTCACATGTGGCCTTCTAAGTTTTTGAATCCAGTCCTTTGACTAAGTCCAAGTTTTATAGAACAAGTCCTTTTATTAAGGGGATTTGTTCTGTGAAGTTTGGATTCAGTCAAAGGGCCGCACTTGAAGACCTAGAAGGTCACATGTGGCCTCAAGGCTGCAGGTTCCTCACATCTACAAAAGTAGCTAAGTTTGTATCTTCAGGGACATTTTCTGTCTTTTCACATTTTAAGAGTGAACACAATCTAAAACCAAGCAGTCAGTCAGATGATGTTGTCAGACTGCTAATAAAAAGGATGAGAGAGCTATAGAAAATGGCAAGTGCCTATGCAGAATCCAGATCTGAGATATTAAACAAGTAGAAAGAGGTTTTGCTTGCCAAGTGCTGCAGCAGTCCTTCTTGATGTCTGCTTTGGAGGATTGCTATCATTTTGACTCCACCACTTATTTGATCCTGCAACTCATTTAAAAAACAACACAGAGAATAAAGCAAATGGCAATAGAGAATAGAAAGAATTCCTATGAGGCAGAATAAGAGTTGACATGTAAGTGTGGAGAATTCTTGTTAGAAAATAACCTCCAATAAATCCTTCAGCATTGATGATTTCATGTAATAGCATAGTGGTCCTAGAAAATGAATTCATTGAGCATATCTACATTATACAGTAGTTTCTGTTATTGTTTTATTAATGGAGCTAGGTGTCAAAATCCACAGAGCTCTGGACCTGGACTCAGGAAAACTAAGTTCAAATCTGTCCCCAGACACTCCCTAGTTGTATGATTCTGGACAAGTCATTTAAACCTCTGCTTGCCTTAGTTTCCTCAACTGTAAAATGGGGATAATACTACCTGCCTGATGGGATTGTTGTAAGGATCAAATGAAATATTTGTTTTGTTTTTGTTTTAATGTACTTGGCACAATGCCTGACGCGTAGTAAGCACTATATAAGTACTTATTCTCTTATTCTTTTTCTCCTTATGTGTATATATATATATACACATATATAGTATGTATATATGTATATATATGCATATATGTGTATATATGCATATATATATGTGTGTATATGTCAGCTCTTAAGGTTCTCTTTTGAAACATTTTTACTGGCATCCTCACAGTGTCCCCCTAGAAATCATTCTAGAGATCTTGCTATGCATCTTAGAACAACTTCCCTTTCAAAATATTAGACCATTGGATTCTGTCTAACCTTTCTCTGAGTGCTTTGAAATCAAGTCTACTAAAATCCAAGTTATACATCAGATTACATTCTGACTTTCCTCTCCCTTTGTAACACCAATCACAGCAACATACCTGAGGACAGCTGCTGTGAATAATTTCAAGGGTCTACATAATAATTACATAGTCTAATGAACTCTATTTTTTCAGCAATAAACTAAACATTGTTAAGTAAAGTAAAATATGGCATTCGTAGCTACATACTTAAGTAAAACATATCATTATATATGTATATATATATATTTATATATCATAACAATAGCAACATCCTTAATCAATATGAAGTATCCAAGTAAAGTCCTTTTTCAAAATACCATACTATCTGGTAAGGTCAAGGTAAGAACAATCTCCTTAATCAATGCCAAGTGTCCAAGTAAAGTCCTCTTTCATCTTAACTTGAGGTTGACTTCCAAATGCCATGGTTCTTCCTCTGTGGGCTGACCACTCCCGACTCTCACCTGAATTCACACATAGGCATCTTTTTGCTCCTGTTTCATGTCTCAGCTCAGTGGGACTGCTCCACCCTGCAGCTTCTGCCTCTGGGAAATCAAAGCTTAACAGGCCAACATCAATACTAACACACACAACCAGCATCATCATTTTAATTCACCTCCAAAGTCCAGAGACTCTGTGCTAACAGCTCAGTTCCCTTTAACAGCTCTCAAAAGGGGCTTAGCCTCATGGGCATGTTTCTGACCTACAGCTTTATTCTCTTTCAAAGTTCAGAGGCTCCTTCTCCAAATCTCTGCTATCAGACGAGGTCTCCTCCCAGCTCTCTTTTCAATGCCGGCTTTCTTCATGTCAGCTGGTTCTCTCTTTATATACAGTTCTACTCATATCTGATTGGCTAGAACCCACATGTGCACATCTGACTGGTTAAAACTCAATCCAGAAAACCAGCAAAGATCCTACTCTGCTTGTTGTTACGCCCTTATGCAAAATCAATGATGGAATCATCACTTACTTCCAAGGTTCATATGTTTTCTACTTCAGCAACCACCTCCCACTGTTATTCAAAATAAATCCAATATAAATGTTCCTCTTGTCTCTTCTTCCAAATGTGAAAAGATACACTTATCATAATGTTAAGAGACATGAATTTAGGATCATATTGTTTGCCAAGTACTTTACATATTACATCCCATTTCAGCCACACAATAACTATGTACAATATGTAACAGTATATGTATAGGTACTACAGGTATTATTACCCTAACTTTGCAGGTGAAGGAAATGAATCTCAGGTGGTAAATGTATTGCCTGTGGTCATAGAGCAAACATCAAGTAGAATTTGAAACCAGTTCTTTCTGACTCCAAATTCAGCTTTCTATCCACCAAGATACACTGAATATCAGAAAGTTACATATTTTTCAGCTGTCTGCTTTTACCAGAGGATGTATGACTAGATAAATTCTCCCACTTAAGACCATTAAGTGTGATTTCTGACACTTGGGGTAAGTTCCACAGAGCTGGGGTCAGATCTGGGGAAGACCTCAGACATACGGACATAATCAGGGCAGTCAGTTAACAAGTGTTTATTAAGTATTTACTATGTTTCGGGCAATAATTAAATGTTATGGATATAAAGGGTCCTGTCATCAGGGAGTTTATATTCTAATAGGAGAGAAAACATGTAAATAGCTAGGGACAATACACTATAGATGCAGAGTAGAGGGAAGCTAATCTGGGATAAGAAGGATTTCGTTGAATGGAATGTGTTGAAAGATAAAGAAAGTCTCCTGTATAAGGAGGAATGCAAGTTGAGTCTTGAAGTCAAATTCCAGGCATGTAGAGAAAGCCTTGTAAAGGTATTGAGGAGAGAGAGGTAACATCATGTTTGACAATCAGCAAATTGACTTAGCTGAATTATATAGTGCTCAAAAGGGAGTAAAATGCTAAAAAAAGAAAAAACAGAAACAGATTAGTTATGACAACCTTAAAAAAACAGTTTATAATTGGTACTGGAGGTAATAGGGAGCCACTGGAATTCACTGAGAAAGGGACTGATATGGTCAGACCCACATTGAGATAAAAATTAACTAGGTGTCTGAGTAAAGGATGCATTGGAGTATGTTGCAGTGAGGCAGGGAGAGTCAATGGAAAACTATTGCAATAGATCAAGTGAGAAGTTGTGAGTACTTGAAGTAGAGGATTGGTCATGTAGATGGAGAGAAGGGGATACATAAGAGATATTAGGAAGGTAAAAAGGCATTTAGCAACACGTTAAATATGTGGAGTGAGTGCCTATGAGGAGTCAAATGCCGTGAGATTGTGAGATTAGGAGATGGTGCTTGTTTAGAAGAAGTTTAGGAGAGAAGAGGGTTTCAGGTAGAAAATCTTCAATTCTATTCAGGATAGGTCCCTTTTAGATTATCAAATCCTGGAGAGCAGGGACTGTTTTTTTTTTCTTTTTTCTTTTTATTAACTGTATCCCCAGTGCAAGGTTCATAGTAAGCTTTTAATAAAGGTTTATTGGATTTCATTGAATGGAATATGTTGAGTTTAAAATGCCAGAAGGACATCCAGTCTTAGATATTTTAGATGCATTTAGTGATGCATTAAATAAGAGAAAGCCAGGGGAGAGAGACTTTGTGACACCAGCCAATGCAGAAAAATATGGAAGCCCTCCGCCATTGATAAATGATCAAAGGATATGAACAGGCAGTTTACAGAGGATGAAATTAAAGCTGTCTATAGTCATATAAAAAAATGCTCTAAATCATTACTGACTAGAGAGATGCAAATCAAAACATCTGTGAAGTACCACATCCCACCCATCAAAAAGGCTAATGTGACAAAACAGGAAAATCATAAATGTTGGAGAGGATGTTGAAAAGTTGGAGCACTGCTTCATTGTTCATGGAGCTATGAGCAGATCCAACCATTCTTGAGAGCAATTTGGAACTATGTGCAAAGGGCTATAAAGATGTGTATAACCTTTGACCCAGCAATATCACTTCGAGGGCTATATCTCAAAGAAATAAAAATGGGAAAAGGACTCATGTGTACAAAAATATTTATAGCAACTCTTTCTATGGTGACCAAGAACTGGAAATTTAGAGAATGTCCATCAAATGGGGAATAGCTGAACAAGCTGTGGCATATGAATGTAATGGAATACTATTGTACTATAAGAAATGATGAACAGGAAGACTTCAGAAAATCCTGGAAAGACTTATATGAACTGATGCTGCATGAACCACCACAATGACTGATTTGGATAGACTTAGCTCTTCTCAGAAATTCAGGGACCTAAAATAATTACCGAGGACCCATTATAGTAAATGCCATCCACATCCAGACAAAGAACTATGGAGTCAGAATGCAGAGCGAATCAGATTATTTTCTTTTTTATTTTGCTTTTTTTCTTTCTCATGCGCTCTCACATTCATTATAATTTTTGTATGCAACATGACCAATATGAGAACAAGTTTAACAGGGATGTATGTATGTAGCCATATATTATTGCAGGCCATCTTGGGGAGAGAGTGGGAGAAAATTAAAATTTAAAACTTAGGAAAGTGAATGTTGAAAAGAAAAGTAAATATATATGTACATATATATATATATACATATATATATATTATATTATATTTAAATATGGAAGCTCTAGGAAGGCTCCAATAGGTGCTGACACCAGGAGACCACCTCTAGGAAAGTTACTGGGGAAGGGAGGAGGGCCAGCCCAGAAAGGGAGGTGTGAAAAGATCCCACCTCAGCCAATATGCCTCAATACTCCTGAGTTATCCCACGTGATACCCCTCAATCTCTTGTTATGGGTTTTGTGGACCACAATATGAGACATAGAAGTTGATCCATCCCAGTTACAATACAAATATTTCTGGTAAGTGTGCAATCCATCTTCCAGATAGTTCAGGTTGTCACTATGGCATATCTGATGGTCTAAGTACTTTTTTTCTATTTCTATTTCTACATCCATCAATCCTCACCTGAAGGTGTTTCATTATGTTTTCCTCCCTGTGTTTCCATGCGAGAATAGAGCACATTATGAGGCTTCAGTTTTGCCTCGTCTTTACTTCAACTTTTTTCTATAAGAAATGCACTAGTCTATATTACACTACTCTTTTTTTCAATTAAGAAAGAAATAGCATCCCAGAAGCTAAAGTCGAGTTGCACTGATTCCATGAGACCAAATTGGACACATTTAAAAATAATTTCTACTTCTCTCTGTTTATCACCTGTTCTTTGGACATTTCCAAACATAGGAGGGCATAGGGTAGATGATTCTTTTCTTGGATATTCCCTCTCAATAAATACTGGCTTTCTGTTCTGCTTTTCCCCTTCCTATTCTTTTATGTGGTATCAGTTTTGTCAAGTCTATAGGGAGAGTTTTCTCTCTTTGCCTTATTTTCAATGTAAAATCTTATTTAGCCATTTTTATTCCAATTAAATGTGTTTTTTATTGTTCATCATTCGGGATCTATGCAGGACCGCTAGGTGGAGCAGTAGATAGAGTGAGGGGCCTGAAATTAGGAAGATTTATCTTCATGAGTTTAACTCTGGCTTCAGACACTTAGTAGCTACATGATGGGGCAAGTCACTTAACTCTGTTTGCCTTAGTTTCCTCATTGGTAAAATGAGCTGGAGCAGAAAATGACAAAACATTCCAATATCTTTGCCAAGAAAACCTCAAATGTGGTCACAAAGAGTTAAAAAGGATTGAAAAACAACTGAACAACATTCTCTTACAAAGTGTCCATCTTCCCTGCATTTTAGGTCATTACCTACAAACACAAATCCCACTTGTTTGTAATTGCTTACTTCCTAAATCAGCTTATCTCTTTTGGATAATCTGCCTTTCAATTATCAGTAGTGGTGAAAGCACTGTCTTTTTAAATATGAATTTCATGACTGCATAATCCTTAGAAAAGTTTTCAAGGTTCCATTGGTAGTATTTGTTTCCATATGAATAACACCTGAAATAGATGATTTATTAATTTTGACAATTTTAGGAAGTCTCCTTCACTTTCCAATTTACAGACCTGAGAAGGTAAGGTTTTTTTTGTTTGTTTTTTTCTATTGAGTTCAACAGATAGGTGCTTGGAATGGCTAAATAAATTGTAGTATACACAAATAATAGAATATGATTTTGCCATTAGATTAAATGGACAGTTTTGTTTTATTCAATTGGGAGAGGGAGGTAGTGGGAAAAAATGTTTTATTTTGTTTATTTATTTAATTTTAGTTTTTAACAGACACTTCCACAGGATTTTGAATTCCAAATTTTCTCCCTATCTCTCCCCTCCACCCACCCCAAGACAGCATGCATTCTGATGACCACATCCCCCAATCTACCCTCCTTTCTGTCACACACCTCCTTTCTCTTATCCCTATCCCCTCTATTTTCTTGGAGAGCAAGATAGATTTCTATACCTATTGCCTGTATAACTTATTTCTCAGTTACATGTAAAAACAATTTTAATATTCATTTTTAAAACTTTCAATTCCAACTACTCTCCGTTCCTCCTTCCCCACCCATCCCCACTGAGAAGGCAAGCAATTCAATATAGATTATACATGTGCGTTTATGGAAAACATTTCCATAACAGTCATATTGTAAAAGACTATCTACATTTCTCTCTATCCTATCCTGCCCCCATTTATTCTATTACCTATCTCTCTTCAAAAGTGTTTACTTCTAATTACTTCCTGCTCCCATTTGCTCTCCCTTCTATCATCCCCCGCTCCCTGCTTATCTCCTTCCCCCCTATTTTCCTGTTGTGCAAGATAGATTTTCATACCAAATTGAGTGTGCATATTTTTCCCTCCCTAAGCCAAATGTGATGAAAGTAAGATTCACTCTTTCCTTTTCACCTCCCCCCTCTTTCCCTATTGAAAAAGCTTTTTCTTGTCTCTTTTATGTGAGAGATATACAATGCCTCTAACTACCCTAACACCAGGAAAAGTCTGAAGAGTTACAAATATGATCTTTCCATGTAGGAATGTAAACAGTTCAGCTTTAGTAAGTCCCTTATGACTTCTCTTTTCTGTTTATCTTTTCATACTTCTCTTGATTCTTGCTTTTGAAAGTCACATTTTCTGTTCAGCTCTGGTAGTTTCAACAAGAGTGCTTGAAAGTCTTCTATTTCATTGAAAGACCTTTTTGCCCTGAAGTATTATATTCACTTTTGCCAGGTAGGCTATTCTTCATTTTAATGCTATCTCTTTTGACCTCCAGAATATCATATTCCAAGCCCTCCAGTCCCTTAATGTAGAAGCTGCTAGATCTTCTGTTATCCTTTTGTATTTCCACAATACTTGTATTGTTCTTTTCTGACTGCTTGCAATATTTTCTCCTTGACCTGGGAGCTCTAGAATTTGGCTAAAATATTCCTAGGAGTTTTCCTTTTGGTATCTCTTTCAGAAGGCGATGGATGGATTCTTTCAATATCTATTTTGCCCTCTGGTTTTACAATATCAAGGAAGTTTTCCTTGATAATTTCTTGAAAGATGATGTCATGGCTTTTGAGTAGTCCAATAATTTTTAAATTGTTTCTCCTGCATCTATTTTCCAGGTCAGTTGTTTTTCCAATATTTAACAGTCTACTATTTTTTTTTCATTTCTTTGGCTTTGTTTTATAATTTCTTGATTTTTTCATAAAGTCATTGCTTCCATCTGCTTCCTTCTAATCTTGAAGGAATTATTTTCTTCAGTGATCTTTTGGAACTCCTGTTCCATCTGGACAATTCTGCTTTTTAGGACATTCTTCTCCTCATTGGCTTTTTTGAACTCTTTTGCCATTTGGGTTAATCTGTTTTTTAAAGTGTTATTTTCTTCTTCATTTTTGTTTCCTGTAGCAAGTAGTTGGCTCATTTTTCATGATTTTCTTGCATCCCTCTCATTTCTCTTCCCAATTTTTTCCTCTGCTTCTCTTACTTGATTTTCAAAATTCCTTTTGAGTTCTTCCATGACTTGAGACCAATTTATATTTTTCTTGGAGGCTTTGGATGTAGGAACTTTGACTTGACTTTATTGCCTTCTGTTTGTATACTTTGATTTTCCTTTTCACCAATGTAAGATTGTATAGTCTGATTCTTTTTCCCCTTTTTGCTCATTTCCCCAACCATTTCCTTGACTTTTGAGTTCTTTGTCAAGGTAGTGGGGGTGGTGGGGTGTACTGTCAGCTTCTCAATCCTCCCACACTCTGTGGGCCTAGAGCTCCAGAAAGAGTCACTGCTGCTGCCTCTGCTGCTGCTGTGGGCTCCTCTTGCTTGGACTTCTCCACTCCCTTCACCACCCTGATGCTGAGGCCCAACCACTCTACTCTCTCATATAGATCCCACAGATTTTCTCCCACTGACCTTCCAATTTTTCCTCAACATTTTGGGTTCACAAAGTTTGGAAACCACCACAGGTGCCTAGATTCAGTTCCCCCAAGGCCTGCTCAGGTCCCATCTGTGCCAGCATAGCTGCACTGGACTGCATGATACACACTTCCAGGCTACTTTCCATGCTGTCTTCAGCTGGGGATTTGCTTCACTCTGTCATTCTGTGGGTTTCTGCAGTTCCACAATTTGTTTGGAGTCATTTTTTACAGGTATTTGTCTTTGCTTGGAGGGAGAGCACTAGCAGTGCCATGCTGTTATTCTGCCATCTTGGCTCCACCCTGCCAAGAAATATTTTTTTAGAAAGGTAAAGTTCAGATAGAAAAAACAGGTGACTCAGATGTCCTCAATAAGAAGTCACCAATCACCATTAATTTTTTCTTCTTATGAACTTTATTTTATGTTCTCTCAGCTAATAACATTATAGATGCTGCATTAATTAATGTGGATCTGTATGTTCAAATTATCATTATGTGCAGCATAAGAACTTGTTTCCTCTGGATATGGTACAGCTCCTTCTTCTACAAGAAGAGCCTTGTGTTGATTACATAGTTCCAAATATTCAACAAGCTTTCTTTTTACCTTCTTTCTCAGCATCTTATTCCTCTCCTACATAAATAAGATTTGATTTCAGCCTCTTCACATTCCTTTTTCTCTTTGTTTTCCCCTTTAAGCATTTCTCCCACTATTTCAAAAATTAGATCATTCTCTCTGAAACCTTAGATAATAGAAATGTATTCTTCCAGGTCCTTCACATTCTCTTCTAGGGATGATCTGTAGTTCTCATATACATATAATGTGCTTAGAAACACAAGCATAGTAAATACCTTGCAGGTCCTATCTAAATTCACTTTGTCCTCCATATTCCCTTGAAGGAAATTTCACAGCATTTTGTCTTCTTTTTGTTACCTGCCTTGCCTAAATGTTGTGACTAGTGACTATAGCAAACTGTATTTGCAAGGCATAAGTTTAAATAATTTTATATAATGAAATCCTCCCACCTTGTTTCACCTTGCCACACTTCTCCAGAATCTATTATCTTTCCCTGGATGCTAAATTTCCTGGTCTTCATCACTGGTTCAATTCTTTTATCTGCCAGTTAGCATTCCATAGAGGAAAAGAATTGTGTTCCAAATCTCATACTTCCAAGCCTGGCTGACTGACTCATAAATGTGAGCCAACAATATAAGCTAGGTCTGTTGTTAGGGAAACAGAGAGGAAAAGTATGGATAGTACATGAACATTATGTTCACATCAAAATGGAAAAAAACAATTGAAGCATGCCACACTGAACATTAACACAATTTTTATATATGAAAGATAGCACAAATGTATAGAAATATCATTAAGTTTTATCCTAATATGCACAGAATGTACTTTTGCAGCTGAACTCTGTATCAGGGTAAGTGTCTACTGATAATTCAGTTTTTTGCCTGAACCAATTAGCAGACTCCTCCCAGATAGCAGCAAGTAGAAGCATTTGAAGATATTCTCAACAAAATTTCAACAGCACTCCTCAGGAACTGCAAGGGAAATAAAGTGAACGTAAACTACACAGGAAAGATAATATTGCATATAAGCTAAATAGAATATAAGCTCCTTATAAACAGGGACTGTTTCATTTGTGTCTTTATAAACCCAATGCCTGGGACATTATATGTGCTTAATAAATTGTTATTAATTGATTCTTTATTTCTCTAGGACAGGAGAGGACAGCAAAGTAAAGCAAAGCAAAGCTGACCAGTAAGCCCCAAGTTAACTGGGTATGTCTGGTCATCGAAATTTACCTCTCTTTGGAGAAGAGAAGGAAGGGAAGAGGGAGACAGATGGGAGAGGATGAGCTGACTTCCCCAGTTAGCTGGGTTCCCATTCAGGCAGCTCAGTCTACTCACAGATTGCATTTGTCCTTTGTTTTCAAAGAGGACCATGGCATCAGAGAAATGATGACATCACTTGCATTTGACTTGTTTTGAGTGAGGGAAGGCTGTCCAAGGGCACCAGCCTTACTTTCTTCTCCTGAGCCATCACACAATCAAGTTATGAATACAGAGTGTAGAAAGATAGCTAGACAACAGTCCTGCCCTGCCCTCTCCGGCCCTGCCCTCTCCTGTCTTTCCCCTCCTGGCTTTAAACTTTAAACCACCTGCGCTCTGAAGCCCAGAGACTGGGTCCCTGCCCAGACTCTGCTTAAAGCCCATTTCCTGCACCCCTTCTGGCTAAAGAGTGATTATCCATTGTAACTGTTTTCCTTCCCTTCCAGCTTGATTTAGTTATTTTCTTTTGTTCACTAAAGGGGCCACTTCCTGGCTACTTCTTAAGCAGGCCTTTCTCATCCTAAGTGAATACTTGAGAAGGCTCAAAGAGGCCAAGGTCTCCAATTGCATACTGGGTCATCCCCAGTCATCCTGATGAATATCTGATCACTGGACCCAGATGGCTCAGAAGAAGAAAGTGAAGCAGTGCCCTTGCACAGCCCTGCCTCACTCTAAACAAAGTCAAGTGCAAGTCATGTCATCATTTCTAGGATGTCATGGTCCTCTTAAAAAATGAAGGACAAACACAACAGCAACAATTTGTCTAGAAAGAAAACTATCCATAAGAATATATATTTTAGATATTTATATTTAACATATGTATATTACACACACATATATACATATATACATGCACACACATGTACATGCACATACATACATACCTATATATGTATCTGTTTATATGTGTATATGTGTGTGTCACAAATAACTCTGCTCATGATCATTAACCAGACATCGATTGCATTCCAGAATGCATTTTAATGTATTTGTTTGTATCTGTCCAAATATAATTTTTATCCCCATCACAATACCTGATTATAGTAAGAAAGTACTTTATATGTTTTCACTTCTTGGATCTTCACCACTCCTCTGCAAATTAAGGATAAAGGATTCCATGTGGGCCTTAGATTTTGCTGGTCTTATAGAACTTTCAGGAAATATTAGCTCCTTTTCAAAAATCATCCAGTGGCCTTTTATCTTTGGCCCTAGGGCTTTCACCTATCATCAGTTTTTGTTTGTTAGTTAAAAAAATCAGTTATATTGATAGATTTCATTTTAACATCAGAGTAATTCCTTGATATACTCCTTCAGCCCATGCTCCCAGTTGAATTCATGGTTAGGAACATAGAATCACAGAAGTAGAGCTGAATTGGAATTTATAGGTTATTTAATCCAATCTTCTAATTCTATAGATAAGGGAACTGAAGCCTAGAGAGGTTATGGTTTGCTCAAGGCAGATAGGTATAGGTTTCAGAGGTAAAATATGGATAGATTACAGCACCTCTACTCCAAATCAAATTTTCTTTGCACTGTACCACTGTACCACTCTGCATAACTTGTAACAAAGGAAAAATGTTAAACAGACACAATATATACCATCATTACTTTTAAAATTCCCTGATAATTTCTAATTTGAGACACAACTCAATCTCCTTCCCAGTCAGATATTTGACTGGTTAAACCCAGTTGAATGAAAGGAAATTTTTGCTTAAGAAGGGAGGAGAAAATATGCAAGCTCTCAGTCATTGAGGAAAATTTCTAGTTTGGTAACAATAACATGCAAGGGGCAGTTAGAAGAGCAATGGAGTCAGGAAGACTCATCTTCATGGGTTCAAATCTGGTTTCAGATACATAATAGCTGTGTGACACTGGGAAAATCACTTAGCCCTGTTTGTGTCAGTTTGCTCATCTGCAAAATGATCTGGAGAAGAAAATGGCAAACTACTCTTTGCCAAGAAACCCCAAGGAGCTCACACAGAGTCAGGCATGACTGGAACTGCCGAACAACAACAGCAAACTTGCAAATGTACCAGGAATGATGACTATAAACTTGACTACAATTTGTATTTAATTAATGTAATTAAATTAAGTACCATGCTAGGCACTTTACAAGTACCTCATTTGATCCTAATAGCAATCCTAGGAAATGAGGTCTATTATCATCCTCATATTTCAATATAGGGAACTGAGAGAGACAGTGATTGAGTGGCTTGCCCAGGATTATGTATCTAGGAAGTATCTGACGCTGCATTTGAATTCAAATATTCTTGAGTCCATGGTCAATGCTCTATCCACTGAATCAAGTAGCTGCCTGTGAGCAACATGATGCTGCATCTGACTCCTTTGTAGTTTCAGAAGAGAAACACATCAAATATACTGAGAAAATCTTTCACAAGTTTAGGATTCACCAAGTGGTCACTTTGAATAAAATTGTGGTTTTTGTTTTATTATATTTTTAAAGCAGTCCTATAATCTCAGCACATTATCAGTGAAATCAGTCATATAGCTGATTATGCTGTCTGCAAGGTTTTTGACACTTTGTCCATGTTATTAATAAAAGTTTGACTAAACATCTATACTTTTCCACCTAAAGTATGTACGTATATTGGTGAGAAGAGGAGATGATGGAAAGAAAGGAAAGCCGGGAATAAGAGAAACAATAACCTATTATCAAAGAGAGTTCCCCCTACTACCTCAAAAATGTAATTTCCTCCCTGAAAAGCTAAATGAACATGTTCACCACTTAAAAGATGGAAAAGCTAAGCATTGTTGAACTTGCTCAAAGACACATGGCTTGTAAACCGGGGCTAAAATTGGATCTATTCTAATTTTAGGATTGTTTGCATATTTCTAATTTCTCATATGTGATCAATTAATTGAATAACTCTTGCAAATTAATGGCAACAAGACTAAGAATGGATTCTTCTAAATAATTTTTAAGATACTGATGCATGACTATTTTCTAGCTGGCTGGTTAGCTAATACTAGACTTTTTCTTTATTAATGCTGAGATGTGTTATTTTTAGCTTTTCATAAAATAATACTCTTTTAAATTTATTTTCTTAAATTTTACTTTCATTTCCTTCTGTTTTAAATTAGACAATGTTATGCCTTAAAGTCTCTATACCCCACCATTTGTAATCAGTGATGTTGTAACTGTTGGTGACCCTACTTGAGCAAAGGTATATAGCTAAAAAGAGTTAGATTTTTATTTATCTATTCTTTTGTTAATTATTAAGGATGCCACTTAGAAGTTCTAGTTTTTGACCATGACTTTTACTGTCTCCTAGATATGTTTGTTGGTTCAAATTTCACTTCTCTGCCTTTTTGTCATGTTACCTGCTGAGATGACTTTTGTTGAGATTTTCCAACAATTAATAGTTGATTCAATCTGTATTTTAATACTTTCAAAGTATTTATGTGTTTTCTTTCTTCTCTGATGATAGCTATCTTCTTTATTCTCGTCAGTGGATCAATATCATATATGATTTTGTTTTCTCAACTCTTTTTTTCCTATGTCCAAACCTATAAATCTGGACTATTAAGTGTGGCTTCCACAATTCTGAACCATCCGTAATGAAAGACTAGCCACAATTTTTATTAGTTTAATTCCAGGATCCCAGAAAATGATACTATAATGATTCTATGTGGCGTGTGTTTGTGTATGAAAGAGACAGAGAGGGAGGGAGAGAGAGAGAGAGAGACAGAGAGAGACAGAGAGAGAAAGAGAGAGAGAGAGAGAGAGAGAGAGAGAGAGGTGAAGAGGCAATTAGAGACAAGAAAACTAAATTAGCAAAACAAAAAATGGGGCAAAAGACATTGTCATAAATTACTATATATAATATACCTAATACTCAAATTTATGAGTTTACCAATAAAAATCATATTAACAGATGAGAATCTGAGAAATGAAAAATATATGTATGTCACAAATAAACCACCAAAGGAGAAAAAAAATGCCTAGGTGCTCTTCCAAGTGAATTCTATCAAAGAACAATTATTTTCTATTGCTATAAATTGTTTGCAAAGGGTGCTTTACCAAACTCGTTCTATAAGACAAATAATGGAGACAAAAGCACAGGAAGAGTTAAAGTAGAGGAAGAAAGCTACAGACCAATATAACAAATGCATATAGATGCAAAAAAGCAAGTAGAATATTAGCAGAGAGAACAGCAATATGTTCAAAAGATCCTTCACTATGATCAAGTTGAATATGTATCAGAAATGCAAGAATGACTAAGCATCCAATCATTCAATGAACATTTATTGAACACCTGCAAAATACCTGCTAATGTGCTAAGTACTGTGGGTAGAAAGAAATATGAAGATTGTCCCTTTACTCACAGAGTTCACAGTCTAATAGGAAAAGTCAGTATGCAAACAACTACACAGAAACAAGCTATATATGAGATAAATTGAAAATATTAAATAGAGGGAAGTCAATAGAATTGAGATGAATGGGTAAAGATTAACTGTACAAGGTGGTATTTTAACCGAGATTTTAAAGAAGACAATGGAGAAAGAGCATTCAGGGCATGGGGGACAGCCAATGAAAATGTGCAGTCAGAAGATGAATTGTCTTATGTGAGGAAGAATAAAGAGGCTAGTGTCATTGGATCACAGAGTTTGTGGAGTAATGGTAGGAAGTATAATATGTAATAAGAATGGAAAGATTGGGGGGAGGTTGTGAAGAGCTCTGATTACAAATGGAGAATTTCATATCTCATCCTTAAAGTGACAGGTCATCTTTTGAGCTTTTTGAATGAAGAAATAATATGCTAAGATTTATGCTTTAAGATCATCTTGACATCTGAGTGGATATGGAGATTTAAGTGGAGAGAGACTTCAGAAAGCAGAAAAACTTTCAGGTTATGGCAGTAGAGCAGGTGCAAGGTGATGAAAACCTGATCCAGGGTGGTGGAGGCATCACAGAAGGAAAGGGAACATATATGAGAACTTTTATGAAGGGTAAATCTACAGGTCTTGGGAACAGGTTGGATGGGGGGAGAGGTGAGATGAAAGTAGTGTGAGAATGTGAGGAGTCCAGAATGATGCATCGGTTACGATCCTGGGTAACTGGGAGGAGAAGTAAAAAAGGTAGTTAGGAAGAGAGGAGAGCTTGGGAAGAGATAAAATTAGGTCAGTTTTGGAAAGTTGAGTTTAGGATGTCTATGGACATCGAGTTTGAGGTGTTCAATAGGCAGTTAGAAAGTTATATACATACACACATGCATACACAAACATATATGACCACATTAATAATAGAAATAAAAAGGACAATTATGCAAGACATGTAGAAAAAATGTTTGACAAAATAGAGTACTAATTCGTACTACAAAATCACACATCCACAAAAAGCACAGTGATTGGTGGACTTCTCCCTAATACAATAAACAGGGTCTATCTAAAAATTAAGAATTGTAGTCATTTGTAATGGATAAACTCTAGTCTTTCCTATTAAACCAGTGGAAAAGTAAGAGTATACATTGTCATTATCAAAACTGTACAAAGAAACTAAAGCAATGATCATAGGCAAATAGCAAGCAAAATTATAATAGGATCATGGATTTAGAATTGGTAAGCATCTTATAGCATAACTGATACAATCCCCTAATTTTTAAATGGGGTAAATAAAGCTTACAGGAATCAAGTATCTTGACCAGAGACATATGCAAAATGAATGACAGAACCAGGATTTGAACCCAGAACAAACTCCAAATCTAGTGCTCTGATACATCATGTTGAAATATGAACATTAATTTTAAAATAATTTTTAGTATGTTTTGAAACTAAATTAGTGCTATAGCACTTTGGTGACCATTTATGTAGTTCTATTAGTTACTTCATATATGGTCAATGAAATTAATTAAAAATTTTAGTGGTTAAAGAGAAGAAAATCAGAGCAGTATGTTCCCAAAGCATCAGAGATAATCAAGTTTTACTTAACAGCTATTCCATCTGTAACATGAGTAAATTGTCAGAATTTGCTCTTTCCTAGACCCTAAATTCATTTTACAATATATATTCTGCATATTTGCCAATTATAAAAATTATAAAATATATTTGGTCACATTTATATAATCTGAATCATTAAGATAAAAAAAATCTGATGACTCTGGATTAATATGAATTTCACTGAATATGGTTGCATATGAAATTTATTTGATAGTAACATGTTTTGCAGATTCCTGAAGGCGTTGAATCTTCCTCAGGAGAATGGTTCAATGATTTAATATGACTTAGAGATTCAATCCAAAAATTGAATCCTAGAGATGAAATTTCGTTCCAGGAAAATGTTCATCTTTGTGGGAAAATTTTATGTTTTCTTCTATTAGCAAACAAAAAATAGACAAAAGAATGGAATATCATGTTTGCATTACCCCACTATGAAACAGTGCTATTGTACTAATTGGTTTAAGGAAATAAATGGAAATAAACATTGCTGTACTGTGTACTGCATGCCAGGCATTGCACTAAACACTTGTAAATATTTGTAAATATTTCTCATTTGATGTTCTGAACCCTACGAGGCAGGTGCTTTATTTTCCGTTTACAGTTGAGGAGGCAACTAAGTCAGACAGAGCGATTTGCCCAGGGTCACACAGTTTATAAGCTGTAATTAAACTCAGGTCTTCCTGACTCCAGGCCCAGTGCTCCTGTGTACGGTGATTACAATTGAACTTATATCTATTTATACCTGCTTTTCCCCTTCTCCTGCGGTCAATAACAAGTAGTCTGTGATTGTTCACACAATGTGAATTGCTGTTGCCTTAAGAAGTAGAATTCAGGGCCAGTCATGTTCATCTTTTTCACCTGATTTGAATCACATGCTAATTTTTATTCTGTGACAGTATCTCAAAACTTTGGTGACTCACAATAATATTGAATTAGCATTGCTTGACATTTGATAATTAAAATGAACAGACTATCAGAATTACCCTTTAGCAAAGATCTGATATAACTGCTGTCAAGCTGAATGCCTACCCCAGTTAATTTCATTTTTGGATGGGTAAGAGAGCAACTTAAACATGAACTGTATTCTAGATGTATGTAAACTTATGATAGAATCTTATGATTGCAGAAGAATTAAAATTAGAAGTAATCCAAAGTACAATGGAAAGCTGAGTGGTAGGTATCAGTAAATTGTGGTCAGCTGCCAATAATAAATGCTTATGAAAAGAACAAAATACATTCTTTAGGATAAGTATGATGGGGGGAGTGGTCATAGTACAAGAAGGAGAAACTATGAAAGAAAAGCCTTGGGATCTCCAAATATTTAAAGGACCAAAAGAAGATCTCTAGTGGACCTCCTGTGACTAGTGCTCTGAAAAATTAATGGAAACACTTGTATCAGAATTGTACATAATAAGAAAGCATATAGAATTTATGAACAACATCTATGACATTATGGACCTATTAAAGTAATTATAGCTTACAGTATATAGCAATTGAAAATATGCAAAGTGGTTGCAATCTGCACCAATGGAGGGAAAAAGTATCAAATGAATACAATATTGAGATAGCATCTCAATGCTGAGTTAGCATTCTTTGCCTCTGGATTCCCAGGATATAGGTTCAAGTCCTATTTTGGACATCTATGTTATGTGTGACATTTCTTCATTTGTAAAATGAGAGGAATGTAACATCTACATGTCTTTTAAGGTCTTACCCAATTCTATGACCCTTGGAACATGCTAAATGTCTTCAGTGTGTTAGAAGAACTTTTATCCTCATTGGCCTTAGACAGCTGGATAGATGTAAAATCTCAAAGACAAAATTAGGCTTAGAGTCAGGAAAAAAAATTCCTAACTATTAGAGCTGTCTAAGCAAAAATGGAAGGAAGATGGTACAATTTCCCTCAGTGGGATTTTTCTATTAGAATCTAGATTGCCATTTTTAGAATTATGCTAAAATGGAAGTATCTCTTGGTTAGGGAGAGGACTGCCTTGACACTGATGACCTTTCCAATTCTGAAATTGTGATTCTATGAAAGAAATTAAATTTCACAGCTACATCTTAAATCTGAAGCTGCTTCTTTTCAATTACACAGAATCCCCAAGGATTATAATGAAGGGTTATGTTTAGTTTCATTTGTAAATCATGCAAAATAATTGATGATGAAAATTATTCACCTTGGTGACCTACCCTATTATTATTCTAAGGAAATACTAAGTGACCCTATTATGATGATAATATTTTAGGTAAAGAGAAGGAGGTGTTGCCTAGAACTTACCCATGACATTTTTGTATAGAAAAATGCTAATAGATTGTAAAATAAATTCAGGATTTAAAAGTCACACATTTCAGTTTTGCCTGTTTCTCCAAAATTCATGTTGCATGAGATTGTGAGTCAATCAAATGATTGAAACTTCCTGTGCACACCTCTGGAATATATTTTTGATGAAAGATATTACAGAAGTGTTCCATCCCTACCCCTTCTGCTCACCCCAAGTGTGTTTGAGGATCCAGGGACACATTTCATAGACAGAATTTTCACACGCCCCACATAGTGGTTTGCAGAGGTGGGTCTTAGTAAATATTTCTCAAAGGATATAGTCTTACCAACCAGCTATTGTTCATCAGAAAACAAGGAGACAACAGATGCTAAGTCCCACATTCTTAACTGCATCTTATTTGGATTAAGTGGGTCCCAAATTTCAAATGCAGCCTATAGCTGAGATAAGTGAATATCGCTAAGCAGCAAGAAGGTATATCTCTCTGATAACAGTATTCCAATTCACTTAAATTCAACAAACATGTACCAGCAACCCACTCTTGCGAGGTAAGAAGCAATGTGGAGTAGTAGATGAACAGCCTCAGAATCAGGAAAACTTTGTTCTAAGTTCTATTTTTGACACCTATTAGCTGTGCAACCTTGGGAAAGTCATTTTCAATGCTACAGGCAATACTCTAACACTGTGAGTTGCAAAGCATGTCTCCATATGCATTGGTAGAGTTTCTTAATCAAGAGATTTTTATACCAGTGAAATCATAAGTATAAATATTTATATGGATATATACTTATACACCCATATAAACATACATAAACATACATGGATTTGCCTATACATATGCATATATGAGTTTTGTATATATATGCATGTATGCATGTGCATACTGTCCCTACCCTTAAGAAGATTATAATACATTCTAATATGGAGATATAACGTGCCCATAGGCAGGAGAAATAAAGAACTCTAAAAATAGAACAAATAAATAATGTTTCATGGAGGTAATACCTTAAAGTTTATGATATTGTAAAAGTAAAGATTATAAGAGCTAAGGAAGAAAAATAAATATATTTCAAGTATGAGGCATAAGGAGTAGCGATTTGGCTCTGGTTCATACTGGTTCACAAGAGCTGATTGTTAAATTTTCAATCTGAGCATTTACTCTGCAGAAATCAGCAAATGCTACAGATCTGGGCTTTATTTCTTGCTTTGTTGATTGTCTAGATTTAAGAAAATGATGAGAAATGGTTAATAATGAAGAATAAACAATAAAGTGTCTTGAATACTTTTGTTTAAAGAGAAATGGGTATTAAACATTTAACAGCAAATCCCTGATTTAACTTATAAGAATGCATTGAGATAGGAAATAGAATTCCAAGTATATACAACATCTGGTTTGTCCAGTTTTCTAGGAATATATAATATATAAAATATATATATATAAAATATATAATATATAAAAATATATAATATAAAAATGAAGCTAGAAAAGTTGATTAGAACCTTAAAAACCATGCTGAAGGGTTCATTTTTATTCCCACTAGAATCAAGATGAGAGGCAGAAAAGGCTTTTGAACTGGGTGGAGGGAGAATGAATTTATGCTTTAGCAAAATTATTTCGTGAGGTAGGTGAATGATCTATTAGAAAAGTTAGAAACACTAAAAAGAGAGAATTAAGAGGTTATTAGGCTACTACAATAAAAACATATATGACTTTTTTAGAGTCCCTGAACTAAGGTGGTGATAATGTGTGTGAAAAGAAGAGGGAGAGATGGGAACAATATTGTGGTGACATTAACAGGACATAGAAACTTAGATTTAGAGTCTGAAGGAGAGTAAAGAATGAATTTGGGGTATAAAAACCTAGGTAAGTGTGAGGAGAGTAGTACTCAAGAGAAAGAAGGGACTGTGTAAAAATTATGATGAATCAATACTCTTTGAAAGGTATTGAATTTGATATCCTAATGGAATATCAAGTTGCGGATGTTTAGATGGTAGTTGGCAAGTGAAATTTAGGATTTAGAAAAGAAAATGGGACTAAATATATAAAATGTATAGATTTAAGGGTTATCTGATGAATGTGCTTACTGCAAACCAATGGAAGTAAATGGAATTATCAATGAGAAGGTATAAGGAGATACTTGTTGATTGAAGAGAACCCAGGACTGAGTCTTAGCTACATCCTTGGTTAAGAATTAAAAGATAGATGATGATCTTGCTAAGACTCGTAGGAGTACTCAGGCAGTTGGAAAACATAATAAATATAATTATAGCAGGCAAAGGAAGAGAGTGTGGTTAACAGTGCCAAAAACTTCAGTATCAGGATACTAGGTTAACAAGTTTAGCCTTTATTCAGCAGGTAATGAAGATCCAGTGAAAGATACTGAGGAGTGGGTTGAGGTGATCAGAGTTAGGAAAATTGGTTTTGCAATTGTGTGAAAGCGCTAAGAAGGCAGGTAAATCTAAAGCATCAGTAAGTACAGGATGCTTGAAACAATGTAGGCAAGAGTTAATTGCTAGTAGCAATGAGTCCATAAATGAGTAACGCTAGAGTGACAATGATAGAAATATGTCCACATAAATTCCACACTATTCTTTTACTATTACTGATCAAGAAACTTATCATTATAAAGGGTGATGAAGCCAAGGGTTTTTGTTTATGGTACCCTTAGACATATATGCCATGGATAAAACTCAACTACAATGTCTGCTTATTAAAAATTGTCTGAATATTTATTGTTTTGAACATTTATTGTATCATGCACTTGAGACTGATTTCATATTTGACTGAAAACCAAGGTGTACTTGACCCTGAAGTGAAATATTGATTTTTTTTCTTCAGTTCACTAGATGAAAGAAGTCTCAGAGGTTTGATTGACTGCAAGTCTGTATTTACTAATTGCCCCCATTTTACAGATGTTTAATGTAAAACTTTCAGCATAATTGCCCTTGAATCACTGGGCTAGCTTGAAAACTACATGAATCAGAAATCTTGATATACATTCCATGTTTCAGCAATAAGACATTTTGAATGTTTGTAAAGGTCTCTGCTTCAAAAAATGACAATTATAACGTTTTTCTGAAGTGCATCCATGCCTGATTCATCTATAAAAAATATATAACTGTTTGGAAAGGAACCTAAGCATGTAAGTTTTAATAATTAAGCAGAACATTTTACTTTGAAGTATGAGGTATTTTCAGAATCTTTTTCTGATGACCTTTTAACTATTTTATGCAGAAAGTTAACATTTCTCAGTGGAAGCGGAATATTTTTTTTTCTGTGTTGTTCCTGAGGTTAGAATTAAGATGAATGTGTGGAAAATATAGAGAGTATATTTTAATTCAATATAGGGAGAAATGTCCTTAAAAGTTACAGTTGCACAATAATGAAATGAGCTATATTATAAAGTATAGAACTACATGTCAGTGGAACTATTCAAGCAGAAACTGTAGGTCTGTGTGACAAGACAATACATGGTAGAGGAAATTGAACCACCCCTCACTTTCTAGGAACCTAATAAGGATTAATTTTAATACCAGTGCAGAATTTTCAGAATTTCTCAGTAGCAAGGTACTATTTTATACTGTGGAAGAACTCTGGTTATAATTGATATACTTTCCTATAACCCTTTCTGAATTGAAAAGGTTTGTGGTAGATAAGTTTGTTTTTCTCAGCTGCATAGAAATATCAGGACTGTGTGTGTGTGTGTGTGTGTGTGTGTGTGCGCGCGTGTGTGTGCGCGCGTGTGTGTGTGTTCACTATGCGTGTTCCTCTATGCATCTATGGGCTTATCAAGCAGAATGAAGCAAAGTTAAAGTGGTAGGCAGATTTTTGAGATGAAAGAACTCTAACATGAAATGTCATCTTTACATCCATTCTCTGGAGATTATGATTAATATTGTTCATTCACCCATGAAGCCAATCAGTGCTGAATGCACTATACCCTGGGAGATATGGGTCATATTGAAATATAAAAACAGGGCCGCAGTCTCACCTAAATTGGTGGCAAAGGTCTAGGTCCCCCTTCACAGACAACACTGTTCTCAAAAAGAGAACATCTGGGCATCTTTAAGCAATAGTAGATCAAACTTGTATTAATATGATTTCATTAGTTCTAAGACTGTAATGGAGAATTTTATTAATTCAATCTAAAGGATACCCTACTCAACAAAAATATTATTACTACTGTATATCTTGAATATTAGTTATATGTAGCAATAGAGAATCACTGCTGGGTAAGGTGAGGGACTTGCTCTTTCCCACTACAGGGACTTCTATCTTAGACTCATTCATTCATTCCAGATTCAGTTGAGGAGATTACTCCCTAAAAAGAGGAGTCACACTTTTTCTCTTCAAACTCTAATTCTGTATATGCCACCCCAAAGGGCTTTGGGAAAATTCTTTAAAACTTAGATTTGGCTCATGCTTAGAGTCTTTTAAAAACATGGAGTAGAAAGATATTCAGTATATCACAAGGATAAAGTATAGGACAGGCATTCATTTCCTCCACACCAAAAAGAAAAAAGAAAAAAAAAAAAGAAAACAGAAAAAGAAAGAAAAATCTCACAAGTAGTGTTGCAAGACTTAAAGAGTAAGCATTAACCTGAAACCATTATTATATTCTTTCAAGATATTGGTATTAACATTTTTTTTTAAGTTAGTAGAGTTGGAGGGCGGAGCCAAGATGGTAGAGTAGAAGCAGGGCCCTACTAGGGCCCTTCCACAAAATCCCTCAAAATCTATAAAAAATGACCCTAAACAAATTTTAGACCAGCAGAAGCCACAAAATGATACCCTGAAGGAAATTTCTAGGTCAAGACAATCTGGAATGTAAACAGAAAGGGTCTATTGCATCAGATTAGGAGAGGAGTACAATTTGGAGTGGGTCCCTCTAGCACCGACTGACCTGGAGCAGGACTAAGGGAACTGGTTTCTAGACTTCACAATCCAGAAATGCCAAAGACAGCTTCCAAGGTCAATGGGAAGAGTCCCTCACCTGGCTAAGAGGAGATTGTGATCTGGCTATGGCCTCAGGCCTGGCCTGAACCCCAGAGCTGTGGCACCCACAGACTATAGACTTTGACTTTCTTAGTGAAGAGGTACTTTCTTATGTCATTGGTGATGAGGAAGATGAAAACACAGAATCAGAAGAAGACAACAAAGTCAAAGGTCCTGCATCCAAAGCCTCCAAGAAAAATATGAATTGGTCTCAGGTCATGGAATAGACCAAAAAGGATTTTGAAAATCACATAAGAAAAGCATAGGAAAAGTTGTGAAAAGAAATGAGAGTGATGCAGGTAAATCATGAAAAATGAGTTCACAGCTTGCTAAAAAAAAGCTCCCCAAACTGCTGAAGAAAATAACACCTATAAAATTAGACTAACCCAAATGGCAAAAGAAGTCCAAAAAGCCAGTGAGGAGAAGAATGTCTTAAAAAGCAAAATGGGCCAAATGGAAAAAAGGTCAAAAGTTCGCTGAAAAATTAGAATGAGCAAATTAGAATGGAGCAAATGGAAGCTAATGACTGTGAGAAATCAAGAAATTATAAAACAAAACAAAAAGAATGAAAAAATAGAAGAGTGTGAACTATCTCATTGGAAAAACAACTGATCTGGAAAATGGATGCAAGAGACAGAATTTTAAAAAGTTATTGGACTACCTGAAAGCCATGATTAAAAAAAAGAGCCCAAACATTATCTGTCAAGAAATTATGAAGAAAAAGTACCCTGATATTCTAGAACCAGAGGATAAAATAGAAATGGAAAGAATCTATCAATAATCTCCTGAAAGAGATCCCAAAAGGAAAACTCCTAGGAATATTGTAGGTAAATTCCAGAGTTCCCAGGTCAAGTAGAAAATATTACAAGTAACCAGAAAGAAACAATTCAAGTATTGTGGAAATACAATCAGAATAATATAATATTTAGCAGCTTCTACACTAAGGGTTGGAAGGGCTTGGAATATGATATTCCAGAGGTCAAAGGAGATAGGATTAACACCAAGAATCACTTACCCAGCAAAACTGAGTATCATATTTCAGGGGAAAAAAGGGAACTTCAATGAAATAGAGGACTTGCAAGCATTCTTGATGAAAAGACCAGAATTGATTAGAATATTTGACTTTCAAATACAAGAATGAAGGGAAGCATGAAAAAGGTAAAAAGGAAAGAGAAACCATAAGGGACTTATTGAAGTTGAACTCATTATATTCCTACATGGAAAGATGATATTTGTAACACATGAGACCTTTCTCAGTATAAGGATAGTTGGAGGGAATACATGTGTGTGTATATGTATATGTATACATATACACACACATATATACGTATATATATACATATATATATGGAGAGAGAGAGAGAGAGAGAGAGAGAGAGAGAGAGAGAGAGAGAGAGGAAGGGAGGCAGAGGGCACAGGGTGAGCTGAATATGAAGGAATCATATCTAAAAAAGAAAATTAAGTGTTGAGAAGAATGTACTAGGGGAAACAGAAAGGGAGAGGTAGAACGTAGTAAATCAGTTCCCATAAAACAGATAAGAAAGAGCTTTTACAATGGAGGGGAAGAAGGGGATAAGTGAACCTTACTTTCACTGAATTTATCTTAAGGAGGAAATAGCATATACACAAAACTAGGTATGAAAATTTATCTTACCCTACAGAAAAGTAATAGGGAAGGGAATAAAGGTGGGGGGAATGACAGAAAGGGCAGCAGAATAGGGGAAGGGGTAATCAAAAGCAAACATTTTGGTAGAGGGACAGGTCAAAGGAGAGAATAGAATAAATGAATAGTGGGACAGGATAGAGGGAAATATAATCTTTCACAACATGACTGCTGTGGAAGTGTTTTGCATGACTACACATGTATAGCCTATATCAAATTGCTTGCCTTCTCAATGAAGATGGATGGGGAGTGGGAAGGGAAAGAATGGGGAACTCAAAACTTTAAAAATGAATGCTAAAAATTGTTTTTACAGATAACTAGGAAATAAGATATATAGGCAGTGGGTATAGAAATCTATCTTACCCTACAGGAAAATAGAAGGGAAGGGGATGGGCGTTAGAGGAAGTGATAGAAGGGAGGGCATATTGGAGGAAAGGGCAATCAAAATACAGGTTGCCCTGGGGTGAGGGGAGGGGAAGAGGGGGAGAAAATTTTAAATTCAAAATTTTGTGGAAATAAATGTTGAAAACTGAAAAATATATTTAATAATACTTTTTTAAAGTTAGTGGGGTTTATGAGTAGGCATATCAAATTTATCTAAACTCTGTACAATCCAAATAATTCTATCAATTTCTTCTGTCAAGCCAGTTCAAGGCTTAGCCTCAACCAACTGGCAATGCTTATATTCTACGTTTATAATCACTGTAGCAGAATGGGGAAAGGGAGGCCATGGGGAATACAAAATCTTTAAAACATCTGAATTATCCACTACTAAGAAACTCTGATCAGCAGCCCATAAAAATGAATGAAAGTAGCAGATGGTGAGAGTAATACAAATTGGGGGCTTCACAAGAATGATTACTGATAGCATGGGGGTGGTGGTGGTAATGGATTTGAGTATGGAGCTGAGCTAATTGGTCAGGGTGTCCACATTGGGGAGGAAGAAGAGTACGGCTAGTGTACGGATAATGACCTGGGAAAGAATTGAAGAGGGGAGGGATTGTAAGTCAGAGTAAGTAGGAATAAGAATAGGGTTAGGAATTTTAAAGCAGAGGGAAAGATGGAATGATAAAGAACGTTTGGATCAGATGAAGGAACTGCATGGAAATAGAACACGTGAAAAATCATTAAACTCTCCTGCATACTTTCCTCATCTTTAAAATAGGGATAATGATAGCACCTACTTCCCAGGGTTGTGTGAAGATAAAAGCAGATAATATTTTAAAAACACTTCATAAGCTTTAAAGCACTACAGACATATGCACATACACACAATCACTCATGTAATTTTATATACGTGTTTGTATATGTGTATACATATATATTTAACTCTAACAGTGTTTTAAAATTTGATTTAGAAGAAAAATCAAAGGAAAAAGAAGAATCTTTAGAGTCTCTTGTCCCACTATTTTATTTTATAGATGAGGAAACTAAAGGCCACTTATGCTAGATATTTGACCAGTCTTACTCCCCTAATAATGGCACAGCTAAAACAATAATCTGGTTCTCCTGACTCTCAGTCCAGATCTCTTTCAATGTGCTTTTTAAATGGGTGCAAAGTTTGGAAACTGTGACCTTAGCTAAAATGAAGAGAAAGTAAGGAATCTGGTTCTCTTTTTGTCCAAGTCATATCCATTTTGTAAGCAACCCACTCACCCTAACAAGCTGTGTATTGGTGATAGACATGCTACTTATACTTACTGGTAAGAATCTTCATCAATATCATGGCTATGGTTTTTTGATTGATTTCCTTGCTTTCATAGATAATTCCCTAATCTATCACCAGGTCGATATCTCTTTACAAACACTAGAAGTGATTAAGTATCTAACTAAATGCTACAAAAACTGCCATAATTTCCTGGGATCCTTTTCACAATTTGTCTGATAATCACCCACCTTGCTCAGTTTAATTGCTCACTGTTGGGCCTAATTTACCCCCATAGTAAGGCTCTGCATGTGCACATTCATTCTGCATAAGGGGACTCAGGTTTGATTTAATAAATTAGAACACCCAGACAAAGAATTCTCTCCCTGCACACAGCTGTGCATGCCTTGATGTAATCTTAGCCTCTCAGAGAACATACTGGGGGCACCATTTGATTTGAGGACTGAGGAACTGTGTGAAACCAATTTTCTTCAGCCTAGGGTGCAGGCCTTTGCAGGGAACATCATCAGAGCCAGTTAAGAGTGCATACAGAGCAAATTTCCAGAGAAATAAGCAGAGATCTCTAGGGATTCGTGTTGATTTCAGCAAGAGAGCTTCATGTATAATTTTATAAGCCCAACCTCACTTCTTCTTCTAAGATACACTCTGTTCATTACTTCACTAGTGAAAATTGATGTATGCTTCAGCAGTTTAGCCTGTGCATATTGAGAATGAAAAATAACATAAAGTTATTTAGTGATTTACCTCAGGGTCTAAATAACAATGGGTAATGTCTTTCTTTTGGAGGATGAAAACATTTTTAATGGATTTTGAAGAACTTAGAAAAATGTGTGAAAAATAACCTAGGTAAGCATGGCATAATTTGTCCACAAATTTTTACATTAAGAAAAACAGAAGATGTAGTAGTAGTTTCATAGGACAGAGACAGAATTTCTTTTTATGTCAAATGGAGACCTACCTTCGTATTTCCTTGGGCAGCTGCAAGTAAGAGATAAAATGGTATAAGAAAGTGGGAGCCCATATCAATTGAGAAATCCCATATTTTGATGGACATTCCCTGCTCCTTTTATCTCAATGATTCAGAGTCAACATCTGTTCAGAAAAATATCCTCCCCCATTCTTATCTTTCCCTATTCTCTCAAACCTATTCACCTGAGCCCTACTCTCCCTAATACACATCCTTCTTAGCCCTCCTATTCTATATCCCACTCTGGGATGGTTACCGTATTATTAACAAACTCCTCTTTTGTCCTAGAAATCTTTACTTCACACCTTTTCTGCCTAGCTTTTTGTCAAAGACACAAACCCTATTTACTTTTTCCAATACTGGATGCTTCTTTACTCATTTCCCTGAAGTATGGCTTAGCAAATAGTTACCCATTCTAGCTCGCCAACTGTTTTTCTATGTCCCATACCTGTTTTTGGAGCCCATGGGCCAAGATAGTTTTTATTTTTTTACATTTTCAAATAAAGTTCTATTCAAAAATATAAGAATCATTCATTATTAGCTTGTGGGCTATAAAAAAGTGGGTCAAATTTGGCCCTCAAGCTTTTGTTTGTTTACTGCTGTCCTAAAGCATTGAGCCAGAAAAATAAATATAGATCTCAATTCTCACTTCCACTTTTAAACTACCCCTTTGTCACTGTCAATCAGTAGTCAGTTTCTCCCTTTAAGGTTCACTTAGTCCATCTTTAGTACCTGCTCCAACTCCATATCACAGTCTTCTGTTCTCCTCCAAGTCAGTATGCTTTTGTTAAACTCCTACCTACTATGTGCCAAGTACTGTGTCAGTGCTGTGGATAAAAATATAAAAATGAGACAGTCCTTGTTGTCAACAAACTTGCATTCTACTTGGGCAGTGACCCTTGATCTGATTTCTACCAAAAAAAGCCGGTTTTTTTTTAACATTTCAATGACTGTAGTTTAATATAATTGGTTTACTTGGAACTCCTATATATTTTATTTTATGAATTTAAAATGGGATTCAGATTAAGGGTCCATGGGATTCGCCTGGTGGCCAAAGGGCAATTACATATAACAAATTCATCAAGAAGTAAATAGGAAACATATACCAAAAGCAAAACAAAACAATGAAGGGAGGTTGGATGTGGGGAAAGGAGGAGATACAGGGATTGGTAACTGGGAAAGAAGTCTTGAAGGAGTTGGTATTTGAGTTGAGCCTTCAGGACAGCTAGAAGTACCAAGAAGCAAAGTAAGAAAGGAATAAATCTCTGGCAGGGTAGGAGATAATAAAAAAACAACAACACAGTTTTCATAAGAGGAAGAAATATGTAATCTACCTAGGAGCACATTAAAACCAGATCATAGACCTTACATGCTCAAGCAGAGGAAATTTGGTTTTAACATAACAGCACTGGTGAACCACTGATCCTTCTTAAGTCAAGGGCACATGCTCAAAGCTGAGTTTTAGGTCTATCAATCTGTCGGCTACAAAGGAAGGGAAGGGAATAAGTGTTTACACAGTGCCCACTGTGTGCTAGGCACTATATAAATATTTTTATTTTTATATAAATATTATTTCATTAAATCCTCACAACAGCACTGAAGTAGGTGTTATTATCCCCCATCTGACAGTTTGGTAAACTAAGGTAAACAGATTTTTAAGTTACTTCATACTCACATAGCTGTGTCTGAATTCAGATCTGCCTGACTCCAGGTCCAGCACTCCAATGCCATCAGCTGCCTTTTTAAAAAATAGAAGCATGAAATTCCATATGAAAATATAGGAAAAAACGGAGAAAGGGAAAGCTGAATACATGAGGGTCAGTTTGGAAGTTATTGAAATAGTTCAGAAAGCAGTGTTGAAGCTTTAGACTGTAGTCTCCCTCCTTTTTCAAAACAGTCAGTACCTAAGTCACAGTCTTCTCCTCTAGCCCAGTTCTTGCCCTCATATAACATGCATCTTGGTGTGTTAGCCTCATCTCCACATTTATCAGTTTTCTAAATTTCAGTGACCCCTGAATCCCTCCTCCTCAGTCACACAAGGTGTCCTCCTCCTTTGGCTTTTGTGTTACTGCTTTCTTCCTGTCTTTTCTTCCCCTTATCCATTAAGTCTCAGATTCCTTTGCTAGACCCTCATCCTCCTAATAATAAATTGGGACATTCCCAAAGGAAGGGCTGACCTTGGGCCTGTTCGTTTTCCTATTGGGAGATGATTTGGTCTTCTACTGTTGCTCTTATGGGATATAAGGAGTGGACTGAGTTGCCCAACTGAAACTGTCCAGCTAAGTCTCCATTGGAGCAGCTTGGACTACTCACAGGTTGTGGTTTGTCTTTCATTCTTAAAGAGGACTATGACATCAGGAAAATAATGCATGAGTTCCAACTGAATTGGATTTAAGGGAAGGATGGTGTGCAAAGTCCCTAGCCTCACTTTCTCCTCCAGACACATCTGATTCCAGTGGCCAGATACATACAGATCCAGACAACTGTAGATATCCTCTTCCTTTCTGTGAAGTTAGTAATGGTACCATCTGTATTTTGTGTCTTCCCCAGCATCTAGAAGCATGCTCTGGACACAATAGATATCTGTTTCTTTTCAGAAAATATAAAATCCTCATCCCATCATTTAAGGTCCTCTATAATTCAACTCCAGATATTTTCAATCTTTTTCAAATTATTCATCTTCAAGCACCAGATAATTTAGTTATATTGGTCTACTAGCTGTTCTTTCATAACATTCTATCACTCACTTTCCACAAGTGTTCTCCATTGTTTGGATTGTGTCTCGGCCTTATAAAATTCCTAACACTTTTTGAAGCACAATTAACTTTCATCCCTTACACGAATTCTTTCCTGACCTCCATTCCAAGTCATTAAAGATCTTTTGAAATTATTTTGTTTTACTTTATATATAGTCTGTATTTGCTCATTTGTTTGTCTGCCTGTCTGTGTTCATCCTTCATTTTTGAAGAAGACCATGACATCAGAGAAATGAGGACATGATTTGCACTTCACTTTGTTTTGAGTGAGGGAGGGTTGTGCAAGGTCAACAGCCTCACTTTCCCCTCCTGAGTCACCTGGATTTAGTGATCAGCTATTCATCAGGATGACTGGAGAAGGCCCAGGATACAATGGGGAGACCTTGGCCTATTCAGGTACTCATTTAGAGTGAGGTTAGGTCATTCAGTGAACAAGCCTCTCTAAGAAGCAATCAGGAAATGACCTCTTTAATGAGCAAAAGAAAAAAAGAAGTAAATCAAGTTGGGAAGGAAAGAACAACAGTTACTACTGATAATCACTCATCTATGTACAAATTGTATCACTCTGTAGAATATAATCTAATATATGTTTTTTGTTTTTTTGTTTTTTTTTTACTTTCTGAGGCCTTCTCTTGAATCACGAATTGGTGTAATGATCCTAGGTTCAACGAGTGGTTATGTGTGTGTGTGTGTATGTGTATGTGTGTGTGTGTATGTGTGCACTGTAGATCATGCCTCCATATGTATATGATTTTCTTTAATAATCAAGAGAAGGCATAGTTAGTTCAAATCAAAGTTATTTAATGAAATTGAATCTTGAGAAAAGTAGCAGTAAGACATTTCCCTCATAATCCTGAGGTACACTCTTCTATAAATATAACATTAGTTATCTATCATATTAGAGAGAGCTAGGTGGCACAGTGGATAAAGCACTGGATCTGGAGTCTGGTAAACCTAAGTTCAAATCATGCCTCAGACACCTGCGTATGGATGCAACCATCCACAAGTCATTTAACTTCACCCAGCCTTGGTATCACCACCTGTAAAATGGAGCTGTTATTTTACAGAGGTATTATGACTAGATAAAATGAGATAACATACGCAAAGAACTTTGCAAACCTTGTGTTATGCAAATGTCAGGAAATAACTATTATTCTATAGAGAACACATTTGCAGATAGATACACATGCAAAGAACACATGAGGACTGAGCATATTCACACTGAAACAAATCATGCTTCCTACACTGCAGGGTAAGCCTAGTCTTCTATTGCCATCGTCTAGTTGTTACCCACTGATCTTCTGGCCTCCAAACAAGACTGTTCTGCTGATCACAAGCAGACCTTGTTCTGCTGGGCACTCTCCTCCTGGATATTGCTTATATAGTCTTCATCGGATTTTAATTCTGGCACACTCCTCCATTGCTTCTAGCTCCTCTTTCATTGGAAATCTTCATCTATCACTTGGTAAAGGGGAGAGCAGGAAGGATATTTTTCTTTAAGCTCTATAAGAAAGGGAGAAACTTGTGCCTTTAAACTGGCACAAAACCAAAAACCTTGATTCTCAGGGAAGGGGGGAGGGGGGCGGGCAGAGCCAAGATGGTGGAGTAGAAGGACAGACCTGTAGAAGCTCCCCCACATGGCCCATAAAACACCTGTTAAAAAAAATAACTCTAAAAAAATTTTAGAGCAGCAGAAGCCACAAAACCACAGAGTGAAAGAGATTTCCAGCCCAAGGCACCCTGTTAGGCCAACAGGGAAGGACCACAACCCAGTCCTGGCCACACGGCAGGGAAAGGAATGGAACAGGCCTCAGGGCTTGCAGAATTCCTGGCAGCAACTACAGGTTCCAGATCCCTCAAACCCCAAACACCAAAAGCAGCTTCAAAGGTCCGTGAGAAAGTGCTTTTGCCTACTTGAGGAGGGAACGTGGTCTGTCCCCAGCGGCCCCAGGGCAGCAGCAGTTGCTACTGCACACTATCCAGTTTAGGAGCTCTCAGCCTAAAGCCCCTGGGGGAATTGTGCAGCTAATCTGGATCTCAGCCCTGAGTGGGAGCCTGGGGTGAGGAGGAGTGCTGGCTGGCCTGGTGGAGCTGGTGGAGGCTCTGGAGAAGGAGTTCTACTCACAGATCCTGGGCAGAAAAGAATGTTTGAGGTTGATCCCAGACCTGAGCACAGACCAGGAGAAGAGTAAACTCCTCTATCTTGATTGTGCCATCTTGGAGGAACTGAGAACTTACAAGTTCCCAGAGTATACCCTTCTCTCAACAAAGGACTCAAAAGTCAAGTAACTGACTGGGAAAATGCCCCAAAAAGAGGAGAAAATAAGACTATAGAAGGAAACTTTCTTAGTGAACAGATATTTTCTTCCACCTTTCAGTTGAGGAAGAACAATGCATACCATCAGAGGAAGACCTAAAAAGTCAAGACTTCTGCATCCCAAACCTCAAAAATAAATATGCAATGGTCTTAGGTGATGGAAGAACTCAAAAAGAATTTTGAAAATCAAATAAGAGAGGTGGAGGAAAAATTGGGAAGAGAAATGAGAGCAATGCAAGAAAATCATGAAAAGTGAGTCAACAGCTTGCTAAAAGGAGATTCCCAAAAAATGTGGAAGAAAATAACACCTTGAAAAATAGGTTAACTCAGTTGACAAAAGAGGTCCAAAAAGCCAATGAGAAGAATGCTTTAAAAAGTGAAATTAATCAAATGGGAAAGGAAATTCAAACGCTCATTGAAGAAAATAGTTTTTAAAAATTAGAATGGAATGGATGGAAGCTAATGACTTTGTGAGAAACCAAGAAATTGTAAAAACAAAACCAAAAGAATGAAAAAATAGAAGACAATGTGAAATATCTCATTGGAAAAACAACTGACTTGGAAAATAGATCCAGGAGAGACAACTTAAAAATTATGGAACTGCCTGAAAGCCATGATCAAAAAAAGAGCCTAGATATCATCTTTCATGAAATTATCAAAGAAAACTGCCCTGATATTCTGGAACTAGAGGGCAAAAATAAATATTAAAAGAGTCCACTGATCACCTCCTGAAAGAGATCTGAAAAGAGAAAATCTTAGGAATATTGTAGCCAAATTCCAGAATTTAATTAAGGGATGAGAGAGGAATACGTTAGGAGGAGAAAAGGAGAAATGGAATCAGGCAAATTATCTCTCATAAAAGAGGCAAGAAAAAGCTTTTTCATTGGAGGGGGAAAAGGGGGAAGGCAAGAAGGAAAAGGTGACGCTTAATCTCATCACATTTGGCTTAAGGAGAGAATAACATGCGCACTCAATTTAGTATGAAAATCCATTTTACACTACAGGAAAGTAGGAGAAAAGGGATAAAGGGTTGGGGAGAGAAGGGAGGGCAGATTGGGGGAGGGTGTAGTCAGAAGCAAATACTTTTGTAAAAGGACAGGGTCAAAGAAGAAAATAGACTAGTTGGAGGGGTAGGATAGGATGGAGGGAAATATAGTCTTTCACAACCTGACGGTTGTGGAACTGTTTTGCATAACTGCACATGTATAACCTATATTTAATTGCTTACCTTCTCATTGAAGGTGAGTGGAGAGGGAAGAAGAGAGAATTTGGAACTTAAAATTTTAAAAACAAATGTTAAAAATTATTTTTACACGCAACTGGGAAATAAAATATACAGGCAATGGGGTATAGAAATCTATCTTGCCCTTCAGAAAAATAAAGGAGATGGGGATAAGAGAGGGGTTAATAAAAGGGAGGGTAGACTGGTGGAAGGGGTAATCAGAATGTATGCTGTTTCAAGGTGGGAGGGGAGAGATGGGGAGAAAATTTGGAACTCAAAATCTTGTGAAAATAAACATTGAAAGTTAAGAATAAATAAACGAATAAATGAAATCTTTTAAAAAAGGTTTGACTATAACTCATGAAAAGCCATTTGTCCAATCAATAACAAGACAGCTTAAGGGTTCAAAATGACTCAGTTTCTAACTACAATTTCTTTCCATTCTCCCATGTAGGTAAGTAGATTGGTAAAGGACAAAAGACAAAGCTAAATCCAATAGGCAAAGTTATTGCCATTTCTACCTGCCTTAGACACATTCCTTATCTAGTATAAATGAATGTAGTCAGGCAAAACCTGAAAACAACTTTGAGACATAACCTTAAGTCTTTATCCCTGTACTCCATCAGTGTTGTTTCTCATTCTTTTTTAGATATCATAGGTGGAAGAATAGTTTTTCTGTGGATTTGACTTCTTATTATATATCATCATTATTTTTTTAAATATCTCTTTTCCTTTATCTTTTCTGGTTTTGTGCAAGTGTTTAAGATTTAATGAAGGATGCTATTCCTTAAAGATGCTTGGCTTCAAGGACTCAAGAGATTTGGGTAGATGCAAAAAGTATTCAAAGACTTTTAGTACTGTTGTGTCCTAAAGCAGTCGTGCTATATTGCAGACTGGCAGCTATGGGTTAATTTTATTGAAATGTTTATGTGACTACATTAGGATCCTTTTTTCTCCCCTTAGATCAAAATCTTTGTCAATGGCAATTTGCATCCTGGCCTTGAAATATTTTAAAGGATGTAGATGATGCAGAAATAGATCATGATTTCCATTAATACTCAAAACCTTTGGCACACAATGACATAATTCAATCATTATTCATCAAAAACTACCATCAGAAAATTAACTGAACTGACCTTGCAGAAAGATGGAGTGATTTGAAAATCATCTCATAATGTGAACCAAGATAAAACAAACTTGATTTCTCACTATGAGAAACTTGTAATTTCTTTATAATCCTGTCAATAGACACCATCCTCATCATAGTGGGAATAAACATTTAATCTACAATGTAACCCCCCAAGACACCAAATATATGAGCAAAACATGTACCGTAGTACCTAAATTCAGTCTGTGGTATAGCTTGCTTCCGAATTCTCCAGGGCAGGAACATATTAGGCTGCATTCTCTGGGCCATTGACCACATTTTCCTGATGTATAGAGTGTGATTTTTCATTATATCCGTTTCTGTAACCTTTGCTTTATTGATAAGGCACAACTACAAAGTATAAGTGAATTCAACATTTGTAAGTGCCTACTTTCATGTAAGTTTTGAGACAGAAGTTAACGGCTCATAAGGGCAACTAAATAAGTAACTCTAATAATGGGAAAGTGAGATAAGTAGAAAGGAAAAATTCAGGCAAATTGCCCTGAGGAATTTCAGAGTAGGGAAGCTAGAGTATTACACAATCCTTGAAGCAAAGAGGGACTTCAATGGATAGAGACAAAGTCTTTTGTGAGAATGAGGGATGATGTATGACAAAATACAAAGACAGGAGAGCACAGGAAGAATAGGAATGATCTAAAATGGTGAATTTGGGCTGAAACATCATACAGTAGAAAGGAAATTTTTATTTTTCCAAGTTTTCTCTGACATGACTGAGTTTTGAACTAGAAACAACAGAATAAAAATGACTAGTAAAGAGGTGACATCCAAAGCTATCTATCTACTCTTGAACAATTTAAGTAACCAGACCTAGATCAGCTTCATTGTTGGATAAGAAAAAAAAACCTGACTGATGTGATTGCTGGGTCATAGAGAAGAAAATATAAGTATTGCAAGACAACAGAAGGGCATGATTTTTCAAAAAGGAAAACAAATAGGATCTGCAAACTGTAGAGCAGTGAGGTTGGCTTTGATTCCTGGGAAAAATTGTAAAACATATTATTAAAGAGATAGTAAAAAAGAGATGTCATACAAGTCTCTTGTAGGGAGTCCTGCATGAGCTACCTGGATGGGACTGACCCATCTCTCCAAACCTCTTGAAGTGGTCAGGGTCTGGTTGTGGGAGTTCCTTAAGTTGGAGGCTAACTTGGGCTTAAAAACAAAGATTTTGATCATAGATCAGTTAAAACAATATGCTTCTGTTTACATCCACCCCTATCATATTGACATTATGGAAGTTGGGTTCAATAAAGGTGAAAGTGAGAGTGTTGTCCAGGATAGGCATATTTATGCATCAGTTTCATAAAATCTCCATCTTCAAAGTCCCAGGGAGTAAATCCAAAAGAATCCAAATAGAATATTTCACCATTTAAACACAATCAAATGTCATCCCCATCACAATTCAGAAATCCTCATTCAAATGGGAAAAAAGAATTTATGTGACTTAGACCTGAAGTTTAAATGTATGAATAGCAACATGTCATCAATAGTGCAAGTAGCTGATATGATTTTTTTTGGTCAAATCTATGATTTCATTAGTATAGGCAAGTCCCAACATGGAAACTCCTCTCCATGCTAATCACAAGTTCCTCTGTAACAAAGATAATTATTAGTTGATAGAGAGTTGTTAGGATAATGAGAAGTAAAGTGAATGGTCCATAGACAAATAGGTAGTATATGTCAGAAACAAGACTTGAAGATGAATCTCCTTGAATTTGATGCCAGCCTTTTGTCTACCATGCCATGTTGCCTTTCTGGCAGATGGGAGACTGCAATATATGGAAGCATAGCGTCCAAAATGAGGGAGATGACAATTCCGTTATATTCTGCCCTGTACAAACTAGATCTTCAGCACTCCACTAATTCACCATTAATTGTCAACCTCAAAAGTCCATATGATCCTAAGTAGAATATTAATAGGAAAAAAGTGCAAAATCTTTAAGGAACTAGGAGTCTTTAGGCTGATAAATGAAAGATTTGAAAACTAAGAGGTGATGATCTCATTCAGCTAGGGAACAAGCATTATTTAAAATGCCTAGACATTGTACTAAGTGCTAGGAAAGGCAAAAACGGCCCCTGGCACTCAGGGAGTGTCCGTTCTAATGAGTGAGACAGCATGTAAATAACTAGATAGGTATAAGATACGCGCAGAGCAAATAGAAATGATGTCGGAGCGGAAGGCACTTGCTGCTAGGGGAACTAATAGAAGCCTCCTGCCAAAGATAGCATTTGGTCTGATTCTAGAAGGTAGTCAAGGAAGCAAAGAAGTAGAAATGAGAAGGGAAAAAAGGGGGACAGGGCTTTCAAGTAGACAAGGGACTGGACTTATTTTGTTTGATCCCGGAGGAAGAAATTAAGAATAATGGTCAGAAGATTCAGAGGAAGGAATTTCATTTGTTGCAAGAGAGAAAGAAAGATCTCCTAGCAATTTGTTGCTGTTGTTGAGTCATTTCAGTCATATCCAGTTCTTTGTTAGAGCTATCTTCAAATGAAAGGGATGGCCTAAGCAAATACTGTGTTTGGAAATCTTAAAAGTCTAGGCAACTATCAGTCAAGTATGTTGTAGACAGGATTCCAGGATCTAAAGTAGGAATTCTGGATAACCTGTGAGATCCTTCACAGTTTATATAACTTATTAAATACATTGTCATCTTTTAAAAATACTTATGATAATAGTGGTGATAATTTCTTGGGTAGCAAAAGTTGATTTGACAGACATCTGTGAGTAGGAGGGAATAGGGTTTTGTTGGGTAAGCTACCTATATATTCAATTTAAAAAAGGAAAACATTGGCTATTGTGTTCAAGGTTGTGATGGGGAAATACTTATTTGTCCCTGCCCTTAAAAGACTGAATAATAATATGTGGGATAAGACGAGTTGAGATAAATGTTGGCATAAACATAACATATAAGAGTGATGAGAAAAACATGAGGGCACCTAGGTGGTACAGTGGAAAGAACACTGAGCTTATAAATCAGGAAGCCTCATTTTCCTGAGTTCAAATGTGGCCTCAGACATTTCCTAGATGTGTTACACTGGGCAAGTCACTTAACTCTGTTTGCCTCGGTTACTCATCTGTAAAATGAGCTGGAGAAGCATTTTTGATAAGAAAACCACTCAAAAAATGGGTTCATGGAGAGTCAGACACAATGGAAATGACTGAACAAATGAAAGGCATACGAGTTCTGTCTGGCTTTATAAGGAGAGATTGATTGCAAGAGCTGAGGATATCAAAAAAGGCTTCTGGGAAGAAGTGGTAATTGACCTGGCCTATAAGGGAAAACTATGCTTTTGACTTGTGAAGTTGAATAGTTGAGAGGAATTCACTTCCACGTATAGGGAAAAGCATGTATAATGGCTTAGGAAGCAAAATAACTCTGAGGATGTTTGAGGAAAAATAAGCATCTTAATTTGACTGAAATGTAGGGACTAGGCAAAGGAGGAGTGGAATATAATAAGTCTGGAACATCATATAGGGACTTGAGTGCCAAACTGTGTTATTTGTACTTCTAAGATAGGCAATGGGAGGCCATAGAATGTTGTTGAATAAGGAAGTACCAAAATTGATATTATGCTTTAGGAAAATTAATTTGTCTGCAATATTAGATGGAGAGCTTGAAAGAGACTTGGAGATGTGGAGATCAGTTAGGAGGCTATTGCAGTACTCTGGGTAATGAAGGTCAGAATCTAGGATGAAAGCAGAGAAAATGCCAGTAGCTGTGGAATATGTTTAGTGTGCTTAGACTCATAGGATCATAGAATTAAAATTGGATCACAGCTCCCTTATTTTACAGATAAGGAAAATGAATCCTGTGAGCTGACTTTCCCAAGGTAATGTAGATAGTATCATTTATAGCAAAAGGGAAAACAAAAGTCTTCTGGTACACATAAAAAAAAACAGGTATCAAAATACTATGAAAGACTGCCCTGATGTAGGCAAGGGATATAAAAGAAAGCTTACATAGCTTTCTAGGATATCCTTGTTAAACTCGGGACAAGAATACTGGTTGATAATCCTATTCTAATTATGTTTCTTCTAATCATAAACCTCCTTCGCCCTTCCTGTCTCATGTAATTGTAAATATATGTTCAAAATAGTGGCTGATGAGCCCAAGACAAAGAGGAGGACTTGCTGGTTCTGAGAAAGCCAAAAGGTCATCCCATCACTGTTATTTCTTTTATCACCAAAAATTTGGATATTCCCTTTAGCCATGGAGTAGGCTTTTGTCAAAAAGGGTCCAGAAGACTTCAAATATGTCTGTCTCTAGACCTCCCCAACCTCTTACTATTTTGCAACCTTGGTTTTTTTTTAATACTTTTTCTCCATTCATTCATATTTTCCTGATCCCTCCTAGATAAATTCTTATTCTATCCACTGCCCCTGAGATCTTGTCTATGTACAACATTCATTCATACCTTGGTAGAGGTTGCACCAGAGCCTGGACAAAGCCCACTGAAGAAGCCATTATAACCTCCTAAAGGTATTTAATTCTGAATTGTGTAGTCTCTGTTGTTGAAAAGTTATTTTTCTTCACATACTAACTCAAGAAGGAGGTTACTGGTTTACATTTAAAAACCTTAGGTGCTTTAAGGACATAGCTTGTCCTCAAATATAAGCTATTTTATTACTAGATTAGATTATGTTATGTTTTACATTTTATTGCATTATGCCGTATTCTATTCTACTGTGCTGTAATGTCCCTTTACCTATACAATGAGACAGAGGAGAAAGTCTTCGGTGCAATCCCACCAATTGTGCAAATTATTTTACTCACTTCACATGTACCAGTTGAGCTTTTGCTCATGCCCTCTGGTTGTTCATTTTAAAAAGCAGCTTTCCTATGGAAGGGGTTGAAGGATAGGAGTAGTGCTATCCAGCAATGAGAGCAACATACACTTTCACTGTAAAGGGAATCATTTTTTATTACAACCTTTGTTGTTGGGGTCAATTATTGCTTAATCTACATATAAAAAGCAGTACTTGCTTGTCAATATCCTGAAAGTTATGGTCCTACTTTATTACACTGATCCTACAATATAATAACTTTGCTCTTGTAGCACCAAAGACATTGTTAAAATTAAGCCTGGTGTTTTCTACTTTTCTCAGTCCCTTTCAGGAAATTATGATGAGGGTCAATTAGCTTGTCCTTCAATAAAATGAATTCTGGAAAAACAGCTCTGATTAGAGCAAGATTTTAAATCTATTATTATCTCTTAGCAAGTAGGGTTAGGAGTTCGAAGACTATTTACTTCCTAAAACCTGTTCCTGCCTTCTAATGACTTATGAGAAAACCTTCTATTTGAAATAAATGAAATAATTTAAATACTAGGTATTCAGTAGGAATATTAAAAACAATTTCTTTAGTTTATGGGAGCTGATATTCACTAAAGGTCTGCAATGTTCCCTTAGTTGCCCCCTCCTTCAAAAAATGAAGAAAAAGTAAATCCCTTGTTACAATCTATTTTCTTTTTGGGGGTAGGGGGGAGAGTAAGAATAGGGGAGACAGTGGGCTCTGTATCCATGACTCTACAGACATAGGAAACTCCTGATGTGTAATCTCCTTCTGCTTATCCACAACATATCCACAGCTTCAAGATTTGATTGAGGCAATCAGAGTTTTACTGACTTAATGAAGATCATATGGTAATAGAGTCAGGATATGGACCTAGATCATTCTGATTCCAAGGCCAGTATTCCATTTACTTATCTGGATTCTTCTAGTCTAAATTTCATAGCAAAGTCCTATAGAAACCAGGAATAAAGAATGGGAGACAGAATTTAAATGTGCAAGAAACAAGAAGAAGGCCAGTTTGACTAGACCAAAAAAAGCATGTAAAGGATGATCATATATAATTAAGATTGGAAAGGGCATATGAAACCAGATTATGAAGGGTTCTACGTGCCAAACAGAGAAATTTTTATTTGATCCTAAGAGGTAACACAAAGTCACTGGAGTTTAGTAAACACAATTTTTAGTTTAGTTATACAATCAGATCTGTGCTTTTAGGAATATTGGTGACTGTGTGAAGGATGGATACAGTGAGGAAAAACATTAGCTCTTCTGAGCCACTGTGATTGGGCCTTAAAAACATTATTATGCACCTATACAAATAATATAGCCTTGGTGGTATTTGATATTAGGATACAAGCAATTTTTAATTGATATTATGAATTATCCATTCTCTCTTTCTGAAAGGGAAGATAATTGAAGCAAATAAACCAACTAAGGACTACTTCAATAGTCTAAGTGAAATGAGATGGAAGTGTCAATTAGAGTACTGAACATTTGAGTGGGTAAAAGGGAATATATGAAAGATATTATGGATTTAGTCTCAGTAAGACTTGGTAACTGATTGGATTTGTGAGGGTGGGTGAAAATAACTACAAGTTTGAGAACTTGGATAATTAGAAGGATGATAGTGTTCTTGAGAATAATAGGAAAAGTCAGAAGTGATGGATTTTGGAGAAAAAAATAATGAGTTCTCTTTTGGACATACTGAGTTTGAAATACCTTCTGAACATTCATCAGTGTCTATAGTCAGTTGGTAATATGGATTCAGAAGAGACTGGATCTGGGTGGATAGATATGGAATCCATCTAAATAGAGATGATAATTGAACCTATGAGAGCCAATAAGTGAGAAAATGTAGAGCCTTGCAACACACTCACAGTTAAGGATTAGGATATATGCTAGATGGGCAGGAGAACTGAGAGGACAGTATCACAAAAACTCAGAGAAGCTGGAGTATCCAGTTAGAAAGGGCATTCAGTATCTTGAATACCACAGAAAAGTCAAGAAAGATGAGTTTGAGGAAAAAGTCAGTGGACTTGGCAATTATGAGGCCATTAATAATTTTTGAGAAGGCAGTTTTTTTTATAAAATGAACATCTAGGAAGTTAGATTACAAGAAGGTTAAGAAATGAGTAAGAGGAAAGGAAGCTGACATGATGAGAATACACCACTTGTCCTAAGAGTTTGGCTTTGAAAGAGAGGAAAGATGTAGTATGAAAACTTAAGTTTATGGATGATCAGTACATTTGTGGAACAAACAATGTGAAAATTTATTTTGCTTAACTACACGTGTTAAAAGGGTTTATTTTCCTTTTTTTCATTTTTTCAATTGGGGTGGAGAAGATAAAGGAGCTTAAGACAGTGAAGCAAAGGGAAGGGGGAAGGAAAGGAGGTCATTGAAGCAGATTTTAAATGCACATTAAAGAATTAAAGGAAGGCCAGAAAGAATCAAAAACAGAGCAGTTTCGAAAGTTATATGTTGAATTTATGTTATTTAAAAAGAAAATAAAGCCATACATAATAGAGATCCACAGTTTTCATAGGCAATCTTCTTTTGCTGTTCTACATATGAAGATATTGTTCATTTTTTCATTAAGTTCGGAAGAAAAATATTTAACTTTTAAAATAAAATTTATAGCAGTAAGGGATTTTTTATTTATCTCTTAAGGTAAGGAAGGCCTAGGAAAAGTTCATGTAGGATGCAGGTAATGGCCCATTAGAGAGAGTGAGATTGAAAATTAGGAAAAAAAGAAAAAATAGTTGATAATGCTAATGGCAAATATCACTTATGAATTATAATGATAAATACTACCCAGGCTTGACTGTTTGCAAATGTGCATGATTACATGTTGAAGGCCAACTCACAAAGGCTAAAGAAAGTTAATGCTTTCTACCATTAGCCCCATTAAATAGCCTGGAAATCCTGGAAGAAGGCAAACCACTGCAATAGGAAAAGTACAGTCACTTGAAAGGGCTTTGCTTGCTGTACTACAACCCTGGTGACTGCTGCTTGTATTTCTTGTTCCTCCCATATACTCAACTCTTATAAAAAGTGGGAGAATTGAAAATATCTCCAATTGCCATGTACATTGACTGTTTCCTAAATCCTCATCTTTCTTGACCTTTCTGTAGTATTCAAGATATTGACTACCCTTTCCAACTGGATGCTCCAGCTTCTCTGAGTTTTCATGATAATGTTGTCCCTCAGTTGTCTTCCTGTGCACCTAAATATACATATATATGTATGTATGTATATGTATGTGTGTATATGTATGTATATATAATGTATATGTGTGTATGTATGTATACATCCATGTATATATGTAAAATAGACATGCCCACCATTGAACAGTTTCCCCCAGAGATGAGTATTAATTCAATTGTGAAAGGTCAGATGTACAGTTCTGTGTCCAAAGCTGTGATATCAGCTCTACTCATTTCCCATCTCGGAAATACACAATGGCTTTAGTCTCCAAATGTACAGGACCCACTTTTAGAAACACAGAATTCTCCTGGGAAAACACAAACATAATGCATGAACCTCATTTCTACATCCCAGGATATATTTTGGGTCTACACATAAGGATAGGGAAAACATGAGGGCTAGAATCCTGGACTATTACAATTGAGTTCATGCAAGTTCTCCAGAAACTTGTCTATATTATTTCATACACTGCCCTATGACTCAGAGGATTGGACTGGTCTGATGAAGTAAAGTCACACACATCTGCTCTTGATGCTGCTGAATAAGGACAGAATTCCTGATGCTGCAGCCCTGATCTCCTGCGTGTGAGCTCTTTGCTAACACTCTAAATTAAACAGCCCATCTTAAATCGTCTACCATGTGTTAGTAGGTTTTAGGTCTCTTCTTCTTTTGTCTCTGTGTCACCCAACTATTACTACTTGAAATGACATTTTTCTGGGGAGCTTACAGTTATCAAAAGAGATGACACACTACTTCTCTCTCCTATATACCCATATCAGGCCTGGGCTCCATCTGCCACCCTCCAGAGAAGGGGGGTGTGTGTGTGTGTGTGTGTGTGTGTGTGTGTGTGTGTGTGTGTGTGTGTGTGTGTGTGTGTGTGTGTGAGAGAGAGAGAGAGAGAGAGAGAGAGAGAGAGAGAGAGAGGTTGATTCTGGGAGTGCTTAAATTTTGAATTATATAGCTGGCTTTAGTTGAATACAATTAAACCACTGGACTTCAGTTTTATTATGTGTAATGTGGAACTCAGCTGACCAAATCCCATTGCTCTCGCTTATGTGCAGAGAAGTTACCACAGAGGATTGCAGAATATCTTGCAAGTCATATCGTTTCTGTCTATATTTAACAGTGACCTCATTTTCAGGTTGGATTTCCCTCTAGGAGTGGTGTGTACAGCTACTGTGCTATATTAGCTTCCCCATACAGAAAATTGCCTAGACATCTAGGTCTAGCTCTTTGAAGTATACTGTTTCTTTTCACTATCTCATGTATGATTTTTTTCTGTATGCCCAAAAGGACCATAGGAAGTTTATATTTTAGGGACTATTATTACAGTGACATTTATTCTAATGATTTATTTCAGATGATTTTAATGAACATCCACAAAATAAAATGTAGCTTTGACATTGTAAAGGGAGTTAAAAATCTCCCCCACCCATTAATAGGCCTCAGGTGGCACTATTAAGGGAAACTTGTTTAGGGGAGGCTTATTTAGTATGAAGGCCCACACCTTTTGTTGATTGCTAATGAGGTACTGGGTCATGAGGGTCATGCCCTCTGATTGTGAAAAGTGTACATATACTATGAGGTGATTTTCCTTTGGGAGGTGTTTGGGAGTTCAAATCGTTGGAAGACTGTTTGTGTGAGTAGGCCAGACAAGACAAGGCAAGGTAGGACAAGGTAGCCGTTAAGGAGCTCCCCCTCCATGAAAACCCATATGTCGGTGCTTCTCTCTGGTAATGATGTATGTATTGTCTATGGCCAGACAGTTGGAAGCCCTGTCTATTGGTCTTTCTGCTTGTATTTTCTCTGAAGTTCAGGGTACTGACTTTTTCCCCTGAACTAAGCTCATATAGAGCTTGATTAAAGTAAGATTGTTTACCCCTTTTAAGGTTGCTTTCCTTAGAAAAACAGATCTAAGAACCTGTGCATCAGGCCCTCCTATGTGTGCTGGGCTGCTTGCTGTTAGAGACATAGGAATTTCAGGGTACCATGCCTGGTAAGCTTTAGTGACATGATATAAAGTTACCTCTAATGCAATGGTGCTTAAGTCATGACCCTTTTTACAGTCTGGTAAATCCTATGGAGACATTCTCAAAATGTTTTATTTTTTTAATTTTTAATTCATAATTGATGGAAAATTTATAATTTCAACTAAATGCTAGTAAAAATAAAGTTGCATTTTTTTCTCTCCTCCAAGTTCACAAATCTCTCTCCACCTATATCCTGAGAGTCCATGGACCCAAGTTAGAATCCAAAGGTCTTCTCCAACTTTAAAGTCTAGTGATTCCATGGTCTTTATGGCTGGGCTTGCAGCTCGCTGTTCCTTCCTAGTCACCTTTGACACCTAAAGGAAAAGAAAGGCATGGAAGGGGGTGTTGCTAATCATTGTTTTGTATTCTTTCGGATGTAGTGGCATAATCATGGTATGAACTTGGTTGATTAGCCAAAGCAGATAATTTTATATAGTAAGAAATTTTTTTTCCATTTTAGGATGAATTTTCCTCTGGAAAATTCCTTTATCTTAAATTGTTTTCTGCTTTGGATTGTATTTGCCTTTTTAAAAGGATTTTTTAAAATGACATCGTATTATCAAATTTAATATTAGATATTGCTAAGAATGAAAGTCATTATGAAATGATGCAGTTATTAAAATATCATTGTGATTGTCTTGTCTATTGATGTGTAAGAATGACTGAACATAACATTTTCCTATTAGAATGTTTGCTATTTTACAGAATTTATCTAGTGATCTCCAGAAAAGGATGTGTGTTCATCACGTTATGAAAAGCTGATACCTAAACTGTTTGCCATTGGCTAGAAATTACACAATAGTGTGCCTTTTTCTTGTTTGATATAGTGTAATGAGAAGAAATGGCATACCCTTTACTGGCTCATTCTTGTTATGAAAAGTTTTCATGAATTTCTCATGGCAAAGGTTAAGGGTATTCCTAGATGATAAAACTTGTCTTATCCTTGTGAAGAGAATTCCAAAATAGCCTTGGTTTCAGTTCTTTCAGTGATATGTGTGTGTATCATAATATTATTAGCCTAGGTTTAAAATCAATTGCTATATTTGCATTCTATCTATATTCATATATGTTATATGTTTGTGTATATAAATTCATATCTTTGACATATAAGATAAGTATTCTTTCTAGAAATCAGTTTTTTTAAGATAAATTAGAAAAATCATGACTTTCTGAGCTATTTTCAATTTTAATTAGTATGTTATAGGTATCTGTGGTGATTGTATATAGGACGCTGAGGCAGGACAGAGTCCACAAAAACAGGAAGGTCTCAGTAAAGGGCTTATATTTAGTGAGTTAGTCTAAGCCTACCTCTAGTTAGTTAGGTGGCATGGTTGTTGTGTTCATCCTTCGTTGGGGAAGAAGACCAGGCCATCAGAGAAATGATGACATGACTTGCACTTGACTTTGTTTTGAGTGAGGGAGGGCTGTGTAAGTCACCAGCCTCACTTCTCCTCCAGAGCCATCTGAATCCAGTGACCGATTTCCTCAGGATGACTGGAGATGACCCAGGATGCACTGGGAGACCTTGGCCCCCTTCAGGCATTCACTTACGGTTAAGTAGCCCATTCATTGAATAGGCCTGTTTAAGAAGCAGCCAGGGCATGGCCCCTTTAATGAGGCAAAAAAAAGAAAGACCTCAGGCTGGGAAGGAAACAGCAACAGCTGCTGTTGATAATCACTGTAAAGCTATGAGGGTCCAGCAGAGACCCTTTAGGCATGGGGAAGGGGCAGGGGCCCCATGGTGTCTGAGCTTCACAGTGCAGTAGGTTCAAGGTCCAGAGGAGGACATGGGAGGGGAGTGGAGGGGAGAGAAGACTAGCTGGTAAAACCCAAGTCAACTGGGCATTTTACAAGGGAATAAGCAGGCAGATTATAGAAGGGAGGGCAAATGGGAAGAGGGAGTATTTTTGAAGAGGAACAGGTCAAAAGAGGAAATAGAATAAATGGGGGGCAGGCTAGGATGGAGGAAAACATAGCCAGTCACAACATGACTACTGCGAAAGCGTTTTGAATGACAAACATGTGTAACCTATATAGGATTGCTTGCTTTCGGGTGAAAGGGAGAGAAATTGGAACTCGAAGTTTCAAAAATCAATGTTAAAAATTATTTTTACTTTCAGCTGGGAAATAAGACATACAGGCAATGGGGTATAGAAATCTATTTTGCCCTACAAGAAAATAGAGGGTAAGGGCTCAAGAGAAGGGAGGGATATGATAGAGGGGAGGGCAGACTGGGGGCCTCAGACTTACCAGCCCCTGTAACCATGGGCAAATCACTTAACCCTGTTTGCCTCAGTTTCCTTATCTGTAAAATGGGCTGGAGAAGGAAATGGCAATCTAGTCTAGTATTTTTGCCAAGAAAATCCCAAATGAAGTCACAAAGAGTTGAACAAGACTGGAACAACTGAACAAGACTAACCCAGAAGGAGAAATAGTAGCTCACATTGCCATAGTACTTTTAAGATTCACAAAGCATTTCCCCATGAAACAGGATTTTTATGCCCTTTTGAGATAGAATTGTTATGCCCTTTTTAGGGATGGAAACCTGAGTCCCATGATTCCTTGACTTAGTGACTCAATGTTGGCTGTCTTCAAGTTGAGTTTTTTCTACTGCGGCCTCTTCACCATTGAGGGTTCAGGTAGCCAATGAGGGTTCAGCATCCAGAGAAGTCACAGAACCAAGAAGAGAAGTTGGTGAGGTCTCTGATTCCAGAATACAGGAAGAGAGCTCTCTGATGGGCTTCATTCTGGAGGTTGTTTATGAACTGTGTGGGCCAAGCATTATTTATCATAACTGCATGGAGGTCCTAGGCTTCCTATGCAATGATTGAGGCAATCCAAGCCTAACTTTATAATCATTCTATGGGTACCAATATTTTTTTTTATTTTTTGGTAGCTGATCCCACATCCAGGAATGAGTTCATTTGTTACTCTTACTTCTAATATATTTCAGCTTTTGAGACATTGTCATATAATCTCAAAGATTGCTATTGATGTTGAGACCATCAATATTCTTTATTTAAATCTGTAAAGGGAAAAATTAGCAATTAAATGAAGTAATTAGAGTTCTCTTGGATAAATATGCAAGAGAAAAATATTATGTTTATTGTCCATATGACTGTGAGTGAAATGAAACAAAATGCAATATTACTATACTTAATAACTCTGAAATTGCTGGGTCTCTATGCTTATGCCAGTGAGTGACCAGAGCCATATTTACCACAAGAAAGAAACTGGGCCTTCAGCCCTTCGAACTCTCATGATATTTTGCTTTTGTAAGTTAATTTATTCAATCAGGATTGACACCTAAACTCTAAACCCAAGAGAATCATTATCCAAATATTTGTTGTGCATGTACTGTGTGGTCTTACTGTGGATCTTAGAATGTATGTTTCTTTGACATAATGATATAATGTGTTTTATGTTTTCTTCAGGGGAAAATGTTTGTGAATTCTATACATCTATTGATGTTATTATAGTGTACAATCTCTTTCTGGTGCTGTATTTTTGTCTATACTACCTTTCAAGGTCTCCCTAATATTGTCATTCTTCTGATAGGCACTTCTTTCTAGACCATTGTAAATACTCTTTTTTAATAGTCATTTTTACTGAATAACTGACTTTTCCCATAGTATTCCATGTTCCAGCAAAACAAAAATATTCCAGAGTTAGAGAAAAATAAAAATAACAAGAAATTATGACATTAATGGAAAATCTAATTCAGTAAAATTGCTTCTGTGTTTGAGTAGAAAGCAGTTAAACCTTATTCTGAGCTACCACTAATGTGAAGATTTTTTTTTACTGTTTCATATAAGCCAAATATTACTTTCACTATCTAAAAGAGACGTTAAAACATTTGAGAATTTTAATGAATACAGGCAGAACAGAAAATAGCATGGCTGTTGAATCTAACTTAAAAAAAAAATGTTATTAATGAATATGGTCAGCCACTAATGGATCTATACTAAATAGTAATACTTCCTAATAGAGTGTGTTAATTTTCAGCAATTTTCTCACAAATGAAAAATTTGGAAAAAAATCCGTTGCCTACGGAACTCTGCTAGTTTATAAATTCCTTAAGTTTAAATGGAAACCTTTCCAAACAAAGTTGATTTTCCCCACTTATTATTGCATCTTATAATATATATGTATATATATATGTGTGTGTGTGTGTGTGTGTGTGTGTGTAATATATATGTTAGCATCACTACACACATATATCTGTGTTGGATGAGGGTACACTTCATAATCATCATGTGTCACCTTACATAATCATCATAAATACTTGGATCCTGACAACAACACTGTTATTGGGAGGGTCAGTTTTACTGTCCCCATTTTATAGATAAGGAATCAGAAGTGAGGTCAAAGTCATTAAGTGACTTGATGGTTGACACAATACCAGTAAGTGATGAGCCTGGAATTACATCGTTTAACTCTTACATTAGTGCACATTTCATTGTATCAGTTCCAGCTCTGGCCTGTATGTACTCAGTCAATATTTGTCAGGTGATTAAAACAATATGGCCTATTACTAGTGACACAGTTTTTCTTGTTCAGGTGTTTTATACTCTGTGACCCCATTTGAGGTTTTCTTGACAAAGATGCTGAAATAGTTCACAATTTCTTTCTCCACTTCATTTTATAGATGATATTTCTGTAAAATTCTTCCTATTATCCCTACTTAGTATATTCCCCTTTCTAAAAGATGATTCCCAATGGATAATCAGTGGGAAAGATACTACATGGAAGTTTATAATGGAAGATATTAGAAATACCTCAGATCATCAGGGTTATCTCGAGAGAAAAGTCATCATTGCTCTCTAGGAACATAACCTGATAATACAGTATTGTTCTACATTCTCTGGGCCTCATGTGAGATAAAAATCCACACCCTTTCCCAGACCCATTTGAGAGATCTTTCACCCAGTACTCTCATTATTGGAAACCCTAGTTTTTAGGATCCATAAGAGGAAAAAAATAGCATGGTTTCTTATCTGTTTTAGATTGCAGTTGGACTGTCTATTTTCTGTTATAGTTCCTTTAATGTCAAATTAATTCCTTTTAGATAATCCTTGCTTATTAGAATGTCTAAGTGTGACTATGTCATACATTACTGGATCCTTTACAAGTATTGAGGTTAACTTAAGCAGTATGGATTTTGAATCTCTAAACTATTCATCCTATCATTTTGTCTGTATAGCACACTGAAATATCTATTCCTTCCTTCCTTCCTTCCTTCCTTCCTTCCTTCCTTCCTTCCTTCCTTCCTTCCTTCCTTTCTTCCTTTTTTCCTTCCTTCCTTCCTTCCTTCCTTCCTTCCTTCCTTCCTTCCTTCCTTCCTTCCTTCCTTCCTTCCTTCCTTCCTTCCTTCCTTCCTCCTTTGTTTCTTTCCTTATTTATCTGTTTTATTCTTTGATTTTAAATAATCCTAGACTGCTTGTATTATTTTTCATAATTAAGACAACCTGTTGGAAGTCCTATTGGACTTCAGGTTCATAGGACAAGGTTTTCTCAATGACTTAGAAATTCTAAGTAGTCAGCCCTAAGTGTTTATTACCCTTTGAGCAGCTTTGCACCTCGTTGGGTATTTTCTGACTTAATTTCCCTTTTAAAATAATTTGTTTGTCTTAATGAGAAGTGACTTAGGAATTCCTTAAGGATTGCCCTGTGTATTGGCAGGATACTTTGGGAAAATTTTGGGTGCCCTATGGTAGAAGAACCCAGAGGAAATATATGTCTGGACTACCAGTTGGATTGTCTTATGTGAAAAGGATTTCTGGACACAGTGTTTAACTTGTATATAAAAGAGATGCCACAAAAACATTTTGTCCAAACCTCCAGTTGAGTAGCCCTGTTTGCTAAAGATAATCATGGACAAATTTTCACATAAGACAATTTAGTTTCTTACCTAAGTGGGAGGGGGTGACTTGTAGCCAATTCCTGGTCTGCTGTGAGGAAACTTCCATGTATTCTGGGGAGCTCTATGAGATTCAGGCTTCCTTCTAATGAAGATAGCTTTGATTTCTATTTATTTTTAAAACAGTCTAGAATTAAACTTGGCCTGTATGTAGATACCAAATAGAGGGGCTCCCTAATGGAAAAACAAAAAGAGGAGTGGTCCAGTATCATGAGACTCAGTGCTGATACCCAACCAAGCCCAAAATACAAGGGTTCCTCAGTGGGGAAAATAGAGATGAGGGTCACAACTCCACCTGAAGCCACTAGATTGGTTTCACTACTCAAATATGAAGTCAGATTGTTTTTTTGACTGACTGTAAACATAAGAACCTTAATCCCTTATGGAGAGAACCCCAAATGGTTAGGACAATTCTTATACCTCTCCAAGTTACTAGAAAGCTATAAAGCTATTCAAGATGAAGAATTGTGGACTTTATCAATACCACTCCAGTTTATTTGCTAGAGACAGCAAATGTTAACCTATAAGAAGAATGCAAAATGAATGTCCCATGTCCCTCAATCCTAATTTAACATGATATTCTATGCCTTGATAGCATTACCTTTAGCAAGTGAGAATGTCTCTATGGTTTAGTTACAAAATCAATCAACAAAGTGTAAACTACATATGAACAAGTTCTAGATACTTCTATTGGATCAGTCAATCGAGGTATAAACTAGTTGTGATAAAGATCTTAATCAATTTGAGAGGAATAAAGTACTTTTGAGCATTGGACTGTCATCTAAAGACAACACAGGAAATGTATTGCCTATGTACCTCCTCCCCATCAGTAACTTGGACTTTATACACACACACACACACACACACACACACACACACACACACACACACACACACACACACACCCACACCCATCCACACCCATCCACCCATCTCTCTTGTCTCTGATTGCCCCATGTTACCAGAGCCCAGGCTTCCATGCTACTTCCCAGCCCACTCCATTCCACATCGCCATTCACTCAAAGTGCCCTTTCCCAGCTCCCTTTTATGAGTCCTTTTCCCAAAATAGAATGTAAGCCCCTAGAGGGCAAGGCCTATCTTGCTCCCTTGCATTTGTATCTCTAACCTTTATATAGTAATTAGTGACATAATGTTCTATCTATCATATTACTCAAGATCTTTAATCAATATTTCAGGGGTAAAGTAATTGAGTTTTGGAAACAACTTAAGGAAGCACACACTGGACCTGTGCCCAAGTCAATCAAAGAGGAGTCCATGAGACCAAAGGGTGCATTATTCCCCACTTTTCCCACTACTGACCAGGTCAGTAGAGACACTATGAGCAATAGCTATTGTATTCACCTGGGAGCTGAGAGGGAAAAAACTAGAATTTTGAAGTAATGAAACTTTGAACAGTATTATTTCATCTAGCTAGAGAGAATTAAAGCTTTGACTTTATAAGAACCAGTAGAGAGTCATACCTCTGAAGGGGAACTTCATGTAGTGAGAAAGGGATGAGTTTACACTTTGGCTGTGTGAGCTCTTGAAGTATGATCCCAGTTTCCTCATGTACCTTTTTTGTGGAAAGGTCTGCTCCAGGTTTGGGGAAAACATTTTCAATTACTGTTCTTACTATACTCGCTCACTGAATAGTCTTCCCTAAAAACTAATTAGTCAACTATGGTCAACTAATTGATAATGAATAAGAAGCAGTCTTGTGTGGTCTCACTAAAGTAACAGCAACCGTAACCTATGTTTTCCCTTCTGTCTTCAAAGGCAGAGTCATATTTTTATCAAAACTCAACATATGTTCTCAAAACCAGTTTCTTCAAGGCCTTGTCCTCTTGTTAATTCTTCATCACCATCAATTTCTTCCAATGTATTGTGTATTTAATGATGAATAAATGTCCTGTTTGTAGGTAACAATGAGATGTGGGAGTGGCACTGGTAGTAATAAGCCTTCAATTGACTTTTCTCTCCCTTCAACTATTGTCTTAATTCTATTTTTCCTTTCCCTAACAAACTTTTAAAATATGCGTTCCCTAGTATCATTTTCAAACTTTATACACCATTTGCACCATGTTCCTTTCCATTTTCAAACTTTATACACCATTTGCACCATGTTCCTTTCCAAAATATGTCTTTTCTGGCATTGAAAAAATCCTGCATTAAAATATAGCATAGCATTGAAGCATGGTTGATAGGATACTACATATAAAGAAACCATTGGATCAAATCATAAGTTTGCATAAAGATATCTTGGAATCAGGGAAGAGACAGAGACAGAATTTCTTTCTATCAGCACTTTTGTTTGGTCTCTGGTTTCAACTCCACAGAACATCATTATCCCTCCCCTCCACCCCCCAGTCTGATCACCTTAAATCTCATCACCAGGTACATTGCACCAAGCTTTTGATACTTAACCCCTTCTCAGTTCTCAGTTGCCTCTTTCTGCTATCTTAGAAGGAAGAACAAACTCCTCCCATCTCTGGAGCTTTTAGGTAACACTTCACTTTCCATCATTGGCCCTGCTTGGTTTGGACACAATAGAATGCCTCCTTGCTGGGTTGCATCAGCCACACACACTTTTAGCTTCCTTTTGTGTGTTATCTTTCCCAATTAGGTTGTGAGTCACTTGAGGGCAGGGATTATCTTTATCTTACAGTGCCTGGCACATAGTAGGTGCTTAATAGGGGTTTATGGAATTGAATTGAAAGATAGAAAAAAAAATAGGCAAAGGTACCAGACAAGTCATAAGTAATTCCTTCACTTACCTTGTTGTGTGAATATGGTTATAAATGTGACGATTAAAATAATTTCTTTTTTTTTATTAAATTTATTTATTTATTTAACTTTTTACATTCATTTTCACAAATTTTTGGGTTCCAAATTTTCTCCCCTTTTATCCCCTCCCCCCACCCCAATACCCCAAGCAATCTAATTTCCCTATCTCCAATCTGCCCTCTCTTCTGTCATCCCTCCCTTCTCTTGTCTCCATCTTCTCTTTTCTCCTGTAGGGCCAGATGACTTTCTATTCCTCATTAACTGTATGTCTTCTTTCCTAGTTGCAACAATAATACTAAACAGTTGTTCCTAAAACTTTGAGTTCCAAATTCTCCCCATCCCTCCCTCCCCACCCATTCCCTTTGGGAAGGCAGGCAATTCAATATAGGCCATATCTGTGTAGTTTTGCAAATGACCTCCCTGATAGTTGTGTTGTGTAAGACTAACTGGATTACCATCCCTCCTAACCTGCCCCTCATTGTTTCTCTTCTGTCTTTTGATCCTGTCCCTCCCCAAGTGTTGACTTCAAATTGCTCCCTCCTCCCTTTGCCCTCCCTTCCATCATCCCCCCCTTGCAATATCTCCTTCTCCCCCACTTTGTTATACTGTAAGATAGGTTTTCATACCAAAATGAGTGTGCATTTCACTCCTTCGTTTAGTCAAATGTGATGAGGGTAAACTTCTTGTTTTTTTTTTTTTTTTCTCAGCTCTCCTCTTTTTCCCTCCACTAAGAAAAACTTCTACCTGCCTCTTAAATGACATATAGTTACCCCCTTCCATTTCCCCTTCTTTCCTCCCACTACATTTCTCTCTCACCATTTACCTTAATTTCTTTTAAGGTATGGTCCCATCCTATTCAGTTCAACCTGTGCTCTCTATCTCTGTATGTGTGTGCATGTGTGTATGTGTGTGCATGCGTGTACATGTGTATGTGTGGTCCCACCAACTACCCAGATACTGAAAGGTTTTAAGAGTTACAAATATTGTCTTTCCCTGTATGAATATAAACAGTTCACTTATGGTAAGTCCCTTAAGACTTCTCTTTGCTGTTTACTTTTTCATGCTTCTTCTCATTCTTGTGTTTGAAAGTCAAATTTTCTTTTCAGCTCTGGTCTTTTCATTAAGAATGATTGAAAGTCCTCTGTTTCATTGAAAGACCATATTTTCCCTTGAAGTATTACACTCAGTTTAGCTGGGTAGGTGATTCTTGGTTTGAGTCCAAGTTCCTTTGCCTTCTGGAATATCCTATTCCACGCCCTTCGATCCCTTAATGTAGAAGCTGCTAGATCTTGAGTTATCCTGATTGTATTTCCACAGTACTGGAATTGTTTCTTTCTAGCTGCTTGTAAGATTTTTTCCTTGAGCTGGGAGTTCTGGAATTTGGCCACAATGTTCCTAGGAGTTTCTCTTTTTGGATCTCTTTCAGGTGGTGCTCGAGGGATTCTTTCAATACTTATTTTGCCCTCTGGTTCTAGAATGTCAGGGCAGTTTTCCTTGATAATTTCATGGAAGATGATGTCTAGGCTCTTTTTTTGATCATGAGTTTCAGGTAGTCCCATAATTTTTAAATTGTCTCTCCTGGATCTATTTTCCAGGTCAGTTGTTTTTCCCATGAGATATTTCACATTCTCTTCCATTTTTTCGTTCTTTTGGTTTTGTTTGGTGATTTCTTGGTTTCTCGTAAAGTCATTAGACTCCATCTGTTCCATTCTCATTTTGAGAGAACTATTAAATTCAGTGAGCTTTTGAGCCTCTTTTCCCATTTGACTCATTCTGCTTTTGAAAGCATTCTTCTCCTCATTGGCTTTTTGAACCTCTTTTGCCAATTGAGTGAGCCTATTTTTCAAGGTGTTAATTTCCTCAGCATTTTTTTGGGTCTCCTTTACCAAGGTATTGACCCGTTTTTCATACTTTTCTTGCATCTCTGTCATTTCTCTTCCCAGTTTTTCCTCCACCTGTCTAACTTGCTTTTCAAAATCCTTTTTGAGCTCTTCCAAGGCCTGAGCCCATCTGCCACCCCCCTGGGGTGTCTGTGGTACTGAGGCCCCGCCCTCCATGTCTTTCCCTGATGGCAAGAATACGTCCTCGTCATTAGATCCGAAGGTCGGGATCATTTGCATTTGTTGGAAAAAACTCTCTATAGTCTTATTTTTCTTCCCTTTTCTAGGCATTTTCCCAGCCAGTTACTTGACTTCTGAGATTCCTTTCCACCCCCGCCTGGATCCGCCCAGCTAGTGCTTGGCCTCTGGGATTCAAATGTGCTTTGCGCGGCAAGCTTTAGTTCTGGCGCTGGGGTGGAGGCAGGGCCGCCTCCCAGGCTCAGTTCCCTCAGGGGCTTTATGCAGAGACTTTCAGGAATGGAGCGGGTGGGGGCAGGGTGGGGGGCCCGCCTCCCAGGCTCAGTTCCCGAAGGGGCTTTATGCAGAGGCCTTCAGTAATAGAGCGGGGTGGGGGCAGGGCCGTCTCCCAGGCTCAGCCCCTTCAGGCCGTTCATGCAGAGACCTTCCGTAATGAAGATCCTGCCTGCTGCTGGGGGATTCCTGAGTCCCGGGCCGCTGCCACCTCAGCCGCCGCCCACCCCTCTGCCTCCGCGGCTTCCTGCCCCCGTTTCTGCCACCGCCGTTTCCTCCTGAGGGGACCCAAGTCACGGAGATGCTCCGCTCCCCTCCTCCAGCCTGGCCTTCTTTCTCACTGACCTGTAGCTTCTGTGGGCGGAGGGACTTTCCTGGCTGCTGGAGTTTCCATGTCTGAAGCCTGCTCGGATCAGCTTCTCTGTGGCCGCGGCCAGGGCAGCGTTGGGGTGGGGTCTGCTTTCCGGGGAGCAATGGACCCCGGGGACGGCTCTTCAGGGCTCTCTGGCACGGAAATCTCTTCCACTCCGTTTCTGCACACCTTGTATTGACCCAGAAGTTATGGGGTTCTCTTTTTACATTAATTCTATGGGCTTTGGTTTCGGAGCTCGTAAACGTGCGTCCTTCTACTCCGCCATCTTGGCTCCGCCCCCGATTAAAATAATTCAAGAGACATGGTTTCTGGGTATTTTAATAATTTGATTAATAAGGTCAGCAGATTATTAATAAAAGTATGGTTATTTAGTGTCTCTCTTCAATCACAAACAATCATAGCAGGACTCTCAGTTTATATACCCCTCAAAGAGTTGGTGTTCCTGATGGGTGGCAATCAACACTGATTGGACAGCACAGTAGAAACTGAGCCATATAAAAATGAAGGGGTGAAAGTGTCACCCCCTGGACAGAGAAACTATCTCTACACCAGACCACCCACAGCTTCGGGCTCTCTATTCAAAGAATATACCCAATCCAAGCCTGAGCAGAACACCATAGTTTCCATAGCAGCAACTTGAACAAGAAGGTCCAGTCTCATTATCAGCAATGTCCTTTAAGAGATTGAACTTCTAAAATCAAGACTATAGAATGAGAGGAGAGCTCTGAATCTCCCCAAACTATTTGTTTATGAACAATTATTTCTCTCAAATTTTGATTTTAATGTGCTAGGATTGTATATGGAAAGGTATACGCTTCAAATATTTTAAAGTGATGCCCCTTTCCTTCTAGGCATGAAGCATAATATTTATATGGCTCTTTTCTTTAGACTTTATATGCACAAAGGCTATGTTGATATCGAACATGATTACCTTTTCTAAGTTCATTAACTGTATAGTTATAGTACCTAGAATCTTTAGTCAAGACTCCTAAGAATTGCTGGAATTTCGTTTAGTTTAATTTCATGAAAAGTAACATACATTTTTCATTCAAAGAGATGTCAGTGGATTTACATGGGGTTGAAAAATGCCTAGGAACTAATAGAAATATTCCAGTGACAGAAAATCATCTTTGTGATTCTAATTTTGTCATAAATCTTCCTAAATATTTCTACATTGTAAACTGCGCCTTATCTTCACTTTGCATCAAAAATATATAGGATTTAGGAGGATTCTGGGAAGATGGAGTTCAGAAAGGAGCTCTCAAGATTTTTCTCCACAAAAGAGATAAAATAGCACCCCAGGGCAAACATAGAGAGGTGAAAATAAATGAGTGGGATAAGAACCAGGGTGTCCCTGGGACAATCAGAGAAGATCTGAAGTCCCAGTGTGAGGTTAGGTCTGAGATTGCTTAAACAATAAGCCACAAGTCCTGGTGTTAGCTAGGTTAGGAAGCTGCCTCAGCCACAGTCACAGGAACTTTTATCCCAGGAACACCAGACTGCAGCAACAGTGAGGTGGGGATGCCATCAGCTGTGGGCACTTACGGGAAGCTGAAGGTCTTGGTTTGAGTTCAAGGTTGGAGGGGAGAACTAAAAAGGATCTGAAATCAAGGTACTGTCCCAGTACCTCAGAAGTAGAGGTGATTATAAAATTTAAACTATTACAAAAAAAAGTGCACAGGCAAAGGAGAAAGAAGCCAACCATAGAGAGCTATAATGGGAATAGAAAAGACTGAGATTAGTCTTCAGAGGAGGATACTGATTCAAAAAAAACCCTCTTCTACCCCAAAGAGTACTGTCAAGTGATCACCTGCCCAAAAAGAATTCATTGAAGAATTTAAAAAATTTAAAAATATTTCAAAAATCAAATGAGAGAGATGGAGGAAAAACTAAAAGGAAAAATAAGAATAATCCAAGAAAAACAAGAACATTATGAAAAGAAAGTCAATCAGTTAGAAAAGGAAATCCAGCATCTTAAGGAAGAAAATGACTCCTTGAAAATCAGAATTGGGCAAGGGGAAGACAGAGAAATTATAAGAGATCAGTGTGTGTGTGTGTGTGTGTGTGCGCGCGCATGGAGAGAGAGAGAAAATAGAAGAGAATGTGAACCATCTCATAAGAAAAACAACTGATCTGGAGAACACAGAAAGAAGAGAAAATGTAAGAATAATCAAACTACCTGAAAATTATGATCAAAAAAGAACCTTGATATAATAATACAAGAAATAAGTAAAGAAAGTTTTTCTGATGCATTAGAACAAGAGGGGAAAGTAGAAATAGAAGCCAAAATCCACCGATCAACCCCTGAAGATGTGTACTACAAGGACAACTCACAAGAATATCATAATCAAATTCTGAACTCCCTAGCTCAATAACAAAATATTCCAAGCAAAAAGAAAAAAAAAATTTACACATGGCAGTACCACAATTAGGTCTTGGAAAGTCATATATCAAAGAGCAAAAAAACTGGGCTTCTGGCCAAAAATATATCCAGCAAAGCTAAGCATAATTCTGAATTTAAAAAATGTATATTTAGTGAATTGTTAGACTTTCAGAATTTTGTTTTAAAAAAATTGAACTTAATAGATTTGACATACAAGAGCCAAGAGAAATATAAGATACATACCAATGAGCAATTACAAGGGACTCAATAAGGAGAGATTGTTTATCTTTTATGTATGTAAAATGTAAAACCTATTTCTAAGATTGTTATTAGTAATTACATGGCTTACAAGAAAGATTGGGGTAGACTTGAGTATGATATGACAACAAAAAATAAAACCATTCAAAAACAGCTAGAAGAGTAATTATCTTATACAAATGAGATGTTTGAGGAAGAACCAATGCAGAGGAATTAGATGAGGGAGGGGGACTTAGTTCTGGAAACCTACTTTCATTGGGAATGAGTTCAAGAGGGAAAAATTCATTTACATCTAGAAGAGTTCAAAAGTCTTCTAAACTTGGAAAGAAATAAAACTCTAAAGAGAAAGGAAGTGGGGAGAAGATAAAGGGGGGGGATCTTTAGAGGGGAAGGTAAAGGAATATGTCAAAAAGGTGTACAAAAGGATGTTTTTATTCGTAGGAAAGGGAGGTATAGGAGGGATTGTTGTAGGGGGAGTAAGTTGAGCAATAGAGGGCAAGATTGGGAGTAGAAGTAAAGTATGACAGACTAAGAAAAAACGGTATGAACAGACATAAAAACAAAGATTATCCATAGAATCTCTAAGAAAAAGTATATATTTTTTGTTTATTATATATGTGTATGTATTTATATATGTATATATGTATATGTGTATGTATATATCAATACCTATATATGAATATATCCCTGCTTAATTGTAGCCTGAGGAAGAGAGAAAAAAGAACAAACTAAAAAATGTACAGTAGAGAACAAAAGGAAATCTATATGGAAGCAAAGAAAAAGATGGACAGCTTTCATCATGACATGCAATATTTAGAATATAGGCCTTCTTGAAATGGAAAGTTATTACTATATATTCTGAATCCTCTCCTAAGTTCTGTAGTGCACCTGACATTTTTTCCTTTCCTTATTTTATATTTTTTCTTTTCTTATGTTTTTTAAGTTTTAGTATTTGCCTAAAATTGAACAAAAAGAAAAATGTATACAATTTTTATTCTTTTTGAGGTCAGTGCACTCACTATCTATGGAAATTGCTAGTGGTCTCAGATCATCCTAAATCTCAAGTCACTGCTTCTTTTGTTGAAGTTGCTGCAGAGGTCAACAGTGTGTTACTGACTTTAGCATTCTCAGTATTTAATTACTTGTGTTGTAGATTATGGGGATTTGCTGCCAATGTTATTTTGAGGCATATTTATCTGTCTGACTCACTTTTCTTATATGATTCAAAGCTTGTGAGAAAAATCAAGTGAAAATGTTACCTGAAGATGTATTTCTGGTATAGATGACCTATTTAAAACAAACATGCTTTCTTTTTGCAGGCACTAATGAAGGCACCCCAAGGGGTGGGCAGGATTAACTGAGGTTCATAATGATTACTATGTCCTACATGCGTGCCTAACAGGAATTTCCTTAATAGCTATACTTCTATCACATGAATTCTAGTTAGTCATATCTTTTCTAGAAAAATCTTTCTTTTCTAGATGCTCTCCAGGTTCTGAAAGAGGAAATACTATTTTCCCCACTACCACCACCCCACATAAACAGAGACATTTGAATAGTAAATTGCTCTGTAACAAACAGGAAAATGATAAATGTTGAAGAACATGTGGGAAAATTGGAACGCTAATGCATTTTTGATGGAGTTGTGAACTGATTCAACCATTCTGGAGAGCAATTTGGAACTGTGCCCCAAGTCTATAAAGCTGTACAAAACCTTTGACCAGGCAATACTACTTCTAGGTCTGTATCCTAAAGAGATCATAAAAACAGGAAAAGAACTTACATGTACAAAAATATTATTGTGATGGCAAAGAATTAGAAATTGAGGGGATGTCTATCAATTGGGTTGAGCAAGTTGTGGTATATGAATGTAATGGAATATTATTGTGCTATAAGAAATGATGAGCAGGCAGATTTCAAAAAAACTTTCAAAGATTTATATGAATATAAATATATTCTGTCGCACTGTATGCTGACTTAGCGGAAGACGTTGCTGATAGATGAGATTGTCTAAAATCCACTGGGTAGAGGCTTCTGCATCTTGGGTGGGACCCCGCCTACAGGAATACTTTACAAAGAGAATCTTACCTAGGTGGAACTCTTACCCAACCATAGTTACTTGTTCATTGATGGGATAGAGATGAATGCTTCTTTCCAGATAGCCGAAGGCAGCTGAGTCTTGTCCTCAGCAAGAGGTCCACCTTATCCATCCCCTCATCAATTGTTAACCAATCAGAGTTATTTCCACTGTTAGGTATACCCCCTTTCCCATAAGTAGTAAATATTCAAACAGCCTCCACGAGGGGTCTTTGGTTTATTAAAGCCACTAACTGCATTATTTGTCATCTAATAAAATTGACTATTAATTAACAAGAAATTACATCTCTCAGAACTTTCATTTGTCATGCCTTTGAAATTGTTTTTGAGTTTCGATGCTGTGGTACTTCTTGTTTCCACACTGCTTTGATAACCTTCTGGATTTTCATGTACTTTCTATTTCCTCATATAACCATAATTAAAATCATTACTTCACTCTTCTAGCACTTTAAGCATCCCCCTCCCTTTTATAAAAAGCAACTTCAGTATTGCTAACTCTTCCTTAGAAATGGGGAGAGAGGAACCAGAGGAATGAAGGGCCTTGGCAATAATCATACAGCAAGTAAATATCCCAATAGCAATTCTAGGTCTGACTCCAAATATTGTGTTTCTTCTAATGTGGTCTGATGCCTACCTGAGACTCTCAAATGATAAGTATAATGGTCTAACTTTCATGAGGTCTAAAAAGTTTTTAAAACTATGCAGAAACTGTGTTTTATATGTCTGTTCCCTAATTCCTATGTTTTACTGTTATACATAGATATAGCTGTATATTATATACGTACACATGTATTCATACATATATATGTGTGTATGCATATACATACACTTACACAAGTTTACTTGTTTATTTTACATTCCTTTTATAATCCTCCCTTTCCATGGTCTCCCATTGAACCAAATCAAAACAAAACAAAACAAAATGATGAAACTATCATCAGAAATGGCAAAATTTGGCTAGATAAAATTCCCAGGTTGGTCATGTTTAAAAATAAATGTTGCTTTTTTTCTTTTAAGTTCATCACTTCTGTGTCAGGAGAAGGGGTTGTGTTTCATCTTCAGTCTTCTGGACTCATAGATGATTATTGCATAGATTGGATTTCTTTAATCTTTCAAAGTTAATTTTCTCTATGATAGTGTCATTGAATGAATTTTTCTAGTTCTGCTCATTTCATTCTGTATTATTTCGTAGAAGTCTTCCAAGTTTCCTCTGGAACTATCCATTTCATCATTACTTAGGTTTTATCTATAAATTAAAATCCTTCTGTGCTGATCTCCATGTAGCTTATTATGACAGCCAAGTGCCCGCTGTATGACATTTCATACAAATGTCATGCCTATTGACTTTGTTTTCTTCAACTTGAAATTAATTTGTGTTTCCTCAATATAGACTTAGATAGAAAAAAATTACATATTTTGTATTTCTATTTGTCAGCCTTATTAAAAAAGTAAATATATACATACATATATATATATAACTGAGAGGGTGGGTTTGAACGAATGTATGTGTGTTACGTGAGAGCTACTATCTGAAGAAAAAAGAAACCAACTATTTGTCTTAAGAACTGTGATTAATTGCTCTGTCAAGTCATCTCATCCAATTACTGGCAGCAACAAAAAACTTCCATTCAATTATTTAGGTTGTCAGTCAGACAATCATATGATATTGTGAGAAGCTATGTAATTTTTTAAGTTAGTGAAGCTACACGATGAGTTTTAATCCCTTTATTGAAATGAAACAGTAATTTCAACAGAAATACAATGAAGGAAAAAATTTACTTATGAAGGAATCACTGTTCTGAGTTGGAATTGAGTCCTTTATTGAACTCAACCCTTGATGGGGGAATAAAAAACAAAAAAACTTTTGAATGAAATGCAACTGCTTTGGAAAAGAGATGTTGACAAGTCTGCAGCTTTCTAGACTATCTATGCCAAACTGAAGCTGTAAACAGGATTATTGTAAACCTCCTTATATCCTTAAATCACTCTGCAGGGAAAAAAATGCAAATATTAGCACTGCAAGAGAAATCATGTCAAATGATATAGGCTACGTGATAGTTTAAGTTATTTTTTATAAAAACTATGCATATTTAACATTTTGCCATTGGTTTACTTTATAACTTCAAATATTCTTATCTTTAATTATCCTTCATTACTTTTAAATGTCCATGCTTTCTATTCATCAAAAAAAGAATCTGTAAACAAGCCTTTAGGGGTATCTGCATGGTACAGTGGATAGCGCACCAGTTCTGGAGTCAAAAGAACTCATCTTAATGAGTTTAAACTTGGCCTCAGATACTTACTAGTTGTGTGACATTGGGCAAGTCATTTAACCCTATTTGCCTTTTTTCCTCATCTACAAAAATGAGCTGGAGAAGCTGGAGAAGGGAACAGCAAACACTCCAGTTTCTTCTCCAAGAAAATCTAAAATGGGGCTGCAAAGAGTCACATATGACTGAAACAACTGAACAAGCTCTTAAATGTACCAGGGGACTAGGTATTTAATTCTAAGGTATTCATGTGTGCATGTAGAGCACAACTCCTAATGTACTGGTTTATGTTAGCACTTTGAAATGTTGGGTTATCTTAAAATGGGATACCCCCTTTTAATTCAGCATTCATGTGGTATAAGTACTTGCAGGAACTACGAGTAGCGACAGTATCAGAAATAATGGGATGTAAAAACGAGGGCCAAACCTGTGCATGAACTAAAAGAGTATTGTGCTCAGCTCTAGGAGCCACATTGTAGGAAGTGATTTATAAGCTAGGAAGTGTACAGAGGGGAATAACTACAGTGCAAGCAAAAGGCTTTGATATCACGCCATCGGAGGAATGCTTGAACGAACTGGGAGTTCTAGACCCAGGGAAGATGAGGGCAAATTATGAATTTTCAAGTGGAAAAGGGATTAAACTCATTTTGTTTTATTCAATAGGGCAGAACAGTGAGTAGAAGTTAAAAAGAGGCAAGTTTATGTAATATAAGAAAAATATTTCTTAAATTTTATATTTGACTCAAATACCAGAACACAAATACAGAATAGAGAAAAGAAAAAAATATCATAAAGTTAAATATTGGAACTTAACTACAAAGAAAAGAATAAAAAGCATATCATGTACAGATCAGAACATGAGAGGATTCAAAATATCTAACGATTAATTTTCATTTCAAGAAAAGCCTGTGTGATAAATATTATATGATGTGTGGAGAGCTGCCCATCTTTGCTTCTTTGTAAGTTTTCTTTTGTTCTCTGCTGTGCACTTTTTGTTTTGGGCTTTTTTTTTTGCCTTTCTTTCCCCCACCTCCAGTCCTGAAGGTGCAGATATATATATAGATAGATATATATACACATGCACATATGTATACATATATAGACATATACTTTCCCTAACAAAATCTACTCATTAACCTTTTTTGTTTGTGCACATCTCTTGTTTCTTATCCCTCCTGACACCTCTGCTTTACTTCTACTTTATTTTTAAAAAATAATATCAGTACCCAAAATGACTCGTAGATCTCTAAGTCTAGGTGATTTTGTCAGGTACGTAGTAGTTTGAGGGGGTTTTTGATTGTAGTTTCTATAATATAGATTATACTGGATCATCACTGAGGCTTCCAACACTAATTCTTTTTGATCCTTTGAAATAACTATAAGTTCAGAATTTAGCCTCAATTTTCTTATGTACAGAAATGACTTTCTCCAGTACTAGTAACTATATAGTTTTTAAACACTGTGCTTGCACAGTTTAAAAAAAAAAAGAATTTTTTCTTCTAATTATTTTGGTGTTTGTGATGGTAGAAGTGACGTCAGTGTTGTTTTGTTTTTTTGTCCAATTGAGGATGCTAATTAGCTCTCATTGTTATATATCATTCAGGGTCTGAACCTGACACAATGAAAGAAACCTGATGAGATGAACGTATAAACACCTGTTCTACTCTGTTGTGTGGTAGTTTGCTGCTATTCCTGTATCTTACTTTTTGATGGTTCTTTGATGTGATTCATTGTACAGATGTCTGAAAAAGTAGCCATTCTGACAAGCCATTCCCCAATAGATAAATGCTCAAAAGATATGAACAGGCAGTTTTCAGAGGAAGAAATTAAAGCTATCTATAGTCATATGAAAAAATGCTCTAAATCGCTATTGATTAGAGAGATGCAAATCAAAACATACAACATCACTCCTATTAAACTGGTTAATATGACAAAACAGGAAAGTGATACATGCTGGAGAAGATGTGGGAGAGTTGGAACACTAATTCTTTGTTGGTAGAACTGTGAGCTGATCCAATCATTCTGGAGAGCAATTTGGAAACTATGCCCCAAGGGTACAAAAATGTGTATGCCCTTTGACCCAACAATATTGCTTCTTAGGTCCTATCCAATGAGATCTTATGAGAAAAAGATCCATATGTACAAAATATATTTATAGCAGCTCTCTTTGTGGTGGCCAAGAACTGGAAATCAAGGGGATGCCCATCAATTGGGGAATGGTTGAACAAGTTGTGGTATATGAATACAATGGAATACTATTGTGCTATGACAAATGATGAGCAGACAGACTTCAGAAAAACCTGGAAAGGCTGATATGAACTGATGCTGTGTGAAATGAGCAGAACCAGGAGAACATTATACCCAGTAAGAGCCACAGTGTATGAGGACTATTTCTGATGGACTTAGCCCTTCACAGCAATGCAAGGAGCTAAAACATTTCCAAAGGACTCTTGATGCAAAAATGACATTCAAATCCAGAGAAAGAGCTATAGAACCAGAATGCGGAATGAAGCAGACTATTTTCTCTTTTGTTTTTGTTTTTCTCATGATTTCTCCCATTTGTTTTAATTCTTCTGTGCAACATGACTAATGTGAAAATGTGTTTAATAAGAAGATGTGTGTAGAACCCATATAAGATTGCATAGTGTCTTGAAGAGGGAAGGGGAGAAAATTGAAAACTTATGGAAGTGACCGTTGAAAACTAAAAACAAATAAAGTAATTAAAAAATGAAAAAAAAAAGAAAAAGTAGCCATTCTGATGGTTATCTAATCTAATTTGATTCTAAAATTCTTATCTTCCAGGCAGAATGCTCTACTTGACCTGTCTATATTATCAGGGTTGTTTAAAAAAAAAAAAACATCCTGCATATAACAGGGTGGGAGAAAGTATTATATAAATTAGGGCAGAGATTTGATAGTAGCTTTTAGTGTGTCTTGCTGTTTGTGGCTAATATGTGAATTAATATGTTTTATTTGTACTATCAACCCCACTTTCATGTGAATAAATTCGCCAATGTTTTATGCACTAGTAGGAGAAGAAAAATAAAGAGAACTCATTAAAATAGTATCTCAGAGAACAGAGAGAGTAAGAATGAGATAGACAGAGACAGAGATCTAAAATAGAGATGGAGATACAGATAAAATGAAGACGTATTTAGAATAGGAATAAATCATTTTCATCTTTTAGAATTTATCAATAGGATTTCTAAGTTTATGTTTAAAAATCAAAACATACTAAAAAAATCTTGAAATATAATGTGTTGGAAAATACTTTTCATTAATTGACTATATTAAAGAACAAATAAAATCACTGAATTACAGATTTTCCTAAATCCAATCCAACCTGTATCTGAATAGCAATTCCCTCTAAAATACACTTGACAAGTGATTTACCTGCTTTAACAGGTAGCTAGCGGTATAATAGATTTCAAGGGTGCTAAGAGGAAAATCAGGAAATACTAAGTTCAAATGTGGCCTCAACTCTTTCTAGTTGCATGACCCTGGGCAAGTAATTTAATCTCTGTTTGCCTTAATTTCCTCAACTGTAAAATAGGAATAATCAATAGCACCTACCTTAAAAGGTTGTTGTAAGGTTTAAATGAGGTTATGTATGTTAAAAATTAAAAAAAAGCTCTTGGCACAGTGCCTACAGTAGACATAGTAGGCATTATAGATATATTTATTCACTTCCATTCTTCTTTCCCTTCCCTCTAGAAGGAAGGAGCCGATTATTAACTTTGAGGTAGATACTCTACTTATGGAAAGCTATATAGCTAGTGAAGTTTCTTACAGTAAGCTTAAAATCTGCCCTTTGCAGCAATCATCCACTGATCCTAGTTCTGTGCTTTGGGAGCAAGACAAAAAAAAAGTCTAATCTTTGGGAATTTCTTAGAAATGGGAAGGATAATGACTTCTATTTTAGATATATTGAATTAGTTGCCTATGAGAATCCACTTTGAGATACTCAAGTAGTACTTGTTGATGTAAAACTGGAGGTCAGAAGAGAAATAAGGACTGGTTATATAACTATGAGAACCATATGCATAAAGATGATTACTGTACCAATGTGAGCTGGTGAGCTCACTAAGCAAATAGTTTGAAGGGATAAGAGAAGAAAACTCAGGATAGAGCCTTGGGGGATACCAACAATTAGTGGTCATGACCTGGATGAATATCCAACAAAAGAGACTGAGGAGTGGTCAAACAGATAAGAGGGGAACCAGGAGAGAGAACCAGAAAACGTCTTACAAAAACAACCCCTCAGAAATAACAACAACAAAAAAAAAAACACTAGACAGAAGAAATTATTCAGATGTTTTTGTCAAAATGTGTAGAGAAATCAAGATGGTTGAAGATTAAGAAAATTCTATTCAATTTCACACTTAAGAGATGAATTGGTGACTTAGGAAGGGAAAAGCTTCAGTTAAATAATGAAGTGGGAAGCTAGATTGCAAAGGATTTAGAATCAATAGGGAAGACAGAAAATGGAGGCTACGAATGTAAATTATTTTCTCGAGGAATTTAGCTCAGGAGTGAAGGATAGCCAGCGGAGTAACTTCTATTAGATAAGAGTTTGGTTTTTAGTTTAAGATGGACAATACACAAACATGTTTGTAAGTGGCAGGAAATTAACTGGTATATATGAAAAGACTGAACATTAGATTTCAGATAACAATTGGACAAACTGCTAGAGAAGAACGGAAAAGGGTAAAGTCATGGATACATGGAGAGGCCTTTGGTTTAGCAAAGAGAATAACTGCCTCTTGGTAAGTGTCAGTCAAGAACAAACTCTAGAACCTGAAAAAGTTTTTGAAAGAATTTTAATTCATTTGGCTCAGGAAAGATCACTGGAAAAAAGTGCGGCTCCCCCTCTTCAGTCTCTGTAAGGTATGCACTATACAGAGTTGAAACAAAGGCGAATGGACAGCTAGCTGAGTGATCAGCAAATAGAAAAGGTCGCGTGAGATGCATATCAAGAGGTCAGTATAAGCATTCAATAAAACTTTGGCAAAGTGAAAAGCTGTTGGGCAGATCTACAAAACAAGCTTTTTGGGTGGAGCCAAGACCTCAGTTGATCTAAAACAAGACCTTGGTAGGATCTAAGCATTCTTTACAGTGGCCTCTGGTCTCCCTAAAGAATCTCTGAGGCAGCCTGGCTGTTATGGTAATGCTTCAGGTTAGACAATTTTTAGCCACATAAAGCTGGGTTGAAACAATATTAATTAATAATCAAGATTTTTTTTTCCCACATGAGAAACAGAGCAGAGAAGGAGATATAGTGATCAGAGAGTATAAACTGGGGACAATTTTAGCAATAATAGTGACATGAGAAGGGATGCAGAAGGATCGCTTATCCAATGACATTTCTGTGACGGATGAGATTAGATTCTTGGCTAAAAATTGGCAGGGAGGCTTGAGGATGGATGAAAACATTTGGAATAGCTGATGAGAAGGATGGACAAATTATAGATTACTATTACAAAGAGAAAGGTGGCATGATAAGATGCTATGGGCAGAAGGAATTTTAGAATTCATGAATGTGGAAGTGTAGCACCCGTGAGTACCATGTAAGCAATTTTTTTTTTTAAACTTTTGTTGTATTCCCAACATTTTGCACAGATATAGTTAGTACTCAGTAAATACTTGTTGACTTGTGAATGACAGCAGTATCAAACATTTGATGATTTCTGTGTATAGCAGAATTAGGACAGAGAAATAGGTTATGCCAATTGAGTAAACTGAAGACAGGGAAATTAGAGTATATGAGAGCATAAATATGGGTGTAAAGTCTCTTAAGATGAGGGCAGATGAAGAGAAAGGCTATAAGCCAGACACTGAACTCACTGAAGAAAAAATGCCATGGGGTTGACAGATAATGGCAACCAGGATCTGGATTGGATGATATATCATACGATATATTGAATGATAAATAATGTGAACATCATTCGAAGCAAAGTTACTTAATGATGGTAGTAAAAGTAATGTCTAGAAGTTTCAGTGGAAACCATTCCAACTTCCCCACCATGATCAGTGAGTGAGTTAGGGAATGTAAGTGAAAGTAAAACTGAAAAGTACGGACAGGTATGAAATGTTATCAGGTGAGAGCGAGTTTCAGTTAAGTTCCAGAAGATGGAAAGAGAGTGGTAAAAGAAAAGGTTTAAAAGGAAAAGTATGTTACTTATGGAGTAGGCATTCCAGCAAACACAGTAGGAGTGGGTAGATTTGGAGAGAGACATTTGGAGGGAGAAAAGGGATTGGATGAATGGGAGTGATCAAGCAGTAGGGATCTCAAATTTATGTTTATAGTTTGTATTTCAGTGGCTGAGAGTTCAGAATCACTGGGACAGAGGAATCCGGGAAAAGGGTCGGAGTATACTAACCATTAAGGAACAGTCCAAGCAGAATATGGTTGATTAGAAGGAGATACATTGAGGAAGACAGCTGATTAGGTTTAATAGCCTCATTTGCCACATAAATTGGGTAAACCTAATTTACCATAACAGTTTACCATGTCATTTCATCCTTCACAAACCTTGTGAATGTCTCTCTAAAACAAAACAAAACAAACAAACAAAAAACCTCCACAGGAGGCCACTCAGTATGCTGAAAATTTTCCTTTAGATTTCATGACATTGCAACACTTGTGGTTTCTATCAATTTTCCCCCTATGTCATGACATGCCTTACCTAGCACATTTTTCTAAATATATTTCTTCCAGATGGACTCTTTATACTGCTTTTCCTGCACAAATCTTCGCTGGTAATATGTCATTCTAGTGAGGGATCAACTATACTTCTTGTAGTCAAGTTGCCTTCTGCATCCAGATGAAAAATATTACAGTTGTGGTTGTGTATTCAGTCCAGAGAAGCCCATTAAAGAAATTATATTAATAACCTGGAAAGCATCCAGTGAAGAATAATCAGGATGTAACTCAAGATCATACCAATGAGGATCACATAAAAAACAGAGGGATAGAAGGATTCAGCAGTCTTTAAATATCTGAAGAGCTGTCATATGGAGACCCAGTAGTAATATTTTAGTTTATATGAAAAATGGAAGTGAAATGTTTATAGATGTCTATATTCCATTAATACTTTCTTAAATAAAAATAGAGGAGGTAGCTAGATGACACAGTGGATAGAGTGCCAGGCCTGGAGTCAGGAAGACCTGAGTTCAAATCTGGCCTCAGACACTAGCTGTGTGACTCTGGAAAAGTCACTTAACCCTATTTGCCTCAGTTTCCTCATCTGTAAAATGAGCTGGAGAAGAAAATAGCAAATGACTCCAGTATCTTTGTCAAGCAAACCCCAAAATGGGGTCATGAAGAGTTGGACAACAACCACCCCCAACACAACAACGAAGAGTCAGAGTTACTGTGCATAGTAAGTACCAAATCACACGGAGTATTAAATTGGTTACATTTGACAGGAAATTAATGTCTGATCATTACAAGACTGAAGTAGCACTCTGTGCACTCACACACCAACTTGTTAAAGCAAAATCTAAAGGAAAGAAAGAAAGAAAGAAAAAAAAAAAGGAAGGGAGGAAGGAAGGAAGGAAGGAAGGAAGGAAGGAAGGAAGGAAGGAAAGAAAGAAAATATATTACTCAGGTAGCTCCAGCTTGATATATTTAAATACACATCTATTAAATACACACAATATATTTAAATAAGAAACAGTTACAAAATCACACTATCAACAAAGACTATATCACCATTTCTTAAGGAACATTAACTGCTGTAAATCACTTTCCACAATGTGGAGACATAAAGAACCTAGAAATGATCACAACCAGCAAACACTTAATCTTGCTATTTGGAGAGATATGAGAACAAGGATATTGCTAGTTAAAAATATGAACTCATTTGAAAAATCTTGAGGAGAAAAGTGTTGGAACAGTAGAAGCAACTTTCACCTCATAAAACAATGAATAACTATAAAGGGAAAATCAAGTTTACTGAAAACATGGCAGCAGTCAATTTAGCAAAGGGCATTTTGAAATAAACAGAATGAAGAAAAATGGAAAAGATATGAATATTCCTATTTAAAAACTTTATTTTCTGTAAGAATTATAATGAAGCTACTCACTACATTTGGACTTATATCCCAATCCCTGGTTTGCCTCATTAAGAAGTGGGAATGGCCTCATTAAGAAGTGGGAATGGCAGTAAGGACCCAGAAATGAGCAGAGTGTCCAGACTAGAACAAGGAAATACAAAGAGTTCCACGAGGGATCCTCAAAATCTGAAAGATGAAAGGAGACAAAAGGTTTAGAGAAAAAAATCACAAATATTATTATGAAAAAATGGTGATAATGAGCAGAGTGTCAATATGCGTAAAACAGAACTCATTATTTTCCCTCTCCCCTCCCCTCCCTTCCCTGCTACTGTAGAGGGTAACACCATTTTTCCAGTCCCTCAGATTGAAAATCTAGCAGTTACCCTGAATTCCTCTCTCTCTCATTCACCTATTGCCAAGGTCCACTAATTTCACCTTTGAAACATGTCTCAGATATGAAACCTTCTCTCTTCTGACCACCACCACCACCACCACCATTCTAATGCAGGCCTACATCACCTCACGCCTTGAGTCCTACAATTGCGACGGGGGGGGGGGGGGGGGGGGGGGGGGGGGGGGGTTCTGCCTATCTTAAGTCTCTCCCTACTATAATTCATTCTCCATTCAGTCACTCACATGATTTTCTTAAAACACAAGTCAAATCATATCACTACCCCACCTCCTACTTAACAAACTCCAGTGGCTTCCTATTGCCTCCAAGTGCAAAACCAAAATGCTTTGTTTGGAATTCAAAGTCCTGTAGTCTTCTTATACCTTTCTTGCCAATATACACTCCAGTCCAGTGGCACTGACCTCCTAGCTGTTTCTTAAATAAGACACTCAATCTCTCAGTTTTAGACATTTCCTCTGGCTGTCTTTCATATCTGGAATGCTTTCCCTCCTTCCCTCTGACAACTGACCTCCTTTAAGTCCCAACTAAAATTTCATCTCCTACAGAAAGCCTTCCCTAATCTTTCTTAATTTCAATGCCTTCACTCTGGCATTTCCTGTTTATCCTGTATTTAGCTTGCTTTGTATGTATTTATTTGCATATAGTCTCCCCCATTAAATTGCGAACTATTTGAGGGGACTGTCTTTTGCCCCTTTTTTGTATTCTCAGAATTTAGCACAATACCTATAATACAATAAGTGCTCAAAAATGTTAATCAAATTGAAAATATTGAAATAATAATGCATTTCTCAACATAGAGATAATTTTGTTCCATAACCCTCTGATTGTTAATATAAAGAGAAATACAAATCAGAAAGCATAGATTTAGATTCAGAGGGAAACCTAAAGGCCATCTAGTCTTCACTTTCTCTACCACTTTTACTTGTTTTAGAACTGAGGAAATTGAAGTCAAGAAAACTAAAGTGACCTATTCAAGTTTACCCAGGTAGTATATAGAAAAGCCAAGGCTTGACCTCAAATCCTCTAACTCTGCTGTCCTTTGTGCTGAACCATGCTGACCTCTTTTTGTTAAAGGTATTCGCCATCATTGTGGTGGATGTTGATCAAAGAGTCCAAATGGGAGAAGGATCTCCTATAAAGAGTGAGGGCTGACTATATTAACTGCATCAAAACTTGTAACGTTATTGAGTTTTCAAAATGAAATCCATAGCCATTCAAAAATATAGAGTCTTATTCACTGTAGGGCAAATGTTAAGGAAATGAAAGGTACCTATTTTTCAGGCTGATATGGATTGTAAACAGACAATTGGTTCATCTATAGTAAGACCAAAAGTTTACATAGGACTTTAAAGTTTGCAAAGCACTTCACAAATACCATCTCATTTTATTTTCAGAACAACTCAATGATCTGGGTGCTATTATTATACTCATTGTTTTCATGTAAAGAAACTGAGGGGAAAGGTTCTATAACTTGTCTAGAACCATACAGCTAGTAAGTGTGTGGAGCTTGATTTGAACATAGGTCTTTCAGAGTCTGACTCTAAGGCTATCTCTACTACTAATTCCTAGCCAGTCAACAGGCATTTATTAAGCACCTACTAGGCCTTGTTAAATTCTTAACTGGGAGTCTTCAATAATTGAACCCATGGGAGCTAAAGAAATCACTCAATCAAAGATTGTAGAGAAAAATGATGGAGCCTAGGACAAAGCCTTAGGGTATAATTAGCTAGGGTGAGTGATATGGCTGATGAATCAGAAAAGAGAGGAGAATCAAGAGAGAATAATGTCTAAAAAACCCAGGGAGGCAAGAGTATCCAGTAGAAAAGAATAGTCAGTAGTGTTAAATGCCATAGAAAGGTCAAGGATAAGGATTGAGAAAAGGCATAATACTTGGAAATTAAGAGATCATTGGTAATTTTGGAAAGAATGATTTCAGTTGAATAATGAGGATAGAAACTAGACTCCAAGCATCTAAGTATTTAAGTGAATGAGAGAAGAATTGGAAATAAGTGGAGACAGCCTTTTTTGGAAGGCTATTGCTCTCTCAAGGTAGACTAAAATTGTATTAATATCTTGTACTTACCAATCTCATTGATGATGCCTATTGACCTTGCATTCCACTAAAACACTTATTTTTTTTTCAGATGAACTGTTTTCTAGTTATTCTAACTTATCTTGTACACATGAATTCAGCGTTTTAAGTTCAAATGTAAGACTTCATGTTTGTCTCTATTAAAATCCACCTTATTATATTTGGTCCAAAATTTTATACTGTATTTAATTCTCTCTTATCCATGTTAACCCTCCATCCAAACTGCAACATCTGCAGATTTGGAAATCATGCCACTGATACCATGCCCAGGTTTAGATATTGGAAATAAAAAGCTAAATGAGACACAGCCTCTACCTTTATGGAGCTTATGACCTAAGAGATTCAAATGTGGCCTGACAGTCATCCTGGTCACAAAGAACAGAAGAAGATCCAGTGGTATATTTGTAAATGTTTAAGAACCACCTCTCCAAAATTGCAGAACATTATTTTAAATTTAATCTGCTTTTGTAACATCCATCAATTTCCATCAAATTTAGAGTTAACAAAATAATAAATCAGTCTCTCCTTTGTAGCATTTGCTACTTTTCAAAGTATAAATGCTCACAATGAAAATTTCACTATTAGTAAGAAGTGGCTCTAGTACATCCTTGCATGGATTCATTCAGAATAGTCATGCTAAATTAATCTCATTTCTTTTTCAGGAAGTTACTAAATCAGACGGAAGCCATAAATAATAATATACTTAGATTTCAGCAAAGCATTTGATAGCAACTCTAATATTCTTGTGGATGGTAGGTAGATATTAGAAAATATGCCTAAGTTTCAGGAAAGCATTTAATAATAATGCTAATACTCTCACGAATGATAGGTAAATATTAAATGTTAGACAGATATTAGTACAGTTTGGATTTAATATTGATTGGAGGTCAGAACAAGAGTAGCTGATGAATTAATGTTCACTTAGGAGAGGGTAGAGATATTTTTAATACAGTTCCCCAGAAATATATGTTTGGCCCTAGGATGTTTAACTGTTTTTTTTAATTAATTACCTAAAGGCATAAATGGCATATTTAACGTTTCTCAGCAGTTCCTTATCATGTGTTGAAGCCTGCTAACACAGGTCATTTACCTCTCAATTTCTCTCCAGGATATACTCATTTTTAATTCTTCTTAGTCTACAGTTTTCTAAGAGGCAGAGGAAAGCAGTATTGAAGTGTAGGAATTCTACCTTAAAATCAACTTTACTACATAGAGACAGATAAAATGTTTTTTCCTAACTTTGAAGGTAGTATATGATCTTTCCTCCCTTCTCCTTCCATATGTATGGATCCCATCCTCTTTCTTGCAACAGTCCTATAGATTCATTTTAATGACAAGCCATTTAAACATACTTTAATCCCTTGTATCAATCCATTGGTGCAACAGTGGTGCTGAAATCACCTCATCCATTTCCCTAAGTGTGTATAAATAACAAGTCTAAATAATATAAAATTAATAGAGAAGGAAGTATGTCCCAAATCCTATGTATGGACCTTATTAATATTTTGGAAGAATACCACATCCACATACTGCAACTGAATTCACAGACTATCATTATCATTACAAATTTGAATGTTTAAACATAAGCATGTGATTCAGAAATTTGGCAAATTTCTACACACACACACACACACACACACACTTACTTTATAAACCCATTGTTCAAGTACTGTCCTGTAGCATAGAATTTACCTTCTCAACTTTTGACTATTTTATGAGGGAAAGGAAGAAGTAATGTGTAATTCAAATAATAAAAATGTGATGGTCTTTATAATGACTTTTTTTGCATCATATTTACCTTCCTGATATCCTTCACTTAGGTGTATGTTCAAATTTCATTGTGTCCACCAAAAGCAACAGTTGAATAGCTTAAGAAGACTTTCTAGCAAAGTTCTATGTGTAAGAGGAGGGGGGAAGCAACGTAGGATGAAAGTATTGTCATCTGAAGTGTCATACTGGGTCAGGCCATTGCTCCATCACTTCCTCTACTATAATGGCACAAAAGGCATTTCACTTGCACAGTTCTCTCTCTGATTCTTACTCTTCCTTCTCCGGTTGCTTTTTTTTTGACTCGTGTTTGCCTTATAAACTTGAAGTGAGAGTAGCCCCTGACTTGTTATTTTGGGGTCTCTCTTCTCTGTATTCTTTTTTGAGTCTTTAATGTTGCAAACCATTGTCATTGCTTCAATTACTCTTCAACTTCAGATTTTAATATCTCTCTCTTGAACACCAGTCTCTCTCCAGAGTTCCAGTCCCAAGTTAACAAATGAACTGATATATAACTCAACCTAGAGGTCCCTCCAAAGGCTAACCTTCCCCAGTATTCTTTATATCTATATCTGTTTCTACCAGTTTCCTAATAACTCATGTTGGAAACTTCAAAGTTCTTTCACCATTCCCTCTCTTTCACTTTATTTCACATTATTTTTTAAAAAAATTTACATCATTAATTCACATTCATAATTTCACATTATTTTTTTAAAAAGTATATATATACTTTTTGAAAAAAATAATTAAATTTCTTTTTTTTGCTTTTTGATTTCTGAACTGTCTGCTTTCTTCCTTCCCTCCCCACCCTGCAGTAGAGGACACCATTTAACAAGGACATATACATGTATGTACCTATGAGCAAGGACATATACATGTATGTACCTATGAAAAACCATAGTAAGCACACTCTTTTTATCAATTCTTTCTCTGGAAGTAGATAAAATCTTTCTTCACAGATATTTTGTCTTTGAATATTTATAACACTCAGAATAGCTCAGTCATTCACAATTGTTCTTTGAACAATATTGCTATTACTTTTTATAGCATTCTATTGGTCCTTCTCCTTTTACTCTTCATTATTTCATTTAAGTCTTTCCATGTTTTTCTAATAATCAGCCTTCTCAGCGTAGCAATATTCCATCACAGTCATGTGCCACGACTTGTTTAGCAGTTCCCCAATTGGCCATGTCCTCAGTTTCCAGTTCTTTGCCACCACAAAAAGAGCTGCTATAGATATTTTTAGAATATATAGGTTCTTTTCCTTTTTCTCTAATTACCTTGGGAAACGGATGTAATATTGGTATTGCTGAGTTAAAAGGTATACACAGTTTTGCCCTTTGGGTATAATTCCAGAATGGTTAGATCAGTTCACAGTTCCACCAACAATGTGTTAGTGTCCCAGTTTTTTCCATAGCTCCTTCACTATTTGTCATTTTCCCTTTCTATCATTTTAACCAATCTGAAGGGTGTGCAAAGTTGTTTTAATTTTCATTTCTCCAATCAATAATGATTTAGAGTATTTTTATGATTATAAATATAGTTTGATTCTATATTCAAAAATATCCTATTCATATCCTTTGACCATTTATCAATTGGGGAATGACTCATATTCTTATACATTTGACAAAGTCCTGTATATATTTGAGATATGAGACCTTTGTCTGAAAAACTATCAAATTTTCCAAATTTTCTACTTTCTAATCTTGACTGCATTAGTTTTATTTGTATAAAATCTTTTGAATTTAATGTAATCAAAATTACCATTTTACATTTCACAATGCTCTATATCTTATTTATTCATAAATTCTTCCCCTGTCCATAAGTCTGATAGGTAATGTGTTCTAATTTGCTTATGATATCTCCGTTTATATCTAGGTCATGTATCTATTTTGATCTCATTTTGGTAAATACTATAAGTTATTGTCTATACCTGGTTTTTACCACACTGCTTTCCTATTTTACCAACAATTTTTCTCAAATAGTGAATTTTTGTCCCAAAAGCTTAAATTTTTACATTTGCCAAACTTAAGTTTACTGTTATATTCTGTATCGCATGTCTACTCTGTTTCACTGATTCACCTTTCTATTTCTTAACCAGTATCAGATTACTGCCTTGTAATACAGTGTAAGATCTGGTAATCCATATATCTACTTAATTTCTATGTTCTATTGTTTCTGCTTCTGTAATCCCTGTCCCATCTATTCCCTCTCCTTAGTTGCTGTGGTCAGGGCCCTATATCAAACCCCCAAGTGTTCTTGTCTAGATAGTTACAATAGCTTCCTCACAGATTTTCCTGCTTCCAGTTTGTTCCCTCTCCAGTGATGCCTTCCTACCTAGTGATCATGCTCTCTTACTTCTTTTCTAACAAAAACCTGTCTTCTTGTTTGCTTGACAAATGCAATCTAAGCTCCTTTCCTTGCATTCAAGGCTCTACAGCCATTCATATACTCTGTGTTCCTACTCAAGCTAGATGAGTTTCCGTACTTGTCTTTGTCTTCCCCTCATTTCTGTCTGTGCTTTTGCCCATACTATCTTCTATAACTAGAATGTATTACCTCTCACCCAAACCTCTGTCTCTCAAAGATCCTTTCTTTTTTTTTAAAGCCCAAGTCATTGACTCAGTCAATCAATCAGTATAGATTTGAGAATATAAAACAAAGCCGAATTCAACTGCCAACTGCCAAGAAACATTCCCCAATCCCAATTTCCCTTCATTCCCACTCTTACTTAGCAAAAGTATTATATGAATCTCTCCCTTGCACTTATCTCATTCTCCTTTTCATAATAGTTATTTATACACACAAAATCATTATCAGAGCAGAAAAAGTACTTAGACATCATTCAAATCCAAACCCCCTTCTATATATATATATATATGCTGAGTTCTAGAGAGGTCAAGTGACTTCCCCAAAGTAAAATAACTAACTAGTGGAAGATCTTATCTTCAAATACAAATCTCCATATTCCTAACAAAATCAGTAATTTCCCACTTATTTCTTTTCCTTTTTATTAATAAATTTAGAACTTGAAGGTACATTACAGATCATATACTCCAAGCCCTCATTTTACAGATGGAGAGAACTATAGTGCAAAGAAGTTCAATAACTTGCCCAAGGTCTCCAAAGTAGTAAGCTGTCAGAAGGATGATTTAAACCCAGATCTGACATCAAATCCACAGTTCTTTTCACTATGTCATGTTGCCTCTAGATTATAAATTCCTGTAGACACCCAGAGCAGGGTCTTTGCTTAATCTATCTTTGTATGCTTGACAAAGTCTTGCCAAAAGTTAGATCAATCGAATTGAATAATGACAAAATGACCCACTTGCCCCCAAATAGGGTAATTTCTTCAACATCTTTAGGGTTACAGCTTTTCTTTTACCTATTTCTGTAGTCAGCCTAGGTTGTTATTGGAAGTGTTGCATTCCACTATTCACTACCAAAACTATAACCTAATATTTAACTTTTATTTAAAAAAAAATCTCTTTGAGATTTTTCAGAGGTATATCATTGTTAAAGGATTATACTAACTATGAATAATTCACATTACATTAGTAGATAGTGTTCTATGCTGCAAGATACTACAGATTTGATACATGTCTCTCACAGACATTTCTTAACAAAAGGAATTCTTAGTAAAGGACAGTATTAAGGGGGAAAAATAATAACTGAATCATAAATTGAATGAGGCTTCTAAATTAACATTCACTAGTATTCATTATGCTTTCTTGGGTTTTAATTTACATGTGAATGGAGATTTGATTACTTAGCTTTGGTTTTCAATTAAAAACATGAACTTAAGATAGAACCAGCTATCTTGCAAATAATGTCAAACAGAATTCCTGATAGACACTTTTCAGTTTAAATCAGAAAGCTTCTAACTTCTTTGTCCTGACTATACAAACAGGCATTACTTTTAAAATATTCACATCAAAGATTGATAATTTTCAATTTCCTCTAAGCTTGTTATGTTTGACTTCAAATATTTCAACCATTGTAGACACTTGGTCATCAGCCTGCTTTTCAAAGTTCCTCAACTAGGTGAGGAAATTCTGCAAAGTCTCTTTACAACTCATTGAAGCAACTTCTTAAAGGATGTTTTATTCATCCCTTAAATGATATATTGCTGCGACTTCTCAATAACATCCTCCTCCAGTAAAACCATCTCATAACAAAAAGTACACGTAAGTGAAACAATTATCAAATCATTGACTATGTCTTATATTAAATGCTCCATCCCTCATCTCTCTCAAAAAAAAAAAAGAAAGAAAAGGAGATAAGGCTTTTCATCATTTCTTTAATCAAGATTTAACTCTTATTTTTCTTAAGTTACTTCTTTGGCAAGTGTCCACTGCAGAAAGTTTCATTTTCAATGGGGATATGGCTGAAAATATGAGAAAGTCAATCTCATTTATTTGAAATACATGATATTGAAGCTTTGGAATGTTATTTTATGTACTAGTTTATACTTTTATGATTTATTATTCACATTTACTATAAAACATCTCTCTGACCCTTTTTAGGTCTTTCCCATTATTGTACCTAATTCTGTAAATAAGTAAATAAGAGGGCAGAATTTCACTAACACTCCTATGAAAAGCATGACACCACCAATGTTTCAATTTCTTAGTTCTTATTAGTTGTTATCCTATCAGACATAATTACATACCAGCTTAAGATAACCTGTCACTAGTAATTATGTGGTCTCTTTGGGCAACTGGCTGTAAGATATAAAATCAGTGATTAAACTTCCATTCACAATGTTTTCTACATCAGTCAAGAAGCAGGTCTCATGATTATTTCTTCCTAATATTCAACTATCACAACATCATTAGTTTTGTTGCAAAAGTTGAGCTGGTATATTTTTCTTGTATTTACATTTTGAGGTTTTTTTTTTTTTTTTTTTTCCCGTAGAAAGAGTATAAGAAACTATTCCCACTGGATCACTGAAACAAAAAAAAAAAAAATGATATTATTTTTTTTCCTGATGTAGCCAATGTCTGATAAAGTGGAATGGCATAAGTTAATTTCATACCTATTTTGAATGCTGATATGGGTTGAAAGTATAGAAAAAATAGTAATTCCAATGAGAAACAGCAGCTGAAAGTTATAAAACCCAAGTGACCTTTTTTATCACATTTTAATGTAACCATTAAAGTTTATCAAAATGAGTGTTGTTTCTTCTACCTTATAAAAAGTCTATATAATTAATTGGGGGAGAGGCTACTATGAACTCCTGTTATAATGATTTTGTAAATAATGCTAACTCTTCTCGGGAAAGCTTGCTAGTTAGACCAAACAAACTAGTCTATCCCAGTGTCTTATGCCTGTAGAGTTATTGTTTCCTGTGAACCCATCATTTAAGAAAGTGAACAGACTTTCCAGTCAAGAAAATATCTAATTTTAAATCGCCCTATTATTTAAAATTCTGAACTTTGTTATTCTGACCAATCTCACAGTTCTTTCTAGAATCCTCTTGCCATCCTTAACCTCAGTACGTCTAGGTCCTCTGGTTCAATTTAGTATTTTTTCCTTCCCAAGAGGCTAAAGTTCTTACCACATGAACACAACCTAGGAGTTTATTGAAACACAAAGAAGGGGGATGGGGAAAGCAAAAAGCATTTATATATCACCTACTGTGTTCCAGGTAGGGTGCTAAATGCTTTATACATATTGTCTCATTTAATACTTAGAAAAATCCTGCAAGATGGTGACTGTTATCATCCCCAGTTTATACTCGGGAAAACTTAGATAAACAGGTTAAATGATTTGTCCAGGGTCACACAGCTAGTGAGTGTCTGAGCCTAAATTTGAACTAAGGTCTTCCAGACATAGCATTTAATCTACTGTGCTACCTAACTGCTGCAAAGTTTCAAAGAATTGCCCAAAGTCACAAAACTAGTGCTGGGGAGCAAGATTTGACCCTAAATCTATACTAACTCCAAGCCCAGAATCCTATCCACTATCCTTTGTTGTCTCTTCTATATAATTCTGCAATTTATATAAATAATTAAGAGCTTGTAATCAAAGAACATCAAGGTTGGATTAGTCCTCAGAGCTCTAATCATCTCTCTGTATATGATTTGTGTATAAAACCATAGATTCTCTCTGAATTTAGTAGCCTTGTTTCTGTACTTTGTTCGTAGTAAAGACTCTTGATTGATAAAGGCAACATCCAACCCAGCACTTGATTACACTAAAACAAAAACAGCTAAAGATTCTATTTTGATTGCCATTGCAAGTAATAACATCACTTCCTGATTCCAAGGACTCTGTCTTACTTCCAAGATCAAATATAAAGTCCTGTTTGGCACTTTAAGATCTTTATAACTAGGCCTTTGTTTCCTTTCAGTCTCTTTCTTCAATAATTTTCTACCAGGTGATCTAACTACACTGGAATACTTGTGGTTTTTTCAAATAAACCCTATCATTCTCCATCTTTATGTCTTTGTATTTGCCATCCCAGAATTCACTGCCCACTTGCCTCCATCTGTCAGTTTTCCTGCATCCTTTCAGGACTCTGCTCTGTTTTCATCTTCTGCAAGAAATCTCCAACTCCTAATGTCTTCCCCTTTCAGGTTACATACTCTACATATTTATTGTATATGCCTAGTTTTTTATATGTTTTCTTTCACATTTAAAATTGTAGGAATTTGCTGGTTCTTGCTTTTCTTTGTATCTCCAACTCTTGGCACAGTGCCTCCCATGTTGTTGTTTTTATTAGGTTGTTTCATTGTTCAGTTGTGTCCGATTCTTTGTGACTCTGTGGACCATCCTGTCCATAGGGTTTACTTGGCAAAGATGCTGGATAGGCTTGTCATTTCCTTTTCCATTGGATTAAGGCAAACAGAGATTAAGTGACTTTCCTAGGGTCATACAGTTATTAAGTGTCTGAGGTCAGATTTGAACCTAGGTCTTACTGATTCCAGGCCCAGCTCTCTATCTGAGTCACCAAGCTGCCTCCTACCTCCCATGCAGTAGTGCTTAATGAATTCTTATTGACTGGCTTTGCCTGAGTGATTAGTAACACACATATCATAGGTGAGGAAACTGAAAACTCATTAGATGATGAGAATTGTGGAGGTAATGAGGATCCCATATGTTTTCCTCTATATTTTCTCAGATTCCATGAAAAGCATGATATATCAATAGTTTATTTGCTCTACCAACAATTAAAGCAACTGAAATGATAAAACAAATACTTAATAATTACTAATCATAATAGGGAGGGGAAATAACAATGCTAATTAATAATACATGCAACAATAGCCACTATTTACTTCCTGTGGCACTGTCCTAAGTATGCTATGAGTATTATCTCATTTGAGTCATGATTACCTTGGGAGGAAGGTGCTGTTCACAGATGAAGCTGAGGCAAACAAAGGTTAAATGACTCGTTCAGCATGACACAGCTAGTAAGTATGTCTGAGTTTGAATCTGAACTCAGATCTACCTGACTCCAGATCTGGTACTGGTACTTTACTCTGCCAAGTAACTGCCCCAAATGTCTTTGAAGTCAGTGTGAAGGAAATAATAAAACATCCGTTAAGTTAAGAACCACTTTTGTTGCCACAACATTTTGATGTATGAGAATTTGTATTTCATGACTAATAGTGGAAGACTTATTTTTTCCCTTGCTTCTTTTTTTAAAAAAAATAATTTATTTATTTTCAACACTCACTTCCATAAGTTATTTTCACCTCCTCCCTCCCCAAGGCAGCATGCAAACTTATATGGATTCTATGCATGCATTCCTATTAAAAACATTTTCACTTTGGTCATGTTGCACAGAAGAATTAAAAAAGAATGGAGAAACCATGAGAAAAACAAACAAAATAAAACATAATAAAAGGGAAAATAGTCTGCTTCATTCTGCATTCTGACTCTATAGTTGTTGCCCTGGATATGAATGCCATTTTTGCATCATGAGTTTTTTGGAAATGTATTGGGTTCTTGCATTGCTATGAAGGGCTAAGTTTATCAGATACAGTCTCACTTCTCCCCTTCCCTCCTTAAGAGTTTTACTTTCAACCACTGCCTCCCTCAGTCTTCCTTCCCTTCTATCAGCCCCATCCCTGTTTCCTTACTACTTCTTCCTTCTCTTCTAACCAACCACTCCCTTTTCTTTCTGTTTTTTCCTCCCACTGCCTGTAGGGCAAGCTTAGCTTTCTATACTTGAGTATGCTGTTCCTTCCTTGAACCAAATCCCATAATACTAAAACTCAAACAATGCTCATCTGCCTTCCTTCTTTCTTTCTACTATAATATGTTTTCATGCCTCTTCATGTGATGTAATTTACCCTTTTCTGCCTTCTCCTTTCCTCTTCTCCCATTACAATCTCTTCACACCCTTTAATTACATTTTTTATCTTCACATAAATCAATTTATACCTACCTCCTCTATGTATGTATAATCCTTTTAAATGTCATAATAAATATACAGTTCTCAAGATTAATAAGTACCATCCTCCTGTATAGACATGTAAATAGTTTACCCATATTGAATCACAATTTTTTTCATTGTTTACTATTTTATACCTCTCTTGAGTCTTGTATTTGAAGATAATATTTTCTATTGAGCTCTGACCTTTTAATCAGGAAGTGTGGAAATCTCTTATTTCATTGAATGTTCATCTCCTCACCTGAAAAAAATGTGCTCAATTTTTCTGGGTAAGTGATTCTTGCTTGTGGTTCAAGCTCCTTTGCCTTATGGAATATCATATTTCAATTCTTTACTCTTTTAATGTAGAAACTGCGAGATCCTGTATGGTGATCCTGATTGTAATTCCTCAATATTTCACTTGTTTCTTTCTGACTACTTGCAGTGTTTTCTCCTTGACCTGGTAGTTCTGGAACTTGGCAACAATATTCCTTGGTCTTAATTTGAGATCTCTTGCAGGAAATGTTTGGTGGATTCTATCAATGACTATTTTACCCTCTGGATCTAGGACCTCAAGATAGTTTTACTTGATGGCTTCTTGTATGATATCATCCAGGCTCTTTTTTTCTTCATGGCTTTCCAGTAGACCAATAATTCTTAGACTTTCTCTCCTGGGTCTATTTTCCAGGTCAGTTGTTTTGCCAATGAGATATTTTGCATTTTCTTCTATTCTTTCATTCTCTAGATTTTGTTGGACTGATTCTTGATGTCTCATAGAGTCATTAACTTCTACTTGCCTGATTCTAACTTTTAATGAATTGCTTTCTTCACTTAGCTTTTGTACTTTCTTTTCCATTTGTCCAATTTTCTCAGATTTTCACTTCCTCATTCATTTGATCAATTTTATGTTTTAAGGAGCTGTTTGTTCCCTTTAGTGAATTCTGTTTGTTTGTCTGTTTCTGTCAATTGCGTTTTTAAAAGCATTGACCAATTGTTCTTCCACCTCTCTAATTTGACTTTTAAAATCCTTTTTGGGCTTGAGACCAGTTCATGTTCCCATCTGAGGTTTCAGATGTGGGTATGTTGTCAGTGCTGTCCTCTTCTGAATTTATATTTTGATCTTCTCTGTCCCCATGGGAAGATTCTATGGTCTTTGCTTTTCTGATTTGCTTCTTGTTCATGGTGATTGACTTTTTCCTGGCTTTTGAAGTGGATCTCTTCTTCTGGGGCACAGGGGAATCTATCCCACTTTTCTTGTGCTGGGAGCTTGTGGCCTGGTTTCTGGCTTTGTGTGTTATGATCTCTGGTTCTTTCAACTGGAAGGTATATAATCCTGCAGCTTACCTGGTGCTGAGCTGTCTTGTGTGTGCCAAGGCTGAGGCCAGGTGAAGTCTTTCTGAATTTCTCTGGGGTTACACTGAAGCTCCTGGTGCGAGATGTGGAGGAGGGGTAATCTGGCTATGGAAGGTATCCTTATCTCCTAGTTCTGTGCTAGAGCACAGGAAGGTACAGGGGCTGGTGAACCCATCTGTGCTGGTGTCTGCCCAATTGCCCTGGCTATGCAAAGATATACCTGGGGTCCTGATGTTGGCACTTACTAGCTGTACCCCCCTGGGACTCATGATCTTCTGCTGGTCCACTGAGGTAGTGCTTGCTGGGATGCTTCCAGTCCTGCAGTGATCCCCTTCAGCCACAGCATGAGGAACCCTTCCCATTGACAACTCCAGTCTCTTGAGCTGAAAGACTGCTCTACCCCTTCTGCTGGCTCCACTATTCCAGGATTTTTCCTAGGCAATATTCTCTGAGTTTTTCTGAGGTCAAAAAGGGGAAGATGAGAGCACTTACAGTTTACTCCACTATCTTGGCTCCTGGAAGTTCAAGTAGGTGACTTTTAAACATTTAATCTTACATTTAGACCCAGTAGTCTCAGTGTAGATTGAAGCATTGAAGCATTTTCACTGGGGTTTTTTTCTTTGTTTTTTCTTTCTTGTGGTTTTTCCCTTTTGTTCTGTCCTTTGGAAGTATGTTTAACATGATTGTACATGTGTAACCTTAAAAATTTATATATGGTCAAGATGAAATAAAATTTTGTTTTACCTGCTTCTGGTGGTTAGTGCCAGGTTTCTGTAATTAAAAGAAAATGAAATGAATATTTTGAATGATTCTTATAAGTTGTATAATTAGTAATGAAACTGTTAACATGCTAAATATGAACCAACAAAGCAACACTATGTCATTTGAACTTAATCATAGATTTTGTCACAAGATATCAATGCCGTCCTGCCACTGGCTTTATTTTTAGTAAAGAAAAAAAAGAGAGACGAATGTGTGATTTTTTTCCTTTCAGAAAATTTAACTCATTTAAGATTCAGCAAAGGAATGCCTACTTAAAAGAAAAAAAGATTATTAACTTACTTGTTATGAAATTTGTTCCAGACACTGTTCTTTAAACCCAAGTCTGCTAAAATATGTTTCTATCTGCATTTCATAGAGAATGTTTTGTTGTCTTCATGTATAGTGAACTCTTTCCAATACTAAATACAGAATACCAGATCTTCTACAATATATGTGAAAAATTATATCAGGGATTTAAAAAATGGAATTGTTAAAAAATAGCTGCAAGGAACCAAATGTGTTGCCACAAATTAGTGGTTTATTTTTCATTCTCCTAGATTTTTGAAGCAGAAATCTTGTGGTTTTAAGTTCTGGTGGCTTAATTGAGAGCAGCATGTTGGTATTGGTAAGAGATTGGTTCACGCATGAAGCCTGTGATTTGTCAACTAGTACAATGTAATGAGTGCTAAGTCTGGAGTCTGAGGACCTGGTTTCAAACCTTACTTCTGATGTTTGCTAACCATATGATTAGGGGTAAATCACTTAACATTTCTGGCCTTAATTTTCTCAACTGTCAGTTGAAGGAGTTGGACTAAATAGTCTAAAGTCCCTTTTACCTTTGAATCTATCATCATTTGACCACAAGGCTGGTTCATATGTGAAATCTATTATATGCTCATGTGGTACATTTATCTGAATGAACACTTACTCTAAAAAAGTCAGAACCTGGACTCAAATCCCAACTGTTATTCCCTGTATGACCTTAGTCAAGTAATTTAATCTCCCTGGATCTCAATTTCCTAATCTATAAAATGAGGGGATTGGACTAGATGGCCTCTGAGGGGTATCTTCTAGCTCTATGTGTGTGGTCAAAGGTTCTCTATACTTGAGTGTGCCCCAAGTATTCAACTCTGTATTATGAACACAAGTTTCAAGAAAAGAGGATATATAGTATATCATCCCTATTCTGAAGAATTTTACAACCAGTTGGTGAGATCAATCACACATATACAAGACCTAGCATAGAGGATTGTAGAGTATAAACCCAATAAATACTATTGAATTGAACTTTACTGCATATGTATCAAACAATGGAAGAATCCTTTTGACAGAGCTTTTTTTTTTTTTACATTTAACAAAATTATTGTAATGAGTCCATTATCTCATCAGAAGGAAATATTCCTCCTCTTGGAAAAAATCACAACCCTTCTATGCTCTCTTATTCTGTCTTATTTATATTTATCTCTTTCCATTATGTTCCATAGAAGGTTTTCTACCAGAGGCTTTCTTCTCCCATTTTAATATTTCATAGGTATCACTATAATACTTAGGCTATCAGTCTGTTATTCTTTCCCACTTGCTATATGCCTTGTTTCATGAGAATCCCAATGCCTGGCACATAGAATTTAGTTAATACAAGCTTGTTGATTCGTTGATGGATATGGCAATTAATCATCCCCTCTCCTTCCCAGTCCTACATATACTTGTATGAGATCACTTCTTCATCACCTCGACACCCATATAGGACTAGTTTATCTTTTGTTTCATTGTAACATTTCAATTTACTACCAACAAAAGCATCCTGAAATATTGCAGCCTCATCCTCTTCTTCATATGAAATGCAGAAACAGAAGCACCAATGGCCTGTTGCCAATGATTAATTTGGATGAAATGGTTGTGAAGATAGAGTTCACTTCTTTTCCCTTTTATGAGTCTGTGAAAGGTTTCCAGCTAAGAATAAAAAAAAAAAGCAACAACAACAAAACACAAAGAACATGTTAAGCAGAATCATGATTTTTTGATATTACTAAGGGCTTTAAAGCTATTTTCAAAGGAATTTTATATGAAATCCAATATAGCATAATATATAAAGTATAAAATAGAATTATGAAGGTAAGATTATTAAAATTTGAAAAACTTTAAGTACACATGAGACTAGATACATATGATATATTTGGCTAGTAGGTTTTGTAAAAAAATGATTTTTTATCCTGTCACTCTTTTTTTAAACTTTTGTTACAAGGGCAGCATCACTGGATAGAGGCATGGGAGGAGGGATATTTTCAGAAATTAATGTGGCATAAAAAAACAAAAGCTATCAATAAAAGTAAATATCTTAAAAAGAAAATCTCCATGGAGATTTACTCATTTAATTTTCCTACAAAATAATCATAACAATAGCACAAGGAGGGCCCATATTAGGACACAGACATCTGCTATCAGAGGAAACTCGGGCATTTGGGGGCTTCTTTTTGCTCTATTCCATTTGGATCTGGCCAAAGATCCCTTGCTCAGATACTTATTAGGTTTATTATTCATAAAACCCTATTCAGTTAAAGTTAAATTAAAATCAGAGGCTTCTGACTACCATGGTGGTTTAAATAAATAAATTGGAAAATTTTTATCACTAGTAAATGTTTTCTTTTAACATCCTTAAAGTGTAAGTGTAAAATTATAAGAAAGAGAGAAAGCAGAAATGATATGAAAAAAGGATAGGGACTAGATCTGTGATTTCATTCAGTTACAATAGACACAGTAGGCATATAAGTAGATCTATTTGGTAAATATATGTTAGATTTAATAAATGTCAGATTGAATTGAATGAGCTTCATCATTTACTGTAATTGACTCATTCAAAAATATAGTTGAGGGGAAATAGAAAGAACAGCTTTCTTTATATCTACAGCAAACATATTGTCTGAACCAAGAATAGAGACACATATTCTGACAGTATTTCTCAATCCCTCTTAATTCTAATGCCTTCCCTTTTCTAATCATTCCCTTTTTATACTGAATATAGATTGTTTGAAAATATGTGTTTGCTTGTTGTCTCCCCAGTTAGATTATGAAATCCATGAGGACAGTTACTGTCCTTCCGCTCCTTTTTGTATCCTCAGTGCTTAGCATATACCTGGCACATAGTAAGCATTTAATGTTTATGAACTGGGTATTTTGTTTTAGTTTGTGAATTTATTTTTATGACATCCTTCTATGACATATCAGTGTGAAAACTGAATCTCATTTATTTATATGAGGACACCCACAAAGGGAAATACCATGACCAATCATCACTACCATACCAAGCCACTTAAGCTGCATCTGTTGGACATAGATGGACATAATATGTGTCAGAAGGTCAGCGTTCATGAATAATCATTTATGTCTCATAATGCCTTGATTTTCCAATTTTTGTGTCTCCCATTTCTCTGTGCAAATATGTTTCTATTGAAATTCTGGTTGCCTTGACTTATTCAATTCCTATTTTCTTATGCTTTGGAATTTCCATTAAAGTATAATGATTTAGAAGCATAATGGGATGTGTTGTCACTGTGCTGACATCTCATTCTGAGAAGTGACATCACAATTATTTCATAATGATGTCAAAGAATTGGAATTGGTAAGTTTTAAGTCTATCATCTTTTCAACGGGAAATGCACATTTTAATTTAAATCATTTTCCTTGATTAAATCAATAAAATGGCTTGAAATAAAAGGAAGTGACTGGCTAATTTGTCAGACATAGCTTGCACAGAAACATGGCAAATTGTATATGAAAAGTAAACTGTAATGCTTCTTTTAAGTATCTGAAAATATACTCATTCAGATCAAGTACCTCTACTTCTAAATGTTGCATAGGCATAATTTTTAACCTCCTCAATGTCCAGTGTTCAACTAGAAAATAATAATGCTTCATTTTCTAGTCTTTTCTGATTCAGAAAATTGTCTAAGTGGACTTAAGGATAAAAAAGTTGTATGGGTTCGAGAAATTTATTATGTGACCAGCTCTTTGTTGGTCACAAGAGAATCTCAAGAAACAGAAAATAAATACACCAGTAAAAGTTTGCCCAAAGGATCATAAAAACAGTTCAAAGTATTTTTTCTACTTGTAGTGGTTCAATAGTACTATTTCTATACATGAAAGGTATTACAGATTGAACAGTTTAGAAAAAATAAAGTTTCTCAAAATGCAAATTAAATTTAAAAAAAAAACTTTGTTTTCATGTTTAGAGTTTTAAGACATTAAAGACAATATTAAGACAACAGAAAAGAGCATAGGCAGTTTCTTCCAGAGGAAATTTGTTCTAGAACCGCTCCAATCTATTTGAATCTAGTCGTAATGTCACTAATCCATCCACCTCAAGGGATTAACCCCAAAAATATTACTCATTAAATCTCTTCTAACTAAAGTCAGCTTTGAAAATTCTGTCATTATTTATCAGAGTGTCAAATAGAAACCCACATAATATTTTACTTGGAAAGGAATTTAGAACTCAGCTAGTCCAAAGCCTTAGATTAAAAGAAAATTGAGATTCAGAGAGATGAAGTGATTTATCTAAGGTCACTCAGCAGAGACTATGACTGAAGAGTTGAAAATAGAGCTCACGTCTTGTTACTCTTTCCCTACTCTCTTGAGCTGAAAATTCTAAATCTCTCCTGAAAGGGGAGAATGGTGTATTATTTATTTGATCATCACACAATTTTAAGAGCGAGATCAAAAATTTTTAAAAAAAGGATGTCTAAATGAAACAATAAGTTGACTCATGTTGTAGATTCATGAACCACAGTTCAGGCAAACTGATTTACAGATGGCAGTCCTTTCTTGGTTTTTATATTCTTGTAGAAATGACACTGTAGGATATTGCTTCTATATACTTTGTAGTAAAAGTTCCACATTTAGGGTGGAGGGGGAGTGGAGAATGATACTTGGAACTCACAGGAATATATGGCATTTTATATTTTATTTATTTTTAAATTTAAAATTATTTATTTTTAGTTTTCAACATTCATTTCCATAAGATTTTGAGTTCCAAATTTTCTCCCCACTTCTCCCGTAGCCCCTACCCTGGGATGGCATGCATTTTGATTGCCCCTTCCCCTAATCTAACCTCCCTTTTATCTCTATCCCCTTATCTCCTTCCCCTTGACTTTCTTGAAGAGCAAGATAGATTTCTCTACCCCATTGCCTGTATATCTGATTTTCCAGTTGCATATAAGAACAATGTTTAACAATTTTTTAAAACTTTGAGTTCCGAATTCCCTGTCCTCTTCCCTCCCCACCCACCCCCATTGAGAAGGCAAGCATTTCAATATAGGTTATACATGTGTAGCCATGCAGAACACCTCCACGATAGTGATATTGTGAAAGACTAACTATATTTCCCTCCATCCTATCCCACCCCCCAATTATTCTATTTTCTCCTTTGACCCTGTCCCTTTTCTAAAGTGTTTGTTTCTCTCTACTCCTTCCCCCAATCTACCCTTCCTTCTATCGTCCTTCCCTCCTTATCCCCTTCTGCTCTACTTTCCTGTAGGGTAAGACACTCGATTGAGTGTGTATGTTATTCCCTCCTTGAGCCAGATCCTATGAAAGTAAGGTTCACTCATTCCCTCTTACCTCTCCCTTCTTCCCCTCCATTGTGAAACCTTTTTCCTCCCTTTTCTATGTGGGATTATTTACCCCATTCTATCTCTCCTCTTCTCCTCTCAATATATTCCTCTTTCATACCTTAATTTTATTTTTAGATATTATCCATTCATATCCAACACTCCTTGTGCCATCTATCAATCTATCTATCCATCCTCTATCTATGTATCTATATCCTCCAATTACCCTAATACCGAGACAGGTGTCATGAGTTATAAACATCATTTTTCCATGTAGGAATGTAAACAGTTCAACTTTAATAAGTCTCTTGTGTTTCTCCTTTCCTGTTTACCTCTTCATGCTTCTCTCAGTTTTTGTATTTGAAAGTCAAATTCACTATTCAGCTCTGGTCTTTTCATCAAGAATGCTTGAAAGTCCTCTATTTCATTGAATATCCATTTTTCTCCCTGAAGGACTATACTCAGTTTTACCGGGTAGGTGATTCTTGGTTTTAATCCATGTTCTTCTGACCCCAAGAATGTCATATTCCAAGCCCTTCAATTCCTTAATGTAGAAGCTGCTTGATCTTGTGCTTTCCTGATTGCGTTTCCACAATACTAGTAGAGATTTCTGGCTGCTTGCAATATTTTATCCTTGACCTGGGAACTCTGAAATTTGGCTACAATATTCCTAGGAGTTTTCCTTTTAGGATCTCTTTCCAGAGGTGTTTGGTGAATTCTTTCAATTTCTATTTTATCCTCTGGTTCTAAAATGTCAGATAGTTTTCCGTGATAATTTGTTGAAAGATGATATCTTGACTTTTTTTTTTTTATTTTGATTGTGACTTTCAGATAGTCCAATAATTTTTAAATTATCTCTCCTGGATCTATTTTCCAGGTCAGTGATTTTTTTCAATGAGATATTTCACACTACCATCTATTTTTTTTCATTCTTTTTGTTCTGTTTTATAGTTTCTTGATTTCTCATATAGATATTGTTTTTTATTTGCTCCATTCCAATTTTGAAAGAACTGTTTTATTCAGCAAGCTTTTGTACCATCTTTTCCAATTGGAAAATTTTTTTATGATATTTTTCTCCTCATTGGCTTTTTGGATCTCTTTTGCCATTTGGGTTATTTTTAAATTTTTTAAATTTTTATTTAATTTTATTTTCTTCATAATTTTTTGGGTCTTCATTAGCAAGTACCTTTTGCAAGACTCAATTTTCATGATTTTCTTGTGTTATTCTCATTTCTCTTTCCAATTATTTTTCCTCTACTTCTCTTACTTGATTTTCAAAATCCTTTTTGAGTTCTTCCATGACCTGCAACCAATTCATATTCTGGAGGCTTTTATGTAGGAGCTTTGACTCTGCTGTTCTCCTCTGGTTGTGTGCCCTGATCTTCCTTGTCACTGAAGTAAGATTCTAAATTCTGAGTTCTTTTATGATGTTTACTCATCTTCCCAGTCAAACACTTGACTTCCTAACTCTTTGTCAAAGTAGGACGCTGCTTCCAGTGGGGGTGAAGTTGGGGATGGGAGTGGGTGTAGTATCTCAGGCTTCAGGGATTTTGTATCAGCTACTTGATCCCCCCACCATCTGTGATTTTGTACCTTAATTAAAAGTTACTTTTTCACCTCTGTCTATGAAGTTTCTAAACAGTGATAACTCCTGAATTACAGCCAAAGCTGGCATATTTAATACTGGCTTACTTTATTTAGCATTTCTGTATATAACTGTGAACAACTTTAGTTGTATAAATATGTATATGTTCTTACTTTTCTCCCTACATTTGATTACTCTGAATAAAGACCATGTAGCACAGGACCAAGTTCTCACAAGGTAATATAATTAAACAAATTTAATCAGACTTCATGTACTTAATTCTGTTATGGAGGACATTTCTTCATTTATTTCTCATTCACAAGCATCACTACATGAAAGGTTGATTGAATCTGAGCCCTTCTTATGAAATGCAAGATGAGTGAAATTCAAACATATTTATTGCTTTCAAATATATTAGAATTCATTCAGGTACATTAATATTTTAACAATGGCAAAATGCATTCATTAAGCAAATAGCCTTCACAATAGAAGTGTAAATAATATCCACATAACATAACAATGTGTGGTCAAATAAGAAATGAATTTGGAATCAAAAGACTTGGGTTAATAGCTGACTCTATAAATTGTTAGCTACATTATTACGAACACAACTTTTCTACCTTCAACTTCTTTGTCTATAAAATGGGGATAAGAATACTTGTACTATCTACCTAATAGGATTGTAGTGAAAATACTCTTTTGTCGAATGTAAAGTAATAAGTAAATATTCTGTTTTTGTTAATAACTGTTGACCTCTGTTAGGTGCATGAATTGATATTTGGCTTTTAGCTTAGGCATATACTATGTGTGTAGCAAATAGTAATTTAGGGCCTGAAGTTCTGAATATCTGATCGGTGCCAAAGTGGGTCCCAAGCAAATATAGCTGGTGCTTTTACATGGCTGTTATCGTTGTTCAGATATTTCAGTCTTGTTTTTGACCCTATTTGGGATTTTCTTGGTAGAGATACTGGAGTGGTTTGTCACTTCCTTCTCTGGGTCATTTTACAGCTGAGGAATCTGAGGCAAATGGGTTAAGTAATGGTCAAGAGCCATACAGCTAGTAAGCGTCTGAGACCGGATCTGAAATCACAGAAGTGAGTCTTCCTGACCGCAAGCCCAACGCTCTGCACAACCTCCGTGGATAGGGTTCTGGACCTGGAGTCGGGAAGACCTGTGTTCAAATCTGGCCTCAGACGCTCACTAGCTGTGTGGCTCTTGGCATGTCACTTCACTCTGTTTTCCTCAATTCCCTCAGCTGTAAAATGAGCTGGAAAAGTAAATGGCAAACCAATCCATTATCTCTGCCAAGAAAACCCCAGTTAGGTAGGGTCATGAAGAATCAGACACAACTGTGAAAAATGACTAACATTTTTTTAAAAAGACTTTATAGCATTCCTTAAAAAATATAGAGATTCATGAGTGGAACATATTAGGTGCACAGCATACAGAAACAAATGGACTTTCACATTCAATAAATTGAGACCCCATATACTATTCACTGGTCAAGAAAAACTCCTAGGAAAACTGTACGGTAGCAATTAAGTTGGAAGACTCTCCACCATAAAAATGGATACATGACAGACAAAAATGGTCAAATTATGTATGAGCAAATAAGAAAACCAAGGAAGAAATTAACTTTCAAATCTATGGAGAAGGGAAAAGTGTAAGACAAAAGAAGATACAGTAAGGATCAAAGAATACAAAACAATTTTGAGTGCATAAAATTTTAGTTTATGAACAAATGAAACTGAAGTAGCTAAAATTAGAAGAGAAACAGTTAACTGAGAAAACAATTTTGTAGCAAGTTTCTCTGCTAAAGGGGTCATTTCAAAGGTAGATAAAGAATTACTTCAAATTCATAAGAATAAAAGTCATTCCACAATTAATAAATGAGCAAAGGATATGAATAGGCAGTTTTCCAAGAAAAAATTCCAGCTATCAGCAATCATTTTTAAGTGTTACAAATAATTAGTAATTAGAGAAATACAAATTTAAGCAACTCTGAGATTGTACCTTATACTTATCAAGTTAACAAAGTTCCAAAAAAGGAAAAATTACAAATTCTGAAAGGACTACAGGAAAGCAGAAATATTGATAGACTGTAGGCAGAGCTATGAATTAGTTCAGCCATTCTGGAAGCAATTTTGAACTGTGTTCAAAGTGTCACTCACTCATACTTAGCCTTTGATCCAAAGATATCACTATTAAGCCTATACCAAAAGAGATAAGAGAAAGTAGAAAAGGACCCACATGTATAAAAATACCCATAACTTTTGTAATAGCAAAGTACTGGAAACTGTGGAAGTGATCATTAATTGAGAATGGATGAGTAAATTACAGTAATTCCAATATTTGAATTATATTCTACCATAAGAAATGATGAAAGGGAAAGTTTCAGAAAGGAAAAAATATCATATATGAATAGATGTACAGAGGAAAGTCAGCAGAACTAGGAGAGCAATTCATATATAATAAAAATTATAAAGACAAACAAATTTGGCTTATAGAAGATCAGTGTTGATACATGCTACCCATTTCCCAATAGAAATGTGATGGATACCGACATGAAGAATGAGACATATATTTATGAAAATAAGTAATGCACCATCCTATTTTGCTTGATAATACATTTTTTATAAGACTATTTTTATCTTCTCCCTAAAACCAAGGAAAGAGGAAGATAGCAGGAAAGAAAATAAATCCTTATTAATTAGAAAAATAGAAAATGAAATTTTAAAATAGTTTCTATTGCTAAAACAGAAATAGAGATCCACACTGGGTTATCACTGTATTATTAGAGGGGCAGTGTGGTTTTGAATATCACCTCAAATTCTTACTAGTTGTGTGATCCTTAGCCACTTAATTTCTGTTGGTCTTAATTATCTCAATTATGTAACATAAGAAAATAATAGTACCCAATTTCCAGAGTTATTATAGGACTCAAATGTAAAACACTTTGAAAACTTTTAGACATCATATAAATATTTGTTGTTGTCATATTACTAGGGAATTCCATTTGAAAATGTTCCATGAATATGTTCAATCACAGCTTTAGCACTCCAGTTACAGATGTCTACAAACTATTCTGCAGGCAATTATTATGTTTCTTTATACTGGAAAGCCTAAAATTTTTTCAATAAATTTAGAAACCAATGAGTGTGTCATGCAAGCGCAAGCTGTGTATTCCTAGTAGACAGCTATTTTGAGGGAGGAGTACTTGAGATGCACTGTGATGTGCTTGTATTTTAATATAAAAACTGTTTATTAGTCCTGACAGTTTAAATAGATCAATAACAACACGAAGGAGTGACATGCACTCAGGGTAAACACCTTCTGTAGAATATAAACTTCGGTCTTTCTTCCTTCATGTTTTGAAGTACCTTGAGAGACATTAATGGTTCCACACATATTCTTTTATGATGCCCTTATTGATTAAGTGGTAGATGCCTTCTGGGCTCAAGACATGGTTCACTATTTTTCAATTAAAATGATGGGATATCTTGTTTGTTGCAGGTTCATTTAAAGTAGTTGGAGTGTGGGGGCCTGGGCGATGCTACTGTCCATAACGTGTTGGAATTATCATGATCAACTACCCTGTTTTGGATTTCACCCAGTGGCTAAGAACTCTGCATGGTAGACAGCAAGGACAGAACTTTTGAAAACAAGTAAACAGGTGAGACTCAGAATCTATCTAATCATTTATCACTGGCCCCCAGGGCTTCTGTGCGTTGTCAGATGCATTGCGTAATGCATAGTTTTCTATTTGTTTCCTGGTTCTAAAGAAAGATACTCATTTAGCTGGAATATTTCAGGCAAATATGTATTGTTATAATTGAGTCTTTTTCCTCTCTAGAGAAGAAAGAGACTAAAGATACATGTAAGGAAGTCACAGGAATACTGTCTTAGAACAGTAATCTGAAATTCCAAAGAACCCTTGGCAAGTGAATTTTCTTTTAAACTTTATAAACTATCAAGTATTTCCCAACTATGTAAAAGTAAGCATTTTATGAAATTTGAGCTAAGTATTTCAATAGTTACTTTAACATGAATAATGTATTGACTATTTTATTTGTTTAAAGATACTGATTTGTGAAAATTGTGCTAATGGAATTATAATTTTAGAATGGCAATGTTCATAATGATTATAACTTACCTATTCTATAATGTTATATATGTATTCAAATAATTTCTGCTTTTTTCCTATAGCATTTTATTCTTGAAATAAGATTGGATGGAAACTCTTTATTCTTGGCAATTGTCTTTTTTATGATTATAGCATTACTTCCTTCTCCATAAAAGATAATTATTTTATTAATTGTAAACAGGAAGAAAAAATTTCATTTTCTGTGTTCTTTACCCTTGCAAACATCCTTGCTCTTTCCACTTTCTGAATATTAGACTTTCCACAGGAAGACATGAATAAAGCCAGTGTTGGAAATATTTAATTCAACAGCTGCTGTAAAGAGAGTATAAGCAAAATTAACTTATTGAACAGTCCTAGTTCTGGAACCTATTCAATCATTTCTATTTATGTTGGCAGGATTTTCTTAAAATGAAAAATAGTATTGATCAAATTCCTCCAATCATTCCTATATTTGGCAGGAAATGCCTCTTCAAGTAAATGCTGCTGTGATACATCGGTATCTCCCATAGGAAGAGAAATGAAAAACAAAAATCACAAATAAAACTTAAGCATCCAAATGACATTCATCTTAGGATATTCTTTACAATCAAAGTAGTTCACAGGAGGGGTAGAGAGGGGTAGAGCAGTAATGGAGCAGGAAGATGCTGCCAATCTGCTACAAGAATTGGAATTGGATGGACTAGGAAAGGATCTGGCCAAAAAAAAAAATGACTTCCAAACTTCCCTTTTTTGAAGAATGATCCCATTCTGGATATATGTTGGCTGTTTTACCTAGTTTCTCAGGGGCTGTAGGGCAATGGTTAGTGAGGGAGCAAAATTTTGTCTCTTACTCTGTTCCAAAGATCTATGCTTTGGTATCTTTGAGCATTGCAGTTGTTTAAGAAAGTGAAAGAAAGATAAAAAGAATGAATAAGAAAGTAACTCATGGAATTACTCTCTTGACTTTTTCTCACAGAAACAGATAAATGTTCTTCATAGCCTTGTTTGTATTCTTGAGACATGTCGGAACCTACAAGGTCAGCTCTTGTACAAGCAATCATGATGAGCACGTAAGGAACAAATGTAGCAAAATTTGTTCATTCCTAAATCTCTGATTTAATTGTTAGAGCGAGTCATACTTTAGGCCCTAAAGCACTCTTTAGGTGTGGTAAATAGGTTAGCATTCATTTAGTTTCTTTACTTCATGTGTTTCGTTACTCAAGTATTAGAGTCTCTTGTATTCTATAAGTTGAACCAGTAGGTAGTTGCTTATAGGAGAGAACAACCCCAATACACTCATTCAGACAAATTGGGGGAAAACTCTTCTAAAATGGCCATTTAAAAATTTATTGGATGTTTTAAAAAGAAATATAATTATATAATTTTCAAGAAATTATAGTAAATGGATACAAGGTGACAAAGTGCTGGCTTGCACTTTGAATACTTTCATGAATAGTTGAAAAGATCTGTAATCCAGACACAAGTTTTACATAAAAAGAATCCCTGAAATGTTTGAAAATAGCTTATTGCCTTGAGTTGTATAAACTTCTGCTTCCACATTATTATTATTATGACTGTTTAAAAATACCTTCTCCTATTAAGTGAATTTTTTCTCTCCTAATACCAAGCAGTACACTTCACAGTAAATAAACTCAGGGTAAATGGACAGTTTTAATAAAAGCTATATATGTAGCACAGTGACATGAATAAGCAATTAAAGGAAAAAATAAACATTTCCAAAGGCATACTTCTACTGTTAAAGGGACAAAGAGCTTTTCTCCCTCACCCCTTATTTTCTTCCCTCTGGGACTGAAACAAGAAGTAAATGATCACACATGAAAGGAGAGTTGAGCAGTAGTTGTCTTTCTGACTTCTGGGAAGAGGGAAAAGCCAGAGAAGAGTCCTGGATGCCTGCCAATACGGACTCTCAAGAAGCATTCTTTCTTTCTTGATTTGCCCGCATGTGTACCAAAGCTCTTCTAAGGAAGTCTCTTTTCATGACAGCAAAACCAGAAAATTACGCTACTAGCTTATTCCTCTTCTTGTACCATTCCATCGGTATCTTGTTAGAAATGTCTCTTAGGCCTAAGTTCCACATAAATTAGAGCAGAGGATTTAGATCTAGAAGGAAACTTACAGAAAATATTGTTCAATTCTTTAATTTTATATATGTGAAAATTGGGATGTAGAGAAAGGAAGTGATTCCCAGTATCACTTTGTATAAGTGGCAAAGCCTGAAATTGACTCTAAATTTGAAACTCTCTTTTGTTTCAGTTATTTTTACCGAAGAAGCTTTCATGCATTAGTTGTTCTGGTTGTTCATTAGTTGTTCATCCAGAATAGAAATCAAAGGTCGATATTATTGTCAGGAGGGCTACAAATATCATTTCATCTCCGTACACCTCATTTGTAAGATAAAGGATTGAAATAGATCAGAAATGTTAAACACGGGCCACCCTTCAATATTCTCCAGTGTTACAGGAATGATATTAACATGTAATTGGAAAATATTTAACAAAGTAAACAAAAATACAATAAGCCAGAGATAGTACTACATTTTAAAACTAAGTCAAAATGCAGCCCAAAAGGAACTTCATACAGATTAATAGGTCCTTTTTATATTTAGGTTTGAAACACTGCAGGAAATTTTTTCTAAATTCCATCTTAGAATATCAACTGACCTTGTATTTGTAGACATACTTTTATGTGTACATACACAGAGTAAATGTAGATACATAAAGTGTATGTATAAAATATATATATATATATACACACACATGCACACGCACATATATACACACACATAAATGTGTGTGTATGTTACTCTGGGTAAATATATACATACATTTGTGCACATGCATATATACATAACCCCTTGAAAGTATGAACTGCCTTTCTCTTTGTATGCCTAGTGCTTAATAGAGTGCCTAGTGAATACTTCTTAACCGCTGAATGACTGAAGAAAATGCATGCTATTCACTTCCTGACAGAGAGGTGATTAACTCAAAGTACAAAAAAAAAATTGGGGGACATAGCTAAGGTGGAAACATGTTTTGTTTAACTCTGCATATTTGTTCTGAATATTTTATTTTGTTCTGTAGTAATGGAAGTAGGAGGGAGAGAAAACAGATTTTTTGTTCATTAAAAAAATGAATTTTAAAAAGAAAGTAATCACTTAATCTGTCAAGCAACAAGAATGTACTGACTACTGTGTTCCAGGAATGTGTGTTCAACTCTGGGCCAACAAAGATGAAAAAAACCAAAGAGCTTAAATTCTATCAGGGGACATAAGAAGTACATATAAATATAGATAGAATAAATATGCACACACTATATACAAAGTAAATACGAGGAGGCTTTTTTTTTTTGAAAGAAGCATTAATATCTTCTGAGGTGGAAAGGATCCGAGAAGCTCTCATAGAGAAGACAAATGTTTGGTATGAGCTTTGAAGTCAACTAGGGATTTTAAGAGGTGTAATTAAGGAGAATTTAGATAAGTTCTTAAGAGTATTATAGAAATAGAAAAACCCACTTATTAGTATCCATTTCTGTATCTACTCAGGGATTTATCTCTTTTTTTGGAAATTCTATATTTTTTACTGGATCAGGTTGATTACTACATATAAATAGAACATATAGATGATGAATTAGTTTTATTCTGTGACATAGTTCCTGTTTTTTTTAAATTGTTCCAACTATTGGCTTTGTATATTTCCATAATCCAAGACTAAGTTTTAGAAAGAAAAACTGTTTCACGTACTTTTCCTGTGTAGTGAATGTTCAATTCATTTAAGTTTCTCAGTTTTGAATAATGGTAGTGGCATTTTTTTTTAAACAGAGTAGAAGCCAAGGTCTTGGTAAAGTTAACGTTAAAGTTAAAATTCTGGTTTTCAAAGGTTTTAGCACCTAGTCATAAAAATGCATATCAGTCTTGAACTTGGAAGAATTTTTCTTTCTTAGAATATTTTAAAATGAAGATTTTTCCTAGCCTCAGATTGCACCACTTTATGCTAATGAATAAAAGCAATATTGAGCTTTACAGGTAGGGTATTAGCAGGAAATTTTCAAAGCACTTTGGATAATATCACAAACTATGCTGTGACTCTGCAGTCACCAAGGTGGGACCCAAAGAAATTATTTTTAAATAAAACCTACGTAATATGGTCCAAATATTTCTGTGTAATACCTTTCCTGCATATTGCAGGAAAAATAGGAATTTCTGCAATTGAAGATGTTTTAGGGGTATCCTCCATTCTGATGCAATGATCATTGATTAAGCACTTACTATGTGCAACAAGCTGGAGAGTAGAAAGACAAAAAAGGAAAAAAAACAGTCTTTGCTCTTAAGGAGATTACCTTGCACTTGGAAAGGTACAACGTATAACAAGATACATACACACGTGATAATTTGAGAAGGAATGCAAAAAAGCTAAAATGTAGTAGACTCAAGAAAGAATTCTGGTTCAAAATGTCATATTAAATGAGTTTTGCTGTTAAAGATACCAAATTAAATCTATGTATAATCATATGAAAAAATGCTGTAAGTCACTATTGATTAGAGAGATGCAAATAACAACTCTGAGGCACCACATCACACCCATCAGATTGGCTAATGTGACAAAACAGGAGATGGTAAATGTTGGAGAAGATGTGGGAGAGCTAGAACACTAATGCATTGTTGGAGCTGTCAGCTCATCCAACCATTCTGGAGAGCAGTTTGGAACTATGCCCAAAGGGCTACAAAAATGTGCATACCCTTTGACCCAGCAATATCTCTTCTAGGACTGTATCCCCAAGAGATCATAAAAATGGGAAAGGGTCCACATGTACAAAAATATTTATAGCAGCTCTCTTTGTGGTGGCCTAAAACTGGAAATCAAAGGGATGTCCATTAATTGGGGAATGACTGAACAAGTTGTGGTATATGAATGTAATAGAATACTATTGTGGTATAAGAAATGATGAATAGGTAGACTTCAGAGAGGCCTGAAAAGACTTATATGAACTGATACTGAGTAAAAGAAGCAGAACCAGGAGAACTTTGTACACAGTAACAACCACAGTGTACAAGGAATTTTTCTGATAGACTTAGCCCTTCATAGCAATGCAAGGACCTAAAAATTCCCAATGAAATTTTAAGGCAAAACACTTTCCACCTCAAGAGAAAGAACTATGGAATTGGATCTGAGAATGAAGCAGCCATTTTTTGGTGTGTTATGTTTTGTTTTGGTTTGTTTTATAGTTTCTCCCATTCATTTTCATTCTTCTATGCAACATGACTATGATGAAATATAATAGGAATGTATGTGTAGAGCTGTCTTGGGGAGGGAATAGGAAGGGAGAGGGGGAAAAGGGTGAGGGAGGGGAAAAAAATCTAAGCTATATGGAGGTGATTATAGAACACTGAAAACACATAAAATAATTATTTAAAAAAAGATGCCAACAGGAGGCAGTGAAGAGGTAGTTCCTCCAGTCTGAGTAGAAAGCTATACCAAGGCTTCTTCAAGAATTTTCTAAAAATAAAGTCCTGAGCTCTAAGAGGTAATTGAGACAGTTAATCATCTTTTATAGAATCTTGTCAAGTATCTGATAGAACAACAGTGAAGATTTTTACATAGGTGTTTTTTTTTAATTTCTCTTCAATACAGTAGACAAAATGTATTCAGCCTACCTGTACTACATGTTGCAAAAGAAAAAGAAATCTTAACGGATATTTGATTGAAATGAAGTCTTAAGTCGAGCTCTGGAAATTTATACTTCAATTAAGATAAGGGCAGCTGCTCTGCCACTTTATTTCCCTTTTGAGACTTTTATCCCTCTGGCTTTATCCATTTCACCATCATTTTATCATCTCATCAATCACTGTGTCTCAATCCTTGTGAACATAGTTTGAGATAGGAAAAAGACACACCCAACTTGGCTTGCTTACTTAAAAACTAACTCCACTGAAAATGTAGTTTGGCATCAGATGTGGTACACATTTGCTCAAAAGCATAGGGAACTCTTTAAAACTAGAGAAAGTAAGAGGAAAAAGAAAACTGAGCAGATATATTAAGAATCAGAATGATCTTTGGCACAACCTCTAGAAGTTTAACCCCCAAATGAGCCAGGGCAAGTTATTATAACTCCGCTGTCAAGAAAATTGATCATTTGGAATAACAGCATTCAGCCAGTAATGTTACTGGGTGCATTCATTATTGTAAGCTTCTCCGGTAAACTGCCAAAGTTCATTTATTCTATGTAATTGACGTTTTTGGTCTCAGAAAGGTTATTTGTGCCAAATATAAGCTACAAAATGTCCAGAGGAAGGTAACCAGAACAGTGAGGAGCCAGACCAAAAGAAACTGGAAAACATTCTGAAGAAGACAAGTGTGTGTGGGTAGGGGGATGGAAGGAGAGAGCAGGGAAGGTGGTAGTGATCATCAAATATTTGAACAGCTGCCATCTAGAAGAAAGATCGACTTCTAGTTCACCTTGGCCCCAGAGAACAGAATGGGAGACCAAGCTTAAAGGAAGCAAGCAGGGGTTTTGTGAGACTCGAATGAGATAATGGATGTAAAATACTTGACAGCACTATACAAATGCTAGTTTTTACTACTATTGTTATTTTTAGCCTACAGTCACCAAGTCACTAATCCAGTAAGGATTTCATTCATTGAACCTTCTACAATTCTATTGAATTCACGCAATGTTTGTAGAGAAATGCAGGGATGTGCTTGTAAACGTTTAACCACTTGACTCTTCAGAGAGGAAAAAAAGTCACATTTTTCCATTTAATCTGCATTATCAACACTTTCTGAAGTCTGAATAATCAACAAAACAATAAATCAAACCCTAATTTTCTGAGAAGTAAATGCTTACACAAAAATTTAACAATTGACTCTGAGCTCTAACTGGCTCTTGACAGCCAAGTGGTGCATCCACATAGAGATGTGACAGCCAATTTCCTAAAAATTAGAACATCCAAAAGTTACAGGCTACATGAGGAGTTAGCAGGTAAACCTCATCTGGTGATCTTTAAGTAAAGATGACCTAGATGACCACTTCTCATAAAATGTTCTAAAGATTATTCCTTTTAAAGTCCAGATTGGATTAGCTAGCTACTGGGGTCCTTTTTAAACTTTTTTTTCAGGTGGGGAAAAGATACTCTACTTTGTACCTATAAAGCATTACATAAATGTGAACTGTGAAAGTTAATATTACACCAAATATTTAGGTGTAAAGAAGTCCCTACATGCATACCTCATCATGCACATCTATCTCTATTTTCTAACTTCTTGAATTTTAGAGATCCCACACAAGAACCCCCAAAATATTTCCCTGAATACCCCACTGAAAGGGAACTTATGAGCTCACAATTCAGCCCATTTTGTGAGATTTGGGGATTGTTTTAATTGTTAGAAGGCTCCTTCTTATGTAAGACAAATTTTCTACCATCCTCAAGACTAATTAATGTAGCTAACAAGATGTTCTATGGCCTGCTAAAGAATTAATCAATTAGAGGTGTGAGCAAGGCCTAGATACCACTACTGAACCAGTCAATCAAATTAATAAGTTATGCGAAAACAAGCCTTAGCCAATTTGGGAGGAATGGAGTACTTTAGAGCCATTAGATGAAATCAGACTAAGATAAATAGAAAACGTATTTGGATTGGTTGAAGAATTAGATATACCTCTAGACTTATACATAGGCAAAGAAGTGAATTCAGTAGTTACTTCAAGAGTCAAACTTCAGGGGGCAGTAGGCCATGCTGTGGATAGAGCACTTGGAGTGAGGTCCTGGAATTGGGAAGACCTGAGGTTCAAATCTAACCTCAGATACCAGTTTTATTACTTGGGCAAGTTACTTAATCCTGGCTGCCTCAAAAAAAAAAATCAAGCTTCAGAAAATATTTACAGTATTTAGACTTGTTTCTGAAACAAGAGGATGGTAAGGGGGAGAGGAAGTAAGCCCAATGGGTTCCCTTTCCTCCCCCTTATCATTGACTGTCAATGAGTAAACTAGACCAGTTATAAAAAATACATCCAGCTGGGAGCTGAGAGAGGACAAACCAGACAGACTGAGAAAAAGCAGCTCAGGGAGCATATAGTTATGGGCGCTACAAAGGAACTGACTTGTCAAGGTTCAACAGAGAACTACACCCAAGTGGAATTTTACAAGAATTCCCCAAAGGAGTTCCAACCGGGCACTCTGAGTTTTGTAACATGTGCTTTCTGAATTTGAGTTCACTTTCTCCTAGACTCTGTAAGAAAGTATGCCTCAGACTTGGAAGGAGTGAAGGAGGGATGAATGTTTTTGTTTCATCAATTTTAACAATAACAAATTAATAAAAAACTCCCAAAAGCTAATTAACTTTGACTGGTTAATCAGTTTTGTGGAGTTTGGTGGGGGTTTCTGAGCATTAGAAGCATCTCAAACTCCCGAGGGTTACTCCCAGAACCAGTACTAATTGCAGTGGATTCTGAGAGCATTAACCTAGACAGCATGCTACATTCGTAGAGTTGATACTGCCTTGTCACCCACTCATTTTAGTTCTGTCCCTGTACAAAATAATTCTAATCCTTCTTCCATGTGAAGTTCCTTTCAGTGAAAATTGCATTGACATCCCTCTTAAATCTTCTCTTCTCTGTGCTAAATGTCTCAGGATTATACCCCGTCTTCAAAAGAATAGTTCCAGGACTGCTTATTTACCGTGCTAGCTGTACAACCTGAGTTAGGGTTCAAAATGCTTTAGCATCCCAGTGTTTTGTTACCCAAAGCTGCTGTCACCTTGTCAGGGTTGCATGAATTTTATGGTTTCTTGCCTTTGGGCAGTTTTCTTTTGTTAATGTTACATGGAACTGTAATGCATGACGAAGGAATCAGTCATTGGAATTTTTTGCCATATTGACAGGATGTATCTCTTATAAGGAACAAAGTAGCAAAATCTGATTTGTTTCATAGAAACTATTCAGACATAAAGATACCATGATTTAGTGACATGCTCCAAACCTTCTCCTCTTGACATGCTGCCACTGGCCATATATGCTTTCTATCTTCTTTTATGGAAACAGGTTTCTATAAAGAACCCTATACTTCATTTATATCAGAGAAACCTTGGTTGCAAGGGCATTAGCCCACTTTTTCTTGAGGTGAAGTAAAGAAATGAGTACTAAAGAGTTATGTGACTTTGACTTTAATATCCTAAGGATCTATTTTTGTTCACAGAGCAAGCTAAATTAAGCCATGTTGCTAGGTGTCATTGTGTCAAGAAAAAAATTTATATAGACCTCAGAAATGGGAATTTCCACTGTAGACTATGGCATTTACAATCAATAATACACATTTAGATTCACTTTGAAATAAGTTGGTAGCAAATGAATCTTCATAGCCCATTGACTAAATTCTGCAGTGAAAATATACTCTAAAATATACCTATACAGAACATCCTTTAGTGCCTCTGTCACCAATCAGGCAGCATTTAAAATTACAAGTTTAATTTTTCCTCCTAAAACTCATAGATTTCAAAGAGAGACATTGTGTAGTTAATATTAAGACAAAAATTCATATGAAAACTACTTATTAAAAAGTAGAAATTTCTTTCAATCCAATGCCATGAGTAATCTCACTATTTTCCAACCAAAGAAATCACCCTAAGACAGAATTATGGCCCTTAAATTGAACATGCTTGTAAACAGAACCGTACCAAGGATGTGGCAAGACGAAAAGCATCCTTATACTTCCCTTTATTTTACAAAGGGAAAATCTGCCTCTACCATGGTTTACATCATATTGCACTTAGAAATTTTTTTTCATAAGAAAGACTGTGCTTTTTAGAATAGTACAGAGTAAATGAGTGAAGAAAGCAATCTCTCTACAAAGGAATTAGCAAAGGTCTATGGATATCAAGGTAAGGTCCTGTTTTTCAATCATTAAACCTCATACCAAAATCCTCAATCTTTCCCTATGTGTCTTTGAAACAAAGACACTCCATTAGACTAATCACTGCTTATCAAATAAAATTCCCATACCCACCCATCTGTGTAGTACTTCTGTTATGTCCTAACCTAGTTAGGATATTCTTAGATTTCTTATAAATATCTTAGAATGTTTTCTGTACTTAAATTGGTTCTATAAGCACTTACTACTACAAAACAAAACTACAAAACCCCGTGTTAGATACCAAATTAGACAATTTCTGTCTCCAAGGAATTTAGAATTTAATGAGGTTGAGGGTACCATATATACAGTCAAATAACTACAGTATACTGAACAAATAGTCAACTACCATTTATTAAGTTGGAGGTTCTTTGAATAGAGTGCATTTACTTGGATAGGAAAAAATTGTCTCTTTATATGAATGTAATTGGTTTTCTTTGTAATTCTGGATATTATCTTTTATTCAGTTAAAAACACTCTTCTGAGCAGTGGCTCATAGACTGATTCACCAGGCTACAAAAATGTCTAAGGTCTCTGTATTAAAATGCTTACTATGTTCCAAGATCTGTTCCAAGTACTGGGGACATAGAGAAAAGCAAAAATAGTTTCTATCCTCAGAAAACTTTCATTCCAATTGGAGAGATGACACAAAAACAAATAAATGCATGAAAGATATATATGCACTACATGGAACATAACCTAAGAGAGAAAACTAGAAGTATGGTGTACTAGAAAATACTTTCTACAGGAGATAGTGTTTGAGCTCTGTCTTTAAGAAAACCAGGCATTTTAAGAAGTGAAGGTGAAGAGGGAGAACATTCTAAACATTGAGAAACTGAGGAAAAGCATAGAGATAAGAGATGGAGTGTCATGTCTGAGAAATTTTAAGTAGGCCAAAATATCTAGAATTGTAGACATGAAGAAGACTTTGTAAGACAATTGGAAAGATATGAAGACACCGGGTTGTGAAGAGCTTTAAATACCAGACAGTTGACTTTATATCTGATCCTATAGATAACAGGAAACCACTGACATTTATTGAGGAGATGGGTAACATGGTCAACCCCTTTGCCTAAGGAAAAATCACTTAGGCATCTGTGTGGAGGATGGCTTAAGAGGCGGAAGAGATTTGAGATGGAGCAGCCAATTAGGAGATGACTGCAGTAGTCTAGGCAAGAGGTAATAAGGGTCTGAGCTGGAATAGTAGCTCTATGTACAGAGAAAGGGGGATATACAAGAGTTTTCTTGTATATCCTCAAGGTTTTCATCTTTAATCTCTTGGTGATACCATTCACTCCCACAACTTCAACTATTACCTCTAAGCAAATAATTCCCCAATATATTTCTAGCATGGAACTTTCTCTTGAGCTCCAAGCACACATCCACAACTATTTACATGGGCTCCTGTGCCAGGATCCCTTACAGATTTATGTAAGATTTACATCCAAAACTGAGTTTAGCATTTTTCCCAAAATTCTGTTTTTATACTGGTTCCATTATTTCTGTCAGTGGCACAGCATCCTCTTCAAAAACATTTTGTTGTGTTTGGCACTTCCCTATCATTGGACTTATATTCAATTACAATCTTTTTGGTTCTTCTGTCTTTCTCTCACTTGTCTCCTCCACTTTAATTCTACTGCCTTCTTCTTCATTCAGTTGCCCTCATTAAGGCCCATAAGTTTTATTGCAATATTCTACAAACCTATCTTCTTATCTCTACTCTCTTCCCCTACAAACCATTGTTCACACAATTGTGAGACTGTTTTTGTTATATGTAGGTCTTGCTAGGTTATTTCTATCTTTGGGTGACAACTGAGTTGTAGGGTAGATTCCTACTGAAGTGCTAGTTCGATTAGATGACCTTTGAAGTGCCTTCTAAGTAGGCAAGTCTTGATGCTTACCATATGTGATACTGGGATCAGGGAATACATAAAATATAGAAGTGATAAAGACACAGACCTTGCCTTAAAATTATACAGTCAGAAGAATGTCAGAGCTAAAAGTGATTTAAAAAATCAGCTAATTCACAGTATACTAGGACCATAGAACTGGAAAGGACCTCAGAGAGCCAGCTAATTGAATCTTCTTATTTTAAGTATAAGGAAACTGAGGCCCAGAGAGGCCAAATTACTTGTCTAAAGTCACACAATGAGCCCTTAATAGTAGAACTTACAGTCTGATTTAAGAGATAGGGCTGTAGTGCCAATGTGATATTCACAGTGCCTACAGCAACTACAAATATCCCATTGCAATTATGAATCATGAAATACAACAGTAGCTCCACATGGAAGACAGAACCAAAATATTTACTCAGATACCAGAAAGCCAAATCCATCATAGAAACAAAAATCTTACAACAATACAGAGAACAACACCATCCCCAAGCCTTCTCCCCAATAGGCTTCCTACCAACCATTTCCTTTAAACAAATCACAAGCAGGCCTCCTTAAACAAAATCACAAACAAGCTCTTTCACTCACACTAGCCAGCTGCCTGCTTGCCTGCATCCTTCCTAGCTCTGACTAGACTGACTAATTTCCTCTCAGTTCTGCTCTAGGTCCACCTCTTCCTGTTCTACCCATTCAGCAAACTCCCCCTACCACAGACTCCATGTGACCCAGGTAGGTCACAGGGGCCTATTAATCAATGGGAAAGATCTTCCCATTTAAATTATCATTACAAGGGCACATACACAGAGAAGATAATTAACACAAGATAGCATATAGAAAATGTCACTTGAGTCATAAGGTACTAATAGGGATTCAGAAGAAGGAGTGTGCTTTGGGAACTGGAATGATAAAGGAAGATTTTGTGTAAGTGAGGCTTGAACTGAGTCTTAAAAGAAAACAGACTTAAATGAGTGGAGAAGAGAGGGCAGGATCTCACATGTATGTTTGGGGTGATATTGAGTGGACATGTTGAGTTGAAGCAGAGAGAAATAAAAGCTCGAGAAAGGACAGATCACCACTTGTCTTGAAAGCTGCACTAAATAATTCATATTTCATTCCATGGGCTGTGGAGAACACTTTAAAATATCTGAGCAAGATGAAGATGTATCTTAACTGGTATCTTAGAAAAGTTGAATTGACATGGGTGTTCAAAATAGATTAGAAGGGAGAAAAGTGAAGACCTGGCGTCTGGTTAGGAGACTTTTGCAATAGTGTTAACCTTTTTACATTCTTAAGAATTAGAGAAGACTCACCAAAGAGCTTTTGTTTATGTGGGTTATAGCTGTTGATATTGAGCATATTAGAAATTAAAATTAGTACAAAAATAGTTTTGACCTTATGGACCTCTTTCAAAGGTCACAAGGACCCCTGAAATGGTCCCTGGACCACAAGTTAAAAGCAGTTGAACTGGAGAGTCCTTTTGGAATTGTGTTCTGAGATACTAATTATATACTGAGTAGCATACTGCGTCAGTTTTATGCTAGCTAACATCACTCCCAGATGAATTAAAGAAAATCTGCTATTGGATTTGTTCCTGAAAAGAACACAGTGTCTCTTGAAGGCTCTGCATCTTATAACTAGAGCAATAATAGATATCTTTAAACAACCTCAAGGACAGATTTAGGCAAATGGGCTCTTCATTAATGGCTGATACTTCTGCTCCTGAGGCATGAACACTTTGCAAAGTAAGTGGTTGAAAATGTAATCCAAATAAGGGATTTAAAAGAAAGAGAATGGCAAAGAGAACAAAGAAATGGTCTCGAGACAGGAAGAGCTCTGTTTAAGTTTTTCCTTAGACACACACTAACTAGTTGACCTGGGGGGGAAGTCATATAACTTCTGACCACACAAAATTTCTCAAACTATGACTGACCAAAAAAAATGCCATTGGCAAATGGTGTTTCCAAACTGTCTTCCAAACTAATGAAATCATAACTTTGACCAAAAACAAAAACAAAACACTTCTTTTGTAGCATTGAATTTCATTTCATTCTGCTTTTCCCTCTTTGCTTGCAGTTGTTTCAGTTGTATCTGACTTCATGACTGCATTTTTTTTTTTACAAAGATGCTGCAGTTCCTTCTACCATTCCTTTTACAGTTGAGGAAAGTGAGGTAAACAGTGTTAAGTGTCGAGGCCAGACTTGAACTCATGAAGATGAGTCTTCCTTACTTCATGCCAAACACTTTAGCCACTACACTACCTTGCTGCCCCACTTTTACCTCTGTCCATTTACAATTTGCTGGTCTATAGCATTAAAATTTGGGGCTCAAATGGAACTTAGAAGTCTTACTTTACAGTTCCCTTTTTTATAAATGAGGCGAGTTCAGAGATGATGTGATTTGCAGATGATGCATTAATGATTGCAGAGATGATTGCTTAAAGTCACATAGGCAATAATTGATATGGTTGGGATTCAAACTTAATCTAGCAGTCTTTCCATTACATGGACATCGAGCCATCTTTCCAGTTATAGCTTAAATGTAAGCTCCTTGAGGGCAGAAATTCCGCTTTTTTATTACTGAAACTTAAATACACAATAAAAGAAAAAAAACATTATAAACAAATACTGAAACTTAAATACAAAATAGGAAAAGAAAAAAAGCATGTCATATGCACAGCAGAACATAAGAGAATATATATATATAGCCATAAAGTTCCATTTCAAGAAAGGCTATATTGAATACTGTATGTTGTGTTGAAAACTGTCCATCTTCTCTTTTTTCCTTGTTAGTTTTCTTTTGTTTTCTGCTGTGCACTTTTTACTTTGTTCTTCTTCTCCTTTCCTCCCACCCCCAGAAGATTGCAGTTAAACATAGATATATTTATGTATAGAGATAGATAGATACACATATACATATATACACAAACATACATATATACATATCTAAACATATACTTTGCCTAACAAATTTTACTTCTGATCTTTGTTTTTATGTTTGTGCATATCTCTTATTTCCTAGCCTTCCTAACTCCTGTACTTTACTTCTATGGGCTACTTTGCCCTCCTATTATGTAACCTACCTCCCCATCCCTCAGGGATATCCTCCTTTATCCTCCCATTCCCATTAATCTAAATACCTTTCAATGCCCCACCTTTAACCTATTCCTTTACCCTCCCTTATAGAGATCCTTCTGTTATCCTCTCCCCCCTCTCTATTCACTAAGTATTTTTCTTTCTGAATTTCGAAGATTTTTATACTCTTCTAGATATATATGCATTGTATCCTCTTAAAACTGTTCCTGATGAAAGTAGGTTTTCAGAACTAACTGCCCTCCTCCCCTATCTAATTCCTATGTGTCAGTTCTTCCTCTCTTTTGGTTGAAGTCCCAGTTTTTTTATTCTTTGCTACATAGTGTTCCAAGACCTGCATCTTTTAGTGTCATCAGTGCTAGGTCTTGTGAGATTCTAATTGTGGTACTGTCATATTTAAATTGTGCTTTTCTTATTGCTTGTAATATTTTATCCTTAAGCTGGAGGATTCAGAATTTGACTATAATATTCCTATGGATTTTCCTCATAGGATCTCTTTCAGGTGGTGATTGGTGAATTTTTTTTTCTATTTCTACTGTCCCTCTTGTTCTAATGCTTCAGGACTACCTTTTTTATTAGTATTTTGTATTATTGTATCAAGATTATTTTTTGATCATAGCTTTCAGGTAGTCCAATTATTCTTATGTTTTCTCTTCCAGATCAGTTGTTTTTGTTATGAGATGGTTCACATTCTCTTCTATTTTTTCATTGTTTGTATTTTGTTTTATTACTTCTTGGTCTCATAATTTTGCTGGCTTCCCCTTGCCCAGTTCTGATTTTTAAGAAGTCATTTTATTTTTAAGATTCTGATTCTCCTTTTCTAATTGGTTGACTTTATTTTCATAATCCTCTTGTTTTTCTTGGATTGTTCTTATTTTTTAGGTTTTTCCTCAGTTTCTCTCATTTGATTTTAAAGTCTTTTTTAAAGTTCTATGAATTTTGTTTGAGCAGGTGACCATTTGGTGTTGCTTTGAGGGATAGAAAGGGGTTTCTTTGCTTCCATATTTTCTTCTGAAGATGAACCCCACCTCACTGCTTCTGCACTCACTGGACTTGTGCTAGTTCCTTCTCATATCCATTGCGTCTCTGCAGCACAGTTGGGTCTGGCAGAGGTTCCCTCAGTCTTCCCCAGCTTCGACAAACAACTCCCCTCCATGTCTCAGGGGTGAAATTTCCTGTGATTGGGGCTGAGGCAGCCTCCCAATCCAGCTAAACCCAGGGCTTTCCACTTGCTGTTTAAGCAGACCTAGGACCTAGCCTGGTGGTGTTTATTCTTCACAAGGACCAAACCTTGCCCTGGGACTTTTCTTCATATCTTCTCTGACTATCCCAGGAGGATCCCTGTTCTGCCCCTCCTCTTTTATTTCTATCACTCTATGTTCACTCTGAGGTGCTATTTCATCTCTTTTGTGGGAAAAAAAATCTCAAGAGCTTGGAATCCACTTCGTCATCTTCCCAGATCCTTTATCTAGAAATTCTGCTTTGTAAAAATTCTTGGTGTCCTTAAGAATAGCAAAATGATATGTCATTAAAGATTAAAACAATGTTTTGCACAAAGATGCTAAACAAATGAAATTTGTAGTGAGGAGGAGGAAGAAGAAAAGGAGGAGGATATAAAAATTTTAAAAAGTACCAATAAAAAGGAAAAATAACTTCTTAGAATCAGGAAAACTGGATTTGAATCCTGGTTCTAACACTAGTTCTGCAACTTTGGGCAAGTGACAACTTTCTGAACCCAAGTGGTCATCTATAAAATGATGAAATTCATTAAAGAACTAGTGCCAATAGGGTTTTTGGGAAGAGAGTAAATTATAAAATTTAAGACTAAATAGACAGACAGACACACAGATAGATGGACAGATAGATAAATAGATAGGTAGGTAGATAAAGTGTGAATGAACTCCCTTTACTTTCTCCATTAATGCAAATGACCAAATCATTTCTAATTTATATTATAAACTAATTGTTTTAGCATAGTGTGATTTATTCCAATATATTTCAGAGCTGACTAGAACCTAGATTTTCCGATGCTTAGGTCACTGTACCATGCTGACTTTTAAATTAATGTCAGTATGCTATTTATTTATCTCTCTATCCTTTCATTCATTATTGAAGTTAAGAGGCAAAGTGATGTAATAGATGGACAGCTAGCTGTGAATCCAAAAAGAGCTGGAATCAATTCCCTCCTCTCACACAAACTGGCTATATGACCCTGGGAAAATTGCTTAGCCTGTCATTGCTCTAAGAATCAAAGACTAAGGTGCAGAGAAAGTACTAGGCTGCTTTGGTAGTGGGAGTTTCCTAACTTGAGACTGCTGGTCCCTGATCCTAATGAATTCATAGATTCAGTCCCTATCTCTATTAATATGAATATCATTATTAATAACACATAACATCACTTTGAAATTAGCAGATGCCTAATGAAATACAGTCTCCAAAAGAGGAAAAGCAGCTGTCCTATTCTCTCCAAAGTTGATTTCTTAATTGCAAATATAATGATCTTTATCAAACCTCATTCTTCTTGACCTTACTGCAGCCTCTGACACTATCAATTACCCTCTTTCCATGGACTCTCTTCTCTCTAGGTTTTTATGACATTACTCAATCTTGGTTCTTCTCCTACCTGTCTGATCACTCCTCATTGTCTTTTGCAGAATCTTCAAGATTATGCCCACTAAATGTAGGTGAACCCCCAAGGTTCTGTCTTGAACCTTTTTCTCTATACTATTTCATGTGGTGATCTCAATTCTCATGGATTTAATTATCATTTAAATTATCAGAAGTATTTATCTGGCCACACCCTCTCGTCTCATATCTCCAGTGCCTTAAAGACAGCTCAAACTGGATGTCATGTAGATCACCTTAAATTCAGAATGGCAAAAATCAAACTCATTATCTTCACCTCCAAGCTTTACCCTCTTCCAGACTTTCCTATTACTGCGGAGGTTAGCACTATTCTCCTAGTCACTGAGATTTGCAATTCTGATATAACCTTTGACTACTCACTCTCTCATCTCTTATATCTATTCCAGTGCTAAACTCTGCCATTTCTATCTTTGTAAAATTTCTCATTTATGATTTCTGACACCATCTTAGTGTTTGCCCTCATCACCTCCACCTGGACTGTTTTTCTGGTTCTTCTGTTTTTCTCAAGTCTCTCCCTTCCCCAGTCCATCCAAAAGCACAGATTTATCATTCCATCCCCCTATTCCACAAGTCCTAATGCCTCCATATTATACTTCCAGGATCAAATATGAAATCCTTTGGTTTTTAAGACATTTCATTATTTGGCTCTCTTTCCTACCATTCCAGTTTTCTTACATCTTAACCCCTTTATATACTATGAGATTCAATTAAACTGGCCTCCTTGTTCTTTCATTAATACAACACTCTATCCCCTACCTCTGCATTTTCTATGTTGATCTGACTGGGGCCAACTGACTGATTAACCTTCATGCCTTGAATTCCCTTCTTCATCATTTCCATCTCTTGATTTCCCTGACTACTTTCAGGTGCAGTTAAAATCCCACCCCCACCCCCATAAGCAATCTTTCTCAATCCCCACTAAAGCTAGTTCCTAGGTAATCTCTGTGATTATCTTCAATTTGTTATATATATATATATATTATATATATATATATATATATATATATATATATATATATATATATATATATATATGTTATTTGTAACAGTTTTTCCTGTGATGTCTTCCCAGTGGTTTGTGAATTCTTTGAGAGAGGAAACTATTGGATTTTGGTTGTTTTGTTTTGAGGAGCATTTTTTTTTTTGCCTTTTTTTGTATCCCTGGCACTTAGCACAGGTCTTGGAACATAATAAGCACTTACTAAGTACTTGTTGACTTGTGTCCTCATTGGATCATGAATTTTGTTATTTAAATCATATTGTCCTTGTTGTTGGCAGAGACAATGGGAGATTGAGCTTGAGTATACTAAAAATACACTAGGTTCTAAAATATATATAAAGATAATCCCATAATCAGTAAAATGATGGAGTAAACTTCAAAAGAAGGAAATATATGCCATATCTATAGCAATTAAAATTAAATACACAAGATAGGAAGGTAAATACCACATAAAACAAAAGGCAAATGGAATAGTATGATGAAACCTAAATATTTAACCCTCCCACTAAGTATCCTGATGCCCAGATGCCCCTGAAGATAGAGTGTGACCAGCATAATCAATATTATAGGTTTCAAGATCCAACCACAGAAATCCCTGACCAGTTCTATCATTGCAGTGAACCAACATGAATGCCGTCAAATCCCACAGGAATCAAAAAATGTTGATTTTGTCCATATGTAAAAAGAAAAGGAGTACAACTGGGGGAGGTAGGTAGTGTTTTGAAAGATACTGCTACAGGAAACTGGATAGAAAGGACAAAACTACTATGGATAGAGGACTAGAAACCTGAGCTGGGGTAAGTCCTCCTTCCACTGAGTGAACAATGAGATGACAACAGGTTGTTCCTTCCATAACTTCACAATCACAGAAGGCGTAGGAGGTTCTGTGAAAAAATAAATATCTTGATATAGCAATAGAGTAGGAAAGGGGCCAAGCAAATAGAGCGAAGAAAATGATGTTATTGGAGATATGAGAAAAAGGCTGAAAAAAAAGTAGAAGAGAGTAAAGCAAGGTTTAAACATAGGTCCCTATAAACCAACAACAAATGTCTTAAAGCCAGAAGGAAAAATTAATCTGAACCAAAAAAAAGAAAAAAAGAGTGTATTGAACAAGAATTGTACTATGAAAGAAAATGAACCGATAACTTTTGGTGGAAAAAAAAAGAATTCTGTAGACTCCCCAGAGGTCATGTAACAACAGCAAGAAATTCCACACTGGTTCAAACAAAAATAAAACTTTTAATAGAACATGTTACAATGGAATGTATGCCAGAAATCCGAACTCTCAAAGTAGAATTAACAACACACAGACAGAATAGAAATCGCAATAACGACTAGCTTTAAAGTAGTGGAACTGCAAAAAAAAGTGTGACAAATTTGGAGCTCAGAAATACAGAAGTGAGAAGCAATGGCAGAAGAAAAAGAAAGCCAATAATTTTGAAAGAGCATATGAATTCTGTACAATAAAATGTGACCTTAAAAACAGGATTCACAGATATACCTTTAAATAAGTTTTCCAGGAAGGGGGAGAAATATGATTAACATACCACAGGAAATGATACAACAAAATATATTGAATTTATAAATATAGACAACAAACAAAATGTTCTTTAATCATACAGATTTCCATGAGAGAAAAACTCCACACTTGAAACTCTTAAGCACATTGTAGTTAAATTTCTAAATTTCAATACCAAATAACCATTTTTTTAAAAAAGCAGACAGGAGAAAGATTCTTATCTTTGAAGGAATTTCAATGGGAATAATTCAAGATTACTTCATAGCTACAATTTCCAGTACACATTAAATGTGTTTATGTATTTATTTAGAATATTTCAATAAAACAAAGGAATGCAAGTGACATCCCAAAATACCATATCATGTAATGCTAAACCTATTTTTCCACTTAAGATATAGACCTTAAACAAAAGAGAGGTGACTGAGGCACTTCTGGGAGGAAAAACAGAGCTGAGGGAAATATTTAACTTGCACACATTAAAAGCAGAAGAACAACATGAAAGGTAAATAGTTACATTATCAGTTAAAGGGTAAGCAATAAAACAAAATCCTTCATGATTATAGGTTATTCTTTTACAAAGGAATTCGATTGAGATGTGAAATAAAGAACAAGGTACTGTGGGTGGGGGAAAATACAAGAGCCTGAAATGTTAAGGTTATATTAAAGAATCAAAGGGGAAGGTAGAACTGATTTAATTTTCCCTGGACCAAGTCCCACATTCCCCTATAAGTGAATTAATATATTTTATAAGAGAATAATGCAGTAATAAGTTTGAGGCAATACAGGGACAACAAAAAATAGAAGGGAACTGAAAACAGCCCAGTCTGGAGACTAGAAAAGGATAGGTAATTATTCACTCTCCAGTACTGAGGAGCTGTGAGGGAGAAGGGCAAAAGTAATGGAGGAGAGCAACTGGGGGAGGCAGAGGTTGGAAAGTTGTTCCCGTAGTACAAGAAAAAATAAAGCTATGATTAAAGAATTTTCCCATGAAGTAGAAAGGTGAACACCTGTGATGAGACAAAAGGTTTTGTTTAGTAGGAAACGGAGAGAATAAGAGACCACATTCTCCAAGCAGAACTTCATTCCACTCCAGAAAAAGGAATATGTGGGCCTTGGTGGCCAACATACAAAGGGATAGTAGGGCACAGGAAAACCTGGGTCATAAAAGCAATAAGTGACAGTGATAAGAACAGGACATAGAACTGGGTCAAATCACTCAGAATGCAGAATAATTTCTCCCCATGTTACAATGCCTCCTTCATGAATTGATATCTTTGGGGTATAATCAAATAAGGTCTAACCAAAAATTAAATTTAAAAAGTAAAATAAATGCAAAAGGGGAAGGGGAGGTGGAATATGATGTCTAACTAGTATAATAGAAATGGAATATAGGAAATTTATTACTCTAGTGTCTGACTTCTAGTGAGAAGTGTAGAGAAAGCAAATGGAAAAATGAGGGGAGAATAGAATTCAGCGTAGATTAGAAAGGAGGTGAAATAAAGGAAACAAAATAAATAATAACCTCTTGGTAAAGGGAAGAATACTATTAAAAACAAGAAGTAGAAGTAGAAAGGAAGACAAAATCCAATGAGAGAAATGAAAATGTTCTAGTGAGAGGAGGGGAAAAACTGATAAATAAAATTAAAATAAAGATAAATGAACGTTTAAATAAATCAAGAAACCATAGCACTAAGTAGAATAAAAGATGATAAAGCAAAAGGTAACTACAGAATGTAATGTTTAAAAACCAGCAATTTTCTGCATGCAGAAAGAAATCTACAAATAAAGACATTCAGAATGAAAATGAGATGCTGAATAAAATTTGACATGCATCAAAGGACTTTAAAAAACTTACGTTGCAATGCTAGCACATTTGTTAAGTATTATGTGCCACTTGTTCAGTTCAACTCTTTATTACTCCATTTGGGATTTTCTTGGCAAAGATACTGGAGTGGTTTGCTGTTTCCTTCTCCAGCTCATTTTATAGCTGAGGAACTGAGGTGAACAGGGTTAAGTGACTTGCACAGGGTTACACAGCTAGTAAGTGTCTGAGATCAGATTTGAACTCAGGTCTTCCTAACTTTAACTTCAGGCCTGGAGCTATGTCACCTATCTGCCTCATTTTGTGGTATGCATTATGCTAACATTTAAGGATACAAATTTAAGAAAACAAGATATGCTGTGTTCTCAAGAACTTGTGTTCCAATGGTAGAAACCAACACATAAAGAGGAGCTGGAAAGAGAATGAAGTAATGCACAGAATGGCTTTGAACTTGTTGTGTAGACCTGGGACACATCAAGTTTAGGCAAATGCAGACCTATCAGAACTAAAGGACTCTGGGGAAAAGGGTAGAGGCGGAATTGCATGAAGCAGTCTGGGAAAAGAAGCTTTACCATGCTATCAATTAAAGCAAAAACAAAAAGTCACAATGACAAGAAAAATAGGTATATACCCTCTTTTATTCTCTCTATACTCTTTAGCCTGATGACCTCATTAGTTCCCATGGTTTTAATTATAATCTCTATGCAAATGTCTCTTGATTCTATATATCTGGTACTGGTTTCCTTCCTGAGATTCAGTTGTTTATCAGTATATTGTATATGTAATATTGTATATTTCAAAATGGGTGTCCTATAGACATCTCAAACTCAAGATGACAAAAAAATGAACTCATTTGTCCTTCTAAAACTACTATACCTCTCTTCTGAGCTTTAGAGAAAACCACCTCCCTCAAGTCACCTCACATCATAATATTACCATTATTATTGATTTATCATTATCCTTCATCCTACATATCCAATCAGATGCCAAATTTTGTCATTTCTACTTCCACAATATATATTTGATCCAAAACTTATCTTTCTTGTCATGGTTACCACCTAGTTGAAGCCCTCACCACCTCTCCTTTGGATTACTACAGAAGCTTAATAAGTGGCTTTCCTGCCTCAAGTCTTTCCCCTCTTCAATCTATCCTCCACACAGCTGCCAGTGATTTTCTTGAAGTGTATTTCTGATTCTGTTACTTGACTATTTATTAAAATCACATTTCTCACTATCAACATTAGATTCAAAACCTTTCTCAACCTGGCCTCAACCTGACCCATTAAACTCCCTGAGATCAGGGCTAGTCATTTCCCTTTCTTTATATTTCCAGTGTTTACCACAAGAGCCTGGCATATAGTAGGCATTTAATGTTTGTTGTTTTTTAATTGACATATACAAAACAAGTTATATACATGATAAATAAGAAATCATTAATAGAGGGAAGGCCCTAGAATTAAGAGGGGTGGGAAAGGCTTGCAGTAGGAGATGGAATTTAAATTGGGATTCAAAGGAAGCCAAGATCCATAGTTGGAGTGGAAGAGGGAGACTATTCCAGGCGTGAGGGACAGCCAGAGAAAATACCTGAAGTGAAACATAAAATGTCTTGTTTGTGGAACAACAGAAGTACACAGGAAAGTATGCAAAAGGACCTAATTCTGGTGGTTAGCTGTGGAATCTAAAAGCAAGCGAACAGAAATAAAACCTGGCATCTGGAGCAGGATCCTGAGCAAGTCTCAGAGCCAAAATTTGGGGAAAAGAACTTGAAATCTAAGGAGAAGGCCCAAGATGGAAAGCTTCAGATTTCTCCAAGTACTCGGGTATTCAATTCATAAGGGATATCATTTATTTTAGGAAAGAAGGCAGGAATAAAGATGCCAACATTGCCTGCAGTTGTCTGGCTTGGAGCAGAGACTATAATCATAGACTTAGAGCTGGAAAAACTCAAAGGTCACCTAACGCTGCCCCCTTATTTTATAGAAGAGAAAACTGAGACCAGACAGGTTAATTAACTTGGCCAAAAGTTATTTGGTATTGTGAGATTAGGCTGTCAACAGATTGCAAAAAACCTAAATCTTCTAAACTAGCTTCCTCACCATAATTCTTAATCCCTTTTCTGGTTAACCATGCTTGCTCCAAGACTGAAACTTTCTTGGTGATCTAATTATCTCACTTTGGGAAAAGCTACAACAGTTGTTTTAGATTTATGACTTTATTTGAAGGAATAGAGCTATTCCAGATTATGCAGAAATAAGCAACATCATAACCATAGTTTATACAACTTCTCTGAATGGGTTTTTCCTACTGTCATCTCATAAAAGCAATAAAGTTATTGGTGTGTTGAGTGACAGTCTCAATAAATGTCACTTCTCAGAAGTTACTGCCCTTATATTCTAAACTTTTCATTATGTCCTATCAGTGCCAAACAATTTTCTCTCCATTATAGGTTTGTAAGTGACCAATATTTTATATATGGATGTGTTTCTGCCTTGTACTGAATATTTTAGTGTTTATAGAAGGTAATGCACCTGATTGTTGTATATCCATGACCATAAGGTTGAAGGTTCTCTTTGTTTTGGGAGAGGAATTCTTAACCTTTTTTTCATGTCATGGACTTCTTTGGCAGGGTAGTGAAGCTTATGGACTACTTCTTAGAATGATGTTTTAAATAACTAAATTTCAATTAGTAAAAATAGAAATGCAATTTTTTTCCATCCAAATTCATAAACCTCCAAGGCCCCTAAATCTATCTACAGGTTAAGAAACTTTGATTTTGACCAAGAGGAGCCTAAATCCAAGATCATATAAAAGGAAGAAAGAAAAAGAATTAAAAAGATAAAAAAATAAAGCTTGAGTTGAAGCAAAACAAAATCGAGATCAAAGAAAAAACTTAGACTTTACAGTGGAAAGAATGACCAAGATACCAAAAACCTAGATAGATTGTGGAATCAAACCAGGATATTGGGCTGGGAATGGATACTTTACAAGGTAATTCACTTTCCTATTTCCCCCCTCTATTTCTTAATAATTCAAAGGCAACTAGGAACAGAATTATCCAAACACAGAGAAAAATGAAAAGTTTTCCTGTCTAATTTGTCGAGTATTCATTTCTGTATTATTTTCATGATGAAGAGGAAAATAATTATTAATAACTAAACTGGTCACTGTTGCGATCCCCTACCGATATCCTCAGTACAAGAGAAAACTGGGGAAATGGAGTTCCCAAATCACTGGAAAATGCTCAATCAGGCAGCAGAATAAGAGCTAGATGTTTCTTTGGTTATGAAGGAAAGGCTTCATTGGTCACTGGAAGAGAAAGGCAGTCACTGCTGCAAAGCTCTCTAAATCTCTCTGAGGCTGCCCAGAGCCAGCCAATAAAGCAGACTTGGATCAAGCGTCTGGTCTAATCAAACTTCGTAAGCTTGTTCTCATCCTAAAAAGTTTTCTGTGTCATAAAGAGATAGAATAGGAAGGCCAGGGGAAATCTTTCTGGAAGATCAATGCAACTCTGGAATGTGGAGATTTTCCTTCATGTGTATCTTTGTTTTCTTTGTTGCCCTGAAAAATGTCTGGTGCATTATACCACACTGTAAGTTTCTTCAGGCACAGGATATGCAAAAGGACAGGAAAGTGATAAGCTCATATCACAAGGTCCATGATAACTGCATCCCTGACAGTACGTATTCTCTATGTTATATATTTTCCAGAGGCCTTATGTCCTTGGTAGGCAGAGTTTGAAGGACCTTAAATTAACTCTGTGCTAGAAAGCACAGACTATGCTACTGCATAAATTTGACCTAAATACAAAAGATGCTGTGTTCAGTCTTAAACCACAATGACTGCAACAGGTCATAATAGAATACTAACTCTACCAAAAGTGGCCATCTAAGCACTTGCAAATGCTATATATTTGTAAATCATTTATATTGGATATATTGTATAACTGGTAGAAAATTCAACATTAAGAGGCAAATAAAGAAAATACCCAATTTAAACAGTTCTGGCAACATTATGCCCAGTTTGTCAACCGGCTTAAGATGTAGAAATGCCTGAAACAAGTTGTTATTATTGTAAGAAAATTAGGGGAAATGCATAATTAAATATGTATTGATCTGAAGTTTATCCCAAGCATTAGTCACAGTCTTTACAAATGCAAAAGATTCTACTCCCAGAAGTTAGCCTTAGTTACTCTTCTAATTATCATAAGACTTGATTTCCTAATGTTTCATCTCTATTGCTGAGGGTAATAGATCTGGAAAGAACTAAGATGAGCACATTATAACTCATTCTTATATGTCTCGTTTCATGTTTCTGACTTTTGTCATTTTTACTCCTTCATTCTTCTCACCTTGAGATAAAATAATTATGGCCATGTAGCTGATTATTTCTTTGTTTTCTCTAATATTAATTAAATAGTTCATGCAAATTGATTCACAGATTTTTAAGTTATTAGTTCCAGGACAATAGACACAATTTCTTCTTTCCTTCCTTCTCTCTTTGTTTCCCTCCTCTTTCTTCTCTCTTTCCTTCTGTCCCTCTTTCTCTGTTGTTCTCCCTCTCCATTACTTTCTATTTTCTGCCTTTCTGATTTCCCTCTCTGCTTCCTTCCTTCCAGTTTTTTCTCTACCTCCTTCTCTTTATCTTCCTCATTCTTCTTCTTCATCCTCCTCCTCGAGTCATAGATTTAGAACTGGAAAAGACCTTGGTCACCTGATACAATCACTTCTATTTATGATGAGGAGAGGTCAAAGCAAAATACCTACAGCCTCACATGAAATAGGAGGTAAAGTTCATTCCCTTTGTCTCCGAACATGAAAATCTTTTCTCTGTAGTACTTAGAGTTTTCAAATGTGAAATTTTCCTTTAACTATTTATGTCTTTAACTTCAATGCACAATTAAGTATGCACAGTGCATAGAACGTAAGACTTGGAGTCAGAGTTGGAATACTTTCTCAGACACTGGGAAATTTATTTAACCTCTCTGTAACTCAGTTTCCTCATCTGTAAAATGTAGAAAATAGTACCCATTTCACAGAATTGTTGTAATAATCAAATGATAATATGTGTAATATTTATTGTGCTAGCTGTTATTTTTATTAATACATAATTTATTTATTTTTCAGTTTTCAACATTCATTTCCACAAGAATTTGAATTCCAAATTCTCACCATCTCTCCCCACTTACCACCCCAGGATAGTATGCACTCCATCCAACCTTTCTGATATATGCTGGTTATGTGATTTTAAGTTACTTAACCCTTAAGTACCCTAGACAATTCTATAAGACTAGAATTTACATGCACAGTATATACACACATATATAATCTAATTCATGTAATACAATTGGTACAACATATATTATCTATTATATATATACATGCATACACATGCATTCATTGTGTATACATACACACAAAACCATATTTGTATATATATGTATGTGATTGTATATATTATGCATGGATATATGAATGCATGGATATACATATACATGAGTAAGTGGTATGTACACACATACATCGTTTTCGATGGGCACTATGATTTCATCAGTAGAGTATGTTTCAAGTGAGGAAATCCTTGACCAGCATACTACAGTGTCTTCTCTACAATTTATAGTCTTAGGGGATTTCCCTGGAAACAGGGGAGGTGAATAGCACTTGAGTCTCTAAGAAGCTTGTGGTTACTTACTCTTGGATTTTCTCCTTTTGCTTGCCCTAATAATCCTCATTCTAAACCTTGGGGAAGGGCTGTTGGCAGCTCATATGATTTCTCTATACTACTTCTCTAAGGATTTTTGTAGTCAGACTTCATACTGTTTGGGAATTGAGACACAGAGTATATCTCAGAAGGAATATAATTAGCAATGATACTTTGTATAAAGTTGATCTTAGAACAATTTCATGAGTAAGCTTTAATGCCCATCACAAAAATGACAAGCATCTTTGTTTCTCCCTTCCCACAACCACCCTAGTCCAGGCCCTCATCTTTTTTCACACATATAATCACAATATCTTCCTAACTTCCCTTCATCCAGTCTCCACTTTTCAATCCATCATCCACACAGCTGACAAAGTGTGATATTCCTAAAGTTGAGGTCTGAACTGAGAGTGGGTGTGGAATAGTGGGTAGAAAAGTATTTTTAACATGATGACAACCTGGTTTTACAGTGTTTATCTGACACATACTTTTGTCCACATGAATATCATAAAAGATATTGTCTTATGATAGACTTTTACACCAAAATGGAAATAGATTTCTTTGATAGATAGTGAGTTACTCATCAATGAAAGACTAAATCTTATAGAAAAGATATACTTATGAAGTAAAAGATTGGACAGAATGATTTCTAAGGTCCTTCCACAAAATAAGATCCTTCAGTATATACTTTAAATGTTCTTGAATAATGAATGCTAATCACTGTGACTTTCTGCTTTTCTTGATCATTTGAATTTAATCTCCAAGTGGCTAACAAAAGGGCTTTGTTTCATTTGACCTTTCCTCAAGATTAGAAAAGACCTGTCCCCCAGAGATCTGACAGTGTCACTTCTCTGCATTAAGTCAGGTTAACTTCTGCAGCAATCAACAAGAGCAAACAAATCCATAACCACTTGAATAGCCATCCATTAACATTGTGTTCTTAAAATATAGTAGACATTACTATTATATAACCTAGAATTTCTGAAGCTATGTTTTAGGGAGAGTTGCCATATGTCTGATGACCATGCTGCAGTTTTGCCAACAAGAACAAAACAGAGATTCAGGAAGAACTAATTGGTTGCTGTTATGAGTCCTTGAAACATGTTCATGAGGAAAAAAACCTTCGTGCCAGCTGCTGATTTACTTGTTTATTCATTTGATTTTACTTAACTGCACATAAGGGAGGTGGGTGGCAAAAACTTAATTTATTTGTTCCTTTTAAAAAATGTAAGTTTTGGATCTCAATAGTAGTTACATGAAGGGATGTGCATACTTTTCTGAAGTCTGCTTTTCTGGATTGGCTAACTCCTTTGTTTCACCAAATGATCAGTGTAGATGCTAGATTGCTTTTATCTTTCCACCCACAGAACTGGGTCATAACTAATTGGCTATAGCTTCTAGATAATTTTACTGAGTGCCTCTGTTCGCCTGTTTTCATTACCCCCAAAAAAGACAACCACATGCTGGTTAAACTCGATTGACTCTTTCTCTCTTACACGAAGCTCTTGTCGCTAGCAATTGAAAATAGCTAAGAGGCATTGTGGGTGGAAAAAGATTAGAATAGTATCCTGTCCCCTTTACAAAGGCAGTTGGTATAGAGAAACTTCTGCTACACAAAAGTACCTCTAGTTTCTTAAAAGTATAAAAAGTGAGGTGTTTTCTAATTCTTTCCCATTCTACCACAAAAATTAGAACACAACTTCCTCCTTTCATGAGTTTCATATGTAGGGCAGAGATGCATTTCAGCACAGTAGACTGTAATTAGAAGGCTGACCTTTCATTCTCTTGGGTTTTCAGGTACTTAATCTAGATGGTACTTGGTTGGATCCATGATCTCATTGGTTGGCATACTCCCTTCCCTGGTACAAATTGCAGCCCTTTATACCTTCTCTTCCTATGGGATTCTTGTCCATGTTCTTCCATAAATTATCCACAGAAGATCTAACCAACACATAGGATGCCATCTGTGCGGTGGTTTTTTAGTTTGAGAATAGCACTAAAATATATGGGCTATTCCTGAGTTATCACTCTCATGACTAGACTAACTCCTTTTCTGATCCCACATATCAGTGATGAGATCTTTCATGCCATGTCTTATGAAGAAATCATCACTGGCAACATTCTGACTTATTCTTTTATCTGCCATGCATCTTTCAGTTGTCACTATTTTCAGTCACTATTTTGTTCTTGGTGCTGTTTTTTGTTGTTGTATCAGATTACAGGATAATAATTAGTGATGAAACCATTTAGTTTCCCAACTCCTTCTTTTACAAATGAGGAAAGTAAAGTCCAGAAAGGTTAAGCAACTTGCCTGAGACTTCTGAGATCATGATATCCATTGATTTATAGCCATATAATACCACCTATAGAATGTTAAAGTTTAAAAGAGAGAGGGAGGGGTTTGGCAGCATGGAATGGTTTGAGGTTATTGAAAGTATCACAGCTTTATCAAGTCAGCCCAGTCTGTTTATTTAATTTTGATCCTAGCTCATTTTGGATTTATAGTTATATTTACTGATAGACTAACTCAATGCATATCGGACTTTACGGAATAATCTGAGCATAATGTATCTTCTTCCACTTCTTTCTCACCTTGTGTAGATTACTTAGTGAATCTATTTGAGTGACATATAATATGATATTATATGATATAATATAATGTAATACAATGTAGTATAATATAATACAGTATAATGCAATGTAATATAACATAACATAATATAAGTTCTCATCAATGAGGTCCACAAGTGTTTTCTGCTTCAAAGTAGTAAATATAGTATCACTCAAAAGGAGAACACTTTGGGAACGTCAGTTTCTTTAGAGAAATTCATCTTCAATTGAGAACATGCACAGAACATTATCCATCAGCTTAACAAGTCCCTTCATTGACCACCTCCTGAAAGATCTATTCATGATACAGAGATATGGAGTTTCTAAATAATCTACAAGCTTTTGTTATATTTGATTTTCTATCCTGAATCATGGTTTCCAAAATGTATTTCATTATTCCCCACTCTATCTAGCAAGCTAAGTATTTTTATAGGGGGTGCCATCATCCCCCCAGTCTCCCAGATATATAGCCATGAAATCATTTTCAATTTTTCACTCTTCCTCACTCTCTATACCTAATCACTTGCCAAGTCTTGTCTGTCCCTGTGTTCACATTAAACATATAACAAATCACAAAGCAGCATAGGAAATAATTTTTATATGAAACAAATTAGGAATTAGAAAATGCTTATAGATTTTTATTTTAATCATGTAGAAATGCTGGCCACTTGCAGGTACTGAGAAAGAGAGGAGGGGAGTTAACCTTAAAAGTCTTGTCACTGATAACAAAGGCAAGTTCTGCAGTTACAGTTCCTTCCATTTACCCTTCTCTCTCTCTCTCTCTCTCTCTCTCTCTCTCTCTCTCTCTCTCTCTCTCTCTCTCTCTCCTTCCTCTTCTTCTTTTTCTTTTTCTTCTTCACTCTCACTATCCTCCTTTCCTCTCCTTTATCTTTTCGAACTTTTCCCCCCTTCTCTCCCTCCTATTCTTTTTTTTCAAACTTGAACCCCAACTGCTTTTTTTTTACTCCAGAAAGAATCACTCAGGGCAGAAAAAATAATGCTATCTTTCCAGAATTCGCAAATTTAGATTTCAGAACCCACTAAAAGTCCTAAAGAGGGATCCCTTCTTTGATTTCTCCTTGTGTTAGAGAAGGAGGAATGTATGGTACATTGTTTTCTCCTGTTTCAAGACAGGATTACTCATTGTATGTTTCTAAGGAGCAGAGTTAATGCCCTTGAAAAGAGAAATGGCATAGTATGGCATGGTGTGGAGGACTATGTTCGGAGTCAGAAAACCTAGATTCAGGGCTCTCTCTGCTATATTTTATATATGTCACCCTCAGAAGTCACTTCACTCTTTAGGCTTTCATTTCCATATCCAATAAAGGAAGATGACACGGTTAGACTAAATGACCTTTAAGGTCCCTTCCATCTCGAAATTCAATGATCCCGTTTTTAGGTATATGAAGTATTAATCTAGATGGCTCAGTGCATACAGTGCTAGGTCTGGAATCAGGAAGATCTGAATTCAAATCTGACCTCATACACTTACTAGTTTGTGTGACGCTGGTCAAGTCACTCTGTTTGTCTTAATGCACTAGAGAAGAAAATGGAAAAACACTCCAGTATCTTTGCCAAGAAAATCATGCGGAATCCACTGAGTCAATAAGAGTTGAATTACCGAACAACATCAAATCGTATTAAGGTTACTGTAAAGGGAACTGTTATAACACTAAAGTAAACTCTTTCAGGGCAGGGTCTGCCTCTTTTTTGGTTCTTTATTAATCTTGTAACTGCCCCCATTCCCTTATGTAGCTCAGTCTGGCCCATAATAGGCATCTAATACATGATTTTTGAATTGGAAATAAATATATAGCTCTATGCATATATGATATTTTAAAAACAGACATTCACAAGGAGTATACATTAATCTGAAGGCATGGAATTTGTTAGTCTGAGCTGGGAGAGCAGCTCCAGGTAATACCATTAACCTTATGTAAATCCAGACCTGAGAAAGAGCCTCCTGAGAAGCAGGAGCAGAATAAGGATGGATAGTGCATTTCAGTTATGTTTCTGGTTGGTGAGGATGATTGCTAAAATGTCACAGATACTTGATGTCAGGCAGAGAGACTAACAAAATCTGCCTAGAGTGTACGGGGGGGGGGGGCGGGAAATGAAAGCCCACAGGGCTATGAAAAGTGCAGAAAGGGGAATTGCTGTCAATTTTAAGTTAATCGAGCTTCTAATTGTAGACTGTCTAAACAGCTCTAAGATTTTTAGAAAGCTGAGTTCTAGGAGAGGGTTACAAGTGCAAAGTGCCTTCCTGGGTAGTTGTAGAAACCAAAAGCTGGAATTTTCATGTATTTTTCCATAGTATCTCAGCAATGCTATTCAAAGAAGAGAAGTGGAATAAAAGCATCCCTTTGAAATATAGAAATTCTAGGGGCAAAAACTGGGTTGGGGGAAGGTAGTTTAAAATTTAAAAAAAGCTTCAGTATTGGAGAAATACCAGAATTCCTTGAATTTTAAGTGAAAAAACTTTTAATGGTAATTTCAATAGCACCAAGACATTGTAAGTAAACATTAAATTATAGGGAGAGGAAAAAAAAAGATTCAAAAGGTTGTAGAATTCTTAAAATCTCACTGGGTAATGATCAACCTGATTCCTATGGGAACACAAGGTTGAAGCATGTTAGAAGTTTTAGGTTTTAAAGTTCCTTTAAAAAAAAAACAAGCCCAAACTTGAATTCAACAAACATTTCTAGTAGCAGCTAGGGGTAGAACACTCTTTTAGCCTCTGTACTGAGGGAAATACACAGATTAAAAAAGATTTTTTTCCTGTCCTACTGGGGGTTATGTTTTAGTAGAAGGATTTCACAAATATGAAAAAATGTATTTTTAAAAACTCATAAGTGCATAAGAGAAATATAAAATTCCATGAAAGATCTCAGAAGGGAAAATTCATTCCCTAATGGAGTCATAAAGAAAGGCTTCCTGGATGAAAAGAATTTTAAGTTGAGATTTAAATGATATGTTCAAATGTTAGAAAAGGACAGAAATTATTTCAGGCACAGGAGATGGGCATCATCTAGTTTGGAACATGAGTTAGAGGACTAGTGTGAGATGTATATAGATAGACTGGTTAATATCAGATTGTGGAGGGACTCTTCCAGGCTAATGAGTCAGGAACTCCACTCAATAAGTACTAGGACACTAATATAACCAAAGTAAAGCCATTTTAATCATAAGCAAAGCAAATGCCTTATTATTTGGTTTATGATTTTGTTTATTAAGAACTTTCTGTAATAAAGGAATATTATTAAAATGTTTCACAAAAAAGTAGCACCATTTGTATTATCATCACTTTCCAAAGCAAAAGAATAAATGGTGTTCTCAAGTCACTCCAAACAACTGGTCATTTATACACACAGGAAATTTTAAATACAGTAATCTAATGCAATAGTAATAAGGAAATGTGTACATAGAATTTTTTTCTTTGAACAGTAAATGATATCTGTTTAGAACTAGGACTCAAAGACCGAAGTAATTTTTAAATATTCTTAAATCCTATAATTTTCCTACTAAACAAAGTATGAAAACAAATGTAAAACTTTCTTGAATATGTTTGTCATGTGTTTCTACGTAGTTTTGGATATTTCAGTTATTAATAAGCTTTCTTATTTTTACCAATGACTACTGTATTTCACCACATTTATTGTCACCACTGCGTAATCGTCGCACCCTTTTTTAGTCTAAAATTTTGTTTATAATCTTTTTATTGTATAATCATCACACAGTATAATTCTTTTCATCACACTTCTTAAAAGGTAAACAGAGCAGCAATGCATTCACTAGCAGTATATGGATTCACATTGAACTCTCAAGCCAGGAGCCTAGAATTCTCAGCATATTGTGCATTGCCAGTATTCAATTTGAATGTATATTCCCAAGTATTCAGTTCATCCTAATCTTGCACCAAAAACAATTTAGTAAAAAATGACTTTTTTAAGTAATGCCAGCACAGTTTTTTAAAGCTTCACATAATGATGATCACCCTACATTTTTGCAAAAAAAAAAAATTGGCATAAAATCTGCAATGATTATGCAATGAAATACAGTACGCATGTATCAGGGCTTTGGCTCAGTGGCAATGACAGAATAAAATAGCAACTAACTTTCAGATAGAACTCCTAAGTTCCCAAAGAACCTTAGATCCATTAATTCATTTAAGTCACAACAATCCTATGAGATGGATACTACTGGTATTATTATCCCTATTTTAGAAATGAAGAACTGTGACTCACAGACAGGACCCGATGAATCTATGGTTACTCAATATCAGAAGCAAGCTATGTACTGAAATTGAACTATATAACCACTATAAAAAATTTCAGGACTTTGGCTAAAACGTAATCAGATGGCTTTGGCCATGGCACATTAGACCAGCTGGTCAGAGCCTAATGTGAATGAGGATAGATCATGAGCTTAAATCGTGTATGTCTGCTTGCTTTACCCATTTCCATGGCTACCCCTAACTAAACCTGGCAAACTACCTAATAAGTTATCAACACCTTTCAAGTAAATGGATAACAAGGAAGGTGTGGTAGGAACTATTTGGTCTGTTAATCAGCACTGAGCATCTCTTCTGAGCTGCATCCAATCCTGATGACTATCTCATAAATCCATAATCTCATGCTATCGCTTGTGTCTTAGTTTTCATAAATATAGGTAAAAGAAATTTCTTGGATCGCACAAAAAACACTTGATATTAATGTATATGTTGGGTAAAAGACATCCTTTATTCCACTCTGCAAAAAGTAAGAAAATATATAAAAAGATTCACTGGGTCTACAAATAATGCAGAAGTACATATGACATATTCTCTGTAACTCACGAACAAAGGATACAATTCTCCCTCCCTGGTTAAGTTCCTGTTTCTATGAAGTCCCCCACATTCATAGGACCACACTGTGGTTTGAAATACTCTTGGAACTACTAGTGGGATAACTCTACCAACTTTTTATTAAGTCTCCTTTTTGTCATAGGGTCCTGTTTCATCCTACTATGTTGTAGATATAGTCCTCTAATGTTCCTCCAACTTCAGGCATCATGGCCATGCTTGCTCAGAAGCTCCTAGCAACTTCTTTTCTTATAAAAGCTTGAATTATATATAATGTTTGATACCTTGTATTTACTTGCATTGAATTGCAGTCATTTAGATCATAAACATTTGGAAATCAGGGGCTGCAATAGGCTTTTCTGCATCCCCTTCTGCCTCATCTGTTTCTGTGAAGGACACCACTTTCTTTCTCATTACCAGGGTGCCAAGCTCAGAGCCATCCTCAATCCTTCTTTCTTCCTCAATTTCTTGTCCACTCATTAAGTCTTGTCACCTTGACTTTCACTACATTTCTTGTAGTGAACCCTTTATCTCCACTCATGTGACTATCACACTTCTCCAGTCCCTCTCACTAGACGATTGGAATAATTTTGTAATTGATCATCTTGTCTTTCCCCTCTCCAATTCATTTTCCACACATTGATTTAACAAGTCTGGAACTCCCTCGTTTGAGAAACTCTGGTGTCACTATCTTGCATCTAGGATAAAATACAAAATTCTGGTTTGAAAACCTTCAAACCTTGGCTCCACCATGCATTTCTAGTTTTATTGTAAATTATTCTTTTTATAATATTTTATTTTTACCCAATTACATGTTGAAACAATTTTTAACACATTTTTTGTTTTGAGTGCCAATTTTTATTCCTCCTCTCTTTCCCCTCCCCTTGTGCAATCATGTAAAACATTTCCATATTAGTTATTTTGTATAAGGAGGCTCAAATTTTTTAAAAGGTTAAAAACAAGTATAAGACCATGTGTTTCAGTGTGTATTTAGTCAATGTCAGTTCTTTCTCTGGAGACAGATAGCATGATTCATTATGAGTCCTTCAGGATTATCTTAGATCATTATATTGCTGAGAATAACTGAATTTTTCACGGTTCTTTATCATATAATATTATTGTTACTGTGTACAATGTCCTCCTGGTTGTGTTCATTTCACTTTGCATCAGTTCATGTAAGTATTTCCATGTTTTTCTGAAATCATCTTACTTGTCATTTATTGTAGCACAATGATATTTACCTTCCCAATCTCTACATTCTGTTCTATCATATGCTGGTAGAGAAACTATCGCCTTCTCACCTCCACCTCATGAAATCCCTTCTCATGTTAAAAGTTCAGTTCAAGCGCTACCTTGCACAGAAAACCTAATTTAGTCCCCCTTGTTGCTAGGACCAAGATGTCTATCAATTGTCTATCTTTCTATCATATATGTTATATATTGTACATATGTATTATATGCATTATATTATATGTTGATTATAATGATATATAATTATATTTGATAATTATATAATATAATTATGTGTCAAGAAGACAATGTGATATAGTGGATAGACAATTTGTGTGGAAACCAGAAAGAGCACAATTTAAGTCTCTTCTCTGACCCATACTTACTGTGGGGCCCTTGGCAAGTCATTTTGACAATCTAAGCAGCTATTTAAAACTATAAGTCATAGAGAAGGTTCCTGCATCAATAGACAGAAGTTCTGTCTCATGCAGAAGTTCCTTATACAGTACTAATAAATCCCAGGTCTAGTTCCAGCCCCTGTATATTTTATATGCATATAATGATATGTGGTCTCTCTCTCCCAGGAAATAAATGTACTTTGAAGTCAGGTACCATTTCATTTTTTTCTATTTCCAGTGCTTAGCATAGTGCCTGGCACATAGTAGGTTGGGGAAGGCTTTTTGAATGAACTTGGGACTACTGGAGAAACAACCTCTGAAGTTGATACCACTTAGGATAAAAGCCAAGTAAACAACTACTTATTGAGTACCTACTATGTACTAGGCACTGTATTCACTGTCCAAGAAATTTCTTCTGCTCAGTTCTGGAGATGTGGTTTCAAGAATTCTCACACTTCTCCAGAAAATTGGGGTTTAGTGATTCTCATTATTTGAGCCACCACTATCCCCCATGGTTGCCATGTGGTTAAGAGTATATGTGTCTCTGCCCCCGCCTCTCCAGGGTTAAGTTCAGATCCCACCCTTACTCCATCACTGTCCCAGCTGAAGCTCTCCCTTAGATTAAAAGACTGCCATCTTGGGCCAAATGAGCATCAAGGGGAAGAAGAAAAGTGTGTGTTTGGAATATCATCCTTGGGTAACCCTCAATGACCAAACTTCACTCTGAGGCAGTCAGGCAATAGAATGGTAGAGTCCTAGGCCTAGAGTAAAAATATATATAAGGGCAAATTAAGCCTCAGGCATTTATTGGTTGGGTGACCCTGAGCAAGTTACTTAGTTCCCTCAATTCTGAAACAGGGATAAAACAACACCGATCTTACAGGACTGTTGTGAGGATCAAATGAGAACATTTTTAAGTGCTTGGTACAGAGTAGGTAATTTATATAAATACTTACTGTATTACCCTTACCATTATTCAAGTCTCTTACTTCTGACAGGTACTTAATAAAAGGAAAAAATAGAGCAAAGGCCAAGTTCACAATAAAAACCTCCATTTTACAAGCAAACATAAAATATGGCTCCTGTCACTACTCTTAAACAAAAATGTAAGCTAATTAATTCATCCCCAATCAGTGAAACCCATCCTCTAGGATGTGCCAAGGATGATAGCTATACTTTCCACAAGAATATACAAAAAATGTCTTAAAACATTTCCAACAAATAATTCACTCCTCTGTGTCATCGTTTGTCCTTCTTTCTACAAGAGAATCATGACATCAGGAAGGTGATGTCGTGACTTTAAAGTGAATTGGATTTAAATGAGGCAGGGCTGTGTAAAGTTTCCAGCCTCACTCTCTCCCCCAGAGCCATCTGGGTCCAGAAGTGAGATATAGATCAGGATGACTGGAGATGGCCCCTCACCACCCTGTAGCATCAAGTTAGTCAGGGGACTTCCTTCATCAAACCCCTTCATGTATAGCCTTCCCTAAGTCTAGAAGTAAAAAAAGCATGCATTCTTTATCAACCATGCTACATGGAAATGGAGTGTTTACATATTTTGCCATTTGTAGTATTAATAAGTAGTACTTTAAAGAATGAGATAATTTTTGTGAGGGTGGTGACTGTTGTTTAGACTAAAAGTTAATTTCCTTGCAGAGGAAATAACTTTCCATGAGTGATAACCCAATGAATGTACCAGCAAAGAAAATAACAAAAAAATGAACCTCCCAAAACATAGGATTTTACTAATGACTAGAATTAAGTTCTGGAATTTAAAATCCTTGCAAATGCCCAACTAGCAGTGCTAAATTCTTGAGATTAAAATCCTGGATGGCAAAATCTCCTTTATTTGAAACAGAGAAACTAGCAAGAGAGTTAAAGAGATACCAGTGCAGAAGAAAGGCCCATCTGGAGTGTGCACTGAATGGCACAAAGTAAATAATAATGTCTCAGTTATGTGGTTGATTTGATCAGTGTAAACAGCAAAATTGCATTATACTTCTAAAATATCCTCTGGATGATCTTAATTATCTGGTTATGGTTATATTATAGTGATCAAATTATAATGAATGGACAGTGTGATGTAATTGATAGCATATTAGACTTGGATTCAGGAAGTCCTGGATTCAAATTGTGCTTCAGATAGTATATGTACAACCATAGGTATAGGTAATTCACAACCTCTCTGAACCTTTTACTTCATCTTTAAAATGAGGGGAAAATAGTAGTAAAAATAGTAATACCTCAAGATTGTTGTAAGGATCAAATGTGATATTATACATACCTTGAAAATCAAAGGACTATATAAATGTGGATTATAATTATCTGGATAATGTTCAAATTATGGCTTTCTGATTTGTGATCTGCAGACAAACTTGTTGCTCATAGTATTTTCTACTTGAGCTAGTGTTTCAGAATCTAGCTATGATATTCCTTTAGGTTTTCTTCATAGGATCTATTTCAGGTGAGAATAATAGTCTTCAAAACATAAAATAAAATGCATGGGATTAAAAAGTCAGCCAATTATATTGAAATAGTAATCAAAATGTAATTTTTTTTAAAAAAAATACATTCATGGACCACATTTTTAAACCCCCTGTTCTAGAAAGAGTCAACCTGTTCCATTATTCTTTTCTTTCTTTGCTTTGGAGGCAATTGAGGTTAAGTGACTTGCCCAGGGTCCCACAGCTAGCAAACATCTGATTTGAACCAGGTCCTCCTGACTCCAGGGTTAAAGAGATACTATCCACTGTAGTACCTAGCTGTCCCAATCCATTACTCCCCAAACTTGAGCTTTTATTATTTGATAATAATCATAGATTTAGAACTGGAGGAACTTTATAATCATTTATTGCAATTCACTTATTTTACAAGTGAGAAAACTAAGGAAGAGAAAAGTGAACCACACAAGTAGTAGTCACTAGAGGTATATTTTACATCTACATTTATGGATTCCAAACAAGTGCTCTTTCCACTAAGCTGCAAAGAATCAAAGATTCTGAGCAATAAGTGATGTGTAAGCTAATCTTTGAAGAAAACTAAGAATTCTAAGAGACAAAGGTGAGGAAGCAGTGCCTTTTAGGTATGGAGGATGGTATGAACAAAGGCAAAGAGAGGACTTTATGTGAGGAATTACAAGACAAGAAGTTTGACTGAGTTGTAAAGCATATGAAGGGGAGTTTTATAATAAGGCTAAGTCATTTGGTGCCAGATTATGAAGAGTTTTAAATGATAGTGGGGTATTATTATTTTACCCTAGAGGTAATAGGAAGCTATTACATTTTAATGAGCATGAGAATCACCTGATAAACTTCTGCTTTAGGAAAATCATTTTGACATCTCTATGGAGGAATTCGAGAGACTTGAGTAAGAGAGAGACTTGAGTAAGAGAGTTCATTTTGGGCACTATTACAAGAGTCAGGTGTGGACTGATGAGTTTTCATCAGGATGATTGCTGTTGATGTAAAGGGAAGGGATTATACATGAGAGATGTTGTAAGAAAAGAAACAGTGTCTTGGCAACAGATTGGATATGTGTGATGAAGGATAATGAGACACCAGTTTTTGGTTTTGGGTTTTTTTTGCTGCAATGCAAGATTGATCAAGGGATATGCAAAGTCCCAAATAGGAAAATAGTTTTACTAATGAGTTAAATAAGCTCTCACAATCCTGCAGAAACATAGTGATTACATATGAGGAAAAAGAAAGAAACAGTGGAATAGGTCATTATCAAGAGGAAATGTGACAGCTCTGGTTTAAGTTTTCCCAGATCTTTTCTCTCTTGCATATATATGTGTACTGTTGGGTTACTACCCAGTCGAAAATACTTTTAATTGCACAAGTATTGATTAATTTCCTACCATGAACCAAATATTAAGGCCTTCCTCTTGGGGCATTAATGCCTGTATTAGAAAGTAAATATATCAATTTTTATCTCAGTCCTCTAACTCTAGTCTTTTTCAAGCCCCAGACCTTGACTTCATTCTATTTCAGCCATGTAACTGGACACCATGGCCTGCCCATCCTGGGAATCTTGCCATCACCTTTGCTTTTGGAGATATATCATTTACTCCACCTCCACCACTACCCCCAAGACATCCTCATCCACCTCTTGCTTAGAAAATAATAAATAATTCAGTATTTAAAACTCTATGACTGCACTAACAATTCCAGTGAATTCCAAGACCAAAACTCCCTTTCCTGGTCATGACTCCTTGAAATGTATTTTATCTCCCAGGAGATTTTAATCTCCCATAGAGCAAGGGATATCTCGTTTTTGTATTTCGACCTCCAATTAGGCCTTTAAGAAATGCTTTTAGACTTATTGATTGATGGTGTACTGGTCCCTAGGGATAGAAAAATTGTTTTTAAACTTTCCCTTCTCACAAGGAGTTCATATATAAGTATCTGTGACTTTTTCAAACTTCCCCACAGTCCAAGCACAGTAAGAAATCATAGGATTTATTCTGTCTTAATCTTCTGCTTTAAGGTTAGCAAAAATAAGCTGCTTTTGAGGTTTCTTCCTTTTCTCAAGTGGTATCCATCTTCATTAAGAATGTCCATTTTAATGAGGTCGTCTAGCATGACAAGGAGTTATTTTAAATATTATGTTTGTTCTCCAAAATTTAAATCTCTAGCACAATTGTAATATACATACACAAAAGCACAATGTAAATTATGGCTAATGAGTAATTGACTCACTTAAGCAAGCACACATTAAGCCATGCATCCCTAAACAGAGTGCAAAGTCATCACCTTAGAAAGTTTTACATTTAATCCAATGATGCTGCCACTGACAACAATTGTAGGACTTGTCTTTGGGGATTGCCTTCAGAGCATGAGGAATACTCTTTTGAATTAATAATAATTTGTATTTGCATAGTACTTTACTTACATCTTTTTTTAACCTTAGGACAGCCCTGTAAGGTAGGATTACAGATATAACTGTTAGCAGAAGGAAAAATGGCAAGCTTCTCAGGCTGGCCATTCCCTGGTACCCAACTATCATAGCTGAGATAGAATATAGCCCAGATCTGGAGGCTGAGAAAGACCAGATTTGGAAGACTGAAATAAAAATTGATTCATTTATCCTCTAACTCATGCATTAATGCCCCAAGATAAAGGCCCCAACATTTGGTGCATGGAAGAAAATTCATGAATTTTTGTGGATGATATGCTTTCTGGACTGATCATACAACAGTAATAGTATATCATTATTTTACAGATGTGTAAACTGAGGCTGAGAGAGTTGAAATATTGTACCTCTAACACAAAAGGTAACCTATTTATGACCCAGCAGAAATTTGAGTTGGTCATCTCAAAACATGATTCAGACTTGCTGCTAAATTGAGTGCTTTTTTAAAATAACATCCCATTATTTGAGTAGAATACTTATATATACATATTTTAAATGTCAAGTTTATTTCACTATATTTATACACAAGTAATGAGATTCAGAAATGGTATTTGAACTCAGTTGGGGCTTTCTGACTTCAAGTCCTATGCCCTATCCATTATACCAGTCTGCCACTCTAATTATGGCCACAATTTCTTTCAGTATTGATTTTATTTTTGGAAATGGCCAAGAGTCATTTGGGGCCATGATTATCGACTCAAATTGTGAGAATGGCTGTCATCTAGGACTTTGCCATTAATGACTCCTCCTGACATTAAGTGTGCCTGAAAATTTCAGATTCCATAGATATTCCATTGGATATGATCACAACTCTTTGATATCCTCTTGATTTTAGAGGATGAAAAAATGTACATGTTGCTGAAGAATATATTGAACCATAATTTTTGCTCCATTTAGATTTAAAATAGATCACATCTCTAGGATCTTAATTTTTATTTTGATTACTATTTAAATGCAATAGAATCCTAACATTTCACATATGAAGACACAGAAAGGTTAAATGGTTTTCCTATAGTCACTAAGGAAGCTAGCTGTTTAATGAGACATTGAATTCTACACTTTGTGACTCCAAGTCCAAAGTATATCCATTAAGCTTCCATGTGTTCCTATAATAAAATACATTGTTGTGACAGTTTAATGTATGAACTCTCAATTATTTGGCAAGTTTTAATTTTAATATTGAAATCTATAATTACCATTCTGGGTCATTTTTCTTCTATGATTCATACATTCCTATACAGTTTTTACAAAGATACATTTCTTTCCATAGAATAGAAAGTTGATGTGCTTCTTTCTTTGGAGTTATTCACCTGGCATATGATGGAGGTCACCTGGTCAGTTAGACAACGCCCTCCTTTCTCACCTTCCTATTACTTACCCTATCATGGTCTCTACGTTATCTGGGACTTAATTTCTGTATTAACCTTGATTCCTCTTTCTCACTCATTCCACATATCTAATTAGTTACTAAATTATTTAATTTCTTTCCCTATGACATCTCTCATATATATATTCCCTTACCTCAGATTGCATGCCCAACAGGCCAGCAAGTTCAGTCATTACCTCTCACCTAACCAATTACCATCAGTCATCCTGCCTCGTTTCTCTACTTTCCTATCCATCCTCCACACCGGCACCAAAATGATTTTGCTAAAGGATAGGTTGGACGATCTCATACCATCCTCACCCTCAACTCAATGAGCTCCAGTGACTCCCTATTATAACTTTTTGTAACCTGGCTCCTTCCTACCTTTCCAATCTTTTTATACAACTTTGCTCTCCAGGCATTCTACGATATAGCTTTGCTAGGCTGCTTATTGTTCCTCCTGCATAGCAGTGCATCTCCTGGACTGTTTCTTTTTTTCCCCTCATACCTAGATTTCCTCCGAATTTCTGATCCTCCTCCAAGGGTCTTTCCTGCCCCTCACCACCACCATGCACACACCCGGTTTTTAGTTCATCCCCTCTAAGATTATCTTTCATCTAATCTTTATTTATATTATATGTTCTACATACAAACGTGTCCCAAAAGTCTTAGTACAGATTAAGCTTTAACCTTAAAACTGCTAAAATTTTTGAGACATACTCTATAAGTCGTCTCCTCCACGAGAATGTAGGCTCTTAAGGGGTAGGAACAGTTTTTGCTCTTTATTTGTGTACCCAGAGCTTAGCACATTGCCTGGAAGATTGTAAGTATTGATTAATTATTTATCAATTGAATGAGAAATCTAAGTAACAGTTTAGAAATTTTGAAAGGACAATATTTCCATCTTTTGGGGAGGAGCTAGGATTCCCTCTAATGCTATGCAAATCTACTAAACACTTGGGAAAAGCTGTCTGTTAGAGTTTGAAAGCACAAGAAACAGCAATGCAGTAATGCCAGTAACTCAAACTGTGACATTCAATAAATGCGCCATACAGTAGGCATAATATGAAGCTCTTTTGGTGTCTACAAAGGTAGATAGATGGTCCAGTGAATAGGGAGCCAGACTTGGAGTCCAGAACAGGGGTTTAAATATTGCCACAGATATATAATAGCTGTATGATCCTGGGCAAGTCACTTAACCTCTGCCAGCCTTGGTTTCTCCTCATCATAAAATATGGATAATGTTGCTATGAGGATGAGATAATATTTATAAAGTGCTTTGCAAATCTTAAAGTGCTCTATAAATGCTAGTTAGTATTATTAGCATTATTGATTTCTGTCTTATAGAAAAGCTGTTTTACTAGGCTTTATTGTGTAGGCAGTTGTATTCTCCTCTTGTTCTTTGACCCATAGTTTATCTCCAGACTATATAAAAATGAACTACACCATATAAAAGGATTCTATAGCTGTAGACAACCAGACTAGGTCCAGAGGACCAGGCTGTATATTCCATACCTGAAAACTGATTTTGGAGAGATTTAAATAAGCACACCTTCCCTGAAGCCCAGTGTGGGCATCTCAGGACCAATCCTCCTGTGATTTTCCTGTATTGAAACTTGTTAAGTTTCTTAACTTATGAAATATTCACAGCATTGTTTGAAAAGCCAAACCTATGCATGCCTGCGCTCGAAGTCTTCGGAAAAGGAGGCAATTCCTCCTAGATATGACTTATGCACATTGTGTAAGCCTTGGTGGTTTCATGGCAAGGCATCCAACATACAAATGAGGAGGTAGGGAGTTCGTGGTGGGAATAACATCCCAGTGCCTGTGTAAGATGTTCTGCATTGTAGTTCACAGATTTTATTGTGCTAAAGGATTCTGATTTATTTCTGTACCTCTTTGAAAAGACTCTCTGGTGACATAGCTGTTAATCTCAATAGACTACTCTTCCCCTGGGGGAAAAATCCTGGAAGATATTTTTAATGAAGCATAAGAAGCACATCACAAGTTGTGCTGGATATTAAGGGAAAAAATAGTATATTCCTAAGATGGCTTGAGGTTTATGCTGGTTTTTTTTTTTTAGAGAAAAACAAACATGAAGCTCCTAAACTTTGTAGATATTATTTTACGCTTTCCCCACTTTTAAATTCAGTTTTTTGGCACAAAACTACAGCTTCCTCTATCCTTAGTCCCTAAGTGTCCTACCTGGAAAATTCCAAGGCATAGCAGAATGAATGCTAGAGCTGAAATGAGAAGACCTGGGCTCAGGTCTTATCCCAGCTGTGCCACTTGCTAGACTTATGATCTTAGACAAATCCATTAACCTTTTGAAGTCTTTGTTTTATTTATAAAATTGGGAATGTTACGTTTATACTCCAGATCTTGTAGGGCTTGTCTTAAAAAGCGCTTTATAAAGTCCAAAGTATTATATAAATATAAATTGTTATTTCTGGAAACAGATCAAGTTCAACTTCAGTTAGTTGCATGACTAGTGGACCCTTTCTTGAGAATGGAAGGGAGACATTTTCTGGAATCTCCTTAATCAAAACATTCATTTAGCAGATGTTACACACCTATTGTGAGAGGCAGTTTGTTGTTGAGCTGCATGACCCTGGGTAAGTCCCTTAATGTCTCAGGGATCTCTAGATCACTCCCTAAGATACAAGCTTGTAGAGAAGATACTGAAATGAGTGGTTAGAGAGAGTTTCCTTACCTGGGAGTTACCTATATCAATGAAATCATATATGCAATCCATATTTCTGTCCCTACCATTGACAAGGCAAAGAGGTCATGTGTAAGAGCTGACAAAAATCCAGGAGTCAGTAAGACCTGGATTCAAGTACTGCCTCTGGCATTCCTGTGTGATCCTGGGGAAGTAATTTAACATCTCAGTCTCACAAGAACCTTGCAAAAGCTGTTAAGTTGCAGAG